>OU896714.1:4918355-6118355 GCA_918026855.4 Phaedon cochleariae | reverse complement strand
TGATAAAATATATTTCGTTCTATTATCAGCTCGGTGAAGGTCGATGTAGGTTCGGATCTTCTACTATGACTGGTAATTATACTCTCCAACTATACTGACCCACAGTTTCTACACTCATGAGCAGATGAAAGCCTACAGAACCCTTGTTGCTCACGAGTATTTTTCTGCAACTTTCGTCCTGAAAGTAGAGAGGATTTTCATTTTATGGTTGGAAAGGTAACTTTTTACTTTTATACCTAAATAAGTTTCATGTTAGGAACATCTTGAATGATGAAATTATGCTATTCATATATTTTTAATATATTTACCACCTCATATTCATGTTGATCTTATGTAATTTTTTTTTTTTTGGTAAAATATTCACGAACAGATGCAGTGCTAATGAGCCAGTTGAGGCTTAGTGTAATATCTCTAAAGAGGGTTCAATTGCAAGGAAATGAGGTATAGTTTCATGTATATACTGTTGCTCTGGTTGGTTCAATACAAAATCATACTACTATATCTTCAATGTCCAAGGGAAGTGATTTTTGGGAACAAAATTCACAAATTGCTCTGAATACCTATAATTTTTTATGAAGATTTTTTCATGACTTATGTAGAACTTTTGTAATATATATTACCTATTGCGGAATAATACAATGTATTTATCATTAATTGAATAATACAATGGGGAAGTTTCCTTCAGATGAATTTTCATAAAATAAGTTCAGAACTCTTTAGTATTATGTTCATACTGTACAGAATGGCGATTAATAAAGTCCTAGTCGATTTCATTTTTAAAATAAAGCAGTTTCTAATTTTTGAGGCGGCAAACTGTGACGTATTTTCTGAATGTAGTCTGAATATAGCAACGATAAGGGTTATGTACGAAAGATGATACGAGTGTATATAGCTGTCGAAGGAAAAAAATAGAAGAAGAGGAAAACATAACCTCAGAAATTGTTGTTGGTTGATGTTTATTCCGAATTTTCTTACTTGTGTTTAGTTTTCTGATTCTACTTTTGTGTGTTCATTGATTTTGTGTAAACCTTCCTGTATAGTGATATCAGGGATATTCTCATCTGAAAATCATGAATGTTCTAACAGATTTTGTGAAGGGTTCGTCCGATAACCTCCCACAAGCTAGTCATAATCCACGATCAATCATGAAAAATAACGATGATCATTTAACGAAATAACTAACTGGAGAGATAATAATAATAAATACTGGAGAACAAAACAAAAATCGACACAGGTGAAACTCGTAAACAAAAACATACATAACCACAAAATTTGGGTGTGGCAGTACTGGCAGTGTCTGTCAAGTGTCAATAGTGTCAATATTTTGTTTGGTGTGGACGGGCACGAATGGCTCAATGTAATATGCGCTGTTGCAAGATATAATCTGGAACTTTCTTTGAAAATAGATCCGTTTTATTGAGGGATAAATTTATTTGCAAAAAGATGACTGACAGGGTATGATTGTCATTTTGTAATATGAAAAAAATTAAAAATTATAGATACCATTACAAAATATCATAATCAATCTCCATTAGTTATCATCTTCATCAAGCAAATGAGAAATTTATAAAAATTACTCATAATTCTGACGAAGTAGGATTAAGAAACCTCTGTTATATACCATTGATGTTATGATTATAGTCATAATTTATTCAAAGAACAATTTCTGGAAATCCAGACATATTGGAAAAGCCGGCAACGTTGTAATGACGCAGGTAATCGTATTTTATCTCTGTGTGTATATGGCTGTTCACATAGTACGTCATAGAAATGGTGGAGGAGCCAAGTTCCTCTCTTTTTTAGTTTTTTCTGAAGTGAAATTTGATTTTACGAAAAAAAGAAAAAATACGTATATATTAAATTTTCACAAACTTCGCAGAAATATAAAAATCTCGATATTGGAAACTTCCCCATTGTGATATACTTACTATATTTGTCTTTTATTTTCAGTTGACAAAAATGAATTACAACAAACTGTAATTTGTAAACGTATAATATAGAATCTATTGTAGATTTTCACCTCGTTTTCACAAATTATCTCTTCTATGTCTTCATCTCCCAGGATATACAGTGTGTCCCACTTACCATGCTCATGGGTATCTTTTTAACGGTGAGAGATACGAGGTCGGTTAAATGACACCAAACGTGGAATTTGTCAAGGCCAACTATAATGTGAAAAAATATTTTGATAAAATCTATACGTTTTTGTTTTATACGCAAAAAACAGATTTTGATCATTTTCATGTCTCCTCCGTAACTTCTTTATTTATGAAAATATTCAAATAGGAATTTCACATTCTCATGGCAGTTTTTCGAAGTGATTTCGAAAAAAATATGAAATTTATACCAACTCTTCTAGAATTTGAGATATCAGCACCAACTTTAGTTGTTCAGAAGTAGGTCATAGCTCACTATGACTTAGTTACAAATAACTTTTTTTTCTCTTACAGATGATATGTCGCAGTAATAGTTCGAAAAAAAATGGCTGCTCCAAGATGGCGGACAAGATTTGGTCCGATTACATTCAAAATTGGTAAGTGGGGGTTTTTGAGGTCGGAGATCATGATTTTTTTGTTAAAATTTATAAATTCAAGATGGCGGCTTCCAAATATTTTTTTGTTTTTGTATAAATGACGATAAATCCGTTGTTATCAACACAAAACTATTACTGCGACATATCATCTGTAAGAGAAAAATAAGTTATTAGTAACTAAGTCATAGTGAGCTATGACCTACATTTGAAAAACTAAAGTTGGTGCTGATATCTCAAATTCTAGAAGAGTTTGTATAAATTTCATATTTTTTTCGAAATCACTTCGAAAAACTGCCATGAGAATGTGAAATTCCTATTTGAATATTTTCATAAATAAAGAAGATACGGAGGAGACATGAAAATGATCAAAATCTGTTTTTTGCGTATAAAACAAAAACGAATAGATTTTATCGAAATATTTTTCCACATTATAGTTGGCCTTGACAAACTCTACATGTGGTGTCATTTAACCGACCTCGTATCTCTCACCGTTAAAAAGATATCCATGGTGAGCATGGTAAGTGGGACACACTGTATACTACACTTAAATAAATATAAAATGCTACATATTAATATGACTAGATGATACCAAGTTTATCAATGAAGCAGAACTTCATGATTGAAGTGAACGCCTTCTATTGAGTCACTCAGACCAGTACGTGCGTTTTTCACCCTTGTGGAGACATTGTATTCTCCTGCGTCAACCATCACTTCACTTTGAGATACTATATGTTATGGACTTCTTCCACAAATTATATGAATCACATTCATATAGTGATAATGAAAAGACATAGTGCGGCTATAATTTGAAACTGTGAGAAAATATTTGAAAAAAATGTGTGAACAATAATCACTATATACCTAATATATATACAAAAAATATGATGCACTGACTGATATTGTTCCTCGAAAATGATAAATGGGAAATCATTATACTTGGCAATTTTTCCAAGAGCTCAAATCTCATAAATGCAAGAATGTATATGGCAAATCGAAGAAAGTGATTTGTGTGAACAAAAAAATTACACTGGATTTACTTATATGAAGATAGATATTGTCTGATTCTATATTAAAGTAATACTTGGAACAAGAAAAATCTTGCAAGACCTTCTTGAATTCGCAATATTTGTTCGAAATAAGTTTGACGTTTGAGAAACGTGAATTGCAGATATTGCTATGACATCAATACACTAATTTATATCTACATCTGTCTTCTTGATGTACTTCCGATAGGATCCACTTTCTCCATTATATATCATTATTGTATCCATGTCATTTGTATCATGACCACTAACAGAAATCAATCATAATTGCGATAATATCTTGAATAGCTACAATGTCATTAATGGACTGACTATATAGATACTGTTTATCAATGATTTCGTGAATGAAAGGGCGATCCCAAGAGGATGCCTTCGTGGTTCCCATCAAGAAATATTCTCAAGTCATCGTCGGTCGCATTTTTCATAATTCGTGTCATAACACATTTCAAGTATATTTATCGGTCTGAAAGAATGTTGATCGAAGATAGGAACTCATATTTGACATTTTGAATTTATTGAGTATACCTTCCACATCACTGACGCGTTGGTCATTCATTGAAGGTGTTAATTTATTTCTTTATTTCCATGAAAATTCAGCTATTATTATTGGCATATTTAGATCAGTAGGTGCATTCAAAAATATGGATGATTTGTTAAAAAACTGACATCTGAAGATGATTTCAGAAACTTGACATAGTTTGGCATGTCTGCCCTACGACGGAATCGGCATTTTTTGTATTGAACGAAAAGAAATCCCTATATTATATTCGTGGACTATCTTTCGTACGTACCTATGGAGAGGATGCATGGTATCAGTATTTTTTTCGAACTTTCGAAGGATATTTCACTCAAAAGTATCTGTAGAAAAGTAAATGGTCACCAGTTTCACTATAAGTCTCCAATGATGTCATATATTCAGTGTGTATGATATACCACCAATCAGATTATGGTTAGATGGTGAACCCTATAGCATTCAAAAGCATTTTCCCGCAGTAGTGCAGGACAAGTTTTCCCACACTAGTGCGGGAAAAACATCTATATGTATACAGGGTGTTTCATAATTGAATGCTGATCCTTAAGGGTGATAATCCTTGGATGATTCCAAGAAAAATTCTTCATGTGAACATAGGTCCGTAAGAGCTTCGTTTCTGAGATACAGGATGTTGAAATTTAACAAAAAAATCAGTTATTCCCCAATATCTCTGAAACCGCTCTGGCTTTTTTCTTCAATTTTGGTACATGCCAAGTATGAATAGAAATAAATTTTTTCCATAATGAAGGATTTCTTAATTTCCATCAGTGGCGTCCCTGTTAACATACCCTGTCATATTTTTCATCAAAATAATGATACGCCACTGTCTTTTTTCCAAATAAATATTATTTTTGTAATTATCCTCTATCTTCTCATAAAAATGGTCTCTTGTCTTTTTTTCGTCCGTCGAACGGTTTTTGAGTTAGAAAATAAAATGCATTCATTTGCTTGTCCCTATTCGATTTTTACTCTTAGTCATAATTTCACAATTATTGTGGTATCCAAAAGATCTAAGCAACATTTTTATAATTTCATGGTAACTATTTTTAAGTTTTTGTAATGAAGAAAAAAGCCAGAGCGGTTTCAGAGATATTGGGGAATAACTGATTTTTTTGTTAAATTTCAACATCCTATATCTCAGAAACGAAGCTGTTACGGACCTATGTTCACATGAAGAATTTTTCTTAAAATGATCCAAGGATTATCGCTCTTCAGGATCAGCATTCAATTATGAAACACCCTGTATAATATTGTTACGATTTTACTCTGGGTCCGTAATAACTTAACACTCGGTATAACACTTAAAACGATTTATTCTGAACACTACTATACAATAATTACAATACTCGTACTAAACACTTCCGATTCACAACACTTCTTCGATCGTTATTATAACGCTTCCAAATAAAGACTTCCCTTCCTGTCCCTAACAACAACTATTTATACTACCTAATAAAACGTCTAGATTCCACTCGAAATATCGTGAACAGGTCGATAATCTTCTCGAGTCATCTCAATAGCCGTCGAATCACCTAATTACTATTCCAAGAAATATGGCTTGTTTACATTCCACATAGCAGGTAGCTGGGATCGATTGCCAGGGTCGTAACATTTACCCCCTTCTTCAAATTTGATCGTCCCGATCAAAAACAGAACTTTCCTCACCATGATAAGGCTTCAGTCTTTCAAGATGAACGACTTTCATCTTTGTCCTAGGGCTGCGTTGGATTCTATAGACCACATCATTGATCCTTTTCAACACCGTTTACGGTCCTTCCCAAGATGGTGTTAATTTGGGTGATACGCCTTTCTTCCGTCGAGGATTATACAGTCAAACTCGATCTCCTTCGAAGAATCCCTCTGAATTGGCTTTGAGATCGTACCGTGCCTTCATTTTGTCACTTGCTAATTTCAATCTCTTCCGAGCAGTCTCATGAATTTTCATCAAGCCATTCCGGAGCTCATCTGCGTAGTCTTGTACTTCATTTTCTTCAACACTTGGTGAACCGAACACCAAGTCACAAGGTAAGCGGAGTTCTCTTCCAAAGACTATACTAGCTGGAGTTAGCTTCGTTGAATCATGGACAGCTGCTCTATACGCCATCAGGAATAAGGGAAGATGCCTGTCCCAGTCCCTCTGATGCTCTTCGACTACTTTGGAAAGATGTTCTTCCATAGTTCGGTTGAATCTTTCGACCATGCCATCGGATTGTGGATGTAGTGGAGTTGTTCTCGTCTTACTGATTCCCATTAGATCACAGACCTTTTTGAATAAGTTCGACTCAAAATTTCTCCCTTGATCAGAATGTAATTCCATTGGTACTCCGAACCGTGAAAACATGTTGTCTACCAATATCCTGGCAACTGTGGAGGCTTCTTGATTTGGCATGCCGTATGCTTCTACCCACTTACTGAAGTAGTCCATAGCAACCAAGATGTATTTATTTCCATCATCGGTCAAAGGGAATGGTCCGGCTACATCGATGGCGATCCTTTCAAACGGAGCACCCACATTGTATTGTTTCATTCCAGCTCTTGATCTCGTTCTGGGACTTTTGCTGGCTTCGCATACAGGACATCTTCTACACCAACTTTCCACGTCGTCACGACATTGAACCCAGTAAAATCTTTCTCGAATTTTACTCAATGTCCTGTTAACTCCAAAATGTCCACCAGATTTTCCGCCATGGACTTCTTCCAGAACTTCATTAACTCTGATGTGGGGCACAACCAGCTGAGAAATTGTTGATCTACCATCAGCTGATTCCCAAACTCGCTTCAATAATCCATTCTCCACAACTAGTGAGTCCCATTGTGCCCACATCGCCTTGAAAACGGGTCCTCTATCCGAGATATCCTTCCATGTCGGTCTTCCTGTTCCTCTTTCTTTCCAACGTAGAAAATCAGCGATATTCGGATCGTTCTCCTGATCTCGTCTCATGTGTGCTGCTGTCCACTTATCATCGGTCACAAGTCTGGTTTTTCTAACATCAGCGGTTCCTTCTCGATGTTCAATGCGCAGACAATGCGTACAGGTTTCCGAACAAGGTCTTCTGGACATGGCATCTGCATTCTGGTGTAGTTTTCCTTTGATGGTCAGGATATCAGTTGTTCTTCTTATCCTTTTGATGTTAATGACCCTGGGGGCTTCGTTATTACTAGCCAGCATGCGCCCCGATACGCTGGCTAGTTCTAGTTTTTCCTGGTATCTATCTGAGGACTCACTAGATGACCTAGTCCTCGCAGGTGAGTACGACCGTAATGGCGTCCTTGCAGGTGAAGAAGATCGTGGTGGTACTCTCACCTTACAGTCCCTTATTAGGTGTCCAGTTCTGCCACAGCGATAGCAGGATCTGTTTCGCTGGTTGCTTGACCCACTCTTAATTTCTTTGATCGAGTCCTTCAGTTCTTCAAACATTTTTCCTAACATTTTTGCCAATGGGTCCACGTGTTCGGAAGGCTCCTCTATGGACACAGCTCTCACTTTTGGCCTAGAGGTGTTGAAGGCCGCTTCTACCTCCAGAGAACTTACTAGGGCTTCACCACTCCTCTTAAAGTGTGTAAGCCTCAGAGTCTTCTGTATTTCTGAGTCTCTCAGCCCGTCGATGAATACCTGCACCGCCAGTTGTTCTTTGAAGTCCTCTGGTGCCTCTGGGTAGGCTAATTGAGTCAGTCTTCTCACATCTGCTTCGAACTCCTGTACACACAAAAAAAGAATCTCTTGTATTGAGCATGACTGCATTGGTCCAAGAAAATAATTTGTTTGTATATAACGAAAGAGATGATATTCTTGTTCCGAAACAATGATTTATTCAACAACTCTCTTGTAGGAAAATCAAGATATGCATGGTTGGAGACGTTTGTTATGTTGAAGTGAGAATTGAAATAATTCATATTGACAAAATCATTTACTTATTTCAGGAAAACCATAATTTTGAGATATGGAATCCATCCACCAAATGAAAACAATCATTTTCTCAATTTGCAACTATGGATTACTATTATTGAGAATTGTTCTATTTCATTTCAAAATGAACGATTTATTTAAGTCAAAATTCCGTAAATTTTCAATGAACACATTGATATTTTCGATCCGAATTTATAAGTTTTTTATAATGAATATTGAGCTCATTCTCTCCAATGGAACTATTTTCTTGTATCAAAATATTGACTGCTTGGATAAAAATATAATAATGTTTTTGATTCAAAACTGTGAATGATTCCCAATGAGATAACTAAACTCCACAGAATATTCGAGAAGAAATATATATTTGTTCCTTTAGTTGACAATAATCCATTGTATAGGTATGTACATCTTGGATCAGTATCGTCCATCAAGACCCAAAATGGTTATAGAATAATCACATGCCTTGATTTCGTCTTCCTGAAGTTTCGCTGGAAATGATAACGGTTACAAACAATGACATAAGTATTATGATTGATTGAAAACTCACCTCTATAATATGTAATATCGTGACTCCAGTAATATCATGCCTTCTGGAAGATATCGGGTATATAGATTCGAGATACTCGGCAGGAAACTGTCTCTCACCTAATGTCAAAGTCTTCTCAAGTCTTTGCAAGTCATTTGTAGATAATACTTCTTCATTCATCAACCAGTCGTCATTTTGCTACAAAAAAAATTTCGAATGAATTAATAAGCATATTTTCATAGCATGATACTACTAAATTCCTGTTATTTTGATTGAAAAATTGTTGATTCACTCACAATGACTATCAATATTTGGTAAGGTACCTACTTACCAAGGGAATTCGATGTTATACCTTCACCCAGCTCTCTACAAGTTCTGCATTTGTTAGATATTTATATCCTAAGACATTTCCACCTATACACACTCGATAAAACATTCAGAATTTTCAAACTTCGCAGCTCAATGCCGTTTCGCCGTTGTGGGCCTGTCATAATGGTGTGAGCATGGTCAATAATGATTGAAGACTGAGGCCTGAGTTTTGGCAACAGGACTGCTTACCCTTGATTTCCGAGGGCATATTATTTTCTTCCAAAGAAATACCTATTCATAGACTTGAATCAAGTAAATGAAGTATTGAATCAAAATGTGGCTTCTTCAATTAGAGAAATTAATAATATCATTAAGTTCATCAAGTTGAAGATATTATATTCATTTCATTTGAGAAAATTGATATTCATATCTTTGAATCAAGTAAATATGGCATTGAATAAAATTATCCGGAGTCTTCGATTTAATGAAATTATAATACCAATATGATGAAATTAGAATGCTTCATTTGAAGAAATAATTATTTATATTTTTGTTTCAAGAAAATGGCGTATTGCCTCAACATATTAGGTTTTTGCAGTTCAAGAAAACTGAATATGTCATTCGATGAAATGGACATTCTTTGATTTGAAGAAATGTATACTTATATTCTTGGATCAAGCAATAAATTTATTGAAACAAAATAGTTCGCTTCTGCAAATTGAAAAATCGTTTTGATTGAGTTGAAGTAATTAATTTAGTAATTCAATAATTACATTCTTGGTTTGAGAATATATTTCAATAATATGACACTATTTTCTTGAACATACCAGATTTCTCGACTCAAAAGAATATGCTCAATTCAAAGAAGATATACAATTGAATTTTCAAGAGAATGGGTTTTCTCATTCGAAGAAATTTTTTTTCTGTGTGTAGGCTCTCTCCAGACTTCTGCACACGATTTTTCATCTGAGCCCGGTAAAGCTGTTCTCGATGTTGGTCACCATACCTGAGTTCTAGCGTAGCCACTAAATCTCCGAAGTGGTTTTGTTGTTCCACTGGGATCGACTGTAACATCCCCAAAGCTGGTCCTCTCAGAGCTACAATGAGTGCAGTAGCTTTTTCCTCGTCACTCCACCCATTTGCACTTGCTGCAGCCTCAAATTGTCGGCGATACATAGACCAAGGCGACTGTCCATCAAAAGTTGGTGGTTTTACGGAAGAACCCGATGTGGCAACCCTGTCACGACGATCTTGACTTCGTAGCGAGGCGATCTGATTCGCTACATCTCTTTTGATTGTATCGAACATGGAATCTATTCTTGAAACTTCCTGGTTAAGCTTGTCGTCAATTTTGGTGAAATCTGTCTTCAACTCATCTATTTGCACATCAGTTTTATGCAGAATTTGTTCGAAGAAGATTTTCTGATGTTCTCGTTCTTTTTCTTGATGCTCTAGAATTTTCTGTAACTCTTCTTGACGACGTTGCTCTTCTTCTAATTTTTCTTCATGACGACGTTTCTCTTCTTCTAATTTTTCTTCATGACGACGTTTCTCTTCTTCTAATTTTTCTTCATGACGACGTTTCTCCTCCTCCTGTTTTTCTTTCTGTCGTCGTTCCTCTTGTTCCGCGAACTGATTTTGCATAAATTTCAAAATGTCTTCCATCGCGTCGTATGACGTACTCCTTGTATTCACCATACGTCTTCAAATGTCCTCGAAAAATCCACACTTCTGACACCACTGTTACGATTTTACTCTGGGTCCGTAATAACTTAACACTCGGTATAACACTTAAAACGATTTATTCTGAACACTACTATACAATAATTACAATACTCGTACTAAACACTTCCGATTCACAACACTTCTTCGATCGTTATTATAACGCTTCCAAATAAAGACTTCCCTTCCTGTCCCTAACAACAACTATTTATACTACCTAATAAAACGTCTAGATTCCACTCGAAATATCGTGAACAGGTCGATAATCTTCTCGAGTCATCTCAATAGCCGTCGAATCACCTAATTACTATTCCAAGAAATATGGCTTGTTTACATTCCACATAGCAGGTAGCTGGGATCGATTGCCAGGGTCGTAACAATATTCTTGCAATATATGAGTGGTGGGTGACATCACAATATGGAAATTTTTGTTTTTTTTGTTGCAGTATTTAGTAAGTTTGTACAAAATCATCCATCAAATTGCACTATTTATTGTGGAAATGAAGAAATATTGAAAAATAATAATTGATTGTTATATAAATCCCCCTACAGCCTTTGATTGATCTGATGTGGAAAACAATTATTGTCATGTCAATCAAAACACAAATTAGTTAGTGTAATTCTCAGAGTGACAGACAGAGCGTTACTGTCATTTTCGATTCAGTGGAATTGCGATGAAAAACTTCCAGCTACAGATGCGATACAAATGAGTTATTGCCAACGAAGTCTTAAGAAAGGTATGAGAAGCACTACATGGGATTTATTGAATCGTGCAATGGTATAAAAATGTGAAAACACCTAATAGAGAAGAAGTATTTTTGGCTCATTTCCTAGAAATGTCTGATGAAACCTAAAGAGGCCACATCACCATGAGCATGCTGGCTTCCGCAATAAGCTTACCTACATAATGCTTCAAACTGTACATCACAGAATAGATATATCACTAATTATTAGAAGATAGAGAATATATCATTATTTTTTGTTGTTCCTATTTGCAGGAATACGGCTGTAGAAAAAATATTGTTCCTAACTCATGGGGAAAGTGTCTTTCCCGCACTCGACTGCTTGCCCGAAGTCCGCTTTGCGTCGTTCGGGTTAACGGCATTCGCGTGAGGGAAAGAATCACTTTCTGCACTTGGTAAAAATTTCAACCCAAGCTTTGGGGTATTTCCCCATTTCGTCTACATAGAATATCGAATACTTTCATTCACTCAATATAAATTAAACAAAAAACAAGCAACACCAATTCGGTCGACCCCAAATTTTATTACATTTAGGATCAAGGATTTAGGTTCGCTCAGACTGCCATTTTCAGACACATACCTAATTCACTTTGATGGATAGTTTCCAGACTTCAATATGAATTAAAGTATTAGGTGGTGAAAATCGAAGTCTATACAACAATAATATTTTTAAATAACTGTAAAAATGTCAAAATATCGAAAAACAAAAAAGTGCCCAATTTAAAAATCAGGAAAATGTCAAATAGCGATTGAAGAATGACCCTATATCATCTCACAATGTTTTATGATGCAGGAATTGCAACAGATATATACGATTTGTTGCAATCTGTTGATTGAATAGTTCCTTACACCACCATGTGAATTGATATATACAGTGTGTCCACCTTAAGGACTTACCACCCCTGTAAAATCGTTATTATCTGACCGATTTCGAAAATCATTTTCTTGTTGGATAGGTATTCGAAATGTCTATCCAACAAGAGAGTGATTTTATTCTTGGACTGTTATCACGGCCAACTGCGACTAATTTTAATGACCTATATTTCAGTAAGTATACAATTAGGGATTTTTTTTCAAGAAGAATAATGATAGAATCGGAATCAGGATCAATTGAAACATACCTTTGCCGATTTTCATCATAAAAAATCACAGGGTGTCCGAAAAAACGAATTATTTTTTTTTTGAATAGGTGATCGGAAAATGTATTACTGATTTTTGGAAAGAACCAATGACAAATGATCATTGACGATTACTTTCAAATATATCTGTACCAATTTTCATCATTCGAATATAGAATGTGTCTGAAAGAAAAATTAAAAAGGATATGTAGCAATATTTTTTATCATGAAAATTCTTCACTCGAAAAATAATTATGAATCTGGATCACTTGAAACATATCTGTACCGATTTTCATTATCATCAAACACAGGGTGTTCAAAAAATCAAATTATTATTTTTTTGAATTGATGATGAAATATTACCTACTTATTCTTTTTTATTTTTTTCTCATTCATATCGTATATTTGAATAATGAAATTCGGTACAGATATGTTCGAATTATACCTCAATGATGATGTGTCATGAATTTCAAAAATACCACAGAACTACATTTTCTGATGACGTATTCAAAAAATAAATAATAATTCGTTCTTTTGGACACCATATGTTTAATAATGTTTGAAATCGGTACAGGTATGTTTTGAGTGATCGTGATTCAGAATCATTCATCATTTAAAAGAAAAAAAATCCCTAATAGTACTTTCTGAAATATGGGTCAATAAAGCTGGTCGCAGTTGGCCACGATAACAGTCCAAGAATAAAATCATTCTCTTGTTGATTGGACATTTCGAATACCTATCCAACAAAAAACAGTTTTTCGAAATCGGCCAGATAATAACGATTTTACAGGGGTGGTAAGTCCTTAAAGTAGACACACTGTATAAATACCTACATATATATACACATATAATCATCAGTATCAATTACATAAATGACCTCATCCCCGCTCATCGAAGAAACTTGACATTGAATTTCAAGCAAAAATATCTTGAAAATGATTCGTATACACCCATCAAGAAATGAACAATTCCAAATATTTTCTTTCTATAAGGGTGCCATTTGAGAATATTCCTTTTGAATTGTAGATGTATCTTGAACAGTCGGTATTCAGGTATTCCTGATGTTCTCAACAACATATAGTAAATCCCATATAGTCAGACAGTTTAAATAGTTTTGAAACTCATACAGAAGGAAGCATATTTTTGTCATTCAAAAATCAACAGAGGGGGAGTTATTTTATGGACGCACATACACAACCCCGGAAAACAACGCCTCAAGATCACGCCTGCCACAAAAAAACCTCGCAAGATCATCCAACATGTGTCCCTCAACTTTCGTGGGACTTCTCTCTCGCTTCTTGCCAGTCATCCAGTGGCGAGAGGTCTCAAAGGAGCTGATCCAACACAAGAGGCCTGATTACTTCGCTTAATCCGTCACAGCGTGCTACTGGGCCCCGCTAATTGTAATGCCACAACAGGACTTATCAGTTCGGTGCCATGCCCTTGTAATGCGACAACGCTCTGGGCATCGAATGCCGAAGCCAAAATATTTCCCAGTCATCCTGCGGTGATTTTCGATCGAGCTGCTAGGTATTTGAGCAGTCACGCCCCAGTTTTTCAATGGTATACAGTGGAATTATGTCAAAGAACGGTAAAAAATGCCACCATACCCAAGTAATAAGAGGTTATGTGAGCGCAAATGATAGGTCTAATTTGGTCTACCATTTTATGAATGCCCTGAAAGGTTTTGAGATACTATGATAGAGCTATCGCAACTTCAACCAAAAAATAAAGGAAATTACTTAAGAATCAAAAATCGAGTCTTGAGAGCAACAGTAAATTGGAATTCTCAAGCCCAAGCAATTCCAATCACGGCGTCTTTCAATTCATTCCAACTGCAACCACCAAATAGCAAGAATTCATTACGACCTGATGTTCATGGAGTACCATTAACTAGTTCGAATGTAATAGAAAATATTTCAGATATATCTGAATGGGAACTAGGATGCAAGGAAGATGACAACTGTTATTTCAGAATTCAAAAAATTCATGTATTTTCCTGAGTTTATAGTTTGTCAATGTTTCCTACTCGGTTTCCTACTCAAAACCAATCACAAAATTTAGAAACTGAACAAGTGAACACTGTAAATAACAAAAGTAGAGTTATGTTGATCATGTTGATGACGTTCTTCTACTTTTTGCCACACTGCCCAATGAGCACTATCCAGGATATTCTTATAGCTTTATAGTTTTATGAAGGCATTATCTTATATCAATCTTGTAATTTTCGATGCTTTTTGTTGTCATACCCAGGAACAAATAGTCGTAAGAATGGATTTGAATATGCGATGAGTACTTCAGCAGGAGGAAAGCGTCTCATAAAATGCCTTATCATTACCTAAAGGTTTCAATTAAGCATTAGAGGAAGACAATTGGTTTTAAGTTTATTTTGCGCCACATTAACTACAAAAAAATGACGGTCATTGATGGAAATGAACATTTCAAGCGGAAAATAAAGAAGATTCAATGAAAATGTTGTTTTTCCACATTTTTCAAACGAATCACCCATATTCAGCAAACATTCACACAGTTTTGTCAACTTTTTTGAAAAGGTATTGAAATTCACATCCAATTTTAACTGGTAATATCACATTATTTCTAGGGCGCAGAAGATAGCACCTGATGAAGCATATCTGGTATGCTTTCGTCAAAAAAGTCGTCATCGTTTTCATTTTACAGCCTCAATCTTCACAAAAAAGACAATTTGATACTGTAGGGAATTATCATATCATACCGCCATGTTTACTCTCTTTTATGACTATTCATTGTTTTAACTCCATTTTGACATGTTTGTATTATAATTTGTTTATAGAAAAAAGACTCCCATATAACACGTTACGGACTCATCATCTTAACAAATGCTTACTGCAACTGATAAGGTTTTAATTCTAGCCAATATGTGTTTCAATGTTGGCATGAGAAATGTCGCTTTAAAGCATATAGGTTTGAACTCGTGCTAAAAGGCTTCAAAGGAATTAGATTTGATAGGTTTTATCATTGCTTTGAAGCATACTACAATGAATGCCTTTTGGTTTTATGACAAGCTCTAAGAGAAGCTGATGTGACAGCTTTCATAAAGGTGGGCCCTTTATGTATCGAGAAGGTTGTTTTATTGTTTTAATGATATAATTTTTGAAAAGGCATTTTGAAATAGGCTGTAACAACCTCCTGTAGCTACAATAAAACTGATCATGTTATTTGGGTAGATTTTCTCAAGTCTCTGAAGTCAGGAAAACACACTGCACACTGACTTTTTTCTACTAGTGATGATGAATCGGAAGGCTGCGATAACTTATACATATATAGATAAATGGAAACGCTTTATGATCAACATGATCATTGTTCATGTGTTCAATCAGATTCAGCAACAGAGTTTCATTACGTTAACTACATCTATAATACCAATATCAAAGAGCTCTAGCATCACAAATGGAGCATGCAGTAATAGTTCAGGGTATTGAATCGAGTGTAATTTGTAAGAATCTCAACAAAAGTCCTTGTTAGCAGAAGTATTTTTAGTTTGGATAAGGTAAATTGCCAGCGATGGTTAAGACACGATTGAAGCCGTAAGGATTTTTGTGATACCCGAATCATGATTGATCGAATCTCACATCAACACAGATAAGAGGTTAATAAATACCTACCTCTTAAGAGCAACAGCACATTTACAGCTAACTAATGACACAAGAGAATCTCGAGTGGGAAAGATAAAAATGAAGATTTTTTTAAAAAGACATTTATCTGAAAAGTATGTAAACAGTCTAGAATCATCTACTGCTCTACTGACCCTGAGAATGTGAACTATTCGAGAGAAATCTTCTAGTCATTGAGTTTATGTGTAAAACTATGAGGGCACTAGGCGAAAATTAGTTGAATCTGCAATGATCTATATTCAGTTATCTCCTGAAGCAAGTTCAGGAAGCAATTGGGTGAGATATATGATATGTAAATGAAACTTGATCTGAGTGTCTATACCTTAGCCTCATAGAGATAGAAAAAAAATAAGATGAAGAATAAGTAGGTACCTATCAGAATACTGTGAGTAAGTCATTACATCACAATTCATTTTTGATTCAATGCAATCAATCTGTTCAGTCTAACATTTGGACATTAGTTAGACATAACTAAACCCGAATCTGACACGCATAAAATCATATCATCAAATGAGATGGTCCTGAATAATTGTTCAACGCTGGCAAAAATTCCATTAAATCTGATGAATATAAAACTGAAAACAAAGAATAAACGTTTCGAATCATAATGGAAAATCTACTTCTGACTCTCCCACAGTTAATTAAATAAAGTCGAGCCCTGACAAAATATAAAATGAAAACACGGCCATCTTTATAATAAATAACTTGTCGTAATAACTGCATTTTCTCTTGTCTCTTCATTCGAGCTTTCTGCCTTTTTAATCCCTTCTGAAGGACTGTATCACATTGGCGGAGGATTCGCCCACACAAAACAATCGCTCGTAATTTGCATCTCCTTGGTATTTCTAGTTCATTGTTCTCATTTTAATTCAATGTAATCAGTGGCGGATTTACCAGCAGGCTGAGTAGGCTGGAACCTAGGGCGGCAGATTTCAGTGGGCGACTTTGACCCAAAAATGTTTGCCTTCAATATTTTAGTACTTCATAGCTAGTATACCTACTGAACACTCCAAGGTCGGTTTATGAAAAATTACTAAACCCCTATGTAAAATATACTTTTGTTATCATCCATTTCAGAGATATTCAATTTAAATTAAGTAATTTCCACTTTCTTCATCTCTGGATCATTAAAAATGTTGTTTGTTCCTGATGGAAAAGCAGAATTAGGAGAACATTTATTTATCCAAACACCACCCAGCGAGCACAAAAACATCTCAGAGATGTTGAAAGTACGAGATTTCGAGACATTGAACCTACACTGCGATGTTCTGTTCACACATGAATAGAACAATTATAGAACAGCCAATGTCCGCCGCAGGCGGCAATTATCAAGATGTCCTTGATATGTCACAAAACTTCCTTCTCCCTAGTTCTTCTTGAAGCCTTTTCATGGACACAACAGAACATTTTCAACGCGTCTTGAGCACATTAAATCGCTGTAAAAAAAAACATTTTCGAGGTACTTTTCTGAAGCCTTTTGTCAAAATGAACTTTTGCATTAGGATAAATGGAATCCCTTGAATGAAAAAATGCATTAAAAATAGATTGAACATAAAAATATTTTCTTGATATGAAATTACCTTCTTGATCGGTTTCTGAGTAGTGCTTACTACACACAGACATATAATTGGAAATAGGTTTCCCAATTTTTGAAATGTTCTCCACAATGCATAATTTTGCAACTGCGGAGAAGCTGTGTATTGATGAATTCGTACTTTTATATATTGATTACACTGCGAGGCACCGAACAACACATCTTGCATCTGATGGTCATTATTACAAACTAAATAAGTCTTCTAACACAATAAACCAGTGTTGCCAATGTAATTCGAGCCCTTCCTTCTCTTTAGCACGTGAAATCCTCCGCAAATGAACGAAAACCTCCTTTTCTCGACACGGTTATAAAAGGTATGAAATGAAACGGAATCTGACGTCACATAAATCTGGTTTCTGGTGTTTTCTATGTTCTGTGGATAAAATGCTATTTTCTACACATTTTGAATCTTGAATGAAAAACATGATTGATAAATTGAATTATTTATTTTCGAACAATCATATATATATTGATAAATGAAATTATTTATTTCCGAACAAACATATATATATGAAACAAAGCAAAACAAAACAAAATAAACAAACTACACATTTGTTATTAAAAGTTTTCATTGAATTACGTATTTTTCCAAACACTGGTTCTGAGCATATACATTTTTTCAGTGGATTTACCTAACCGAATCCGTATTTAGCGAGTGATATGATGCCAATGAGCCAATGAGTAATGAAAATACAACTGGAAATATTCATAAAATCTATTATTTTTATTTGATATCATTATTTTTTTATTGTTATTGGTTGTGTTGTGACAGTGTAAAAGAGATTTATGACATCATTCACACCATTGACATTGACACCGACCACAAAACCAAAATCGACGGTTATTTATTCATGTTACCACCACAGAAGCACAGAACAAGAACACAGACTCCGATTTCATAGACTCATGGAGGGTTCGATCATGATCATGGCAATCATAGTCAGAGGTTGCGCGCGCAAGCCCCAACTAAAGTTGAGTAACAAAATCACAGTGATGGCTGAAAAAACCTCTTTCCTCCGCTTTTTGTGAATCCTCCTCCAAATAAACCTCTAACGCCAAAAACAACCCCTTTTCGGAGGATCCTCCGCACATTGGCAGCACTGCAATAAACTTCACCTAATTCCTTTCTGTTCGTTAGCAGCGTGATGTAAGCGTGACACGCTGCAAACGCGAATGCCAATTGCGAACAAGAAGAACAAAATGGAAAACAAATCAGAATTCATCGTATTGTGGCGTAAGCATGAGACGTTGTGGTGGGGCAAACAAAGAAAGTGCACAAAAGAACAAAAACAATACTTCCAATATCCTTCTAAGACCTCTTTGGGAAGTGCATATTACGCCTCGAAAAAACATCCTCATGCCTACATTTCTAAAACATCCCAAAACATCCCAGGGATACCTCTCAGTAGGCAAACAAAGAAATGCCACAGAAGAACAAAAACAATATACTTCAATATCATTCAAAGACCTCTTTGGTCAGTGCATATTACGTCTCAAAATAACATCTTCATGCCAACATTTTCAAAACATCCCAAAACATCCCAGGGATGTTTGTGCTCGCTGGGCAGCGACAAGTAATTGTTCTAGTGAGAACTTTTCTTTCTTGAAGCGGGTGAAAAACCATCTACGACTTCAGGTCAAGAAAAGTTAAACGCATTAGCTCTTTGGTGCATAGGGTCAGAACTTATAAACAAGATTTCATACGACGATATAATTGATGCTTTTGCCAATTTGAAATCTCGCAAAAAGGCAATGTAAGACTATCATAACTTTCATTCCATTGTCATCATCAACCGGGTTTAATGGAGATACTCTTCGTATTGTTTTCAAACTGTTAGTTTAATGAGAACCATGTAACAACGTTTACTAAATGTACATTATTCATTGTTAGCTGTGATCATATTCAGTATACGTATTTTCAAGGCATACCTCACCCGCGCCTTATAATAATTAGCACATGATTCAGCTTTTTTCAGCTCAGAAATATATCCAAAAATAATTTCTCGTAAAACCTTCACTGAATCGTGTGTTGCAAAAATATTCTAGAAACTGACACAACAAAACCCTAGTTCGAAATCATGCTAGGTATAATAACAAGAAAAAACTGATTTGATCTAGACGACAGAGCACAAATCATAAAGTTGCAAAGTTTTGACAGAATAAATATAAATAATTAATATGATTGCGAACTAGGGTATCGAATTTCAGAGGTTGTAGAGGCGGCCAAAAATTGAACAGTCTACTGGCGGCAAATTTGTAAATCCGCCACTGCATGAATGTATAATGAACATAAAAATGGTTGATGTATTTCTATTTACCAAATCGAAGCCTTCAAACTTGAAGACGATTTTTCAATGTTATTTCAATGTGAGGATACGCTATATAATGGCTGTATGACACTTGTTAAATTTGATGACAAATATGTTAACAAGTTATGTGTCATAGTGTGAAAAAGGTGTTGATTTTGCGCAGATTTGCAATCATTCTTGTAAAAATATAGGACTGGTTCCAAATATTTTGATATTATAAATATTTATACTGTATGGCACATAGAAAATATTTTTGTCATCATTTTTGTTATCATATTTGTCATCAAATTTGACATCAGGTGTCATACAGCCTTAAGATGAATATTAGGAAATAAAAAATCTTTGCTAACAATGATAACATCAGAACTACATGTGTGGATTCTTAGCTAGATCATCAGTTAGAAAAATATTCCCCAATACTTGTCCTCTCTGAGTGTATGCAGTGTGGAAATCAAATATTATAGATACATAATGAGCATTCTTATGATGGCGTCGGCAATTTCAAATCATCATTCAAAATCAAGAACGTTGTACGCCTTAGTACGCCTATGCGAAGGAGGTACATTTCAGCATTGTCCAAGACCTACAGGCTCCTGTTGGTTACTAAGAATTAAGAATTAATTACTATACAGACGAGTATCGGGGGAGATCCAAGCTACAGGGATCCCCTTTGTTGCCAACTGTAGCTGGTCGGTTGTCGAAAGACCTCAGACTCTGCTGGAAGCTATTTGTGTACGCAAGTAACGATTTCATGCCTTTTAGCTAATGAGGTGTACCAAAAATAACAGGTATATACGTGCCCCTTTCATTAGTGCATAGAAAAAATTCGGAAACTATTAGCGATTGTCTATTGCATATGCCAATATGGGAGTATGTACATTCAAGTACTCACTGAGGTGAGAATTTCTCGTCTGACGATCAATCACCCATTTGTACATATTAAGTAGTAGAACTTCCTGAATAAGATGAAAGATATTTTTCTTTATATTAACGTCTGTCAATAATACAGGTGCGATGTTACATATATACATCACATTAAAATGTATTCTTGAATTTAGTAGAGGAGTTGAACAGATTTTCCTCGGCGCCACAGCGACCTTTTCAGATTTTTAGTAGAACTTCCTTACTCAATATATGTTGACGTGCAGATTCACATTTTCATTAGCCTCAATATCCTCAACAGTGGCTTCGGAATCAAACTCAAGGATTTTACTATTCCCTCACCTAGACAGGCATACTATAGTCTTATCAAGCCCTCGGCAGTGGCAAAGGTTATGGACTATAGCCTTTATTTTCTTTCATCACAGAAACTCAAGACAACCTCAGGCAACAGTGTCCAGTCATGAACCCTACACGGAGAAACAAAAATCAGTCACCCCAAGTGAATATTTAATAGTGTAGTGTATTAACCTGTTCCAATGAATTTCAGATTGATAACCGTCAGTGAACACAGCACTTGTCATTAGTGACTCATTCACTTGTCATTAGTGACTCAACCACTTGTCATTTGTGACTTTTTCACTTGTCATTAGTCACTTATTCATTTGCGATTAGTGACTTATTGACTAGCCATTAGTGACTTGTTCACTTGTCATTAGTGACCTAATCACATGTCATTAGTGATTTATTTACTGGTCATCAGTGACTTATTCACTTGTCATTAGGGACTTATTTTCCTGTCATTAGCTAGGTACTATAAAAAATTACATACATTGTTTTCTGAAGAATGATAACCTTGGTAAGACAAAAACACATGAATTTCTATATTTATTGTATATGGCTATGGTCACGTTGGGCTTGGCACCCGAATAGTATATCGGAGATGTCCGAACGGAGAAGAGATGTATAACCACAGGTGAGCTGTCACTTGCACCATATTTCCAGAACCAATTTACCGATCGTAAATCTGAATTAGGTCATCAAATGCACTTAGTTTCCTCTAAAATTTACCCTATTTAACTATTGCTGTAGGTATGATTGGGACCGAGATCCCTTTATTGAGAAGCGAATCTGGGACAGACTGTATAGTTAAAGTATGAATGCAAAAGATCTTTCAGTCGTTTAGGAATTATACTGCGTTAACAAAATTATCTATCCTGTCTCCAATTCAGTAAACCGTTAATTCCCTTACCTTTCTTCCGTCTATTTGATATCAAAAGGAGAACCAATAGGTAGTATTAAAAGTGACCCGGATGGCCTAAGCACAATATAAAGATGCGTAAAATTCCCTGTCACCTTCCTAAAGCAGTGAAATATGTGGGAGTTCCTGGTGCTAATAATACAATGGGCCAATGGGACTGGGAAAAGAGGAAATTTGCGGACACGCAATAAAAAATCGACTATTTCATATCGCGAAAGGAATGATAATAAAAAAATCCAATTCCGCCTAAGCCTGTGTGAAATCCTTTTCATAGAAATGGATATCTGAAAGGGGCGCACATTAGGGTATCGTACAGGGTGATGAAATTCCGTATACCAATAATTCTTGGGCAAGAGGGATAAAACATCTATAGTATAGTAGAAGTAGAATTAATTGATATAATTTCGGCATTGTCTTTCTGAAAATGTTGACACTATATGAACGGCTATTCGTTTATGAGTAAATACATATACAGGGTGTAACATAAGTACGTTTGAATATTCAAGTGGCATATTCCTGATACAATTTTGAGGAAAAAAATCTATATAAACTTGTATCCGGGAATGTTCATTCGTTCAAGGTGTCATTCGTTCTTACATACAGTCAAGAACTACACTAGAGTATACCTAGTGCTAATTTGATCGGTTTGTATTTTTCAACACCAAAGTGGTGTACTATACAATAATTTGGTGATTATTTTGACACTATCTGTTGCGTTTTTCCTTTCATAATAATATGATATGCAAATATTTTTAGGCTATTTTTCTGTTTTGAAAACATACAGTATGATGCAAATGTATGGAATAAATTCATTTCAAAACAAGACGACTTCCGAAAAAAATCTAAAAACTAGAGTTCAGAACTTTTTTTATTGTGTATTTTTTCAACTAGACGACCCTTCGATGTTCAATTCTCAGTAGCAGACCTCTGCAAGATTTAGTTAACCAAATGATAATCCATTTTAATTGCAATATTCTTATGGAAAATTTTGACTGTTGGATAGACGATCAGTAGACCCTTCAAACGAGGTGTCACATGACCCCTGCTTGTATTTGAAAAAATCGTCCATTACGTCATTACTTCTACACCAGTGACGTAACATCTCTCATATGAATGTCATGAGATGAGGCTTCAAAAATTAAAACTCACGTGTTTTTGGAATTTCTTCAAATGTCGCCCATTTCTGAAATAATGAATTTATTCCATACATTTGCATCATACTGTATATTGAGTGTTATCACAATGAGAAGCGGTGCTTTCTCGACTGCATATGAGTGTTGAATAACACGACTGACGACTCTGATATACTAACATTAGTATTCAATGTATAGAATAATCCATTGTAGTGAGAGTTGAGACTCACAAATTACAAAACATCTCTGAGCTGATACTATTTGAAGGATGTCGAGAGACGAGCGTCAAAGGAGCGCTAGTGTCGCCATCTATCCAGATATTTACTCAATATTTTTTGGTGCACAAAATTTATACTTTGATATTCGATTTTATGTTTCAACCTGGTTCGATATAAGTACTTTATATAGCTTCGCAATCTCAAAATCATAATATATAATTATTGATGAATCAACTTGAAATTCATTCAATGCATTATTTTCACGAAATCATCTGTTCTTATTGTAACCTATATCAATCTGGATACCAGAATTCGTGGATTATTTGATATACCTACACAATTTTTATCCATTATTCAATGAGTTCAGGTTTTTCAGGGAGGTTATTTCAACATCAGCAACATTATTTATTCTCATGGCAGAATGCAAGACGATGAAAGAATTATATCAGCCCCAAATCTCATGATTCATACTCGGTTTTGATTAATTCGTGATTGGTCAGGGTGTAATTAGATGTTGATTTCATGTAATGAGTGTATTTTTTGCGTAAATTTGAATAATACCATACGTACCATCGTATTGATTATGTGGTATTTATAGCTATTTACTAACTTTATGATGTTCGAGGTCTTCTGAGTAGTTCACCCTGTACAATTTCGAAGACAAGGGGGAGTCAGAACACGGCCGTGTTGAATTTTAAGCAAATAGTATCCGTATATATTTTATGGGCAGTTGAATTATGGTTTCCGGACGATATTTATCTTTTGTTGGGCGATAGAGCTACATGGTGATCGTAAATATCACACTTTTGGGATTACGCGTCTGGGATTTTTTTTATTTCAACCTGATTTTATTTTCTTGTTCACTTCTGGACGCCTCACAATAAAATTCAGCTAAAAAGCTTGTATCGATATGGATGGTCCACGTTGAGAACACGCCCAGCAAATACGAGATTCAATGATTCAATTGCATAATGCTGGTACTATTGTTCGGTGATGAAAAAGTACATGTTCATTGCTGTTTCAATCATATAATACGTATGTGGCACTTTCATTGTGCTGGTACAATAGTATCATTGAGTATTCAAGATATATTTCCTATCGATTTATGTGAATCAAGAATGGTACAATCAATTTTACGAAAATCAATGAAACAGTACTGATGGATGAACGATGAATGATGGATATAGGTTCCTCAATGACATAAAGTGATGAAATGCCAATGGCTATTAGACCCAGTAAACACAAACATCCTTGGGATGTCACATTCATGTTTCGCTAGGTAACCATGCGAATTAGAAAACATCATTGTGCCAGGGGACTCTTCATTTTACAAAACTCTTGTAATATTCATCACATTTTATTGGATTGACTTGAAATGTAGGTGAATTTAGTGAGTCTCCCAAACAACCCAGAGACTCATTGGAACCTCATATTATTCTTGTCTAGTTATATGAAACAAACGGAATCAATCAATTTTGATGTTGGAAGATGAGTCGCTTACTGTGAGTTTCATTTGGCATCATAATGTGAATCATAAAATGACCAAAAGGGGCCGAAATAGCAGTCATTGGGACTCTCATTTCGAGCCCACCCCAATATATTGTCCAGCCCACCCCAAATTCTTAGGACTCTTGTTTTATTACCTCAACTGAAAATATAATTTTGTCTTCAACTGAATCTATAATTATATGATACAAACTCCAAAGAAGCGAAAATGACAATCATTTTTATGATATTACATTAGATACGATGTCTATAGTTCATGAGTATTGCTGAAAAAATATCTTCTCATTTTTTATTTAATTTATGTGAGAAAGTCTATATGGCTTATGTATTCTCCTCTATATTAATGGTGCATGGATACCATTTTATATACACCGCTGGTTTTCCAGTTCCATATTTTTATTAGATGGAACTATTGAAATGAAAACTTTCTAATCCCTTGCGTGATTTTTGTATCTAGCTCAGTCTTTGAGGAAACTCAAAAAATCCGATTTGTTCTAATATAGGTGTTTTCAATACAATATACAATTACTCAATAACCCCTGCAAGGATAATTTTCAAATTTTAGGCCCTCATATACGAATTTTCGGACCATGATATAGGGATTATAAATAAAAACAATTGATACTTCCAACTTCAACATCCTGTATCCCAAAAAGGAAGCAAGTTAGGACACATGTATATATATATAATTATATAAACTTCATTTCCTGAATAAATATCACCCCCTTGAAGTTTTTCGCACTTATTTAGAAGAAGGTTTCAGTGGAAAAATTCAGTTCTTTAAGAAGTTTGCTTTCATATCTTACAATCCTTTCAATTCTAGTGCGCCTTTCGGTGCTTCCTTGATTGATCAGAGCGCAGTAATCTTATCTTCAACTCCATTACTGTTCTGTGATTTTACTTTGTTGTTTCTACCAGGTGATGGTGGTTTTCTAGCTATATTTCTGAAATTTGGCATTTGGAATACGCTCACAAGAGAGCACTTTCTCACATTTTAGGCAGGGTTGGTAGAATTGATGATAATTTGGTAATCATCAGTTTCACCATCAACCTTGCTTTCAGGACTTTCTTTTTCATTTCTTGGTATTCCTAGAAATGATACCAACTTCCGATTTTTATGTATTTTATTCTATAATCGGTTAGAGATTATTACAATGAATTGAACAACACCGGGTTTGATTGGGTTATTTCGAACGATTACGAAGATATTCACGTTCGAAGTTTCAGACATTTCCAATCTATTAGCAGTATTAACTTCTATTGCAGATGTGGCAGAAGGAATTTTAATAAGAGATGACAAAATTTCATAATGAAAACTATGTGAGATTACTATTCATCTGAAAAATCATATTCCTTCGTCTCTCGCTGCATTTTTTGTGTATTGTACAACACCACAATGAGAAGGCATACTTGAATCAATGAATAGCGCAAAAAACACGATTCGTATGCCAAAATATTGTGAAAAACTATTTCAATGCTTTGATTCCTCTGTTAACAGATACGGAAAGTGAGGTTGTGTTTCAATGTTTCACAGAAAAGTGAGGTTGTGTTTCAATATTTAACCTCCAGGGTCGGTCATCGTGCACGCGACCTATTTCTTTGTGGTTACGTGAATTTTTTTGATTGAAAATTCATACGTTTTTCCAATGACATAAATTTCGTACGAATTGGTGATCAGTGATCGAGTTAACAACACTAAGTTTCCGAACAGAGGTAGGTAACTCGGTTTAAGTAACCGAATGTTGAGGTTAGGGATTCGATGAACCCAAGTAAGTTTCCGAAAACGCTTATTCGTTCTGTTGCCTCCCCCATATTTTTGATCCTTCTGATGCGACCTCGCAAACTTCTGCTCGTAGAAGAGGATGTATGCCTCTCCATTCACAAAAAATTTAGAGGAATTCGGTGAAACACAGGAATCATTGTACCTACTCGTGCCATAAGGCTGCACTGAAAAAAAATTGAGTGAAATTTCACTCAATGTCCACGCAATAATTTGTCAATTTCGGTCCACGCCCTATTGAGATTGAGATTTCACCCTACTTGACTGTGTAAAATGGTAATTCATGAACCGATTCATGATTCAATCAAATTTGTTATAAACATTCTCATTGTTATGAGAACTTGATGAAATATCTAGTTTGAGTTGAGAATTCACCCAAAAATTTCAATCAGTAAATTCACTCACAACCACATATTCATTCACTCAGAGGAATTTTCTACAGTGATGTGTAGTGTCCAGAACATGTTGTTGCACTATGATAAGACTGTATTCATATTGAATTAATCAATTCAAATGTGCACGTCCTTGTTTCCTTGGTTATGGACCATCATCAGCATACATCCTGTACAAACTATCTATCCCATTGCCACCATAAAGCCCATAAATTTGACCTTTCTTTTGTGGTACCTTCACTGTGCCACCTGTACCGGATCCAAATCGGAACAACTCATAAATTTCAAAATAACGATTTGGATTTCTTGTGACACCCTCATCATATTTCCCACGCCAGGTCACCCGTTGCATTTCTCGAAGTCCTTTCATAGCCACCTCAGCACTTTTATAAACTTTTACACTTTTGCTTTCAACCATTGGTCCACGTGACAATTGACGGACGATGACTATTGCGTGTAATTTTATTGTATCAGCACAAAAGATACCACAAAATTCTCTATAAACAGAAGGTGCAGGTAGTATGGTGGTATATTGTGATCAATTCAACAAATCCTATGGAAAATTAAACTTTTATGGTGAGAACAGGTAAGAATCAAACAATATTGAAATCAAACACGCAGTTTTTTTCTAAGACCTTGATTATTCGTTATATTGTGATCAATTCCCAAAATTCCATGGAAGATTGAACTTGTATGGTGAGAACAGGTCAGAATCAATATTGAAACAAATCACGCAATATTATATTCGAAAAGCAAGAAAGATGGACAGAATGGGTTAGTGATGGAAACAATCTCCAAAGACAGAAGGAAGATAGGAAGATAGAAGATATCACTGACTTGATCATTTATAGTGATTCCACACGTCAACCAAACTCGATGTTCCTTATTGTTCTATCAAAAAACTACTACGAGGTGCTTACATTCTGACGTTGGACTCCACACAACTTGTTTCATCATGTATTATCAAAAAACATAACCAGTTTCAATTGTCATTCATATGTGCCTAATGTCCTAAATGTAGGACGGCCAGATTTTTATATCTCTCAACAAACAAAAATTATAGAATCTATACACTTCATTCATTTTGACCACAGTCAGATGAAATATGGAGCATCCAAAGTTCTGAATGCCTCAAAAAAGATTCGCGCATATCTGAGTAGAATAAATATGATTTAACTGTTACCCAATCCGTTATTGAAATATGGCCTATCAAACGTTTGTTCGGAAGAATCAAATCATTTGTTTACACCCCCATGAATAAGCCTCATATGCATGGTTAAATTATGATTATATGAACAAATAGTTTGTATTACCACCAGTCGTGGATCACCCCGAGAGGTGTTTCTGAACTATGATGTCATACTTACGTTTCCATTTATATGGTTTTGCAACCGCCCCTCAATGATACCCATATTATACTTTTTTTCAAACGCATGCAAAGCAAATAATTTAAGAAAATATGCATGATACACTAGGTATACTATAGGTATTCGCACCTACTTATGTTAATATTGTTTGATTAGCACCACATGCACCACTGTTCTTTGAAAACATACTAAATGTAGTAATAGATGCATGGCAAATTATAGACGTAAATATACATGCAAACAAACTCGCACTGTCATCAAACGAATCGAACACTACCGTTTACACGGTCGAAATCACAATGAAATAACCAAAGATTTCATGAAGATGCTCACGCCATATGAGATGGAAGCTGACCTAAAATGATGGCCCACAAACAATTTTTTAATTATTACCAAATGAATTATTATAATCACCAAACGGAGAATAATATGAAATATATCGCTTGTTATCGATTATATTACGTGGACTTTATGAAAAACAAATGTATCATAATAAAGAAACACATAAAGTTATTAACAGACACTGTATCATTATTAATTATTACTAAATCAAATTATAATTTTAAATTTTATATAACTTCCAAGTGCAACTGCCACCATCGAAGTCAGACCAGTTCGAGAACATCAACGCTGCTTTCATTCGATTTGGAAATTTCCCTACCCGCCAACTATGAAAACCTTCAATAGTAATAGTTGCGGTAAAAGATACCATCTCAACCGCTCCCCGTTATCATCAAAACGAATCCATTGCCGTTGTGGATATCTGAGATTGTTGGATAATCCCTCTAACCCCTCGAATGGTTATTTAATCACGCTGTAATATCCCGTAAAAGAGGGTAAATGCCCCCGTGGGTCTCTTGGGAGAGCGGTATATATAGAATTACTTTCGCCACATAAACGGCGCTTGAATGGACCTGCTCCTCCTCATCCATTAACTCTGCTGATCACTGCGTGTAACTAGGAAAACGAAAGAATTAGCACATGTCGATGAGGCTAGAGGAACATATACGGGGGTTTTCTGAAACTGCAGACGAAATTGTTCCATGAATTGCTATTATATGTTATATGGTGTTGATAGCAATGGACTCTTGAGCGAACGTATAGATAAAATATTGACCCTCTCTTTATTTACAGACAAAAATTCAATAGACGCTCCTGAACATTTAGAGCATATAGGAATGTCACTTCTCACTTGGGGATGATGAGATCATTGAGACAATCTAATATGCACTTATAGAATCCCTCGACTTTTTCAGTGCGTCATTATGACATATTGCAATGACAATGACAGTGCCTGTAATGAGTTGTTAGTTTTTAATCTATTGTTTAGACTGTTTTTACTTTCCACCAGTGTTTCTCTATTTTAACTATGTTGTCATATCATTTTAATGGTGACTGTATAGATGACAATTATACGTTCCGTGTGATGAATGAATAAATAAAAAAAGTTCCAAGAAGAATTTATAGAAGTCATTGAAGGTGTTCAATTATAAGATCATAGACGACATGTATGTACAACATTCACCTACCGGCTGATTGCACTAAGGAAAAACTTGTTTTTTTTATTTCTTGGACCGCACGAAAGAAAATTCCTTTAATGTTCGAAGAACATATAGTGATACGTACCTAGTGAGGATAGGGAGAGGAGGTAGGTGTCCGATTTTTTTCACTTTTGGAGATTATACAAGTTTCTGTTAAAAAAAATGGTTTCTGATGAATGTTACAAATTAACGTTGCCAAATTTAAACAGGTCTGATTATGTCTCCAATGTCCTTTCATGATAATATATAGTTCAGTGAAAATGAAAATGGTGAATTCAAGATTAATTAATGAAAACATCCTGTAATTCATTTGATTGCCAACGTTACCAATTGTCTGAGAGAACTGAAAAGTGTCAGAAGAAGAAATAATTTGCGATAAATCCATTTTTCATGTTGAAAACGGGAGCAGCAATCGGTTTCCGAAACTTCCGAAGCTATATAAGTGAAAATTTGATATTTTTCTATATACCTTAATTTCTCTTCACCAAACTTTTTTCAATACAAATTGTCACTGACAAGCTCGTGAGTTTCTCTTTTAGAATCTCTGATAGGAAAATTCTTCAAACGCAGTGACATTTTGGGACAAATCATCTTATTTGTCCTTACTACACGTAAGTATATTGAAATAATATTCATGATTTTATTTTATTGTAACGAGGAGAGAATATCCCAAAAAATTTGCAATAATGAATGTACCACCTCCTCGATTAACCTACAGACAGTATTCAGAAAAAAGATTGTTCATGGAAATATTAATACCCTGTATCACGAAAACGAAGCCAGTTGGGACACATATTAATATGAAAACTATTTCTAAAAACATCACAAGGAATCACCGTTTGAATTTATTTGGTGTTATTAAGATACACCCTGTATAAACAGTACTCAATTTTGCTGAAATCCACTCACATTCACTGTATAAAATCATGTCTCGAAAATTCTTCAGCCTGTCACAGTTACAAGATATCTTCTGGTATAGAGCGTATAGAATGAGTTGGTTGGTTAGATTATTTTTTTCTCTCCGTGAATAGCTTCAATAAAATCTCCACTTAATAATAATATTATCTGAATTCCCTCGTAATTTCGTCTTCATGATAATACGAATCGGGAATAGAAAATTCCCTGAAGCTTTTGTTCGAATTTGTCCAGCTATTTCAACCATCTGTCATCTAATTTAATATCTTCCAAAGAGCACAGCAGTATTCCCGCAGGAATAAAGAGGATGCTCACCGTGAAATTGTTTCAGCAAATCTCGTCCTTGGTGCCTTCACGTTTCTTGACAGTTTATTAGGGTTTCCTATTGATTGAAACCTAATACATGCGCCTAATCGATATCTGTGACGTACCTACTTAAAGTTGCTCGTTGTTCTGGTTGCATCGTTCTGGTGTCCCAAAACCTTACCGACAAACTTTAACAGGTGTAGCAGGTGACAACAAAACAAATATTCTTGTTCAATAAATATTGTGTCCTTCAGTGAGCCGTTTATTCAACATGAATTAGGAAAACCAAAATGTTAAAAGAAAAGAGACACAATTCACATAGAGAAACTCAAAGTCATGTAAACAAGTGTTTTTGAACCAGATTCATTACTACACTATGGTTTTGATTATTATATTATTCGAGTACCTGAGACTGTTTCTAGTTGAATTTCACTTGTTCGATTGCTCGAAACCTGAATACCTGAGAGACCTGAGTAATTCATTGATTCCTGACTTTCCAAAGCTTTTCCTGATAGTAAACTCCAATGAACATCATAACAACCCTGAAGACTTCAATAGTTTTTGTTATTAGATATTTTCTAGTCAAATCCATTCAGTAGTATTAGTAGCAAGGGCAGTAGATTCTGTTCATGTGCCCATTTAGGGTTTAATATCATTTTTCCGCATTTTTGTGAGTTTATGTGCTTTTGAATGCCAGGTTCTGCAGGCATAGTTGAGGATTCCGACCAATAAGAATCTAGGATTGAGCTATCCTTGTACCAAGGTCGATGGAAAATATAAATACAGAAGGCAGCTAAGTGATCGCTCTACTAGTCTCTATCATCTACGCTAGACACTCTACTCTTCACCTCCGTCTCTCCTGGTACTCTTGCTGATATCTTAGTTCTCCCATATTTCATTCAAAACTAGTGTAAACTATCAATGTATAGGGATTTCGTGTTGCACATGTAAGTTTGTATAATATTGTTCACCATTATTATTCATCCTGTAAATAGATTCATTTCATTCCTGCTAACCCTGTTGTTTTTCATACCCATATACTCACCCGACCTGTGTAACAAATCCAGAAATTCGTATTTGCGATTTAGCGTTGTTTTTGTGATTGCATATTTCATATTTCTTCCTCTGTTGTCATTGTTTTCACTTTCGAATAATAGTTACAATAATTTATTCAATGATTTTCAATATTTTCATTTGTCAAATTGCTGATTATTATTGACGGACGGCTGACACTGACATAGTCAGCTGTCAATTCTTCTTCTTTTCCTTGAGAAATCCTGTCCTGTGCACCCGTGCGTTTGTGCTTGGTATCCTGTCAGACTGTGGCCGGTGGTTAATGAAAATTTGACATGGATAGAAAAATATAATTAACCTCACTGAAATTCCGATATTGAAAAATTAGAAAATCGAAGGAAAAGGAAAGATAAATATGAATTGAATATGTTTAATTCGTTTGGAACTGTGTTCCAGATTTTCCAGGTAGACTCAATGAAATAGTTTGAATAAATAATTTTCCAGACACCTAACCTAAAAATACCAGAGACCCGTTTTCGACAAAGATATTTGCATTGATTCCTGTAATTATCCAGAATGAAAATAGCAACCAGTATTCCAGGCAAAACCCAAGGTTTGTAATTAAAGCCTATACACCCTTGGCTCCTTATTGATTCCAGGTCGATTCTATAAAATTGACCCCTGGTTTATACTGTAGGTACCGAGGTAGGTATACCTCCTGTACCTGTCTCCACTGTTGCTATACTTTGGGCCGCTGTACAAAAATAGCTTTGTGCAGATCAGGTGGAGAAAACCACCTCATAAACAATCTTGGGCCCGAGACCCCCCGACGAGTACCAGAGCAGACATTACCGCAATAGTTTATAAAATGTACGAAAATGGAAGATAACGAGAGGAAAACAATTTCTTTCCTGGCTATATGCCACGCAGAACATTGGATTACATTCCTCGTGAGGTACATGAGATGCTTCCACGTTGGGTCAGGTTCGCACCAGATAGCGGTCAAGAATGCTATCTGGGACAGCCCCACACTGACGAGAGCCAAATGTTCGAAACTGGTCTGCAGGTAGCCACCTGTTCCTGAATCACTTAGGCGCAGCTCGGCGTTTAGGAAGGAAGGAAACACTTGCGATCTTATTCGTCTATACGAATTATTGCATAGATTTTGGGAGGATTTAATCCAATATTCTGCGTGGCATATAGCCAGGAAAGTATACCATTTTCCTTCATTATTTGAAGTATTGTGGACTTTGAGTTTCTCTCTCTTTTTGACCATTGCATTTCACTTTGAGTATTTGGCTTCTTCCCAGTTGAGAGACTCAATTATTGTATGTATCATCCTTGATCAAGAATTAATCATAGGTACCTATTTACAAGGAAGATAAAACATTCGAACAATTTATTTGTTATGTGCACCCAAACATACCCTGAAACCGATGGATTCTGTCAGAAAAAAAAGGGCGATTCGTCTCGTGGGTGATGCCTCGCTCATAAACTCACTCACTTCTTTGGAACACCGTAGAAAAGTTGGCGATCTGGCTCTATTTTATAAATATTTCCATGGACGATGCTCTTCTGAAATATCAACAATTGTTCCTTCCTTGGTAGTCCCCGCGAGATTAACCGGTCGAGTTGAGGCTTCGCACCCCTTCGTGGTCAATTTGGAGACCTGCAGAACATATCATTCCAAAAACTCGTTCACCCAACGAACAGCGAGGCTCTGGAACACATTGCTAAAGGAGTTGTTCCCCGAGGCATATAACCTCCAGAAATCCAAGAAGAACACCAATTCCTACCTTATATCCCTTGGTTCTCACGATGTTCTCTGAACATTACAGGACATCCCTTTTCGTGGGAACCAGAACATAAAAAAAATGTCAACGGACTTATGCCTCAATGACAAAGCTGAACAAGTGGACTGTGCTTTTTGACTTTGTAATATGTGTACAAACATTTTTTTTATTTCAGCCAAAACGTCGTATCACCCGCCTACTAAATTTATCCATTTGCTGTTGCCTCCATCAGATTATCGTCAATGCAAAGAGCAAAGCCTTGTCTCATTGAACGACAGAATGTTAGCAGCTCCTTCCGATTACTATCAATATCACCCATCAGCCTGAAGATCCAAATGGAATTTGAATTCACACGAACTTGTTTTTTCATTGAATTTTTTATACTTCCACAGGAATGAATTGAGAAAAGTGAGGGGTAGTCTTTGGGGACTAGGTGAGTATAACTCTTGAATTGTATCGTCGAGATATTAGATTATCATTTTTGAATTATTTTTGATTTGTGAAGAAGTGTATTTTTTCCTAATAATTTCATTACATGACCAAAATAGTTGTTTATTCATTCATTCATTGGGAATTGTATATTGGAACCAATAAGAAGAATATATGTAACTGTCTTTATAAAAACACGTGCTTGTACTTTGTGAACTATGTACAGCTTGACCATTTTAGCTTGGCCTATATGAGAATAGACTTGTCAAAAGTGTTGAGTGAGTGCTCCTCATTGTCGAGGAACTCGTGCAGTCAACATGAGTTAGTATACAGTGAGTGAAAAAATTATTGAGTGAACTGTAAAAACTTCTGTGTTCATATTTCTGAAACAGTTGAAGATGAGTATAGGACGTTGAACAGGGTGCACCTCTTAAAGTAGAACCCCCCCCCATAACTCTTTTGTTTTCAGAGATGTGGGAAAATTTTGTATCAAAAAGTTGTTTGAAACGGCCCAAACTTTTATTTCGTGAAGATGCTTTATATACAGGGTCATTCGTTTTTCCGGAAAGGACATTAACTTTGATTTTTTCAACGAAACACCCTATATATTTTCTGACATGTCGATAGAGCCTTTTTTTCTGATTTCAAAAATATGTATGAGTTGCATATTCGGTTGGAATTGAGTTATTGATTATCAAAGTTTGCCAAAATACCGAATCTTCCATTGAAACTGTCTATTCATATTTTTTTATATTGAAATTGAACGATTTCAATTTCATGATGAACAATAAGTACTATGACATTTCCATGGAGCTTTATGAAAGTTATTCCAAAGCCCACTATATTCAACTTACATTAGATGATATGAAGTGAAGGTTTATAACCCAACCAACATTTTAAGAGAATTATACCAATCAGAGAGGAGAAATTACTCGAAGAAGTCGAAATTTACTAATTTCCGACAAAATATTTTACCTTTATGCCCTGAGTAACTTGAAAGTTATGGATTAGGTTGTAAAATGCCTGGTTAGGACCTCAACATTTTCTATAAAAACCATCAACTTTATAGACAAATTGCATAGTTGGAAACTACTCATTACAGACTTCAAACATAACTTCATGGTCCAAGTGAGCATTTAGTTATCAATTAGGTGATATTTAACATCAAAATTACCAGTAAAATGTCTTCCAGGCCCTCGAACTATCAGGATATTTATTGGAGTTGAAATTTACCAAATTCTAACTTCATAAACGATCATAAAGTCAGGGAATAATCAGGTGGAGAAAATAAGTCGGATTTATACTCTGTTTTGCCTATTTTTGACCAATTGAGTCGAAGGAGTTTCTTAGACTTTTTTTAACCTAATCAGTACCAACTTCATATCCGATGAAGTCAAGATTACCACTATGAAATCCTTATAGAACGAAGTGTCCTTGAGAGAGCCGAAAATACCAAAATTAGTCCTAAAATCATGTTCTCAAAGTTGATGACTATTATTGATCCTGGTGCTTTGAGGTCGGCAAATGTTTTGAAATGATCATTAATTTCTGAAAAAAATAAAAACTGGAGACAAGCGCAATGTATGAGTTTTGAATGTTTTATTCTTTATCACCAGTGAGTGGTTAAGGTAGCTTACCGCTTGAACGCTTCTAAAGCAAATCATGATATCTTTCTATACATTACGATGATGTTTGATCATCTAAACCATCGATTTGTTTTGACATTCGAAGTTTTACTTCCACTTATTCCATTGGTCAGATCTGAATGCATATTTCAAATAACTTTTATAAAAAAAAAACAGGTATCAATTATTACACTTCGGTTGAGAACGTACAAAAATGGCAAATGTACTAAAAGTATACTAGAACGGCAACACTGTTCGAGAGATGACAACACGGCGATGGACTTTTCTGATTCGCTGAAAAATGAAGCCTGTCATCCAGCGACCAATTAGAAAACATACCGTGGTGCAGAATAAGAAATATTTGCGAACAACTAACATTTGACAAATTATATGATTAATGATTATAGGGAACATCTGATAATATTAATCCATCAGGTTGACTGCTACTCAAATAATATACTCGTTGATATAGTCTAAAATCCCAATATGGGGAAATTGGGCTCCATAGTCTAGAATATACAGAATTTTCGACTATGAACGGAGCCTATATTCGCCCTGAAAGTTGGAGATTCTGGAAAATTCGACTTTCAAGTCCAATATGAAACCGGCGCCATATTTGTTGGCTCGAACCTTTTTCGCCATTGACGGAAAAAGAAGAAATCTCTACATAGCGACCACATCCTAATGAATAGTAATACAGAAAAGGTTAAATTTCGCATATATGATCATATTCTACCAGTTGATTCATTTTTAGATGAAATTGTTGAAAAATAATTCGAAAACACAAAAAATATCATCCAGTATTTTTCTACAAATCCAATAATTTCGTGGGCCCACTGATTTTACATGTGTAAAATCAACATCATCACAATAAATTTTGCTTCGTAGGTTGAATAACGATTCACAACAACCTCAAATAAGCTAAACAACATGCATATTATCTACACCTTCCACTACTATCGAGCTTTCTTTTGAACGCCATGTTCATAAACTCCTAAGTCTCCACACGTAAATGAGTAGGTATAGTCGATCGTGAAACACGGTACATATTTGTTTTCCGAACCCAACCAAATGACAGTAAACCAGGTAGAAATCTTAGTAAACCCACCGATAAGTAGGTAATGAATAACGTCAGAATAACTAAGATCAGACCACTATCGGACTAGAATTAGGGCAATTTCACTTAATTGTTTCCTCGACCTATTGGTCAGGATACCCTTATATCCCTATTCTCGTCTTCTGAATTACTTCCAGTTTTTTCCCCATACTGGAAAATTTGAAGTAAATAAGACGTAATATTCACTTAGGCCAAATAAGTCGTTGACCTATTCTAAGGTCGAAATGACGTATATTATACCTAAAATGTTTGTTGGGAATGCGGTATTTTGGTAAATTTTTCATCCAAATATGCAACTCATATATATTTTTGAAATCAGAAAAAAGGCTATATCGACATGTCATAAATTATATAGGGTGTTCCATTGAAAAAATCGAAGTTGATGTCCTTTCTGGGAAAACGAATGACCCTGTATGTGAAACAAACAAGAGACCTCAGAGTATCATCTAAAGCGTTCAGTGACGATTACGCAAAATCCAATGCTTTTGTAAATCCAAAAAGTGTTGAACGCGTCTAAAGAAGTTTTCACTTGAAACATTGAAATTCTACCAGTACCAGTTTATCTCTATATATAAGTCAGAATTTTGAGTTGTTTCTTATTTTAGTTGACCCCTCAATGGTCTCGTAGATATGGTTCATTCTATCAATTAGTGCATTTTATTTTCACAAAATATTCACAGAATAATCGAAAGTATGTGCAGGTCGAGTGATATATTATTAGTCAATGTGCAAAGACTGAAAGATATTTTAGTCCGTGTGCAAAGGATAAAATTCCAATTCGAAGGATTTCCACCCAATTTCTACGCCAATGAAATTGTCATCATCGACATGAAACGCGGAACCAGGAAACGTTCAGGGAGGAACAATGGACGGCAGCGAAGTAACACGTGACCGGCTAATGAACGCATCGCGTGCCACTTAATCTGGCTGATCTAGTCGCCTAGTCAAGGCCACGTGCCGCTTCCTGCAGGACAATTGATAGTGTAACCTTACATGGAAGCGGGCACGACGTTTCGAGACGAGAGGATGGTAGCTGACCGCTGTGTGAATTTGCGGAAACTGAAGGGGTGTGACACGCGAAAGGGGATGATGATGGGTTTTTCATTAACGGAAGTGGACACTTGAGGAATAGGAAATAATGTAAGCAGAGGACATCACCCAATCATATTTGCTGATGACACAACTATATCACTATCACGACGTCTATACCTTCTCAACTTCAATTTCGGAATCGGTGAGTTATATTTCGGAAAAAGTAATCTCGATTTCAGAATTGGTTAGTTCGATTTCAGAAGTAGTAAACTCAATTTCAGAATCGGTGAGATGAATTTCAGAAAAAGTCCATTCAATTTCAGAAATGGTAAGTTGTATTTCAGAATTGGTATAGGTTCAATTTCAGAAGACGAATCCTCATATATATGTTTGAAATGTTTTCAATTGCAAAAGAGAAGATTGTTAACAGTGGATGGAACGGTGTTTGAGAGTGTGCGTTTGGAATGGACATCCTGCAGATACCATAGTGGTAGTTCTGGATAATGCACCTGCACATTCAAGAATATATAGAAGAGATATGCATGGAGGAAGAATTTCAAGATGTTATATTTTGCAGATTGGCACCTTACAGCCCTATGTTGAATCCGATTGAACATATATGGAGTGCCTTCAAGTCAGAAGTGAAGAGATTTTTGCAAGAGCATCGCCAAAGGGTCATAGCTGGGGATCCGAACAGATTGCTCAACCAGATAGAATTCAGACTGCGATGTCTTGAAGAATGTGCAGATCATTCAATGAAAATGATAACACCTCAAATGTGTTTGCATTCTTATAATCATGTGCAACGCTACTATCCTTCTGCAATTCGGATGGAAGACATATGTGGATTATATTGAGATTATAATTATGTTATTGAATTGTTTCTGAAAAGTTGACTATTATAAATATGGTGTGTTAATCTCACATGCAATTGGGAACATTTCAAACAAATAGAAGGATTCATCTTCTGAAATTGTACCTACCAATTCTGAAATGCAACTTACCATTTCTGAAATTGAATGGACTTTCTCTGAAATCCATCTCACCGATCCTGAAATTGAGTTCACCATTCCTGAAATCGAACTAACCAATTCTGAAATCGAGATTACTTTTTCCGAAATATAACTTACCGATTCCGAAATTGAAGTTGAAAAGGTATAGTATTGAAAGAATTTCAAGACAGTATGAAATTGGTATTAGATGAAGTATCATCCTGGTGTGATAGAAATAAACTCATGCTAAATAAAACTAACACAGAATTCATAAACTTCAGTCTGAGGAGAAACTGTGATTTTGAAAGATATTATTCTGTGTGATCGAAAAACATTATTAGGAACATTCATTGTCACTGAAAAGCTAGTGAATTTTTCTTTTAGGCTCTCTGATAGGAAAATTCTTTAAACGCAGTGATATTTTGGGGCAAATCATCTGATTTTTCCTAACTACACGTTGCTATATTGAAATAGTATTCATATTTTTATTTCATAGAGACGAGGAGCGAGAAAAAGATCTAGAATAATGAGATATTATGTCTCAATTTATCGAACCAAGAATTGATTTGATGGTTTGCCAATTCTTAGAGTTGTTGAATGGCGGCAGTTCTGGTTCGCTGGTGTGATATTAGAATTGCTGTAATGTTCTATATCATCTGAAAAACAGAGGAGAGACCTGAGGAACACCCCGGATTGGCAACAAATTGTGGAAGAAAGCCTTGTTGATTTTCACTGAGAGTTTTCTCGATGAAAGGAAGCTGTTCACTAAACATACTGTTCAAGACATATTTATTTGACATTTCCACTCTGGTGTGAAACCATTTTTACAATTTTCAAGCCAAAAAGAAAAAGAGGAGAGGAATATATATTCTCTAAGGACTATGTTGATAATGTTCCTTCGGCTCACTCAGAAGTCAAGATCTCTTCGGTCGTGATGCTCATTCCTATTTAATGTACGTAATCCTTATCGATCCTGGTATGCGGATGCATTCAGAAAGGGTCCCGGTTTGATGTTTCGCTGCCGAATAAGGATGTTGATGGCCTCCAGGACAACGGGGAATACGGATTTATTCTGGAGAGCTTGTTATATAATGACTATATTCTTTGTGCTCCTGCACAGAGCTACAGCTTCTCGAGTTCTCGAAGAGTTTTTCCCCATTTGGAAACGAGAGACAAAGGAGCTATTCAATGGCTCCCCAACCACAGCAAGACATGTATTTTGGTCCTCGCGCCAAACATTGAATGTTTAGGAGATGGTAAGAGTTTTGATGAGAACATGGAAGGAATTTCGAATAAATGGAGATATTTACAGAATAATTTACAAGTGTTGTCGTATATAAATTGTTCAAAAAAGTTTGGAAAGATGTAAGAAATGTGGCAAGGCCATTAATTTCCTCTAAACATATATACATGACATGAATCAATCTATCAGTGCCTTCTTGATATTCTCTAGACATCAATTTTCTATATCTTTTTGGGCCAGGAGCTATTTCACTTCCAGTCAGCTGCTTATGATCTATAAGGCACAGATCCGACCTGTCCTGGAATACTGTTCCCATATTTGGAGTGCAGTACCCAAACATACCCTGAAACTGTTGGATTCTCTCCAAAAAAGGGGCAAGTCGTCTCGTGGGTGATGCCTCGCTCACAAACTCACTCACTTCTCTGGAACACCGAAGAAAAGTTGGCGATCTGGCTCTATTTCATAGATATTTTCATGTACGATGCTCTTCTGAAATATCAACAATTGTTCCTCCCTTGGCAGTCCCCGCGAGATTAGCCCGTCGATTTGAGGCTTCGCACCCCTTCGTGGTCACTTTCGAGACCTGCAGAACGTCTCTTTCCAAAGACTCGTTCATCCAACGAACAGCGAGGCTCTGGAACACATTGCCGAGGAAGGTGTTCCCCGGACAGAAATTTAAGAAGAAGAACACCAATTCCTACCTCAGTTCCCTTGGTTCTCACGATGTTCTCTGAACATTACAGGATATCCCTTGTCGTGGGAACCAGAACATAAAAAAAGCAATAAATATGTATTATTGAGAACCCTTATTCGGAAAAAGTTCTGGTTATCTTCCTCCTTATAGCTTAACTGCTTTTACAAGTACCGGGTGACACGTTTTAAAGTACCACCCTCTATACCTTTATTATTTTTGACAGTAGAAAAAAATAAGAATGACAGCCTCACAGGGGATTTTTTTTCCTCATCGAATCAACTGATATATTTTTAGTATCTCAGAGGATATACAGGGAGCAAGAAAAAGTGTGAAAATTTTAAATGGAAAGCCCTATATATTTTCGCGCCATCAGATAGACTTTTCGAAGGGCTTTCCGATAATACCCCACTCTATACATTTATCTTCAGTATTTCTCATAATATGGGAAAAAAAGTGTTTATCGATCCTCGAATGATTTTTGAGAGTATATGCTGTGACAATGAATCTAGGTAATTAATATATCGTTATGATATTCAATACTCATTGACAGTAAGTAATCGCTCAATACTTTATAACGTGTCACCCGGTATGCATGAAAGCGAATATAATATGAGATCGGTTCTTGGAAAAGATACTTATTACCATTCCAATATCATATACCTACCCTATCTACAAGTTCACATGGATTTCTTTGATGCACAGCATTACAGTTTTATTGAAATGGTCACGTTTGTCACGTTATCCAACAGATCTTTTGTGACTTTTGGATGTATAGCATTGTAATAAGTGTATCCTTAAGAGGAAGTCGGAAAAGGAATACAATCATGTTTTACTGAAATTCTATTATTTCTTACTATAATAATGATATGAGCAGTAGAATCAATTCTGGTTATAGCGTCGGTGTAACAAATTTTAGAATCACTGGTCACTGAGTCCTATAATATACCGATTATATATGAATTAGTATTTTTGTTCCATCATATATTTGGGTATTCTCCGGTGAGTTTCAAAATACTTATACAGGTTTTCATTGAATGGAAAATTAAAATTTGTATTTTCGAAATGAAATCAGGGACAGAATCAGGAACATATCCCATCTGAACAAAAATTGTTTCAGGTTACTTAAATCTTAGTTTTGAGATTTCATTTTTTCAAAAAATTATATGATGGATATTTATGAGCAAGTAGCATTAATTTCAGAAACTTAGATAATTAATTTGCTAAAACTTCATATATCTTTCTGTAAAAGTATAGGTATATGATTATATACCTTCGAGTCTTTGATTTCATCAAACCCAATTCAAAACCAAAGCTTTATCATAAAACAAATTCGATGTTCTACGTCCACAATGAATAAGAAATCAATATACCTAAGTAATTGAAAATTGATCATAACTCATTAGGGATACCAGTTTTTGAAGATTAACGTTCGATGGTCTATTCCACCAGCGGTTATAAGTGAATATAAGATGGATATTATTATTTTATGCGCTCTTGAGACTTGAAATGACCTGATAATTATTAATAGATGCTTTGAACGTAAGTAGGTGCGAATACTTATATGTAGTATGCATGAGTATTTTCTTATTATTTGCTTTGCATGAATTTGAAAGAGAGTTATTTTTACGCAACCATCAGCTCTGATCGAATAGTTCGGTTATATACTTATATAAATAATATTCGTTAACTGTTACTGAATTTGTTATTTATATAAGGCTTAGAAACACCCCTTCGCGGGGTGATCCACGAGTGGTGGTCATACATCAGGAAATTTAAAGAAATAAGCAATTTTTCTGAAGACATCGAATTATATATCAGCGAACAAAATATTTATTTATTATCATTAAAAGATTTCTTTCCATGCTTTACTTCTATAAATAAATATTTGGTTACTAAAAACAATAAAGATTTTGAAATAATATCGTTTGGTGTGGGTGAAGAGGGTGTGAACAAATAATTTGTTTTTTTAAACAAACGTTTAATAGGTCCTATTTCAATAACGGATTTGGTAACAGTTAAAGGTAATCATATTTATCTATTGTAACAAAACTGTTCTCTCAGTGGAGGATCAGTCGGTCAGTCAGTTTAATTTTATTATCATCATTAGTCATCGATAAATCATTTGTTCGGAAATTAATCGGTTAGCAGTATGATTCAACTTATTAGTCATTCATTCGGGACTAGGCGATGAATCAAGACAGTTTTATATCAGATGTCCTCACGTACGGTTGAATTTTGTGATCGGCATTGAGAAATACGCGCTCGGAATTATTTATGGTACAAACTGATTGCTCCCTAAAAAATGAGTGATCGTATTGATTTGTATATAGTGTTTTTGTATCCCTCATTCGATTCAATAACAATATCGGGATCGTGTGTGTTCTAGTGTTTCGTGTTGTTTCATTATAGTGCTTCACTTTTTTCACGCTCGTGAGTGCAGAGAAATCCTCTAAATTTTTCCTCAAATTTCCCTGTATTCATTTAACTTCATTACCCCTTATGTTTTGTACCGTTTGTTGTATTATTTTTCGATCAAGGAATACTTTCTTCTGATTTTCGTGCTTTCTGTTCGGAACTGTACTTTTTCAAAACAAAATAATGCGAAAAGAACAAATCAGGATAAAATAAGACGATTCGAACATTTTTCATGAAAAATTATTTTTTTGATTGATTTTTTTTCATATTTTGTACTAAGTAAACTTTTTCCACCAATAATGGTAAGTACATTAAGGCTTCTTAATCAATACTCATAACTAACACAAGCGTTGTTTCTTCTTAAAGATTTTTTTTTGACACATTTGCTGATGATGAAGGATTAATCCTTCGAAACATGTCCTTACTTATGTCCATAACCGTTGGTCATTATTGAAATTTTTTATGTGGTGGAGTTGTGACTGTAAGTTCTTTCACCCCTCCTGTTTGTCTACCATATGTAATAACTGTGATTTTGACAAAATCTCCATATCTTTGGTCAGGTCATAACTTTTGAACCACTGTGTAAAATCGATTTATACTTGGTAGGTATATTCAACTCATATTTCTCATTAAAACTAAAAAGTAATCAAATTCAGAATTCAGATCCGTCTTCAGGCAAAACAGAAAACTTCTTCTTTTTTTAACAGTGCGTATCCAATTTGAAAAATAGATTTTTATTCAGCTAGTAATTTTCAAAATCCAATTTTAATGAAAAAAATAACCAGTCCTCAAATTTCAACTTGATTAGAGCCGAATAGGATGGATTACGTTCCATAGAATAATTTGTCAATTATTTTCGATATTTTCGAGTGCTCATTACATTTTCACACACACAAATATCAAATTGGATGCGCGCTTATTAAAAGTAGGCCACATTGTTCATCATTTTCCTATATACTCTTTCCAGTTATCAGAACATATTTTGAGATCTTGGGAAAGATTATATTTTCAGCCTGTGTTCAATTTTTTCAAATCATTAGACTCTCGAAAATAATACCACGTCAGTATATCCGTGTTCAATACTTCATCTTATATTTTGTATTCTATATATCTTTTCCCCCCTTATAATTCCATTATGATCATTGGTCATAGTTACCCCCCCCCCCCCCGTATAATTCCATTATCATCATTAGTCATAGATAAATCATTTGTTCGGAAATTAATAGGTTACATAGCAGCATATGATTCAACTTGTTAGTCATTCATACGGGAACAGGTGGTAAATCAAGACAGTCTTATATTAGATGTCATCATGTACGGTCGATTTTGTGGTCGACATCGAAAAAATACGCGAAAGGAATTATTTATCGTTCCAAACGGAGTGTTCTCTAAAAGATGAGCGATAGTAATGTGTTTTTGTATTCCTCATTCAATAATTTTCATTCATTTTCATATACATATACGTATTTTTTGTGAGAAAAGTATGAGATTAGAACAAACCCGAGAAAAAATTGTCAATCCGTATCGCTGATTGCTAGGCTAGGTACCGCAACTGCCAATTTTTACAGAGAAATTTTCGAAGTCGTCAAAATTTCTTTGAAATAGTCACACACGAATTGTCAAACTCTCATTATGTCCATATACTTCGATTGGAAATTTGCGGAAATTTGTCTCGAAATACCCTGTACTGATTGTATAATTTCCTATTGAATTTTATATTTATATCCAGCCCGCATTCCTGTATATGGCGATTAGTCATGAAAAGTTCTCAACACTTATTTCGTCGCACCCCAAAATTTTGCCCTCCTATTGATATATATAATGTGAATAACTCTTTTTTTGCTTTGAACAATTTGAATTCGGTTCACACTGTTCGCTAGCTCAGTCCTTCCGCTATAAGCTCGTACTTCTTTAAAACATGAGGTTCTTCGTATGAAACTTGCTACAGGGTATCACCTGAAACTGTGAACAATTTTGGAATTTTCAAAAGGATCCCAAATGACCAGAAACATTTTTTTCCAGCCGATTTCAAAAATCTCAGGCTCATTTTAAAGATGAAACTTCAGATGAAGAGATATGAAGATCATATTTAACTCAAGATGAACATTGCACAGTGTGTCTTACTTCTAATGGAAGCATCCCTGTATCATTTGTATTTGTTTAGATAGGATTCTGAAATTTGCAGGAGCGGTAGATGTATATTCAAAATATACACTATGACCAAGTGAAGTCATCTTCAGTGATATACACTGCTTGCTAAAAGTAAAAGCCATGGAACCACCCGCAAAAATGAAATAGGCGAGTAGACCAATTTATTTTATTTCTCAAATAGAATCATCACTCAAATAATTGTCAATTTCGAATATTTTCAGAATTTTTTGTTCGAATTGAAAGTGCTAAGATCAATGATAATGCCACGGTGATTTTCAAACGGCTATAAATTTAGCACGAGTAAAAACAGACGTCACGGTTTTGTATGTGTACGGAAAGACCATAGCACAGTTGCCATAATGTTGAAATACGATTATTGGAACTCCAGGAATATTATTTATTCAATTATTCGGAAATTTTCAATTGTGTATTGCTTATATTCCTCATTAGACATGAAAATCAATTGTCTCAAAATATTCCCACTTCTGTTGTGACTTATTGCTTGTAATACATTTGTGTTGATATTAATATTATTATATTAATTCAAACTAGAGGACATTTGAGGTTAAACGTGACAACACAGCGCACGAATTGTGGGCGGTGCCTTGTCAGTTCTCAGCATTCAACACATTGTTCCCAAGTCTTCAACATCAACATGAGATTTTGTTATGGAGTACAAGAGATATTGAGACATGCTGGTTGCTCCAAAAAGTCAAGAATGAACTATTATATCATGCGCGCCTTACTCATATTATGTTGTATCTCGTGTTTTACCCAACGACAGGACTCCAATCTTTTTGATGAATTGATTATTATTGGTAACCTGACACTGTTGAATATTTTTGCAGTATTGCAGTATCATTGCAGAGAAAATTGTTGTTTATCTGCCTGCCTCGTCATTGAGATAGTCATTGAGATAGTTGATGAATTGATGAATTTCAAAAATATATGGCGTTCCAGTTACTAGCGTTGCAAACAATATCCAGACTTTCCATGTACTTATATTCTATATAGGTCTCACGATTCAAATTTGAAATTGATACTTAGTTTTAGATCCGAGCAGTACATTATTGTTTGGCCTTCAAGGTCCTTAATATAACCCACTTGATTGAAAATGTGGAAGATACCTACTGGCGAAACCACTATTCGGAAAGCAAGCGGACATGTAGCAATCCAGTAACGGACGATGAAAATATCATTCAGGTATGTCTCAGTTAAATGTGCTCCGATTAATATGTTATGTTTAGTTGCAGATCCGAAAAGCAGTATTTGATACTTGCCAGTCAATCGGAGAAAACCACCTAGTCAAGACGAACCGAACAGAAGATCCGCAAAGAGAACTGACCAGAGTATACTTTACAGAATTCAGATCCTTATATTCGTAAGGAAGGCGATATATTGATATCCATTCCAGATTCTCGAGAAAACAGATAAGACAGATATTCACCTTTATGTCTCTATGGAAACACGACAGGTACCCTTACGAGGGGAGAGTATCAACTCGGCGTTTATAAACCCTCTCTGCAAAGGAGGTTGGCGCATGGTGGGTTAGGTATATACAGTGTTCTTCATTGCAGAGAAAATTGTTGTTTATCTGCCTGCCTCGTCTTCATTGAGATAGTTGATGTATTGATGAATTACAAAAATATATCGCGTTCTAGTTACCAATGTTGAAAACAATATCCAGACTTTTCATAGATTTATATTCTTTGTAGGGTCTCACGATTCAAATTTGAAATTGAAACTTAGTTTTAGATCCGAGCAGTACATTATTGTTTGGCCTTCAAGGTCCTTGATATAACCCACGTAATTGAAAATGTGGAAGATGTCTACTGGCGAAACCACTATTCGGAAAGAAAGCGGATATGAAGCAATCCAGTTACGGACGATGAAAATATCATTCAGGTATGTCTCAGATTCAATATCCATGTAATTCATCTAATGATATTTATTTTCTGATATGAATGTACTTCGATTAATATGTGATGTTAAGTTGCAGATCCGAAAAGCAGTGTTGGATACTTGCCACTCAATCGGAGAAAACCACCTAGTCAAGGCGAACCGAACAAAAGATCCGCAAAGAGAACTGACCAGAGTATACTTCACAGAATTCAGATCCTCATATTCGTAAGGAAGGGGATATATTGATTACCTTTCCAGATTTTTAATTAGTTCTGTGGATAATGTTGTGAATTCCATTTCAGGAAAACACCCAATTCTTGGGATTAACAATGAAAATCGAATTGTCGCGCATATCCAGAAGTTGGAAAAATCTCAATTTCCTCCTGACAGAAGGACAGTTCGATCTCTTGCTTATCAATTCGCAGAGAAACTCCAACTGAAGCACAATTTCAATACTGAGAAGCTTGCTCCTGGAGTATTGTGAGTTCCTATACTATACCAGAAGATTTTTTCATGTTCAAATTTACTGTAGGTATTTGATAGATGGGTTGATATTTGGATAATAAAGTTGTTGAATCAATAATAGATTACTTATTGAGTCGGTTCAAAATGTGGGGCATCTATCCTGGAGTTACCGTAATGAATAAAAATTGTATCCAATAAAATGTTAACTTTGAATAGTAAAACGGCTATCCATAGATCATGGACATGGATTATGATTATTTATTTGCTGAAACGACAATGATAGATAGATAGATATAGATAGATAGATTAATTGTATAAAAAGAATCACAATAATTCTTATTACAAGGGTTGGGTGATCTGTAATGAATGAATACATCAGAAATAATAGCTAAAACGAAAACGAAAATCCTTTCTGCGTGACCTTGATCGAATCTACCAATGAAAACATCGAAATAATAATTCATATCCAAATTACTCATTCACAACAAAATATTTGAGCTTTAACAAATTGATCAGAACTTGTACTAGAAGTTTCAAGTCAGCTAGGCCACCATAGTTCAGAAGAAATATTAAATCATCTAGAGATTCAATGTTTTGAAATAATTGACAGTTCCTGATACCAGCATAAACTGGACATTCAAAGAGAATGTGTTCCAAAGATTCGGTCTGTGGAGATTGCAAACAGTACATTCTTCTTCAGTATTTATTTTATACACTATTCGACTGAAGGTAATTCTAAGGGACGACTTACTACATGTCCTTAGTTGAGCGATAATCCTAGTTATATATATGGGGACGCGTGCTTTGAGGTAATTTTGAACATTTGCTCGTAGAGAGAGACTATTATAAATGAGAGGATAGGAAGATTGGCTCAAATTCTCCAAATCAATGCTTAAAAGTTTATTGTTGAATATATGTAGAAGAGGAGTTATAAGTATAGCTTTCTTGGAACTATTGTGCAGAAACTGTTGCCAACGATCGACCATTCCGGCAAAAGAGAAATATTGTTTGACCTGCAACACCCAGTTGTATTTAGGATCAACGTTATCGAGCCTGAGCAGTCTTGAAGAACAGACCTTTGGTAGTCGATGGTCGTTAAGAAGTGCAAAATGTGAAAGAGCTGCAGTGAAAATCAGATAAGAAAGTTTCGTTGAAGAAGTTTCCAGACGAACAATATAGTCTGGAGAATTTTTAGGTAGTGACAGTAAACGTTTTGAAAAAATTAACTTGAATCCGTTCGATAACGATGGTATATTGAATACGTTTGATAATATCGACCGTTGGCGCTTCGGTTCCCCAACCGTCTCGGGAGGCTGCGTCGATCTGCTGCAACATCATCTTCGCGCCCCGCCCCCTTTTGTCTCAGTCGCCCACAAGACGCGGCGCTTGCGTGGTCACGTGACCGCCCGTCGGCCAATGGGCGGTGCGATCCGTAAATCAATCTGCGAAAAGGCCGCCGCAGCGGGTCCGATAAAGGGCGGCAGGCACGATGAGATTGGGGGGAAAGGTGGGAGGAAAATGGGTCTGTGAAAAAGGTTTCGTGGTGACGTAGTGGCTCAGAGTGCGTATTTCATTTTTTGGTTTTTCCATTGGTCACCTATAAAGCAGTCAAGCAAAAGTAGGTAATTCGGAAGTCTTAGACTCCATGCAATTAACTGTGATGGAGTACCTACTACTACCACAGCTACTACTTAGGGGAGAACTACCTATGATGGCACCCCTAACGAATAATCTCGATATCAAAGTAACAAATTGATGTTCGAGTGAATTTCTTTCATAATTCTCTAGTTTTCCATTGAGTACTGTATAATTAAACAGCATTGCGAATTATATGATGATATCATTTGATGGCATACTTGATTTTCCGCCATTACTTTCTTAAAAAGTAGATAGTTGAACAACACACTACCTAATTTTATAGTTTTTTCAAAAAACTGATATTTCTGTGGAACCCAGCTTTTGGGGTGACTATATATATATTATTATGTTCCGCACATCGGTTTTGAAGCATAGGTATATTCAATTGAGAGAGGCAACTGGCGTATTCTCACCTTTATGGTATTTCGGAAGAATACATATAGTACTGAATTAATTTTACACATTCAAAAATATGCCACTGAATTCGCATATAACCCACCGAGCACCCAACAAATTCATACCATTTTACGGTATCTGCTTATAGATTCAACTAAACTAAGAGTTAAACTATCAACTGGGGCTATCAGCGCAACAATGGCCTTAGTCACAAATTTCAGCAAATCTGTTTTTTCCCTACAAAAATTCCTCACTAGATAAACTTCAATGCGACAATAGCTTAAACAACCTTCGTTTCATTGTAACGAAATGGCAGCAACATAATTATGCAGTTATTCAGTTCAATATTTTTTTTTATGTTCTGGTTCCCACGAAGGAATATCCTGTAATGTTCAGATAAATTAGGTAGGAATTGGTGTTCTTCTTAAATTTCTGAAGGGTATATTCCTCGGGGAACACCTCCTTTGGCGATGTGTTCCAGAGCCTCGCTGTTCGTTGGATGGACGAGTCTTTGGAAAAAGATGTTCTGCGGGTCTCCAAAGTGACCACGAAGGGGTGCGAAGCCTCAACTCGACGGTTTAATTTCGCGGGGACTGCCAAGGGAGAAACAATTGTTGATATTTCAGAAGAGCATCGTTCATGAAAATATCTATATAAAATATAGCCAGATCGCCATATTTTCTACGGTGTTCCAGAGAAGTGAGTGAGTTTGGTGGATAAGTAAATGCGACACTGGAAATAATCCGAATTTTCTGTGGCTTAGGCCAGTATCGCTCTAAGTCTTCTTAGTAATTTGCAACACAATAAAAGTGCTGAAAAGTGTGTTTATTGAGTGTTCTCAAGTCTTATGTCAAGTTATCAGATAACTCAATCACGGGTAGCAAACGGGAGGAACAAGAAATCGAAGGACGAGTTGAAGAGAAAAAGCGTCAACGAGGAGAGAGTAACTGGAAGCGGCATAAGGCTATAATCTAAACTCTGATGGTGAAGAAGTAATATAATGTTGTAAGTTCAACTATCGCGAAACAAATCCACCTCAACGTCAACAAGCCATTTTCACATTTATTAAAATGTTTCAAATTGGGCTTTTCGACTCGGTCAATATTCCAAAACATAAATCTTCTCAAGCCTGTAAACCATCACCGAACTAAGACATTGTATCCCAAAGGGGAAACCATCGACGCCATAAAGAAAAGATCTTCTGGAGCGATACTGTTTTCTAAACTGAGGATGTGAGAGGACGCATCAGAAGAAATATTCTCAGAGGAAGAAGACACAAACTATAGTTATCCATATAGGTTTTGGAATCATGGTCGAGATTCTTGAAAGTGAAGAATTCGAAGATAGTCAATAACTTCGTTGGTCTGCTTAAGTCTTCATTGAAATGCACGTATTGCGGCCATTCCTTAGTGACGTTTGATCCCTTTTGGGATTTCTCATTGCCAATACCATAGTAAACGCGCCATCCCCCAGAAAGGAGAAATTGGTTGGCCAAGACAAGCCAACTTGCTCCAAATGCAAGGAAAGTACAAAGTCATTATCTATTTAGAGGTTCTCTGAAATTCTCGTCATCCACCTGAAACGTTTTTCGTTGGATCGGTTCTTAGAAAAACTGAACGTCTTAGTTGATGTACCTCTAACTAGACAGACTGGATATGAGTCATTACGCTGCCGATGGAAGTGTACCATTCCACTTGGATCTTCATGCTATTTCGAATCACAGCGGTATTTTTCTAATATCAAACGATTGAAATATCATAACTTCACATTACATCTCATCCGTCAATTCGCGCGACTGTATGCAGGTGGCGCTGTCGAGAGTACCGAGATTTCGCTGCTGAACGTCTGCCGGAGGCCTATAAATACTGTGACATGTAAGAGAACGATTGACTTAACTTCGACAAAATCTCAACAGTGATTGTAGTGCCTAGTTTATCCAACTAGTGTTTGTTCTATATCAATCTAAATTGATGAATAAATGATATATATATAACTCCTTATTAGCACCAAAACACATAGTAGTGTTAATTTGAACAATGCAGGAGCAATTTGACATTCAGGTAGAGTGAATAATTCAATCAATTTCCGGTGGATTCTAATGATTCAAAATGATTGAGTTTCATTCCTTTATTTTCTACATGTAGAATTTCGAAATTATCATCAAAACTATGGTTATTTTCTTCTAATATATGGTTGGCGTATGTTTTTTTGTGGAAATCTTATCGTTTGTGAAGAATTGAAAAAATCACACTATAATATACTAAACTATAGAGTTAAATCATTTACTCTAAAGCTTGGTGGCCCTCCTGGAAACAGGTATAGTGTTCAATTTCACTCTATTTTTTTTACTGTGTATGATTAGCGATATGCAGACATTGCTGTCTATACGGAACGGACGGCTCCAAAACTGAGGAAGGATCAGGCGCTGGTATTCATGGGGCCAAGCCAAAGACAAGAATCTCACTGAGCTTAGGTAAATACGCGACGGTGTTTCAGGCAGAAGTTATTGCAATACATCATTGCGTGAAAGGATTGATAAGGCAAGAGTTTAAAGGCAAAACCATTGCAATCTTGAGACATAGCCAGGCGGCCATCAAAGCAGTCAAATCTATGCAAGTTAACTCAAAACTAGTATGGGACTGCATAGAAACCCTGAATGAACTGGGCAGTCAGGACAGACTGACTCTAGCATGGGTACCAGCACATACAGGGTACGAGGGCAATGAAGAGGCAGACTCACTTGCCCGAGCAGGAGCAAACAAAGCTCTGAATGGCCCAGAACCCTTCTGTGGTATTGCGAAAGCTATACAAAAGACTAGTATCAAACCATGGATGCAAACCAAATCTCAAGAATGGTGGAACAACTCGCCAGGTATGAGACAGGCAAAAGGGTTTATTAAAAAACCATCGCCAACATTCACAGAATATCTACTGAGCCAGAAACGAAGTTCAACTAGAATTCTAGTGAGACTTCTCACAGGGCATTATAGGCAACACATGAGTACGATAGGTCTGACTGAAGAACTGCTGTGCAGGTTCTGTCAGGAAGAAGAGGAAACAGCAGTACACATACTCTGCCACTGTGAGGGCTTATCAAGACTGAGGTTCCTCACGCTGGGTGAGGAAAAACCAGAAGCCCAAAGATACACAGGGAATCTGAAAGCTAACCTATGGAGTCTGATAGAGAAGGCGGGGCTAGCCGAAGAACTCTAATCGATTTTGAGGGCAGACACAATAGATTTGAAAAGGTCGCGGTGTGTCGGCAGATAGCCCGAAAGCACCATTCTAAATCTAATCAAATGATTAGCGATTCGGAAGAAAGACAACTTCATAATCTGGCCCAATTTCCATGCATTCTATTGCAGGGCAGTGTATAAAGATCAACCTTCCTGCAACGGCACGCGGCGTACGCGTCCCACCGACATCATCCCTAGGCGTCGCGACGCTTCGCCGTCGACCGGGCCCGATCGGGTGGCAGAGGGGGGAAGGGGGGCCAGGGGGGAAAGGGGCGTGGCCTGGCTCGAGCCACGAAAAGTGAGGATCAATTCTACTTATTTAATACAGCTTTCGTATTAGGAGCGTGTATATAGTTAGGAATCCACTGTAAACCGATTTGCGCTTAAACTCCGGTTTTATCTGCACTAAGTACTGAGGCTTAGCTCGGCATTGTGTTTGACTAAGTGAACAAATAGATGGAGTGATATTTTATTGACTGTTCATTGTGGCAGGATCGCTCAGTCGATTTCCGATCGGCCTTTTTCATTTTCTAATACGACAGGTGAGTTTTCACTTTCTTAAAACGATTTGGTATGTCATTTTTCCATTTGAAATCAAGAATGAAGCAATATCAATTGAAATTCTTCAAGGAAATTCATCTATAAAATACCTTCATCTGTCTCCAGCTATAAACTTTGTCTATACCCTTTTATACTTATTCTATAACTTTGAAACCCTTAGAATAAATACAAATGGATACACATACCTAGTGTATATTATTATAATTATTTTAGATGTGTGTAAATTATAAATAGATAACATCAGATATAGAATACAACTTTCGTATTAGGAGCGTGTATATAGTTAGGAATCCACTGTGAACCGATTTGCGCTTATACTCCGGTTTTATCTGCACTAAGTACTGATGGGGCTTAGCTCGACATTGTGTTTGACTATGTGAACAAATATAGGTGGAGTGATATTTTATTGACTCTCGATTGTGAACATTCGATTTCCGATCTGCCTTTTTCATTTTCTACTAAGACATGTGAGTTTTCACTTTATCAATACAATTTCATTCATTCTTTTTATTTGAAATCAAAAATGAAACAACATTCATTAAAATCCTTGATTAACAACGGATATACACACACAGAGAAAGACATTTCATTCTAAAGAAAGTCACCTAGGAAGTACCTACCTTCACATTATGTCCCCAGTCAAACTTTGCCTAAGGATACCCCTTTCCCCTTTATTCTTATTCTGACTTTGATACCCTTATACAATACAAACCGATGGGTCTGAATAATTCTAATTTTTTTTCTTTCTCAAATGGTATGGGTGATTCTGGCGAATCTCATCTAGTAGACAGTGTATACATGTCGGCGTCAATTAGTGAAATCAGTCATTCCCTGAAATGCCTAGTCATTTCACGTATTGTCGGCAAACAGCGTAACAGCGTAACAACTTCCATTTTCAGCCGTTACTCTGTTTGCCGTATAGGGTTGAGGAATGAAAATATCCTCTCTGAGTTGCGCTGTTTGCCGGCAATATGTGAAATGACTAGGCATTCCAGAGAATGATGGGTTCCACTGTTTGACGCCGACATACTTATATAATTTTAGAATAAGTGTGTAAATTATCAATAGGTATATTTGGGTGAATTAGTTATGAATCCACCATAAATGAGGCTTAGCTCGGCATTGTGTTTAGTGGTGCCCGCGAGAGTCTCGTTTTCGAGAGTCTCGCATGGTCTCGTCTCGTTTTCGAGACAAGACTCGAGACGAGACTCGGACAAGACGAGACGAGACTTTCATTGGTCTCGTCTCGAGTATCGTGCAAGACTTCTCGTGTCTCGTGCGAGAGTCTCGCGGGTAAATATTTCTGCGTGCCGACTGCAGACTTGAGAATTTCATTCATAATACAACATATTTAGAAATAATTCAGACTATTTAGCACAGATAGACAAAATATTTCATTCATAAATACTTTAAAAACACAATCCATGACTGTTGGAAAACGACGTAATGCGTGAAACGAAAACGGGCTATTCTCTCTCTTACGGCGGAATAATGTTGGATTAAAGTTTTTGTTTTGTTTATTTGTTCAGAATATACGTGTTACTTTCGAATATATAATGCTTTGTTTTTTTTTTCTTGTTTAGATGTATGATGTAAGTATGTACCTATTGGGTACCTACTTTTCAATAAAAAATGTTATTTTTGTTGTTATTTTCTCTTCCTACTTCTACATTATACCTAAGAAGTAGGTGAAGGTAAATATCCCGTACTAGACTATAACAAAATTATGCATGACGAAATTGCGATACATTTGCGAGACTCTCGTACGAGACGCGAGACAAGACGAGACTCGGGACTGCGAGACGAGACTCGAGACAAGACTTCATATTTCATCGTCTCGTTGGTCTCGTGTGAATCACTAATTGTGTTTGACTATAGATGAACAAATATAGTTATTTTATTGACTTTTCATTGTGCACAGTCGATTTCCGATCGGCCTTTTTCATTTCTATACTACGACAGGTGAGTTTTCACTTTCTTAAAACTTTGGTATGTGATCCATGTTTTAATTCGAAATCGAAAATGTAATGACATTCATTAAAATCCCTGATTAAATATACGGGTTACCTATACACACAGATAAAGAAATTTCATTCCCTTCATCTGTCCCCAGCTAAACTCTGCCTATATATATAACCCTCTAACTTTGAAACCCTTGGAATACAAAATGAATTGGGTCTGAACAGAATGATTTCAAATTTTTTTCTGTCTCTAATGGAATGGGTGATGCTGGTGAATTTCATCTATTTATACTTATTCTAATTTAAAAACCCTTTAAAATACGAATCGACGCTGGCTCTGAATCATGCTAAATTTTTCTTCTGTCGCAGATTAAATGATGGATGATGCCTGAGAAGAAAGTTAATAGTTAATTATAAATTTTAAAAAAAGGAGGCATTTCATTTCAAGAAAATTTACCTATATACATATATACATTTTCTTATATTTCCATGTGTGTATAATCAGTATAAATTGAGGTCATGCTAGAAAGAATATCCAAAGTAAAACAATCAGAGTGTATTGTTTGTCAACTCATATTCAGAATTTGAGTTTGAATTTTCACAAAAGACAAAAGATAGGTATAATAATCACGCTCATACATTTTGACAGCGATGTGTACATATTATTCCTGTGGCAACCGCATATATTTTTATTATGGTTTTCAACCTACTTGCAGAAAGATAATGAAATTTTTCTATATAAAACAAAAATCATCACTTACTAATGAACGAAATCCACAGGTGGCAGGGAAATATTATTTATACTTATAATATTGAATCAATTACCTATTCAAAAACCGTCAACAAGTCAATAATTCAAATGCATGCAGTTATTTTCATCAATTTGGCACGTGTTACAGCTATTATAATTCTCCCGAGATTAACTTGATTAAATTGTAAATTATACTTATAATAATAATAAGTAATCAGTTATCGTAATAACTGTGTCAATTAAGTAATAGTAATATTAGTAATCTATTATGTATAATAGTACACACAATCCTTGGTATGAATAAATTCCCATGGTTAATTTTAATCTTTCTTTGCTCAATTTCAAACGAGTGTATACGGCTGAAAAACGTTATTATGCATTACTTATAACTAGAGCAAACAATATCAAGTTTAAGGAAACTAACGATTAATATTGAAATTAATCTAAATCCATTTGAGATTATTTTTTTTGATAATCCATTGGTCAGTATAGGGATACAGTTTGGATAAATGAGTAAATTTAGTCGAAAAGTTGTGTAAAGCACCACGGATAATTATGCGTCAACTCATTTTGAATGGCCCTGTGCCCTTATGAAAGCACACAACATGATTAGCATTTCATGGAGAAGCCCATAATTGAAGAAATACCGTAAAACGATGAAGCCTAATTTTAACTCAAGAAAGCAAACTATTGGCAATCCACAGAACAAAATACAATGTCACTGATGACACATAAGACAGTGAAAACTGTCGATTGTCATAGGGAGTGAAACTCGGACTGAAAGCGCCATAGAAATGCATGATGTTAATCATTGATATAAAGATTTGTGAACAACCAGAAGCACCACTCGACCTGAATCAAAGAGAAGATATACCTAAAATTCCTAAATATGAAGTCAAAATAAAAATTGGATGGTAGGAACCAAAGCACGATGAAAGCACAGTTGGTATCTATCTTTTGTGAAAATCAGTAAAATTGAAAAATGTTTGGCAATTAGAAGGATTCTGCTCATTGAGTGATTCTGATAGGTAAGGCGTTTCTCTTAGAAATTTCAAGTAAGAGAATATTTTTGTAAAATTCATATAAAATTTCTAGATTGATATGTGAATATCAAAGAAATGTTGATGATTGAGAATGATTCGTAGTCGAACTTTTCGTGTTATATTATATGTAATCAACAAATGGAAGTTCACAAATTTTCAATTGCATGTTCCTACAATCACGATTCAAGGACTATAATATAATATCTGGTTTGAATTATAGTCTACCACTCTGACCTATGTTTTTTACAATTCGTTATACAATGGACACACCAGGCTATATCCGAAACATGATGTTCTTAAATAAAAGTATGATGGACTTCTACATGAGAAAAAGATAATCAGTGTGAAAATAATTTGATAGAATATAGAATATATAACTATTATCTCTCCTATTTCGGCAATATACTTTTCTCAGTTAAAAGGTAAGTAAATACACTAAGGAGTATTATTTCCCATGCATATCATTTATTATTATGTCACGTGAATTTTGTTGATTGATTCCATGAACTTCAAAAGTTACAGGGGCTTATCTATAGCACCAGATACATATGTATATAGCGCACAAGAAGTCATGTGTGGTATCCAAGCAGCTGCGGTATGATTAAGTGATGGTCAATTACCTGTTCAATTCGATGAAGAAATAATCTCCACGAATACCGCAAATTGCAAATTCCGGTACTCTATAAGCTTGCGATCACGTAACAACACATTGTTTATTGATATTCAATTGGCTGATTTTACGATCATTTCACAGCAAGATCGAAGTATCACAGAACGACCGATATGCCATCATGAAAGAGGCTCGTAAACTAGGAATAAATTCTGTTCCGCTCGAGTTTAGCTCCGAATCGGCTTAGAAAAAGAGAGGAAATTCACACATAAGACGATTAGTTAGTTAGCCTGTAAATCCTGGGATCCCCGTAAAGAGCATTATCATTATATTATGATTATATTGGATTTAGTACTTTCGTAGTGCCGTTGTGGAATGGCAGCGTAGTAATTCAGTGCTAGTTCGACCTTTGAGATAGAAGGCCGCGTGAAGACAGTCGCGAATCGACGATTTGGAAAAATAGTCGCGTTTTATTCCCGTCAACGCTAATTGGAAGTATTGCCCGAGGAGTTTTATTTATCGCTTCGCTCCGATACCAATTAAAAACTTCATTTCATCGATAAAGAACGTGAATGTGTCAGTTTGATGTGTAGGTATATCGAGAAAAAAAAATTATCGAGCAAATGCAACGACTTTACGAACGAACGAACTGTAGGATAAATGTTCCATGATCAATTTCAAATTTGTCGAAGTGTTGTGATGGTAATTGATGAGGAAATTCATAATTTATTGTCCGAATTTGATAATTTCCATTAAATGTCACATTATGTTACTACGAGTGTTATACTATCTAAATAACGCCGAAAACGTTCAAGTGATGAATCCTTGTGATATTCTAGCAAATAATGTTCATATTAACATGTTTCCTAACTTGCTTGCTTTCATGGTGTCAAAATTCAGTATGGTTGGAGACTGGGAAAGCCCCAAAATTTCCAAATGATTGTAATTGGGGTTATTGAGTAATCTCAATGAAATTAGTCTTGAAAACAGTTTTTATTGTTTCCTCAAAAACTAATCTAGATACGAAAACCACACAAAAAATAAAAAAGTTGTTATTTCAATAGTTCAATCCAATAAAAATTCTGAAACTCAGAAAAACCGGTGGCGTACAATGACATTCACCATAAATATCGATAAATCTACCCACTGTGACGCCACTGGAAATATTATTTCGAATCTTATTGCACCAGAAGAAGATCCATATCACTATTAACAAAACAACAACGTTTTATACATTAGACAATTGAGTAATGAATAAAAAAACGATTTTTCGTGGAAATATTAATACCCTGTATGTGCCTGTATCTCGAAAAATATGGTGAAACCTTAGCCGTGGCACTTGATATCTCCAAGGCATTCGATCGAGTCTGGCACCACGGACTCCTCGCCAAGCTTCCATCTCATGGCTTGCCTCCCCAGCTATATGTTCTCGGCTTGATACTTTTCTCTCAATCAGGTCTCTCCATGTAGTGGTCGACGGAGTTTCATGTGACTCTCTTATCATAAATGCTGGTGTTCCGCAAGGATCAATTCTATAGCACCAATACTATTTCTACTCCATACATCAACGATTTGTTGTTGGGAGCAACTTCATGTCCAGTACATAGCTTTGCAGATGATATAGTACCCTCCATACCGCCTTCTCTCCCAGGGCTCCAATTCCAGCCAGGCAAATCAGGAACGAATGAAGGAGTAATGTTGACAACATAAATATGGACTTGGCAACAATTCTCGATTGGGGATATAATAACTTGGTAGATTTCAATGCAAACAGAACACAAGCATGCCTTTTCTGTAGAAAAGCCGATCTCACTGTGCCCATCAAAATAAGCTTGTCAGGAGTATTCATACCTTTGACGGCATCCATTGCGATGCTTATGATTACTAACAGCAATAACCTTTCTTGGGAGAATCACGTGAGATCAATTGCTAAAAGTGCATCCCAAAAACTTGGTTTTCTGTTTCGGGCCAGGAGCTATTTCACTTCCAGTCAGCTGATGCTAATGATCTTTGAGGCACAGATCCGACCTGTCCTGGAATACTGTTTGCACCCAAACATACCCTGAAACTGTTGGATTCTGTCCAAAAAAGGGCAATTCGTCTCGTGGGTGATGCCTCGCTCACAAACTCACTCACTTATCTGAGACACCGTAAAAAATTTGGCGATCTGGCTCTATTTTATAGATATTTTCATGGACGATGCTCTCCTGAAATATCAACAAATGTATAAATGATCCTTATTTCACAATCATGTCTCAATGATCAAACCAATTTTGAACGTAGCTTGATTTTTCGTACTCTAGAAGTCCAATGATTATCATCAAAACATATTATAACCCATATTGGTCTATTGTTGTTCTCCTCCCAATCTCTTGTTCCCATTGTTTTCAAAATTAATTTGGTTTGTCAATGTCGATTAGTTTTTTCATATTTGACTTTTGACTAATGTCACTTGTCATTGTCATGATTCTGGTCATCATTTATATTATTTTTATTTGTATGTCATGTGCTATTGACATTGACTTGTGTCCTCGCTTGTGTCACTTGTTCTTTGTCATGTTTTACGTTTCATGTGATTTTTGATGTATCTGATTCTTATTGAAACTTTTCGATTGTTTTTTCCGATGTATCTGTTCATTAATATTATGCTGATCTGGTTTTACTGGACTTTTTCCAGATTTGAAACTATTTCACATTCAGGATTGACAATTTGATTTTTCGACCTTGGCTTTTTGATAATGATAAACAATATTTTTGCTTCTGATATGTTCACTGAGGTTAGTATAACAACTCTTTGACTCTTTTTTTGACTCCTTAACCATGTTAATTATATCTTTAAGGTACTTTGAATACATCAATTTAATGTCTGATGATGGCCTGTGGCCGAAACTAGTTACACACTACTATTATTAAATATTTTTTCGTGGTCGACAGACTTTAAGACTTTTATTGTTTTTTCTCATAAAAATCAATTGGACCACTTTGAGAAATATGGATGGTTTCCGAGATGGTTTCCATGATTTGATACATTACTTAGTTCGATATCATATAGAAATACTGCTATAATACAAATATAGTATTATAGGCTAGCTTGTATTTGTTTTCCGTAGAATACAACAATTATTTCAGAGAAAATCAACTCATTCGATATTTTAGAGAAAACACCTTCGATTCACAACTTCCTACTGTGGAAAAAGATATGATCAGACTCCATACTCTTACTAACAAAAAGTGTTAAGTGTAAGTCGATAATTCATCACCTCTAATAAAAATCAGATAGGTACTCATAAATCTGCATGCACCAGTAGGGTTTTCTGGTTATGTGGTTTCTGAAGTGTAATTTGCTCATTTCCAGGCTATTCTTGTTGTAGATTATTAACATGCATGTATATTGGAGCCGGGACCAAACTGAACATACGCTCAAGTGTCTCGAATCTCAATAAACACCAGATCGGCATGAGATGCAATGAAATTGCGTTCTCAAGTAGCTAATAAACAAACCAGGAAACGATTATTATTATAGCGGTGAATTCTGATCATATCATACAGTGTGTTTCCAAGTGAGAAAATGTTCACAAAACCTATACTAATGCAGGAAGGTTATCATCAATAATCTCCAATTTGAAACAGTATGACAAGTTTCAAACAAGCAACTGAATTGTCAATGTTCTATTGAAGATATGACCTCAAAATAATTCAATCAATAAGAACAATCCATCATAACATCAAATCCATTTGATTTCAACTCCATAGTATATGCTCATCATGTGGAAACCATAGCTTCCATTTGCGTACCTAGGGAGGTTAGGAAAAGGAGGTAAAGGTATTGGAATTTTTTAACTTTTGGTCGTTAAAAATACTTCCAAAGCTTTGCCACTCTATTTATATATAATCTGTTTGGGTGACAAGAGGTTTTCAAGAGTGATCTACAAGATATTTTGTTGGATACAAAGTATAAGAAGAGACTCATTGCTTTGTTTTTTGGTTACAAGTGGAATAGTATAGGTATTTTGAATCAACACAAATGTTTTGTCGAAATGAATTGAAAATTGGTATAAATTCATGAACTTGAAGGCCGGGAACAAATCTAATGAAATCATTAACCAACTGAGGCGATCCATCTCACAGTGGAGTGTAGGCAATATGACAGGGCGAAAATTCATACAGTCTACTCCACCAAAACTATACTTTAATGTAAGCAATTCAATTTTTCTTTTAAAACTTCAAATAATCTCAGATCTTCACTGGTCAATACCAAGGACTCTATACCGGATTTTGACAAATCTGATGGCATCTACTTATTGACATGCCCTGAACTCAGAACCTGCAGTGAACCAGAATTACGGAACATGTTCGTACCATTGATATTAATTTTAAAAGAGATTTCATCAACACCTATTACGTATTCCCTGATCACATAATTGATGAAAAACATTCCTTTGATCCAAATTCGAATAACCTTAAATTCTTACACTTCTGTCATAAAAGCAAAAAACTTGACCTACTTGAAAGTTTAGAAATTCATAAATCTTTGAATAATCGCGATATTACTTGTATTAACGAACATGCAGACCCACTTTGATTGTTTCAAACTCTGCAATTTCCTCACTTTCATCAACATATAATATTTATGTTTCCATTCCTCCCGAATTCAATATATAAAGTTTCAGGAATTTTCAATTTTCTTTCTTCCTTTACAGTTATTATTATTTAAGTTCATATTGTGCCCACCTCGAATCTCAATATTCTCCCCATTTCTATTCCTAGTCAATGTCTGGATTTTCACTATTTGATGTTCTATATGTCATCCTTGTGATTTCATGTCAAAGCCATTCCTTTCACATGGTTTTGAATTCAATTTGATATTTGACATCTCATTTCTTGAGAAACTTTTGGCATGTTCAAGTGAATTTCCTCACTTCGATTCCAGTTTGATTATTTATTTATTACGATGTTTCATCTGATAGTACCTTAACACAGGTGATCCGCATTTTGCGGTCCCCTCTTTTTTTTTATTAATGTTGTACCAATTGTTCATTTTTGTTTTCGAATATGTGAACACAACTTTTTTCCTCCATAACAGAAGAGTTTTTCAGAACTGTCCTTGTTGAAGACTTATGTCTGATATTATGCTTTGTTTTTCTCATTAGTGCTCCTATGGTACTTTTTGCTGATGATGAAGCTTTGAAGCTTCGAAACTTGTCCCATCTATGAATTGCTTACATTAAAGTATAGTTTTGGTGGAGTAGACTGTATGAATTTTCGCCCCTATTTGCGATAATATTGTTAACAGAAATTTTGAAATTGACATGAATTTTTGATCAACAACATTGGCGGTTCCTATACATTTTGTTAATTGAATTTGTTGAAGTTTATGAATTTTTCGGGTTAATTTTACATTCGCTCAATCCAACATGAATAATTCAAACACAAATGACTTGTTTATACAAAAACCATTATATTTCTCATGTATTCTGAATATAGTATTCCTCGAAATATCCTGATGGTTTCAATGGCAGCCGAGGGTAAATTTGAAAATAGTCGCACACGGATGGTTGAACCGCTAAACAGCCCGAAATATACTCCCAAAAACGTTAGTCCCGGATGAACATTTGAAAAGGCGATCTCAAAGCCGCCTTTCGAAATTGCTGACCATTGTTGGGCTTTCTGGGCCCTTCTGGTAAGCTCGGTTGGTTGCCGCTCGTTCAAACCACCGTAAAATTGATGTAAACTTGCGAAATTCTCGGTTTTACACGATTCTCAGACACCGATAAGATCGGAAAGAGTTTTTCATCTTTTACCTAGATACCTATTTACAGGGTAAGTACAATATTCAACTCAGTTTGACCATTTTTTTTGAACACATTACGAACGTAATTGGATGTATGACGAATTGATATTCATCATACAGGATGTGGAAAGAAATTCTGATACGTGAAAACTCAATCACGAACCTGAGAAATACATTGAGAATTCGCATTCTCTATATACGTGGTGGAAATAATAAAATGATATTATGTTTTTATCTGAAGGAGAATGCAACTTCCAGAAGATTTCATTTTCAAATTATTATCGTGTGTGTTCAATGGATAAAATTCAATGTTGGTCGTGGCATATAGCTAGGAAAGTAGTTGTTTTCTATTGAACGAACCGAGAAAGAATTATTATTTCCATCACATAGAGAATGTGAATTCTCAATGTATTCCATTAAATATATACATCCATTTTTCCATGTTTGTATGTCTAAGAATATTATTCCTTTTCAACATTATGAATGCAGCTTTTTTATCGCTTTGTGCGCACGAAAGGAAATCCCTATGTTCGAAGAACATCATGCGTACCTAGGGAGGATAGGGAGAGGAAGTTGGTATTGGAACTTTTGGAGATTATATATGTTCTTGGAAATACACCGTTATCAGGCAATGAATTCCAAAGCTTTATTGGCGTTCAATATAGACGGAGCAGTTCTGATAAAGTGTTGTTCGGCATATTTCGAGTTTGACAATGAAAGGAAGCATGCTGACTGGGCTTGTTGAGTTCGTCTGACTGGTATTGATAGTTATGGAATGATAGCATATGTGGGAACAGTATTCTAAAACAAGCCCTATCTGTGTTTTGTTGATCATGAGAAGCTGTTGAGGTGTTAAGTAGCTTCTTGAGAAGCAGCTTTCGCGATGGACCTGACATTATTATACGATATGAAAGAGTCTTGCTGATGAAAATACCGAGCAAAGATATGATGGACTTGGTGGGGATGGTGGTACCAGACATTGTTATATATCAGGCATACTGAGTTCCGCGTCTCTACTCTCTAGAGATAATACAGGCTTGAGTTTTGAGGTTGTTGGTTCCCTAGACTTTGATTTTAGTAAAATCTCCATCAAAAGCCTATAGACCTGCCTTAATAATGATAATAATAATAATTGTTTATTTTCCTTTGAATAATACAAGTATTATATAGGAATGAATAGTCAATGTAAAAGTCAAAAGACTCATGAGAAAAATTCTCCTACAATATAAAGGCAATTCTCATGTAAAAAATATCTTAGTTTTTGTTTGAACAAGGAAATGGATAAAATATTTTTCAAAACATCAGGTAGATGGTTGAACATTTTTGGTCCTATATGGTTTGGACCAACAGAAGTGATTTTAAGTTTGGCATATGGTATATGAAATAAGTTTTTACTTCTAGTATTGATATGATGAATATTCTTATTAACTACAAAATTACGTTTGTTCTGAAATACATATACAGGGTGGACCATTTTAATCTATTATGGATAATAGTTCTTTCCGGAAGCCGCTAACAAAAAAATGGTTCCAACAAAAGTTGAAGGATTCAACGGGGGCCGAAGAATGACCCTACTCACAACCCCCCCCCCCCAGGGCCCCCATACGGCCCTGGGAGATGAAATTATTTTTTCAACGGGAACCCTATTTTTTCACAACTGATTCTTGTTCTACAGAGAAAAGCAAATTCTTTTTTGGGCCCCTCAAAGAGCCCCAAATTTTCAATTTTGGTATTTGAGTTGCAATAACTTTTAGGCTCAGGTCCAACCTATGTTTTAAATATGATAACATAAGTGCATAGTTCCAGCATATTACCATATTTTAAGCAAACCCTTAATCTGGTTAACGAATCACATGCCAATGAAGACTTTGTTTTCTTCAACTCAAATACCAAAATTAAAAATTTGGGGCCCTTTAAGGGGCCCAAAAAAAAAGCTAGAGACATTTTTTATTTGTTTTTCTCTGAAGAACAAGAATCCGTTGTGAAAAAATAGTGTTCCCATTGAAAAAAAACATAACATCTCCCAGGGCCGTATGGGGGCCCTGGGGGGGGGGGAAGGTTGTGAGTAGGGTCATTCTTTGGCCCCTATTGAATCCTTCAACTTTTGTTGGAACGATTTTTTTGTTAGCGGCTTCCGGGAAGAACTATTATCCATAATAGATTAAAATGGTCCACCCTGTATACATGTTTCCAAAATAGTAATGCATAGCAATGGTAGATTACTGAACAAACATCAGATTCTTGCATCATGATTGCCTGCTTGACACCCCACCTATACAGCGAATGATACGTTTTTGGGTAATAAACACATTTTTTGCCATTGTGGAGTGGCCCCAAAGACATACACCATATCTCAGCCTGGAATCCACCTGAGCTTGATATAAAGTCAATAACTGATTTTTTCAAGCACAAAACGTATACATTCATGTGAGCCGTTCTGACAGATAATGAATAGTTTCGAAACAAAGTAGAAACATATCGATCTTGAACACCCTATATCTCTGTAATAATTTTCGATAGACATCAAGTGTGATACATCGATGAAATCAGCTTTTCAGAGAAAATCTGAAAATGCGATGAAATACAGGGTGTTCCGTTTGAAATATCAATGTTGCTACTACTTTCTAGTAGAAGCGACAACACTGCATTGTCGAAAATATTTCATGTAGACTAATTCGATGTCAAAATGAACGAATCTGTGGTGGAAATTAGGAAATTTTGGGAAATTTAAACTTAGTAGCCTACCGGAGTGCACCTATTGGCAATGATAGCGGAAAGCTGACTTTGAGCGCCGATATCACGAGAACTATCTGTCTTATCGAGCTGATCATAGTCTCATTCGATTCAGCGTGTCATTTTCTACTGAAAAAGCGATGATTTGCGTGAATTTCTGCCGTTTTCTGGCACTTTCGGCCGTCCGAAGATAGCTCGGTGACTATATCGTACTGAAGTCTCAGGTAGGAAAATGAAAATTTTAATTTGGCCAATTAAAAATCTGAAAAAATTCAAATAGACTAATTCGATGTCGAAATGAACGAATCTATGGTGAAAATTAGGAAATTCTGGAAAATTGAAACTTAGTAGCCTACCGGAGTGCACCTATTGGCAATGAAAGCGGAAAGCTGACTTTGAGCGCCGATATCTCGAGAACTATCTGTCCTATCGAGCTGATCATAGTCTCATTCGATTCAGCGTGCCATTTTCTACTGAAAAAGCGATGATTTCCGTGAATTCCTGCCGTTTTCTGGCAATTTCGGCCGTCCGAAGATAGCTCGGTGACTATATCGTACTGAAGTCTCAGGTAGGAAAATGAAAATTTTAATTTGGCCAATTAAAAATCTGAAAAAATTCAAATAGACTAATTCTATGTCGAAATGAACGAATCTATGGTGAAAATAAGGAAATTCTGGAAAATTTAAACTTAGTAGCCTACCGGAGTGCACCTATTGGCAATGAAAGCAGAAAGCTGACTTTGAGCGCCAATATCTCGAGAACTATCTGTCCTATCGAGCTGATCATAGTCTCATTCGATTCAGCGTGTCATTTTCTTCTGAAAAGGCGATAATATTTCAAATAAACTGACTGATTCTCGACTGATTCTCGAAATAAAGTTAGTGTAAGCTCGTTGTGACATACCCTTTATAAAGGTATATAGTGAACCTACCTGTGTAGGTATCCATTATAGAATCAAAATTGAATAAGTCGTACCTACATAGAGAGCTTTTTAACATCAGGCAGCGAATTTGAAAGCAACGAGAGCCCTCAATTCACGAGAATCAAGAGCAAAGTTATTCACAGTCGAATGGCTTCCCAATATAAGGCTCATTAGAGAGGATGTAAACTTCAAAACCAATATCCCATCCGAAATCTCATCGATATTGCGGAAAATACAAATACACCGACTGCCTCCCTCGCTTTTAGTCTTTTATCGTTGCGTCCATATTTCCCATTCATCCTGGAACTTTTGCAGATGGCAAAAATGCTTTTGTGAAATCAAGTGAGCGTGATGAAGTTTTAGTGTAAATATCAAGGAGGCTCAAGTTATTGCTCGATAAGGCAAAAGCACTTTTTATTAAATGTTACTTTCGACAACTTTTTGGTTTTTTCATTCATTCGGTTTCCCGTTGGGTTATTATTCGGATATATTTTGGTAGGTGTCTACCGTATGTGTCGAAATTTGTGGATGATCATTAATTAGATAATGGCCACGTTTATACCGTGTCTTCGTAAGCTGACTGATGACTATTATATTTTGACTAAATACTCTTGGTCAGTTTGGTATAAACTGTATACTTGGTAAAGTTACCAGCTTGGTTTGGTACCGAAATTAGTTGCGTACCAGACTAAAATAGTATAATGACCAATACGGTTTAAACATTTTGGTCTATACTTTTGTATAGCCTTGAATAGACTTGAGTGCAAGTGGCAGTTATTTCATGAGTTCTCATAATAATATTCCATTCAATTTCAGCTAATTTCGTATCCTGCCAAAGGGTTTCATTCTTAATTTACGAATTCAAGTAAAGTTCTACAACATAACCTCAAAAAAATAATCAAATCAAAACAATGTTGGTAACGTTAGTCAACTGGAGATACATGTTGTGAACATGCGTTAACAAAGTCATTTGGTCTGAATTTAGTTAGATCTCCTTGGTAAGCATACCAACTATCCATACGGTATAAACGTGGCCATTCTATCCGTTTTAGTAGGCTGTGGAGTACCTATATGTAAGAGGCTTGGCTTTTCTTGTAATGTATATAATGTTCTTAAACATAATATTTAAACCAAGATATATGCTCTCATCTGTCCACTGTGTCCATCGCCAACCAAGAAGGTTTCACAAGATCATGATTTCATCAAGTTTTAACAGATTGTTGATAAATCTGTATATATGTACTCATCCTGGGCTTTTACAGCATCACTTCATATAATTATAGTAACTTGTTAGAATGAGTTTTTTCTGTCGGAAAAATAGTATATTGTGCAACAAGGGGGAAAAGTGATTTTCCCCACATGTTGCACACTATACTTTTTCTAAAACTGCACTTATTCAAAGAATCCGAGTAATGTAACTTATTGGTATTCATTTTATAATGTGGCACTATGCCACATTGAATATTGTGACCAAAGAGTAAACGCCTATCCTAGTTCCTCAAAGTATTTCAAAACAGTACACTTTCTGAAAAATATTTTATTTCTGTATTTCTTTAGACACCATGAATTTTTCGTACCAATATGCCAATTCATACTTTTTTCTTGAAATTTCCGGAAACAAACCAAACTTTCGCAGCTTTTTCCATTATCTCTGTCTCTGACGGTGTAGGTTATCAAAATCGTCACATCTCGTTATACACATCATATTATTTAATATGAATTGTTGGAACAATATTTGAAGTAAAATGCGATTTTTATCAATAGCACTAATGAGAAACTTCTTCTGACAGTTGTGACAACTATTCAAAGCTGAACAGCAGCCAAGTTTTGATCGATTTTTGTTGATTCTCCATGGAAATGTATGTGGTGTTGGCAAAGTGCCGTGAAAAAAAATATTTCTCACAGTATGGTCAATGGTTTTGAAGCTAAGTAAGCTATGAGAAATACGCTACTTTTCATAGCAGTAGTAGAAATATGACAAAATGCTTCCTCCCACGTGACGTGTCAATATGACCTATATAAGCTTAACCAACCTGCGCAATATCATACGTATTGATGGGTTTGAATGTGACATTTTGATTATTGAGAAATTGGAGAATATATTCTCTCATACTGTAATGGTGAAAAATTGAATTCCTTGATTAACGTTTTTCTTTCAATTTTTCAGGTGTGAAAGTAGATGTGGCCAAACAGCCTCACAGCTGGGTAAGTTTTCTACAATGTAATATTAACCGATATAAATGAAATCGGGAACACACTTGGTGATAAAATACATGGGAAATGTCATTTTTGTTTATATGCGAAGTAAGACATGAATACTCGTGATATCCCTTGCATCCTCTTGTATTATTTGGAGTTCTAGGTAATAATTTGTATATACACGGGTATATACTGGGTATATTATAAGTGGGTATACATAGTAATTCGGTATGATTCTTCAAAAAGAAGAATACCTAGCACACTTCAATGAAAAACAAGTAACAAATCCCAGGAAGCAAACTTTGTAGACAGCATGGTGCCGTTCGAAATCCTCCCGATCTTCTCATATTGATCATCAATGTAGAAAATACCCTTATTATGATGGACTTAGGGCGGTGCCTTTCAAGAAGATGAGGGACACTGCACTATGCGCTGACATCATGGAACTGGAAAACCTTTCTGAGCGATTTAACTGAAAAATTGGTTTCTTTCATCCAAAGTATTTCTATTAATTGTTATCAGATGATAATGGACACAAAGAGTCAAGCACATGACGGTGAGGGAAGTGCTTCAGTGAAGCCGCTAGCAAAACATTGCAAGTGCTTATATTGTATATGAATGTTTGGAACTTGTTTTTGTCTTTTCTTGAAAATGTATGTGTTTTTTTTTACATTCAGATGCAGTGAATTCATGCATCAGAATCAATCATACAATCCAGAAAGAACCTCATTATAGATTTTTTCAAAATAAGTATGGATGTATTGTAATGCCCCCAACTTTCTTCGTTCGTTGGCCTACTACAGGGGGTCGTCACAAAGTAATTTTTTTCGATCAATGGGTCCGTGATTATTGAGGCAGGAGGCAGACTGAGATTGTCAGGCAGAGGTTACAGGCAACAAACTCAATGTTTGCTTACATTTTAAATTGAACATTGTTGTTCCACTGTTCACTTGTTTTTAATTTGCGAGAGATGCACTTCACTTTCACGTCTCAGTCACAAAATTTGCAGTTTACAATTAATTTACCTGAGTGGTTACTTACACAGGTATTATTAACGAAGTTCACTGGTACTGTTCGAACGTAGCATGTTTGATAGACAGATACAAAGTCTGCTGGATACGTTTTGTATTGAGTCACGTTTAAGACTTGATATTTTACATTCTGGTCAATAGATTCAATGATTGTACATCAATAATTATTCCCGAGGCTCACTATAACAATACGTTCAACTAACAGAACGGAGATCGAGACATATCGTATTGGAGACTGATCAAGTCTCCTTCAAGAATAACTTCAGACTGTCTTCTTTTATTCGGATTGTTCCTGCTTTTATACAGAATTTTAGCAATAAATTTTGGGAGAATCAATCAAATATAAGACAAGCTCCATGTTGTGTTTTTATTAGGCAAGATTTTTCGTAGATTTTTGAGCGATAAATTACAGATGTTAGGATTAATTTGCGAAACTAAAAAGATTTGTAGTTTTGAATTGTTATGACGATAAATAATTTTAAGCTCCAACTCATACTCTTAATGTTAACAAAACTGTCACTTACTATAGTTTTCCATCAACCCTTTTTCAAGCAATAATTCAATGTGGTTTATGATTCTCATTATATTTTCTTGACTTCAATTTGCACAAGTGAGATGATTTCGATGTAACTCTCTAATGTTATGATGATAATTCACTTTATGAATATTAACAAAATTGACAATGACATATGCTCTTTTCTTTACTTATTTGGGCTGAATAATGATTTTTTGATCTTTCGAGTCAATAAGATTAAAGTCACTCCCTCTTTATTGAACTTATAAATTCTCTGCAAAATCTCATCAACGTCATTTTTGTATCCCAAGTCGGTCCTAGTGAATTCGTTTTACAAAGATAACGTACCTACTTATTCTATTCATTTGTTTATGCTAATGATGCTGCACTCAATTCAAAATAAACATTCGTCCGTTCATGTAATAATATTGCCTGATTAGTTCTTTCGAATTATTCCTCTTAGACGCATGATTAAAGTTATTCTTGTATTCTTCACTGTACTAAGTTCAAAAGAATTCAGTATCGTCCGCATACAGCGTAACATGAGAACAGTTCTTCCCAATGGTCTGCTCAAGTGGAGTTCTAGAGAAAAAATTCAAGAAATGCAAAACTTTGGAAAAAAAAAATCGAATTTTTGTTCCAATGGCCAATTAAGGAGAAATCACGAAATTGTCCCGAGATGGGGTCACAGTGTATCATAATATCACTTTGACTTTTGATCAGAAAACAATTTCTCGAGCTCTGGCAGCATTGGAAATGTAGACCATAGTGTAATGGTTCCACTCTACACCCTGTGTAAGTTTTGTTCTATGGACTTTTTCAGAGTGTTCTAGCTCTCTTTGGAGCCGATGAAATATCACATCTGATATCGAAAACCGCATGAAGATCGGTCAAATTTTTCAAAAAATACAGGTCTTCGAAATAGAGTCAAATTATGAGTAGTCCATTCAGTGTGTTGACATGTTTATTCATCAAACTATACATATTTTTCAATGTACTATTACCTTCAGAAAGCTCGGTACACATTTTTGACTCACCTTGTACACAAAAAATAAAATTTTCGAACCAACCAATTCTTCACTTTGATTTTTCCATTGAAAAATTGGTTGAGATGATAGAAAACAAGAAGCGGTAGTCATATTGACTAACATACCTTGGGGGAGGAGCAACATATATCCTTGGAAGATGGGCAATATGGAAAAAATATTGTAAATCATCATCAATTCATCATTTGTTATATTTGATATATTTCCTTCCTGTTTCGATGGGTTTCAGTCTATCTAAAAAATTTTTCGGATTCAAAAATCGACTCTGATCTATGTACTGAAAATGTGAAACAATTCAAACAATCAGAAATTTCTGAATCTGTCAGTATATTTGCATATATTTGGAATCTTGTAACATTTGAATGGACGCGTGTATGAGCATGAAAATCGGAAGGCCGAACCTGATCAGCCGAGAATGTCCCGCTAATAGACTTGTCTAGTATTTGGTGTCCGATTGAAGGGGTCTCGATTCCAGCCCTTATCTGTGTTTGCACTCAAACCCCTCTACGGCCATCACGGTTATTTTGCCACTGTAGTCTTGAGATAACAACCGTACAAATGGGGGTGCACTGTATATGTGTATACACTCCAATCATCCCTCGCTACGGATTCTTCATCGTCAAGGATATTCCTAATGTATATATTAAAGGTTCGATGAAATGTTCCGTGTCATTCTGGACTATGGAATCATCATATGGGGGTAGTAAGTTATGCAAAACATCCGATATTTTCGAAGTCGAAAAACAGGATGACATAGGGGAGAGTTTTTTTTACGTTCTGGTTCCACGAAAATGGAAATCCTATCCTATAATGTTTGAAGAACATCGTCAGAACCAAGGGAAATAAGGTAGGAATTGGTGTTCTTCTTGAATTTCTGGAGATTATATGCCTCGGGAAACACCTCCCTTGGCAATGTGTTCCAGAGCCTCGCTGTTCGTTGGATGAACGAGTCTTTGGAAAGAGATGTTCTGCAGGTCTCCAAAGTGACCACGATACCTTCGAAGCCTCAACTTGACGGGTTAATCTCGTGGGGAATGCCAAGGAAGGAACAATTGTTGATATTTCAGAAAAACGTCGTCCATGAAAATATCTCTAAAATAGAGCTCGATCGCCAACTTTTGTACGGTGTTCCAGAGAAGTGAGTGAGTTTGTGAGCGATGCATCAACCACGAGACGAATTGCCCTTTTTTGGACAGAATCCAACAGTTTCAGGGTATGTTTGGGTGCTGCACTCCAAATATGGGAACAGTATTCCAGGATAGGTCGGATTTGTGCCTTATAGATCATAAGTAGCTGACTGGAAGTAAAATAGCTCCTGACCCGAAACAGAAAACCAAGTTTTTGGGATGCACTTTCAGCAATTGATCTCACGTGATTTTCCCAAGAAAGGTTATTGCTGATAGTAATACCAAGCATCGTAATGGATGTCGTCAAAGGTATGGTTACTCCTGACAAGCTTATGTAGGGCACAGTGAGAATGACTTTTCTAGAGAAAAGGCATGCTTGGGTTTTGTTTGCATTGAAATCTAACAAGTTATTGGATCCCCATTCGAGAATTGTTGCCAAGTCCGTATTGGAGCCCTGGAAGCGAAGGCGGTATGGGGGGTACTATCATCCGCGAAGCTGTGTACTGGACATGAAGTTGGTCCCAACAAATCGTTGATATGGCGTAGAAATAGTGTTGGTGCTAGAATTGATCCTTGCGGAACACCAGCATTTATGATAAGAGAGTCAGATGAAACTCCGTCGACCACTACATGGAGAGACCTGTTTGAGAGAAAACTAGCTAGCAGAGAACATAGCTGGGGTGGCAAGCCATAAGAAGCTTGGCGAGGAGTCCGTGGTGCCAGACTCGATCGAATGCATTTACTTTAAGTCATTATTGATTTAATCATTGAACTTCATTGAACTTTGCCTACTCATTTTTTGGAGGAAATACCTTCAAGTCAGCAAGAAACAGGAAGGTCATGTATTATGAATTGGGTTAATTGAACAATAGTATCATTACCCACTGGGAATAACAAAATTGTCTATTATTTTTTGATAAAGATTTATTTTGGATCATCCTAACTAGATAGATCACACCGATGTATCATTTAATTCACTTGATAATATATGTAGCTTCCTGATGGTCTCCTGAAACAATAACTCGCTCTTCTAACCTGAAACAAATGGGCTGATTCATTATAACGATATAGTACGATACCTAAAACGTAAACCATCCTTTCTCCTTTTATTAGCTATATATTCCAGACATCACGACAGACCAACATACCCAGATCCGAACTTCACCATGATGTGGGGAGACCAAGCCGTACCTGCTTGACAGATGGAGCATATTTTGTGGACATATTTGTTCTAATCACTCAGAGTGGACAATTTTGTGGATATCTGCGTGCAAGGATGAACCAATTTGTGGACAGCTGTGTGCAAGGATGGAACAATATGTGGACATCTATTCATATATGACCGCAGGTTGATGAACAAGGGTCTAGAAACCGTATCCAAGTTGTGGGAACCCTTGACGAGGGATGGATGTCAACTTAGCTTTGTGCAGAGAGCACCACAGGGCTGAACGAACCCTTTCCTCCATTACTCGTAGTAGATGGCATTCCTCTGGGCTTGGAAGAGTAGTCTCCAAGAACCTGAACGAAAGGGGCATTTCTAACGAACCATTGGTTCTGTGGGCGGCAGTGCTAACAGGTTACTTTGATGGTATTTGAAGTGACCTGTATATGAGAACCATGGGTCATATATGGTGAAATCAATAACAGCATATTCGAGGTATGATATAATGGGCCAATAACAGGCATTTGTGTCATCGGAGACTTCGTTCAAGGGGAGTGTATAATTTCTGGTTCAGATGAGCTTTGAAAGGGAGTGCAGTGCTTCAGTGGGTATACTACACCATCATATTGCGGCAGAGATCTTAGAGAACGACGGTAAATCCCTTGAATCTTTCTCAAGATGTCACTGCCTCAATTGATTCGACTTTCAGTTAAGTGAAAGATAAATCCCATGATGAAAGTTAGTGATACCTTGACACAAACGTGGCATGGATGATGAAAGCTTCAAATATATTCAATTCAAAACAAATATAAGATGTCTAGACTGAAAGACTCTGGTCGATAGCCTTCTGGGTAATTCCCCAATAATTGTTTTCTCTAACAATGATTGTTTATTTGTAGTTATTTTTAATGATCACTTGTGAAAAATATATGATGGGATGATTATATGGATCATTAAAATTTTCAAATCAGTTTCTTCGCAAACTAATCGCCTTAACAAACAAAGTTACTCTTCAAAAACTTCAAAAGGAGGATTTGTTCTCCCTTCAAGCACTCCATTATTCAATTTACCAGGAGTTAACGAGGAGTAGCCCCCACTCCTCGTCCCAATTAGTCGTGATGTGATTTAAATCGGGAGTTTTTGATGTTTGTTGTCTGTCCCCATCGGCCTTATTAGGGTTAAGCAGAGGGTGGCAATCGAATAAAGATCAGGCATCAATCGCCTTGATAACATTAATGATGGACCATTAGCTAGTAGATTGAAAGATAGGGTGTCTTGTCGATTGTGCATATCTGAATTCTGTTATTTGTTTGGACTATCGCTTTGATCAGCATGCAGTCGTGATAGAATATGCGAAAATTCCGTATTATGCGAGACAGAATATAAAATTCGATATTTTTTCACAAGTTGAAAAATTACTTGACTGAGAGACAAATAAGGTAAACGATAGTATCTCTCAAATACTCCCTGATAAGTGAATTGATCATTAAAACATATAATAATAATAAATACGTTTATTATATACCCAAAATTAAATATACAAATGAATTGATGATTCGAACGGTATACATTTTGAGAGGGTAGATAAAAGGCTGCATGTATGGTTCAGATCTCAGAAGTTGAACTTCTGAGCCTGTTCTTCCACCAAAGCCATTTTAAGTTTTTTTCAGTCGTTGAATGGTTACCAAACTACTATAAATATGTCTAACTCTATAATTGAAGAAAAGAGAGGAGATGTCAAGAGAGAGAAGAGAAAGAGAGAGAGAGAGAAAGAGAGAGAGAGAGAGAGAGAGAGAAGTGATGAAAAAGATTGAATGTCATAAAGGCAGTAGAATGTATGAGTGCATCTAAGGTTGATTATTCTCGATTATTCTGCTTATCAAATAAATATTATTTGAATTTGTTCTTCAAGGTATTCGGATTCATATCAAAACGGAAAAAGGTAAGTTTTATGAGATCATTCACGACGATAGCGATGTTATAAGAAAACTTCTTTGTGGTGGGAGGGTATATGGTGAGGATATTTTGGCGTCGAATATTTAAATTGTGAACGTCGGTGCGATATCTCAATTTTTCGTGTAAGTAAGTTGGAATTTTGAGCTTCAATAGTTTAAAGCAAAAGCAAGCAAAATGTAATTTACGGCGGTTAATCATGTTGAGCCAATGACATTCACTTAGTTTGTGAGAAATTCTTTGACTGCGCCTTATACCAAATAAGTATTAGACGGAGGCATGAGTTTTGCAATTTCTGTATACGTTTTATATCCACACTATCAAGACATGCTCCATATCGCAGTGATCTAGATAAGACAAAACCAGAGATTCACATAATATTTTTTTCAAATCTCGATCTAGAGATAATCTATGACTATATATCATTTTCAGAGTACAATACGCTATCTGCAATTTTTTCGAGATGTGCTCTTTGAATTTGAGTTTACTGTCAATCATAAGACCCAGACTTTTACCATATTCAAGAAATGGAATTTCTTCATTGCCAATGTGCAATTGTATTGAATTTAATGCAAATTGTCTTATATATTTGAGAAAAAATGGACGAGGAGGCACATTTCAAGGACCATTATAGGTCGTCATTTTCATAATATCCTAAAATTATAATGCGTACATACATGAGTCGTCTCCCTATATATGTATATTCTTATACTCTCTCTCTCTCTCAAAGTGGCGTAGCTCAATATCCATTATAGTTTTCAAATTATTGGACTACCAAATCTCACGAAGTGACCTAATTATGGGAGTTACGTCAATACGTGAGTTATATTTTTGTTATTTGTTAAAAATTTCAAGAGTGACGTATCTCATAATTCGGTTTGCCGCGGAAATTAAAATATATATCTCGGGTGACGTCTCAAGGTACTGAGAGAGGTAATAAGTAAGTATTGTAAGGTATTGTACAAGTCGAATTAATTTCTGTGTTGTTCATCAATGAAAATGAATATTCGGATCTGATATTCATTTTAATTCACTTTATATTCATGGCGTATCTAAGGCCATATTGACAAACATGATCTCACGTAGTGACGTATCTCACAAACATATTTTTTGTCTGTTTTTAGCGATGCTTTTTCGAAATCTCACATATCATAACAACTAGTTCTATTTCTTCCGCTAATAAATAAAAAATAATGATCTTTCATGAACAAACCTCTGAGTTATGAGCGAATTGAGATGTTGAAAATCTTTGAATTGCACTCCTGTAAAGTTAAGAAAACTGAGATACGTCATTACGATATTGTAATGTCTGGCTCCACCATCCCCACCAAGCCCACCATATATCTATGCTCGGTATTTCCATCAGCATCACTCTTTCATGGGATAATCATGTCAGATCCATCGCAAAAGCTGCTTCACAAAAACTTGGATTCTTGTTCCGTGCGAAAAGCTACTTTACACCTCAACAGCTTCTCATGATCTACAAAGCGCAGATACGGCCTGTTCTAGAATACTGTTCCCACATATGGGGTTCAGCACCAAAACATACGCTGATGCTCTTTGATTCTATCCAGAGAAGAGCCATTCGCCTGGTGGGTGACGCCACACTCACACACATCATTGGGAACACCGTAGAAAGGTCGGCGACCTTTCACTTTTCTATCGATACTTCCACGGAAATGTTCTTCGGAAATCTCTGCTATCATCCCTTCACTAGCAATACCAATCAGACGAACTAGACAAGCCCAGTCAGCACATCCTTTCGTTGTCAACCTCGAAAGATGTCGAACATCACTTTATCAAGACTCCTTCATCCATAGAACGGCTAGGCTCTGGAATTCATTGCCTGTGGAAGTATTCCCAAATCCCAACTACATATAATCTCCAAAAGTTCAAAAAAAAAATCCAATACCTACCTCCTGTCCCTATCCTCCCTAGGAACGCACGATGTTCTTTGAACATTATAGGGATTCCCTTTCGTGCGCTCCAAGTGATAAAAAAAAGATGACCGTCGATATGTACCAAGAAGGCTTTACATTCATAATGTAGTACCACCGTACCAAACAGAAATAAATGTAGGTACCACATTTGGTACAAATGTGCCACCGCGGCAACACTGGTCGACACAACCAATTAATTTGATATACCTTAACCTCGGATACAGGGGGGAGTCATTAAGGTCCGCTAAATGGAGGCACGTGCGCACATTTGATCTGGCTAGACAATGGGCCGGTAAACAGGCCTTTATCGGAGCGACCGTCTGCCGTTTTGGCTGGCTGGTAACCAATCGGTCTTCCATCCACAGCCACCCCTTATCTGGCGGATTCTGCATGGTAATCAGAAAAATGCAAATCGGCTTAGCAGCTTACTGGGACGGGGCAGGGATGGTTGTTTCAGAGTTATTAATTGGGGAATAAATCAATTCGGAGGACGTAATGAATAAATTTGTTGTTGAAAGGGAAAAGGAAATATTGATGAGAGGAAAGCGGGGAGTGATTATTTTGGTAAGGCTGAAGATGCGGAAAAGTTGCACTTGTTATAAGATATACCCCAGAGAGCCGCAGATCTACATCAAAATAATCAACAAATTCAATAATTCTCAGCCCCAACAGAAAATTATGAAAAAATACGTTGTTTTTTTATCACATATCAGAATGTAGCGTTTCCGTTGTTTTAACCAATACATCACTGAAAAAAAAATTAGTGAAATTTCACTCAAAGTTCACTCAATAATGTCTCAATTTGACTGAGTGAACTGGCAATCCAATGAGTGAATATGAGGAATCAGAATTGAGTCAATGAACCCAGTTTAGATTTGAATATAATTTCTGTTTCGCGATTTCATGAGTGACTTTCAACTCATATTTGAGTGCGAAGAACATTTATTGAGTGTGTAAATGCCCATTATTGAGTACTTTTATATCAAAAATGAGTACTTTTGAACTTTTTTTGACTAGTTTCATATAATATTTAGTAAATATGATATAAAGTACGCAAGTTTTTTCAACAATCAAAGTATAGATTACAATACAATGAAAATCCCGATGTACTTCTTATAAAGAACAAAGGTAACACAATTTGTAATTATTATCATTCGTCTTCCGAAATCAAGCATGCATGGTTTCTTCTCGCTGCAAACTCCTTATATTATAGCAAGCTCCTTGACAGTCCTGTGATTCCAGCTGATTCAAAAATGTATTCATCAGAGCAGATTTTTATCTCGAAATTTCAGCGATTTGAGTGCTTTTGAAAATCGGCCGATGGTGGAAGACGAACAGGTATACAAAGCAAGAAATAATGTTAATTTGTTGAAGTGAAAAGTATACAGAAACTAGAGATCTTTGAGCTGATGGTAGTACAAACTACTGCTGATTTGAAACTCTTGGTTTGTGGATGCTGAAGCCTCGATGAAGTCGATTATGCTTCATTGATCCTTTTGCTTACTGAAATTTCAACCACATTTTTAGGTAGTCATAAAGAACTGCAGAACTGGAAGAATTCAGTTGTGAAGCTCACACCCAAGCAAGTGGTGAAAAAAGTCAGGTATAGATGTGATGTAACTAGCTTTTTTACAATCAAAGGAAGACAAAGATTGAAGAATCTGTTGCATTTCCTACAAAATTAATCATGCTGTTGGTGAAAAAGAATAATTCTGAATTCTTGGTAAATTGTAAGTCTTATATAATATCTAACTTCCATAAATAGGTAACTGATATTTGTTTTCCAGATAACAAATCAACTGCCCTACATAATATATTTCTACAATGAAGCAGAAAGAACAAAATTTGAAAAGATTCCATTACTGTCAGAATCACACTTGAGCAAGGTCTTGAGATGGAGAATAATGGAGATATTTCATAATCATTTTATTCTTATTCCTTGTATAGAATTAGAAGCTTTAAATTATTCACAGTGTTAATCATATTCTGGTTTATATGTTGAAATAAAGCAAAATTGAGTAGGTACCTACTCATTGAATTTTTTATTATTACAGAAAAAGTGAAAAAAAATTCATTAGATTGGCTACTGAAATTGCACTTGTCTTTTCTATGGAAAAATAGGCACTTTCACTAGATCAGTCCTGGTGGAAGTTGCATCAGCACTCTGGTAAGCAAGTTCTATCCTTCCAGCATCTTTGTCATTATCAGATTCATTTGATCCTTTTACTGAGGATGATTTGGTTGATTTAGCTGAAGAAGGATTAGAGACATATTCTAGTTTTTTATGGATGTGACCTTCCTCTTTCCCATTCACACACAGGTTTTACATTTTGATGCATTGTAATTGGTGAATTCTGTGAAGGTATTTAATCTGCATCACAGAAAATGTACCAATTTCTGCAATTGTATTTGGATTCCCTTGAAACTTGAAAGAAAAGCACATTACATAGAACACTGTAAAGATATTTTTCTCAAAATGAAAGAAATTACCTTCCTAATCTGTTTCTGAGAATAAGTATCTGCTACAGAGAGGCACATATATTTATTTGTAAATGGGTTTCCCAATTTTCGTAATGTTCTGCCACACTTCGTATAATTTTGCATCTGTAGGGAAGCTGTACATTTGTATTTGTATGTTTATAATGTCTTGCACTTGTTGGCCATTATTAGAAGTATTCTGAGACAATAAAAAACTTCAGCAAACTGGTTCCAAAACAGCGAATTTAAGCTGTTTGCTTCATCAAATTCATCAAAACTTCGCAAATATGAATTACGCAGTGAAGTCTCGGTCATGATTTCTTGTCTGAGGCTTCAGATTCAGATAACAAAATATGAACATTGAATTTCAGGTTATGTTATGTCGCACATTTCACGAAAGTTTCAATAATACTCATATGTTCATTACAAAGCCATCGCCTGCTGAAAGGAATTTTGCAAACTGATGTCTTTTCTTATTTTTAGATGGCGCATGCGCTGTAATACAGCTGCGCTCGCAAACTGTCATTTATTTTATTTTTTGGCTTCACTTGGAGATCCTTGTTATCCGTATATATTCAGTAGGTATATGAAATAATCACGGCATTAGTGTCCCAAAGCGCTCTTCGCAAATGAACAGAACGAAACATAATAGAATGGTGTAGCATCTATATAGTCTGTATATGTATGATCTAACTTTTTTCAACTACGCCACTGGGAGTCAGTCGTCCCCGTCACCATCAAGTCCGGCCACTTGAGCCTCAAAAACACTGAACCCTGCATATTAGTTGTTTAAAATGTATTATAATCTCTCCTAATCTGGCAAGCCGTGACGTTTTCCTTTTGTGTCCGAGGATTATGTCGCAGCTAACACCTCCTGGTAACTTTCGAGAAATTCGATCCGTACCATCGGCAGCCATAAGGACCAACTCGTCCAGAATCTGTAATCGAACACCCAAATTTCGATGACAACATTCTTTTCTTTTTTTGAGATCTGCTTTTTGACGTGTTTTATCTGGTCGTGTTTTTTCATTTCTCCTCGTCTTGATTGTTCCATGTTGAATGGTTTGTTTTGTAGAGGGTTGTCACTGAGAGATGGGAATCAGACTGGTGAGAAATAAAATAGGAGATAATGGTATGCAAGTTTGAGGTGATAGACTCTAAGCCCGAGATAAAAAAACAGGATTATCCATGATGCACGTATCTGAAAATGAAAATGAAAATTATGGACGATATACTTATTAAGTTGTATAATCTTGGACCTTGGACACATTCGATGAATTATCCAATTATTCAAATCAATAATCAACCAGAAAATAGTTAGTCGCATGGAATATTAATATATAGGGTGTCCGCTAAAAGGAGGTCAATCCATTAACCATATATTCCTTGAACAAAAATAATATGAGTTTCTAAATACCATTTTTCATTTTAGCCCTTCTTATTCGATATACAGGGTGTCAAAGTTGAAAATTAAAAACTGTTTTTTTCTAATTACTCGCGTAATTAATAAGATATTAATCTCAAAATAGGTACATTACTTCAGCACAAAGAGTTACATCGTATGAGGAAAACAAAACAGAAAATAACTGTCAAATATTCAAAATACTGGGGGTCAAGTACACACTTACCCCCATATTTTTTTTGTACGTGCGCTAATGACTTCCTATCTATTTTTCTTCATGTGTTCAATCATTTTTGAGTATTTTTTGATTTTTGTAAAATTCCGATAAAATTATTTGTTTTTAAGATAATTCGAAAAGTACTGGTTATTGTTTGATGCCTTGCGGCTTACGGTAATCTCATAATGTTCCCATACTCCTATTTATTTCGTCGAAATTGGAAGAGGGCGTATCTTATTACGTACGTAAAGGTGAATATGGAAATACCGGGTGCTCAGAGCGAATGTATTAAAATAATTTTAACACTTTTTTTTTTTTTTTGTAAAAATTATTTTAGTACATTTGCTCCGAGCACCCGGTATTTCCATATTTACCTTTTCGTACGTAAAAAGATACGCCCTCTTTCAATTTCGACGAAATAAATAGGAGTATGTGAACATTATGAGATTACCTAAGCCGCATAGGCATCAAACAATAACCAGTACTTTTCGAATTATCTTAAAAACAAATGATTCAATCGAAATTTTACAGGAAACAAAAAATACTCAAAAATGATTGAACACTTGAAGGAAAATAGATAGGAAGTCATTAGCGCACGTACAAACAAAATATGGGGGTAAGTGTGAACTTGACCCCCAGTATCTTGAATATTTGACAGTTATTTTTTGTTTTGTTTTCCTCACACGATGTAACTCTTTGTGCTGAAGTAATGTACCAATTTTGAGATTAATATCTTATCAAATACGCGAGTAATTAGAAAAAAACAGTTTTTAATTTCCAACTTTGACACCCTGTATACCGAATATGAAGGGCTGAAATGAAAAATGATATTTAGAAACTCATATTGTTTTTGTTCAAGGAATATGTGGTTAATGGATTGACCTCCTTTTAGCGGACACCCTGTATACATTGTCATAGATGGATATCCATAAATATAACAGAGTGAGTCGAAAATGTATACAGGGTGTTTCATAATTGAATGTCAATATTTGGGGACGCAATTCTTGGGCCCATTCTAAGAAGAAAGTTTCATATGAACGTATGACCTAAACATCCTAACTTTTGAGATACAGGGTGGTGAAGTTCTCAAAAATTAATAGTTTTTTATTAATATCTGTAATACCACTTCAGATATTCTGATGAAATTTGGCATACATGTACTATGTATCAAGAGGCATCAGTTAGCGTACCACATTTTTTGTTGTTGCCACCAGTGGCGTTCGTATGGAATTTCACATACCTATTTTGGCAGACATTGATGGTACGCCACTGATTAATCTCCAAATTGAAATCATTCCTGAAATTCCCGATCATTTCTAAGCAAATTTGATCACTACAATTTTTTCAATCTGATGCACGGTTTTCGCTTAAAAATAAAAAGCTTTTCACTACATGATTATAGTAATATTGTTAATATGATAATATCACAATGCAGAGAAATAGTTTTTATTTTTAAGATCAAATTTCAGAAATACAATTCATAGTTCATGAACTTTGTATTCGTATTTGGTATTTTCGAATTATAACTTCTCATTGTAGTAGGCTATATTAATTTTCGAGAATTTTACCACCCTGTATCTCCAAAGTTGGGACGTTTAGGTCATACGTTCATATGAAACTTTCTTCTTAGAATGAGCCCAAGAATCGCCTCCTCGAATATTGACATTCAATTATGAAACACCCTGTATACATAGCTTTCTCGAGGTACGTTAAAACATTAGTATAGTTTGATAGATGAGCTTATAAATATGGTTGATAATGGATATTAAGGGACCAATATATCCTTCCACAGTTGGTAAAATCAAAATAAATTTGTCGCATAACTACTGAACGGTGAAAGCCACCTGATTGAAATTTCATGCATAGATGTATTTTGTTATAGTTATTTATAATACAAGGGAAAAAAGTAGTATATTCTTGCTCCAGGTTGTGTATAGCGGAGAGAGACAAAACACCGTGAGCTAAAATCTAATATTTTTCCCGTGTATAATACACTATTATTTCATTAACAGAAAAAGGACGAATCAGTATTGAGAAGATATTACATGATATTGAAATCCATGCGTCGAAACGTCGGAAAACAATAGCTTCACTAAAACGTCACTAATGCGTCCTGAATGCGTCGAAACGTCGAGAAGCGTCGAAGAAACGTCACGAAAGCATTAAGCATGTGCCAAAAGTCAAAACGTGAAGCGTCGAAGAAACGTTCCTACATCAAGTTTGACACTGCAGAATATAATCAATATTCTTTTCCAGATGCAACCCGGAAAGCGAACTTTCTTTCCCTGGATTTGGAAGCGGTTGCGGCGGAAGTACGTCCAGTATGACGTATCTGAAATCAGCCCCTTATCCAGTGCCGGGCCTAGGCCTACACGGAATACCCGTAGACTCTCTCCACGCATCCATGGGAGGATATCCAGGGGGTGAGTAAAAACTGTCCTGAAAGTATGTGGAAGACTGAAACCTCTGATAATCACACCGAAAAAAATCCAGTTATAAAAGTCTCTATTCAAGAACATCCAATAACTAAATGAAACATTTCAACCACGAAATGTCATCTGGTGAACGTGAAAAGTCAACCCACCTTCTCAAATCACTCTTTTTGTTCTAAAAAGGTTATCTTATAGATTTGAAACGGAACAAGATTATAGTTGAAAGATGGATCCTAAAAGATGTAATTTTACGGTTATACAAGTATCATTCAAGTTCCATCCCTTTTTCATTTACCATCTTTGTCATACACCACAATGAGTCATCTCACTCACTTAAGAACACTTGTTCCATCAGAATCGTTAGTCGTCTACGGATACCTGATAATATGTAAGGACATTATATTAGCCCATAGCAGCTCGTGAACCCTTGCTGCTTCAAAATTTCTAGCCAAAAATTCATCAGAAGAAATAAAGGTTTTTCGTTTTCGTTTCGTGATTCGTGAACCCTTATTTACTGACGCCACCGTGTGAAATTTTGGCAACTATATGTTAACTAATAACCCAAGGTATAGTGATAAGAAGAACAAATACTCCAAATTGACATTTTTATCGTAGGCAAATTGAGAGATATTGTGTACTAGTATCAGTAGTAGTAGTAGTAGTAGTAGTAGTAGTAACAGCTAATAGATATTTCTCTTTAGGCACACTTCACTCTTCATCACTAACTAAACCGATTTTTCAACACCTTGACACATGTTTCGCTACCTATGTTATATAGCATCTTCAGGAGAAGTAGTGTTGTGTAGCCTAACACATGTACGATCATCAGTGGCGGATTCAGGGTATTGGTTAGGAAAGGGGTACTGAATATAAAAAATGAAGTATGAATATATTTTCAATAATAAGGAGAAGTGCACAAAAAACAGTGTTTTTGAGGAAACAATAAAAATTTGATTTGACTCCAAATTTTAATGTACTTAGGTGTTTTCAAGACTTCCATTGTGATTACTAAATAACCCCAATTAGAATCATTCCGGAATTTTGGGTCTTTCTCAATCTCCATTCATACTGAATTTTGACACCATGAAAGCTTATACAGGGAGGTTATAAATAAAAACAATTAATACTTCCAACATCCTGTAGGTATCTAGGTATCTCGAAAACGGAGCAAGTTAGGACACATGTTTATATAAACTTTATTTCCTAAAATATCACATGGAATCACCACTTGAATTTTTTCGGTGCTATTTAGATACACCCTGTATATAATATCATTTTTTTCATGTTCATTATTCATCTAAGAATATTCCTTTTCAATAATAATCAGAATGTTGCTAGTTTAGGACATATACCTGGTGTTCAAGGGAAAGATTTCATTTTAAAATATCTCTGTAAGTTATTTTGATAGCATGAACATGAAATCTTGTAGTTTCAGGTTTCCTGACATAGAGAATAGATGGCGCTGGTGACACTGTTACATCGGTATAAATGACATCATATACAGGGTGTTTCCTAACTACGGTTCCTAACTGCAGTTGGTGATTCGTAAGGTCATTTTAGAAAGAAAAGTTCCTATTAACATATGTCCGGAGTTGCTTCGTTTCTGAGATACAGGGCGTTGAAATTACAGAAAAAAAAACGATAATTATAAAATATCATGATTATCCTAGAACCGATTTGGTTGAAATTTGGTACTTTCATTTGAACTAATAAGGCGCTTATTTAGCCCTATTTAGATTGAAATTATTGGGGCCAGTGGCGTCTCAGTGGGCACCACAGCCAACAATATTGTGAAAAAAAGTACGCCACTGACTTTTTTTGGTAAATTTTTATTTTGTTTAGATGGAACAACTCAAAATTCAACTTTTTGGTCTCTTGCATTTTCTTCATATCCAGCTTCGTTTTCGAGAAAAAAAATCAAAGCCACTGTATTGCATATCATGAACACCTGCACTAGAGAAATGAGTTTTTTATTATTTCGGCCAGAAATTTCAAAATTAATTAATATGCTGAAATTTCAGAAAAATGACAAATAAAAGTACCAAATTTCAACCAAATCGGTTTCAGGATATTCATGATATTTTATAATTACCGTTTTTTTTTCTTTAATTTCAACGCCCTGTATTTCAGAAACGAAGCAACTACGGACATATGTTCATAGGGACTTTTCTTCTTGAAATGACCTAACAAATCACCCCCTGCAGTTAGGAACCGTAGTTAGGAAACACCCTGTATATACATCTTTGTCCATTGAATGATGATTGATATTAGTCAGAAATCTGAAAGCTCGTTCAATTTTACATAAGAAATGGGACTCCTTCTCAAATTTTCTAGCTTCAAGGGTTTATGGTTTTTGTGTTATTCGCTCTAGAAGAGATTTGTGTTACACTCATTGTTTCAAATTATGAAGTTATAGCGAAGTGACAGTAAAAAAAGCAGTAAACAGCAATGACAATCTCACTAACAACGCTAAAGACAAACATAATTTCAAAGTAAATGTTCGACCAAAGTTATGCACAATTTTTATAAGGCATGTTGGGCTAATTCTTCATATTTTGGTGTTTACTATCTATAGTTCAGAGAGTACCCATTCTTAATTAATCACCATGTTTTTAAAGAAGAATTGGATAACGATATTTGTTTATAAACTAAACTGTTTTTATATTTCTTGATTTCCTCAAAATGAGTGCTTACAAGAAAATAGGTTTAACGCCTATATGTATAATATCAACATATCAACCTATACCTACTTACCATTAAATTCACTGATGTTTACAAGGTACTACTTATACCAATGTATATAAGGTACTATACCAATGTATATCCTCGAATCTATATAATCATCTCTATAACTGATCGTTTTTTTTAATTTTCAATGGATCGTTGAATGTGATTATAAATGTCATGTATATGTATTTCATAAATGCTCCAATTGCAATTTCAGTGGTTATACTACCTATTCGTAATTGAAATATGTGCTGTGTAAATGATTCGTGTTGGAAATCCAAAAAATACAATTTCAGTTTTATATAAGCGATGAGTCCATGGAAATATTGTATCAATTATATTTGAATATATATCATGTGGGATTAACTACTGTAATATTAATACGAAAAAATTTCAGTATTGTGGATATATAGTGAATGGATCAACAAATTATTGTTAAATCATCCATTTTGTGTGTTGGTATATATAAACTTGGTATGACAGGTACATTGATATAAATATGATATACCTAATGAATAATTGAGCTATATGAAAATGACTTTATGAAAATTTAGATATCAATTCTGAGATGACGTATATAATTGATAGTTTTTATTGTTTTGTATAAAGGTATTTTATTTTTGTTTCAGGAAATCAAAGAAAACAAAGAAGGGAAAGGACGACATTCACCAGAGCTCAACTTGACATTCTGGAATCTCTTTTCGGAAAAACACGGTATCCAGATATTTTTATGCGAGAAGAAGTGGCCTTGAAAATCAATCTGCCAGAGTCAAGAGTGCAGGTGAATATTTCAAACACTTTTCTGAGTATTTCTGAAGATACTCATATACCTTCAGAATGTTTCCGTTATTGGAGGGATAAATCTAAATGAAATGGATTTAACAGAATACGAACAAACATCAATACGAAATAAAAGTGCATTTTTGTTGATGAAATAATCATTCTGGAAGGTGATGAGTTACGAAGATTGCTTTGAACTTGAGTGAATTTTATTCATCTCCTGGAGTGCACGAAATAGAATCCCTATAATGTTTGAAGAACATCGTGCGTATATATATATATACCTAGGGAGGAAAGGGGGAGGAGGTAGGTATATATACTTGTTCAATTTTTTTTCAACTCTTGGAAGTTATAAGTTCTTGGGAATACTAGTTTGGGAAAACTGTTGTTCGACATATTTCAAGGTTGACAACGAAACCCAAAACGGGATTGACCATTGATGCATGTGATATATGGTCAGAACGCGACTTTCAAACTTTCATTGAATCTTTCGACACCGAAATAACTATTGAATAACATTGGGCCTAAGTATTGGTTGCAAAATCATTTTATCCAACCGTCCAGTGAAGGATTTTGAAAATTTCATAAAAATATAGCAGTTTTAACAACATCCATAGAACGGCTAGGCTCTGGAATTCATTGCCTGAGGAAGTATTCCCAACAACATATAATCTCCAGAAGTTCAAAAAAAAATTCCAATACCTACCTCCTGTCCCTGTCCTCCCTAGGAACGCACGATGTTCTTTGAACATTATAGGGATTTCCTATCGTGCGCTCCAAGCGATAAAAAAAAATAATTATTGCTTGTCGGGAAAATTTTCTGAAGACTTCTCAGTAAAAGGGTTATACATTAGGGTGTTTCAGGTTTAAATGTATTTTATATAGATTTATTCGTTTGACAGAAATATTCTAGGACTCATTTTATTCTTCACTATTTATTCATAAGCTGCAGTAAACAAGGCTGATGTGCAAATCATTTTAATTTTGACAGTTCATCAACAATTATCTTAACGTTACCAATAATATCTTGTGATAATGAATTGAATTTTTTGCACAGCCTACTTACCTACTTTACTGCACAGCTAGTGAACAATTGAATGAACTCTCGAAAATTTCCAAAATCATGGACAAGCTATTCATCAAACGAAAAATATAGCTATTCACACCTAATTTGACTCTAATGATGCGTTGAACATTGAAGACTGTTATTTTTTTGTAATAAAATGGGATTTTGGATTACGAATTCAATAAAAGTGCCTCAAAATGAAGCTGAATATTTAAAAAAAGTTGACATCCTCAGTTATAGAAGACGGTAGACCCATCGATAGAAGGTGATTTGGAACCATAATGGTGCCCTTGTCCTGAAACACCCTGTTTAATACATGACAATAATTGAATGATTTGAAGACCGCATTCTTTTAGGATTTGTTGAGAAGCGTTGAAACAAAATAAAAACGAGTAACGGAACGAATTTTATGAAAAAAGTCATGTTATCTAACTGCCGAAGCATTCGTAATATTCGTATATAAAAATTCATTCCTTATAGCGTGAATTTTTCATGTTTTGTCTAGGCTTGGAAATGGAGAGATCAAGGAAACCCCAGCAAAGTATAGAATGTACGTTATACTTGTTCTCGTTTTCCACACTTTTGTGGATTCCTTTTGTGTGCCCAAGTCAGAATATTCATTGATTTCCTTCACCTACAAAGGAATCACACGCACACAGTGCATATAGTGTGCATGCTATACCGGAAAAAACATAAAAGCCCTTTATTTCATAGTATTTGCCACTGAATCACATTGTATAGTTATAGCTGGAAAATTGAGGATTATGATATTATTGGAGAATGGGAAACATCAATATATTATCTAGGTACTTAACAAAAGACTAGAGTGCATATATAGAAAGGAAAATCAGCAGAAGAATTCATAACCATCTAGGCGAGATACATTGACATCAAATAGCAGAAAGACTCAGCAAACTTGCTGCTACCTACTTTTTGACTATATTCTTCTGATGGATATAACCGTCAAATGAAATTGTTGGACAATGCTTCTTCTTTATGTATTTTAAATACTTCAAATGAATCGAGGAATACATGTCTCTCTTCTTCCACCTATATAAGTAATATAATGAAGCAGGAAACCACCATCGATCACATTGATATAATTTCTTAAACTCATTAGGGGTGTGACCGTGTGAACACTGTGAACTAAATGCTTATGCAAGGGAAAAAAGTAGTAGATTTTAGCTCCAGGTTGTGTTGTCTCCCGACGCGTAGCGGAGGGAGACAAAAAACCGTGAGCTTAAATCTAATATTTTTCCCGTGTATAATACACTATTTTTTTCTGTGACAGAAGGAAGGACGAATCAATATTGAGAAGATATTACATTATTTTGAAATCTGAAAATTATCGACGTGAAATTTCAAGTTTTTAATAGTAGGGACACCTGCGTTGTAGGCATCTTTATCATTCTTTTGAAGTAATCAAATATCTGATATCACTTCTGTCAGTTTAATTCTGTGATTTGATTTCAAAAAATTGCGAATTTAGTAGTTGTTCAGTAGTATACGTAACCGCGAAGTCGAACGGAAGATAAAAGGACGCAGTTCCTTCTCGGAGACGGTATTATTGACTCATTTTTCGGAACTATAGCACAACAAATGTCATCAATAGTGTATATATATGTGATATATATCCGGGAAAAAAGTACTCACTTTTTCCCCACGGGAATAAAGTAATTTATGAAAAGTGACATTTTATAACCTGCCAACAGAGATGAAATGCCAAACTTTTTTCTTGTCACAGAAAAAATAACTATTTTATATATATAGGCGTATTTCATATCCGTCAATTCGTTCCGAAATATTTCACTCAATTCAGATATATACATACACGCCTGAAATAAAAAACAACATATCATCTAAACTATTAGGAATGGATATACGCCAATTTGAGAGCAAATGGATCAACTCCGGCGCTACTTTTTACACCAAAAACACAATTTTCGCATTTTTCCGATAAACGCTCCTTTGTAAATTCATCGATGATAGGATTCATTCCGATCGAACGATGTTCGATTCACTCTCAGTGCTACCAACAGCGCTAGCGGTGGCATCAGAAACAACAAGCATCGCCAAAGTGTCAAAGTCAACAGGCAGCAGCGAAAGCAGAAGAAGAAAGGGCGCAATTCGCCGCCCCCAGAGAGCAATAAGGGTGTTGTTAGAGTAACCAGAGTGCAACAATAGCTGTGGGCGAAACAAATGCGAAACGTGCTCTGGCATGACGCTGAGAGGCTAATAAGGTAACGACCGAGCAGACTATTCGAGTATTCACTCCTGAAATGGATCGCTTTCTAATGTTTCCTCTAGCCTCTTGCTGATTTATTATTACGACTTGCATTGTGGACTTTGTTCTGCCCGACATTGTTGGGGATTTTTAATGTTTTATTGTCGACACACGTTTGGATATTGTGGAGGTAATGATGTTACACCCTCTTTATGTAGATCATGCAGGTCGGCCGTCATGGGGTTGGTATGGTCATTATCTATTTGGTGAAGGTGGTAGGTATTTCTATACATGCTTTTGCGTTAGATGTGTCTTTTCTTGAGATTTTATGTAATTTATTGGATTAAAGTGTATATATCCTGGCTTTTGCAGGAATTTTAATCTGATGGCAAAGTATTGGTATTCGTAAACGTTATTTGACACTTTTGACAGAAGTGCTATATACGGTTCATTTGTCCTCATGATGTATACCGAGTATGCTGAGTTCAGAGATGTCGTGGCATCAAAAAGTGATTTCTCCTATTTCTGAAAACTCATGATGAAATTGTTATGCATTTATCTAACCTATATTTTCAGTCTCAAATGTCAAATGTCAACTTGATCACAACTGATCAAATTATAATAATCAAGTGTAAGGTGCAAGAAGAGAGACATATTTTTTCCTCAATTATCTATACTGAGGAAAATTGTGCTATTAGAGGTTTTGCTGTAATATTTCTTGCTATCATTACAAGAAGTCATATTATATACCGTTATACATTTTCGAATAGAAGCAGCACCTTGAAATCCTATGATAGCAATAACGACTTTGCTGAAAGTGAATTTCCTGCCACAGGAAGGTATAACTGCTGCCACTCTGGGACAGCATGATTTTTTTTTATAATTATTGTCTAGCTGAACTACTACTAGTGAGTTATATGCTTCTGGCTGCGAGGTTCATCGTATAGAACTGCACTCCCTACCAATAATACAACTGTCAGTCTGCCACGAAAATAATATTTGACGAACCTACTTTGGGGTCATTTAGCGCCTACTTATGTTTATTCGATATTTTACTGATTTGTCCCCCTCTGTATAAGCATTTGTCAGACATCTTGCTTGATCAATCATTCACAGTTGGGCTCTTCATGCAGACCCATGTACAGGACGACAATCTCGACGACACGACAGTTACGAATACTTCCATTCTTGAATTCAATCCATCATTCAAAATCTGGATCTGAATTCAAATAGAAAATGGAAACATTCTTAAAAAAATGAAGAAATTTTGTGTGTCCCTTTCAGTTGCTTTCGTAGATCTGAGTGCTTCAGTTATAACCAGGATTGATGGAATGATAAAGGTGAGTTTTTTCGAGGTATTCCGACTGAAATTCAAATATTTTACATTCAACATTCCCCTCTTTTGGGTACCAAAATACTTTAAAATTGTCAAATATGTTCCAGAGCTGTAAGCAAAAATGTTCTGAATATGAAATTATTCGATGATTTTACTATGGTAACATTTTGTTTTCCTGTACGCATCTGATGTAACAGCTTGCCTAGTTTTCGAAAAACAATGGTTTCAGAAAGTTTCAGAAAAATTCTTTTTTTCATTAATTACTCAAAAACCTTTTGTTTTTCCTGAGGGTGCATGAATCAATTGAATTTCAAAGATCATTGGTCCGAAATTTTCTTTAGGAATCAATAAATTGCTATTCATACCAAACATCAGGGTGGAAATTATGGAAAGTGAAATTGGATATCAGTCAAAATTCCTTCTTTCTTGATGACAACAATCCTGGTAAATAATTGAATAACTATACAGCAAGAAAGTCATGCAACTATCTATATGATCACTAATCAAGAGTAGCAAAGTTCCCTACCTACGATTATAACATTGCCCTACTCCCATTATTAGATGCACTCACTAGCGGTAGCAAAGTCAGATACCTACTACAAAAACATCGTCTAATAGCAATATACAGTGAGGGGCAATATTATGGAATAAATTCATTTTTACGAGAATAGGCAACTTTTGAGACAAATCCCGAAACACGTCGATTTTTATTTCCAAATTATGATTTTGTGGCAGATATGTCATACTAGTGACGTCATCCATCTTTGCGTGATGACGTAATCGATGATTTTTTTAAATGAGAATAGGGGTCGTGTGATAGCTCATTTGAAAGGTTATTCAATTCTCTATGCAGTGATATGAACATTGACATAATTATTTATACAGGGTGGCCAAAAAAATATTTAATTTGTAAATGAAATTAATTGTCACAAAAAGAAGTATTATCATTTATTTAATACAAAATTACATTGTACTACTGTCGGAAAACAGAAAAACAAATTAGTTGACAAATAAAAATTGCTTTTCGCTTAAATTAAATGTTCAAATTGCCACCCACCTGCCTCTTGGCAGTAATTGAACGGACGAATACATTCTTCTTGAACATTGTGGATCATTTCTGGAGTTGAATTACGAATTTCCAATGTAATGCTATTTGTCAAATCTTGGAAATGTGTGGTCTATCGGCGATCTGGATCATCCTCATTGATTTTGTCTACTATTGAAACACTTGAAACAGTTTATAAATAAATGTTTAGAACTGGTGTGCTTTCTACTACTATGAAGAAACAAAAATAAATTCCGATATTAGGCAAATAAATAATGAGAACTAAAAAGATAGCAAAAAGTATAGTTTTTACAAATCGAGTTGGCTTGGGTCAAATGTAAGTCAGTTCTTGACATTTTCTCATAAGGACTAGTTTATTTCATGAAATAAATAAATAATGGCCCCATTAACTGAAACACAAAGAATCGAAGTATTAATTATGGTTGGATATGGAGATAGAACCAGAACACAACAAGAAGTATGTAATTTATTTACCATAAAATATCCTAATACGCCTATCACACAATCCACTGTTAGTAAAATTGAGAAGAAATTTAGAGAAACTGGACACGTGAAACATGTTGCAAATGCTGGTCGTCCACCAATGAATGAGGATGTGAAACTGTCTGTATTATTAAGTGTGGCAGAGAATCCTCAAATTAATTCTAGGCAAATTGCAGCTGATACAAACATTTCTAAAAGGTCTGTTTTACGTGTGCTGAAAAAAGAGAAATATCATCCGTATAAAATTCATAATGTCCACGAAATCAATGAGGATGATCCAGATCGCCGAATGCAGTTTTGTGAAGTAATGCAAGATTTATGTAATCAAAATCCACGCTTCATTCGTGAAATCCTTTTTTCTGATGAAGCAACCTTCTGTTTAAATGGAAAAGTGAATCGGCAAAACTGCAGATATTGGAGTCAAGATAATCCCCATTGGATGACTGCGGTACACAATCAGCACCCTCAAAAACTAAACGTGTGGGCAGGGATAGTCGAGGATAGAATTATAGGTCCTTTTTTCTTCGATGGGTCTCTTACGGGGCAAATATATCTTGATTTTTTACAAAATGAACTTATACCCGCCCTTACAGACATGTTTCCTAATGAAAATGATCGTAATTCGCCAAATGAAAACATATGGTTTCAGCAAGACGGTGCACCTCCGCACTTTGCACGTCCTGTTCGTGATTTTTTAAACAGATGTTTCCCTAGGAGATGGATTGGTCGACGAGGAACAATAGAGTGGCCCGCAAGATCTCCAGATCTTACACCACTTGATTTTTTCCTATGGGGTTACTTAAAATCAAAAGTTTACATCGATAGACCACAGAATTTACAAGATTTAAGAAATAGAATTAGATTGGAAATTCGTAATATACCTCCAGAAATGATCCACAATGTTCAAGAAGAATGTATTCGTCGGTTCCATTACTGCCAAGAGGCCGGTGGGTGGCAATTTGAACATTTAATTTAAGCGAAAAGCAATTTTTATTTGTCAAATAATTTTTTTTTCTGTTTTCCGACAGTAGTACAATGTAATTTTGTATTTAATAAATTATAATACTTCTTTTTGTGAAAATTAATTTCATTTACAAATTAAATATTTTTTTGGCCACCCTGTATAAATAATTATGTTGATGTTCATATCACTGAATAGAGAATTGAATAACCTTTTAAATGAGCTATCACACGACCCCTATTCTCATTTAAAAAAATCATCGATTACGTCATCACGCAAAGATGGATGACGTCACTAGTATGACATATCTGCCACAAAATCATAATTTGGAAATAAAAATCGACGTGTTTCGGGATTTGTCTCAAAAGTTGCCTATTCTCGTAAAAATGAATTTATTCCATAATATTGCCCCTCACTGTACAGATGCACTCGCTAGTGGCAGCAAGGTTATATATCTAATAATCGCAGGTGAGTTATAACCAGCAAAGTTGACTTTATAATCATGCACAGGTGATAACTCGCTCGTCCCATATATATGCTATCAGAGTTTCTTGCTGAGGTAATTCGATTTCTGACTATGGTGAATAGGAATTTTCCTCAGTGTAGAAGTATATGGCATTATGTGTATGTGACGAAGAACTTTTGTACCACAGCAACAATTATATTTGGATGTTACCCATATAAGCATGGTCAGAACATATATAGCAGCAAGTTTACTATTATAATTGCATACAAGTAATTCAATCATAATGAAAACAAAACAAATATAAATTATAGGTAGATACTTTTTGCAATTCTTTATGAATATCGAAGGGTTATTTTTATGTTCAGGTCTGGTTCAAGAACAGGCGTGCGAAATGTAGACAACAACAAAAGCAACACAACCAGCAGCAGAGCGCGGATAAGACCACCACCAGATTAAAAAACAAGTCGGCCACCAACCTAATATCCAAGTCATCTCCGACACCCGTTTCGGTTTCCAGCAACAACAACAACACCAGTACGAGGTAAAATAAATAGTATAGTTTATCTGGGGCGGATCTATACAGGGGGTGTCCTGAAATTAGCCTGCCAAACTTCGCCATCAGCAACTTCTACGACCAGAAATGGAAAGAAAAGTTCCAATGAACATATAAGCTGAGAAATGTCTCCTTAGAGAACTACGGCCCCCTGAAAGGAGGCTCCTGAAGAAGATATTTGTTGAATTTTTCCGGAACGCCACGTGATATTGAAAACTATAGACCGATTGCACTAATCTCTGTATTCTCCAAATTACTAGAAATAATCATATTTGACTCAATTTACAATCTTGTTCGAACTTCTCTATCTGAATTTCAACATGGTTTTGTGAAATCGCGTAGCACGGCAACAAATTTATGTACTTTCACCCAATATGTTTCTAATGCTCTTGACTGCAAAAATCAAGTTGATGTAATTTATACAGATTTTAGCAAAGCATTCGACCGTGTATCACATCAACAATTATTGAGTAAATTGTCTAGCTTCGGCATATCCTATGACATTGAGTTACTACTAAAATATTTCTCATCAAATAGGAAGTTATTCGTAGAATATAATGGTGTCAAATCTTTCACATTCAAGGCAGCTTCAGGAGTACTACAGGGCTCCACTTTAGGACCTTTACTGCTCTCACTTTTTATCAATGATATATGTGATCGTATCCAGTCTGCTAAACTACTATTTTATTTTATTTTTTCATTTTTATTTTTATAGGTTACAGGCTACTCAACAGGTCGAATGACCCAATTACAGAGAAGCTCAAAATTTACTAATCATCAATTAACAATCGAAGGTTATGAAAAGTTAAAGTTTATATAAGTGAGATTGATTACTACAGTGGAATATAAAGAACAGAAAAATAGGAAAAGGTGGATTTCAGTTAGCTATTTGAAGAGGAGTCGTTACAATTGAGGTTACAATACCTGATTATGTGAAAAGAAGTCAAGAGTGAATAATTTGCCTCAGTTTGGTTTCAAACCTGAATATTTTCGTGGTGAAAATATCTACAAGAGAATTGTTACCTATCGCATCATAAGAATTTATGCACCTATGTAAGGGTGAATTCAGTAGAGAGTTAGTAGAGCTAGGTCCAGTTGTGAAGAGATGTCTGTTTCTCACGGCATGTGGAGTACAGTTCAAAGTGAGAGAATTGGTGCAAAATTCAGAATCAATTAGATTGTTGACCACTTTGTAAATGAAAGAATGTCGAAAATTTTTCTCCTCAGTTGAAGGTTTTCAATTTTGTAGTGTTTAACATTAGCATTGTATGAGGAGAAAATTTTTCCATGGTTAAAACGAAAATTCAGGTGTCGGACAAATTTCCTCTGAACATTTTCAATTCTATTGATGACATGAAAATCTACAGAGAAATTAAAACTATTGATGACTGTCAACTATTACAACTGGATCTTGATCTAATCAATGATTGGTGCCTCAAAAATGAACTCTCTTTGAATACCAATAAATGTAAAGTCATGACTTTCACACGAAAATCTACCCCAATTTCATTCGATTATCACTTGGATACTTCACAACAAGCACGAGTTCAACAATTCAAAGATTTAGGAGTTCTTTTTGACCAAAAGTTGACATTCTCCACTCATAAAGAAAGTGTAATAGGCAGAGCTATGAAGTCTTTGGGATTTTTGATTCGTACCTGTAAGGAGTTCAAATCATTTGGTGCTTTGCGCAGTGTCTACTTCTCATTGGTGAGAAGTAAATTAGATTACTGCAGTGTCGTATGGAATCCATGTCATTCCAAATATATCGAAGCCATTGAATCAGTGCAAAGAAAGTTTTTAAAATATGCATACCTATTGCTGAACGAATTCGATTGAAATAATCGATTTAACTTTTATGCATAAAATAATCCATAATCATATCGATTCATCCTCATTACTTTCTCTGATTGATTTCAATGTACCACGATCCGTGTCAAGATCAGATATAACGTTCCGCATTGCTGTGCCCAACACACAACATCACTTCCATTGTCCCCTTACAACAATGTGCCGAAGTTACAACAATTTACAAAGTATTGATATATTTTTTCTCTCGCTGTCTCAATTCCAGCATAGACTATTTAGTGCCTTGAGGAACTAGTTTCACATATCTTAGTTTATATTCTTTTCGAGTTATGTATAGATATAGGTATATATTTTTAGCCATCCAACTAATAACCATGTATTATTATTAAATACACCTGTAAATGGGCGTAAGCCTGCTGGATGTATTAATATTAAATAAATAAATACAATTTGGCACAAAAACTATAAACTTTTCATGCCCAATGCGGTGAACATGAAATCATTTCAAAGTTTCATTCAGGAGTGTATAATACCGGTGGGACTACAAAAACTATTTCTAAAACTTTTTTGTATGCATATCTTTCGACAATTTAATACGGATTATGAAAAAATACAGGGTGGGACTACAAAAACTATTTCTCAAACTTTTTTGTATGCATATCTTTCGACAATTTAATACGGATTATGAAAATCCACACCGTTTCACAAATCGGAGTATGAAGTTTTCGTTGGACCACCCTGTATACAACAATCAATTTCCAGACATTGTCATGTTGAAATACGGTAACGATTCAAAAAGCATATTATTGGACTTTAGCTGCAAATAGGTATATACAGTGTGACCCATTTAAAATGGAACCACCCCTGTATCTTACGTAATCGTTGGGTAAATATCCTGAAATTTGCTGGAGCGAGAGATATACCAAAAATGCACTCTATGATCAAGTGGGGTCATCTTCAGTGATATACACTGCTCGTCAACAGCCATGAAACCACCCCAATTTCCGGAAAATGATATTAGGAGTCAAAATATATAGGTTGAAAATCACGTCGGATTCGGAATCAGGACGCCGAAGTTACTAACTATTCAAAGTTTTCCTATAGAAGATTTTCAGTTCAGTAAAATTAAAATTTGTCTCACTTCTCATGGAAGCACCCCCGTATCTCACGTAATTATTGAGGTAGGGTTCTGGAATTTGCCGGAGGAAGAGAAAGTTCAAAGATGAAGTCAATTACGTGAGATACGGGGGCTTCCATAAAAAATGCGACAAAATTTCATTTTTCCGAACTGAAAATTTTCCAGGAAAAATCTGAATAGTTAGTGAATTGGGCGTCCTGATTCCAAATCTGAAGTGATTTTCGACCTATTTTGACTCCTAATATCATTTTCCGGAAATTGGGGTAGTTTCATGGCTGTTGGCGAGCAGTGTATATCACTGAAGGTGACTCCACTTGGTCATAGAGTACATTTTTGGTATATCTCTCGCTCCAGCAAATTTCAGGATCCTTACCCAACGATTACGTAAGATACAGAGGTGGTTCCATTTTGAATGGGTCACACTGTAGCTATATCAGAAAACAAATATTGCCTTCCCCAACCCTTGAAGTTTAGTATAAGATTCTACATCAAATCACGGGGTAACAATTTTTTAGGTTGTGGAAACGTACTCATGCAAGTATAGCCGCCTTTTTGATGAAGTCTCTTATACTTTCATTATGCCTCTTGTTATGATAATTTTTGATGAGAATAGCATTATATTTTTCAGTTCCTCAGCTAGTTCTCCAACGATACATACAACGCCACACCTTAGAGATAGTCCTAACTACATAAAGTCACAACTTCTTTCGACCTGTGGCAGCACCAGTTCTCCAACGGTAAGTAGTAATCTGTAAAAGAGGCTATGAACCAAAGTTTGGAATGACATAAAACCACTTGAAATTTCATAATCATTTCCTACCTTACCTTTCCCAGTGGAAGTTTTTGTCCTCTTTTTCCATTCATTTAATTTAAACACTACATCGAAAAATCAAAAAAATAATTCAGATTTCTTCAAAAAAATAATTCAGATTTCTTATTAATTTTAGCGACATCTATAGAATAGCGGCGGCATCACCGACTATTTCATTGATTTCGTTTTATATGTCTTTCGCCGTTTACAGAGATCAAAAGAAATTATCAAACATACTTTATCTTTGCCCTATACATATTTATGTTTCTGTTTTTGTTTATCAATAGTCAACTACATTGGTATCCAAAATAATATCAGATAATAATTTTACTCTGCATTTGTACCAGCGAAGAGACAGCTTTTTACCTTATTCTAGCTTCAAGCGTTTTAAAAAAGATGGCGCTCTCAGAAAGACAAGGCAAGGTTGGTAGATTTGAATGATTTGATTCCTCAATTGAATGAGCCTGTCTCAGTGAAAAATTACATTTCTTTATTTCGAAAGTACCTTCTAACCTAAATTTGTTCACTGTCGCAAACCGTTTTCTACTAGGAGCTTTTTTTATTTTTCAAATAATTATCCAAATGAATGATTTTTCATAACATGAAAACGCGGAAAGGCGTGTGACGTCATATATGAATCCATTGCAGTTATATAGACGATACGACTTTACATATTATATGTATTGAGTATGGATGTGAATTATTATCAGTGAGTATTCACAAGTGTATCTATATAATTATAATCAAGGTTATAATTTATATGTAGAATGTGGAAATATTTTCATTGGTTTTTGTGTCATAAAACACTAACAGTGCTTATCGGTATGTCACGTCATCGAGAGCTATATATATATAGCGTTTTGTGAGATGATTATTTCCATCATTTTGAAAAAACTATTTGTGATAATTTTAAATAATTGCGTTATGACTGATGTATCATCAATACCTACTATTATCACATAAAATGGTCAAAATAAACTATATATAGATATACCTATAGCGTAAATTCGACTAGAGTGTACAACTCCATTCATGAAGCATATACCGGGTGACACATCAGGAGACAATCATGTACTTAACAACCTGAAGTGCTTTTATTTGGGGAGAATATGAAAATCACAAGGGTTATATTATCGATGATGGCGCTTCCCTTGAACCCAATGAGAATTTTCTTCAACCACCTGCGTTTGATCGGAAGTAGACCCATCTTTTTTTTCAGATGGCATATGGTAGCATATATTATTTGCCTTGAAATTCTCTATTCAAATATATGTATCACAATTCAATATTCGTTCATTAATTGGATGTTAAATTGCATTTTCTTGAAATACATGAAGTTGGCTGTGGCTCGAATGCAATGACATTTCGATGCTTGAAAGGTTTAGAAATCCAAAGATCATTACTTTAGACAATATTATCAGCGAAGAGACATTACACTGATTATTTTAAAGTCAATGAAATTATTGGCAATCTTCTGGGACCGATTAGGGTATAGAAAATATTCTGATATAAGATCGTTTGAGTGATGATCTTTTTATTGGACATCTAAGCTTATCAATCTTCGAAATGTATCATTGTATTCGGGCCACAGCCAACTTCATGTATTTCAATAAAATGCAATTTAACAGCCAATTAATGAACGAATATCAATCTGTGATACATAGTTATTGAATAGAGAATTTCAAGGCATATAAGATAGACTACAGAAAAAAACTTAGAATCAAACAGGTGGTTGGAAAAAATTGTCATTGGGTTCAAAGGAAGCGTCATCATCGATAATATAACCCTTGTGAATTTAAAATTTTTATCTCTTCAACTTATAAAACAACGACTACAGGCTGTTACATATTGTCTCCTGTGTCAACCCGGTATAGTTAACCCCAGAATAGTCTGGTAGAAAGAATGAATAAGAATAAATCAATAGATACGAATAAAAATTGAATGTCTATAAATTCTTGGAATTCCAGATCCCGAGTTCTACCTTCACAAATTCAGCAGCCAATTCAAGCATTTGGTCTCCAGCATCTATCGACAGTTTTTCGTTAGATCAACATCGATGGTGTTCTTCCACACAAGCAACAGTACTGGGTACTACGAATTCATCGACAAACTGTTACAACAATTATCCATATTACTCGAACATGGATTATATCAGTTCGAGTTCAATGAACCATTCACAATTCACTGTAAGTAAATCAGTATAATTTCTTAGATAGCACAGAAGGGCAATTCATCATCATTATAAATCGGATTCTGAAATTTGGTGGACCAACAAACGATGAATTACCGGGAAATTATTGGCCCCCTGCTTTCTTTGCTGGGGAAATGACTTCAACGGCAAGAATCTGTTGGCCTTTCACATTCTTGTAGTCACTTTGCCAGTGGAGCAAATAGGTATTGGGCCTTCATCGTTTCTTTGATATTTCATCTCACCTCCCGCCCGTCTTCGATAGCTCAGTAGTTCAATATATAGTTATTTATTATACAAGGGAAAAAAGTAGTAGATTTTAGCTCCAGGTGTTGTCTCTTGACGCGTAGCGGAGGGAGACAAAAAACCGTGAGCTTAAATCTAATATTTTTCCCGTGTAAAATACACTATTTTTTTCTGTGACAAAAGAAAGGACGAATCAATATTGAGAAGATTTATTTTGAAATCTGAAAATTATCGACTTGTAATCTTAAATTTTTAACAGTAGGCGGACACCTGCGTTGTAGACATCTTTATCATTCTTTTGAAGTAATCAAATATCTGATGTCACTTCTGTCAGTCTTATTTTGTGATTTGATTTCAAAAATTGCGAATTTGGTGGTTGTTTAGTAATATACGTAACCGCGAAGTCGAATGGAAAATAAAAGAACTTGCAGTTCTTTCTCGGAGATGGTATTATTGACTCATTTTTCGGAACTATATAGCACATCAAAAACCATCAACAGTGTATATATATATGTGATATATATCCGAGAAAAAAGTAATTTATGAAAAGTGACATTTTATAACCTGCCAACAGAGATGAAATGCCAAACTTTTTTCCCGTCACAGATAGAATAGTAAGGACAGATAATTGTTGAATCCAAATGTCACTGCGTTATTGAAAATATTTCACTTCTGAAAGCATAAAAGGTATAAATGATACTCACTATCACATTTAGTGACACTACATAGGGTGTCCCAAAACTGCTGGAACACAGAGCTAACCACTTATGTGATAGAAGTCAAAATAAGTTGATTGGACTCAATTTTTTTTTATCGCTTGGAGAGTTCCGAGCAAAAAAAAAGGTGCATTTCAGTTTTTTACCGTTATATTGAACATTTATTATAAAAAAAACGTTCTGGCTTTGTTTCCATTAACAACTAAATTGTGCATTTCGAATAATTATTATTATTAAACTTGTACTAGGAATATCTGTTAGCATTATTAAATGAAACATTTTTTCCTTAGAAAATATGGGGAGTTCGAAGTTTTAACAAGTCATAAAATGAAGATAATCAATCTGTCTTCTCGTTGAAAAAAAATTGAGAACCACCCTTAACAATGTTCTAAGAAAAATTTCAAGGGGGTACAATTTTCTTTGAGTTTCTTTGATTACTGAAAAGATAGTAATCCTCTAGAATGCACTAAAATGTGTTTTTTATGTAAACTTTGAACACTTCTCATGGACAAACGATACATTTTGGTATAATAATAAATTGGGTCCAATCAACTTATTTTGACCTCTATATAGTACACGTGGTAGAGGCTCTGTGTCCCAGCAATTTTGGCACACCCTGTATAGCTTGTTGTATTTATATAATGAAATAATTTTGATACTCTATACTTCTATTCTATTCATACAAACGAGAAGAGAAAATCAACAAACTATAGAAGACAATTTTCAGAAACAATAAGTATACAGGTAAGTCGGTATGTATTACAACTATTTCTTAATTTCAGGAGAATGGTATAGAAAACGGCTGGGCCAAATCTAGAGACGAGTCGTCATCATGGTTATACAATGGAAGTTGGGACCGAAAATGAAACCTCATCAGAGTCAAGAGGCTCGGAAAGTTTTTCTGATACATATGCCGATAGATCAAATTTATAGTGATAAAATTAATTGATTATTGCGAGTACAAAATACTTTATCATCACTATATATATAGAACTACTTGAAAAAATAATACTGAAGAATTTTGAGAAACTTATAACAAATTATATTTGAATTTTGGAAGACTTTTTCAATCAAATAAGGATGGATATATGCTTAGAATTTTCCTGAATTTATCGATATATATCATCTTTCATTTAATTTTTTAATGAATAATCCAATTGTTTTTTCAAGAGCTTGTTTTAAAAATGAATTAATAGATACTTTATTGATCGCAAAGGGTATATTCCTTCAGATTTTCAAGCCAAAACAATTCTAAAGACTTAAGTACGATAAAACTAGCTAAAAAATTACGTTTGATGTTTGGGTTTAGGTCCAGTTTTATCGTAGAAATGTTGAACTCAAGGATGGAGTTAGTTCGGAAACATTAAATGATAAAATATCTAATTCTATTACTCTACAAGAACTCGTAGAAAAGAATGTTTTCTGATGTATATCTTTCCTTAACAAGAGCAGGTTTTCATGAGAATTATACCTATTTAATCTTTGTTTCTTAAATAATTTGCAGTGTATAGTGAAAAATATCAACTAGAAGTGCAATTAGTTTAGGTTCATTACTTCAATGATTGGAAATGTGCAATGTAAAAAGGAAAATGCCATATCAGTTTCATTATTTGTACATAAAAGAAATTAAAATACAAAATTACTGTAAATTAGTCCTAGTTTATATAGACTTTTCGACCAATACAATAATTATATCGAATTTAAATTCAGAATTCTTATTTTAATGAATACTAGTCAGTCATGTGCCAATATGAGAAAATCAACGAAACATCTCGAGAAAATTTGTTAACGTTCATGTACATATCTTAGGTTTAGTTATTTCTTCAATTGCCTAAATGTCAACCTTAGTAGAACTGTATATATTTGTTTTCAACATTTATTAAGTGGTCGTTCATTAGATTTTGCTACATCGTTCTGATGTGGACTATATTTGTAGATTTACGAAGTTTTAAGGCCTATTATTTTCAAGTCTGATTTTGAATAAAACACCGTTTACTTTGAGCTGGTTTATTTTCAGTTCTGCTACCCACTATTTGTATACATCTCATAAACTTGATAAGCTGTAAAAATATGACAAAACTATACATTGTACAATAAATGCTCTACGAGCTCTTTTTTTGTCTTTCTGTCCATAGTTTTCACGATTTCTAGTGCTTTTTCTGCGGAAACATCGTCCCCAACAAAAAGCTTGCTGAGTTTCTCGGGATCAGGCTCGAATTTTTTGCAAGTCAGTTCTTTCAATGGAAGGTCATAATAAACAGCAATCTATAAAATTAATCGACGATTAGATCAGTGGATATACAGGGTGGAATACCTAAGATTGTGAAGAATTCAGTATACGTTGTCCCACCAGGAATGATACACATTTTCAAAGTGAACAACGATGAAAAACTAAAAAACAAAAGGTGGATTTGAGATATATTAGAACTTGTTTTCACCTTATACAGTATTATCACTTCATACGTTAGATCACAATATTACCTACTATACAAGTCTCTCCCTCATGAGTAAATTCGAATGATCAATTATCAAGAGTATATTTCAAGGTTGCTTTAGCAGCATTAGATGTATAAAGACTGTCTTATCGCTGCAAAGATTGAGTTCGTCATTTTTCATCAACTTCCAAATAACAAAAAACTAAATGAATTATTTGGAAAACAATCTATGAACTGAAGTGAATGTTTCCCAGGTAGTAAGTAAGCAATTGCATTTCAAGTATATGGTATATTTTTTATTGTATATGTAAGTTTCCGCATTTTTCCAACAATGTATCAAAAATTGATGAATTTGCCCCAAATTTGTTGTATGAAATACATCTATGTGTGAAGAGCTCCACCAGAATAAATTCATTTTTAGGAGTGAGAAAAATACACACGTTAGTTCATAAAACAAAATTAACTTGGATATCAACATACCTAGTTGAATTGAGAACAAAGTTCTGACTATTCTAGAGAGCTTGAAAAAGAATACTTATTTTGTTCTTCAAACTATGTATTTTGTTTTATCATTTCAAATGGTATACAAGTTTGATTATGCGCAATTGTTTATAAGACGCTTTGATTTTTACCCAGAAACATATTTATGATAAGCACTTATAAGAGTTTGTTCCTTTATTCTCTTCCAAAATGCTTTTTGTGAAAAAATCAGAGGGCGTAGGTATATTATCTTTCTATATCCCAACAACCTAAGAGTAGAAGACATATGGAAGGATATTTATTGAAAGTCATCTATTCCTGAAATTATCGCAAAATCACAGGAGCCAAAATTGTGCAACTAAAATATACTAATAATGAGCTGAAAGTTTTCTTGTGACAGTTCAAAAATTTATTCGAAAATTTAAAATCGCTCTCCAGAAAAATTATACTATATTTGAGATGTGTCCTTTTCTTTTCTGATATCACAACAATATCTCAATAATCCTGGAGGAATTAGTAAAAATAGTTCTCGGAAACTTTATGTCAGATTGCTCTCCAATCTCAGGAACTTCCTCTAATGAAAAACCATAAAAAACTAATAAAACACCATTTTTTCTTCAAAATCTTAGGTGAATTCGCCAGAAATCTTACCGTATTTTTGAAATTTATGTAAACCAGACAAGTGACATCTGCTTCAGTTGTTTTTAGGTTGTAGAAACCGCTTTCGAAAGCTTGCACTGGCTCGTCCAGGTGAAACCTCACGCAGTTCTTGTCCTGGTCTAAAATGTAAGTTTGACCGTCCCAAGAACATACGACTATGTCATCTGAACCATTTCCAGTGACGTCCAGTTTAGTCAGCGCGAAAATCTGATGATCTACAGCGAAAGCCCTAAGAAATATGCCAGATGTGATCGAATAAAACAGTGGATAGACCTGTGGCTTTTTTATCTCAGATTAGCATGAAACAGTTTTCCTTCAAGTAAAATTATACGAAAGAACGCAACCATTTTTGAATATTTAGTGAATTTACGAACAACTTAACGCAGTCCTAACTAAAAAGAATGAGGAGTGATAATGTGATTTCCTTGCAGGTGCAATCTCATCAGACGGGAGTACCTCAGCAGGGTTAAGTTTTTTTATTGTTTTGTCCACTCAGATATGGGATATTACCCACAGTTTTTGTAGGCATACAGCATATCAACTTACCTACAATACACAAATACTCCTTTGTTCATTCTTCATAATATCGTTCTCCAAATTTCAGATACAGGAAACATAAACAAAGACAAAAACCAATGAAAAAATTTGAGTTGACGATTTATGGCTACCAATTAAATGATATTATCACGGAAACAAATTCAAAACCACAATTCATAACTAAAAAAATGAACCAGTCTCAAGAAATAATCATGAATTGAAAAACAAATTCGTTTCCTATAATTTTTTGTAGAAAAGGAATTGAGCAGTATTTACCATGAGATCACCTCATCTTGAACTAACATGATTGTACCATCAAGCGTAGCTAAAGCATAGGGTTTTCCTTTGCTGGGGACAACTTCACTGGTTTGTTCACGTCTAAGATCACCTAGAATTTCTGTGGAAATATTGGGGTTTCTCATTCGAGATATTCCCAGGAATTGATAGTCTACCGTACCGGATATAACTTCAGCCCCAGAACTAAAAGAGGGGGAAATGCTAATAAATATTCAATGGATGAAAAAATGTTCACCAAATGAAAATAAGTGAAAACATATTGACCAGAATTAAATGCAAGAATTGAAAATGAAAATCATATTCTCATGATGATATTGAAAATTTCAAATCATTGTACCGAACTATAGTTTCAACACTCGATTTTTTTGTATTCCCAAAATACCTGTTGGAATGACTATGCCCCGAGTTTTCGAAATCTTCCTGAACGGCAACGCTGTCAGATGAACATTTGATTCTCATGAAAGTTCCTCCCGGTTGGGCAATAAGAATTGATGCCTTTCCATCTAATGAATGGTGCAAAGTTATGGATCCTATTTGGTTGGCACATTCCCATTTATTGAGTGCCAGGAATTTACCTGAACAATACCAATCAATGGATGAAATTCAGCTGAAATGACCTCTACCCTCAATAAATGATAACTATTGATAGCCTTTGATGGAATTATTTTAGTGAAATGATCATTGGAAGTATGACTAGATTTTAATGTGTATTGGGGTTTGGGGGTATCAAAAACATATTTACTTGGACTTTTGTTATTGGGATTACACTATGAATATATATAAAATTCTGTCTTTGAATATAAGCAAGAATTTATATAATTTGACATCACTGTATATGCAGTTTTTTTTCTGTTTCACACAGTAATTTCATCATCATTGTTCAATTGGAGGTTGTGTTTCAATGTCATAAAACATAATTTGATACAACAGGCCAACACCCTGTGTACTTCATGTTATTCAATATATTTGGGTTATCTTGATATCATTTTGATTAGATTTCTGCAGTAAAAATGAAAGAGCCTATCTAATATACAAAAATTGGAATAACATTTTCAGAATACCTAATCCTAATATATCAAACATGTTCAATGGGAACTAAAATGATCCATGAGGGAAAGCAAGATATTGATATTTGATACCTAGCAATTTTTCTGATGGTTCAAAATCCAAATTAGCATCCATAATGTTGAAATCACTTTTATGTGGATTGGCAATCCATCTGTATGAACGAACAACTCTATCTGTCAATCCTAGAACCATTTCTGTATACCCATCTCCATCAATATCTCCCAGAATAATATGCTTAAAAAAATCGAAAAAATGAAGCATCATCCCAGACAGCACTGGATATTCCCGGAAGTCATAGTATATAAAATATTCTACATATCTTCTAGAATATTCCAGATTATTCCTGTGTTCCAAAAGAAATATGATAGGCAGATTAATGGAATATATGGTGCTGTCAGAAATTAGTGCTATAGCATCTTAAAAAGACCAACCTTGGCATTAGCAGGAATTCTTTGCTTATGTATGCAAACTAGTTCATTTTTGTCATTTTCTCTTTTTATTTTGATGGTACTCCCGGTATCACTACTTGGTAGGGTTTCAAAACTACCAGTCCCTGAGGTTGAATGTATCTGACCATCAATCTGAATAAAAATTGAGATAATTGGAACCAAGAAGGATGTTCAACAGCAAGCAACAGTTCTATTCTGGGTTATTTGTACAGAATATTTGTAAAGACAATGTCTGATCATTTGAACATTGATCTTCATGATGCATTATGATGATGAAGTAGGTACATATGATAGAAGAAGTATGGAATATCTGATACCAACATAATTATTCAATTATACATATATGATGCATGCATTTCAATTAAAGTTTTTTGAAATTAGAATCTCTATTTTTGGGTGTATGATAAATTGACATTCATCAAAAATAAGATTGCTGACCTGTTCTATCCCTTCAACATTTGTCATAGTCAACTCTGAGTCACTATATTCTGGAGCAGCATACAAATAACACCAACCATCTCCAGTAACAACAATTAAAATATTTTTATTCTGGTTCATAACATCACCAATTGCAATACAACTTACAAAGGACAGTTTTGTGATAGTTTGAAACTTTTCTCTTCCCTGAAATAAAAAATAAGGTAACAATGTGGTTTTTTTATTCATAGAGGTAGAGCAGTGAAATTCAGTGACTATTATACCTATAGAATGCCATTCAATTTTACTATATCACTATACAAACACTATTCTATACAAAAAGCATAGGTAAGTATACTCTATATACAGGGTCTTTCTTAAGTACCTGTAAAAAAATCAGGAGCAAATTGCTGACATTGAAATTAGAAAGAAAGTTTGTATAAACATATGATGTTATTTGTTTCTGAGATACAGTGTGTCAAAGTTTGAATGTTATTTCCGATTTTTGTGAATAAATTCCAAAATAATCCTGATATTCCAGTGAGAAACCAAATTTCACTGGAATATCATGTTTTGTTTTTTAATTTAACAAAAAAAAACAGGAATAACAATAAAGCTTTGACACACTGTATCTCAGAAACTACCTCGGAAACTACACTCTGTACCTCAAGAATGAATAACTTGGGGACATATTATGTTTATATGAACTTTACTTCTCATTTTGACATCAACAACATGCTCCTAATTTTTTACTTACACTTAAACACCCAGTATAAAATTCAAAAATTGATAAAATAGCATACATAACTCTGTCCCCAAGATGTTCTTTGATATAACAATTAACTGCTACCTTATTGTGTACTAATAACAAGAAAATAGATATTTTAAACTAGTTTTTTATTTATAATAGTGCAAAAGTCCATCTCTCATAAATTATAGTTTTTTAGGAATAAGAAGTCTTCCAGAATGCTTTGATAGAGAAGATTGACTCAATTTGCCTTGCAATTTGCTAACCATTATAATATTTTGAACTCTTCTATACTCACCTTGAATATTGCAACTTCCCCATTGTGATTTCCAACTACCAACTCATTGCATCCATCATTATCAACATCACCTAAAGCTAAAGCATTTCTGGCTACATTTCCTGGGAACTCAAACTCAATTCTTTTCACTAATGACAAGGCCCTCATTTTAGAAATGAAGAGGTGTTGAACCCCAATTTCAAAACTGAGCTACTTGTAAAATTGACTTTGATATTAAATTCAGAGGTAAGCGTTCATCAGGCACAAAAGAAGGCAATATTTGCCACCTAGATGGGGGCCAAACTATGCAGGTGGCTTTGGCAGTGATTAGGCCTAAGGATACTGGTCCAAATCTGTTTGAATCCATAGAGTGACCAGTGTGGTCACCCTCAATCCAGCAATGGCCTTGTGGTACACGAATAATTTCGTTTTTGTATCCCAATGTAGCTATTATATCACCTAAAAAAAATTCAAAGTACCTATAGTGGATATGGATGAAAAAATATATTTATGAAGAGTTACCTTCTACTCCAACTACTCTTTTTATTATTTTCTGTGACGGATCTTTTGGAGAAATTAGTGAAATGACGTCTCCACGGTTTATAATATATGATTTCACTGCCCATTTGCTTAAAAACACATAATCAGTCTTGGTATTGTCAGGGTTTAATGCTGGTTGCATAGAAATTCCATCAACTCTGGCTACATAGCCGAAAACATCTATGAAGGTTATACCGACGGGTATTCCAAAAAATATATTTTTGATAAAATTTGGAATTTTCATTTATTTTTGAAAAATTAAAATAACCTAAAACCTACAACATTTGACATACAAAATAAAGTCGACAGAATTCTATATTTTTGACTATGACGTTGACAGTTTGACCAACTGGCAGTGGATATTGGTCCAACACCCGGACGAATAGATAATTACATTCTCATAGCAATTCAAATAATTGATTCTATGTATCTTTGACATTCTGAAAATGAGATTGTTCGTTGGATTGGTTAAATGCCTAATGATGTTACAAGCAACAAATAACCAAATAGCAAATTAATGCAATTATGTCTATCCGTCCGGCTATGAGACGAATATCCATTGCTTTTTATAGTTACTCATCTCAGACATACGGTTCAGGAAATCATGAGGTATGGTCGGTTAGTGTTCCTTATGGTCGTTTGTATTAGGAACGAGATTCCCATGTTCCTGAGTATTCGAAAGCAAAATTTTGTCGATATTTGAGTCCCTTCCCTTACCCTTGTTGGTGTTGGCTTGGCCTTGTTTGTAGTTTTGACCACAATGGAAGAGAAAATAATTTTGATAAAATGACTGATTTGAATGCTGGCCGGTGGTTGGTTGAAGATAAGCAAAACAATGAATTGGTTCAAATTCTGACCAAAATCAAAAGAAAATTCGAAATAATTGAGACTGTGTGGCATGGTGAGACATCATTTGAAGCGAAATTCAGGACACAAATACCAAGAGACAATGATGATTTCAATGAGCTGTGTGATGAATGGGTGGAAATATTCTCAAAAATAACTGATACTGTATGGGTGAACAAAATATCCAACACTGGGCCAAAAATTAGATTCAGAAAACAGTATCAGTGCTGGACACAAGGTGGAGAAGTCAAAAAGGAGCTATTATTTGACCCAACCAGGTGTAAAGGAACACTTGACATTAAAGTACTTTCAGATAACTTTGTAGCAAAAAGAACTCATAAACACATCAAGCTGGGCTTGAATATTGTCATAAAAGTATGTTTTCATGTTTTGATATATCTCAGATATCAGCTAATTTTCCAAGTTTTTACAGATACATTTCCATCATTTACATCCAGTGGACACCACTCAACCCAATTCATTTTTTGTTCATCATTGTGAGCCTCAAGAAAATATTCCAAGACGAATCATCCAGCACAATAAAAAACTTTCTGATATGGTGGCAGCAATGGTGGAAAATGGCCCAGCTGTATCCAGAAAGAATGCAGAAAAAGCCATGAGAATTATTTCTAGGCATGGTAATCCTGATTCTTCAAACCAACTGATTGCTACCTGTGGAGAAGATAATAACAAGTCTAAAACCACTATACAACCCAGGGAAGAATCTTTGATTGTGGACCAAATTCAGCAGACCATTATTTCAGAAAGTACAGATTTTCAAACCCTGCAACCAGTACAACCTGTTAAAATTGATAACCAAGGAAGTGGTCAGAAATGTACTCAGTTTGTTATAAATGCAAATAATGGGAACTTTGACATTAGTGAACAATTTTTGATGTTCCAACCAGTACTGTTTGATGTGCCACAGTTCATTTCACTAAGTGCTAATCAGAGTTTGTCCCCACAGTTTATACAAATTCAGTCAAGTATCCAGAATAACATTCAATCCAAGGATGATATTAGTATCAATCAGAGTGGTCACATTGTGTGAGAACACTGTGAACTGAGAACTTGAACATGCTAAAAACAATGATGGAAGTAAGATATTTGTTTCAGAAATTTTACTCCACCTCTGGAGAGCAGCGAGAGCAATGGTTCCGTTGATCTTCTAATAGATGGCGACATTGCACAATTATGACTTCTGTCAGTTTTGAAATTGTCACAGATTTTTCGAATTCAGAGTTGTTTATTCCAGCGTACATACAGTCTAATGTATGTACGCTGTTTATTCCCACTGTTACATATATGTTCCGCGTACCTAAAATGGCATTTGCCATTTTATTTCCACTCGTCACAGCAGCAATAGCAGCATCACCATCTAGCGGGAAAATGTAGAATCAACGTCTCGCTCGTTGTGACGTAGAGAAATCATAGTAGGCCGGTCGGGTGATTTTTCTGAAATTTTCAATACGTAATAATGGCCGAATACGCGCACCATATCTTACTTCCATCATTTTAAAAACTTTCAAATGTCTACATATACACCTAGTATACCAACCTAACCACATTATTCATTGGTTGTTGGTAGTTGTTGGCATATACGTATTAATATACAATACGGATCATAACGGGTGCCAGGATGAAGCCAAAAATATGAAACAAATAATGAATATCCATAAGGATTTGGTGGCATGATACGCATGCGCCATGCGCTATTATAGTAGTCATCAAAGACATGCGTTCCGGTGGACAATGACGTTTACTAGCCTTTCAATCAAAGCAGTATGTGTCTGATCGTTTCAAAACTTTTCCTTATGGATAGTCATTTGTCTTCAAAAATCGGCTTCATGTTTCGCTATGGAAACAGATAGAGATTATCCGTATTGATTATTAATACGTATATGGTTGTTGGGTTGTTGGGTTACTAGCGTCTAGAGCTAGGGCGCATCAAATGGACCGTGCTGGAAGCAAAAGTCTAGAGACAATTCTGAAAAATGTGAACATTGCAATCACTTGAAGAAAAATAGGTAGGGTAGGATTCGAACCTGGGACTTTTCAACCAATAGGTTACATACCTTATGTGCTATTAAATGAACATCCTATTTTTGGGGAACAAAAGAAATGAATGTTGATGCGCTCACCACAAGGTTGCCAAGATTTAAATCAAATGACCCATCAAGTCATGATGAAATCATGATTCAAATTAACTGATTTTTTTCTTTTCCAATAGTGATTCAAACCAATTTATGAATTAATGTTAAAACAATGAACAAATAAATCATTGAAGCATGTAACTCCACAGGAAAATCAAAAGAAGGAAGATCACTATTTTAGTGAAAACATCAGTCCAACATAAAAATATATCCATTGAACAGCAGGATTATGAAAACCAATGTGGGCTTAATGAGAAAGAAACCTAGTCAGCTCTGGGCCTCCAGTGCTTTTAAAGTTCATTATTTCCATATTCAAGGAAAATATCAGTATCTATGAATCAAAAAACAAAGAAAAAAAAATTTTTTGCAACTGCCTCCAGCGAGCCAAACCTAATGATTTATTGAATGCGTTCTTGCTCTAGGCGCTTCTGTTAGTTTTGTTGGTATTCGCGATAGAAAACTGTAATATAAAATAACACGTCTCTCCACATGACAGCAACAGAGCAACATACTGCTTTGACAACTTTAAAAAAAACCCGCTAGATGCCGGACCCTTATCTTTTATCTGAAATGATTTCTATCCCTACAATCGCAAATTAATTTTGTTCATGAGACATTATAGAGGTAATCTCATAGACAAAGTACAAGTTTAATTGTGGGTAATCTCTATCGAAAAATGCCACAAAATACTCTGTCAGTCATCCACCGTTGATTTGGTATATTAGGTTATATATACAGGGTGTTTCAAAATTCAGTAACAAGATTTCAGGGGCTCATTTTTCAGATCAAAATAAGATGTTTTTTTCCATAAAGATGTGTCCGCAAACGCCTCGTTACCGATCTACAAAGCGTTAAAGTTTCAAGATTTTTTTATTTTTTTCTTCATAGCTCTTTCAATTTTTGAGATATTAAGATCAAATTTGGAATATATTATATGGCATCCAGGGCTGTTCCTTACCGAAAATAAATAGTACTAGATCACATTTCGAAAAAGTACCAGAATTGGGACTTTAGTACTGAATTTCACTTTTCTTCAAAGTCAAATCCATAAAAATTGGGCCAGGATTGATAATATCTATCGAAGAATCAATAGATAATAGGTGTTTTTTCTCAGTTACTCTTCTCTGTCAATTTCTATCCAACAAAAATGTACAAATAAGTATCAATTTACATGAATGCAGTTGAAAGTAATAAAGTCGACATTGAAAATTCATTCGATCGTTTTTGTTTTTTATTTTTCCATCGAACCGGTCAAACTGTGCCGTGCAAATTGAACAGGTCGTGTGACAATTTGTCTGATCTTTCTAAATCTGATGATTTTTTTCGAGAAATGTCATCACAAAGTGATGTTTTTCGATAACAATAAGACATGAATTTTTTCCAAGTCCGGATCTGTTTTCTTTATTAAATGTCATCTTAAATGAAATAAATAAATAATGGAGAAATGTGTTTGTTTCAAATTTCAGCAAATTACGGAAATCAATTTATTTCTTAAATATCGGCCATGCAAAGTTATATGGCAAGATCACATAATATACCCTATATCTTCGTGATGAATGGCCAAAAAAACGACTATCATTCGAGATCAGATTATGAAAATTGGTGGTTTAAAATATTACCTGTACCAAATTGCTCATTAATTGACAAGACGTTTTGTGTTCTATATTATTACTTCGGTCTAACTAAAATCAACCACAACTTTTGATTTTCGAATAGGACACTCTGTATATTTTTTCATATTTGGATTAAGGTGATCGGTGTACCTATATGAACTAGTAATTTTTGTTGATCAAAATGTCCAAATATATATAGAATGTGGAGTATTGAAAAATTTAAAGTTGGGGTTGCTTACGGTTGAACCGGAAGTAATAAAATAAAAATGTTCTGTTAATAAATGGCAATTTGATGTACTATATTCACTTGCAACCCACACACCAAATTTCATAATCCGACAGCACTGACCGTTTTTTGTGCACTCTGTATACATCAACTGGTCTTGATTTACCTCATTAACCATTTGGCTAGGTGAGTCTCCTCATGAATCAACCTGTATAAGCCTATATACAGAAAATATACCTGTATTTCGAATTCGTATGTACATCAGAGACAAGACAATAATAAGCTCTAGTGACAGCAACATATTTTCTCTGGTGCTTATACTTACAAATTTCGTTTTTAATCGACAGTAAAGTATATCAGAATATCAGAAAATGGTATATACCTATCATAATTTTTTTGTCACCGCCTGAATTATTCAGAATAAGGATAACTCTGTATAGCTATGTGTACTTGTGGGTGTGAAGTGAAAATTATACAGATGCGTGTTGTAATCCAGTTATAGTCATAATAATATAACGTAACATACATGGGAACAAAATGAAGCCATTGTCATTTCTTCTTGATGAAACCTCAGGTAAGAGTGGGAAACTGAAATCTAGGATAAACAATGTAGATGAAATTATATGCACCATTTCAAGTGTTAATATCCATCAAGTCTACTACATCGATAATCTGCAATTATCTTTCGTTTTTTGACACTATACTATGAATTTAATCATAATTAAGGTGAGTTGCTCATATATAGCATTAAATTATCCTTTTGATCTATAGGTACTTATCTCTCTCTTTTCGTGAATTATTGATGAATTGTTGAACTTGAGTAGGTATAGATAGTTATATCCTTCAGACAAAATTGACACTTACCAAATGGTAAACTCACCTAAGTATATTCTTGCAGATACTATTGGGAGTTTTACTGTGTTCGCACTCGGTATTCTGTAAAGACGATGAACAGCAAAGGAATGAACTTGAGGATCCTGATGATGTTCAATACAGTTCCAAAGTTGATCAGAAACGTCAGTCTCGTCGAAGCGATAGATATGGGCCAGTCACTTTTTCTGAAAATCCAGAAGACAATGCTGAAATGAACAGCAACAGATTCGTTACAATTACTAAGAAGCAAAATAAAATTAGGACTGATGGTAATCAGAGAGACATTATCTACGTATATCCGAAAGTCACCAAGAAACATAGGAACAAGCAAAATGATAGATATTATGCTGATGATGTAAGTAGTATTATCTACACTATATGGAAATGAGACTAGTTAGTTGGAAGAACACTATAACTAGATACAAAGAATTATCCTAAATTGGTCCAAAAGGTTTCATGAGTCTTCCTCTATATATTGTTTTAAATCTTCCAAATTACAGCTACCTATATGTATAGAGAGAAGAATCGAATACCTCTGCTAGATAAGTATTTTCTGTCCATCAGATGAGTTTCAATATACAGGGTGATTCAGAAGGCACAAACTGAAATGGGTGCTAGATCTCATCATTTTGATCGAAAAAGTTTATATAAACATGAGTTCGATCTCGATCAGAAACGGAGCTACATCAGGGGGTCAAAGTTTGATTATTAGTTTTTCTAATAATTGATATATCTCGCTCAGTTTTGAAGATATCAAGTAAAAATTCAGCCTGGTTGATACATCCTATATCATTTCAAGCATCTTATATAGATTTTCAAAATTTACAAAGTGATACATTTTTAGGGGTAGAGGTTTCCTTATCCCCCATAAACTTTTTCGTTGGTTCTGACATCTTCCAGTTGAGAAATTTGATATATCGTTCAATTTTGTGGCCACTTTTGCTTCTCATTGCTAGATACCAACCGTTCTCGAGATAAATAAGTACATCCGTTCTAAAATGCATGTTAATTTCGCCTGTATTGTTTCGCTTAAATTTTATTATTGCACGAAATTCATAGAAAATGCAATAAAATGTACTGATATTACAAACTGGATCAATAGCGAGGATACGAAGGGTAGAGTCGAGGTTTTTTTAGATTTTAAAGTTGATTAAATTCTCTCGAAGAATATAAAATTTAAGCGAAACCTAATAGGCAAAATTAACATGTTTTAGAACGGATGTGCTTGTTTATTTCGAGAACGGTTCGTTTCTCGAAAAAGATTGGGGAGCAATAATAGCCTCTGAATTGAACAATTCACATATTCCTGTACCCCCCCTTCCAGAAATATTTCACTCAGTAGATTTTGAATATATTCAAAATGGTTAAAATGATGGTCTACTAGGAAGTAACAACCTTAGCAAATTTCAAGTTGATAACTTTCATAGTGAGCAAGATATTTCAATTAATACCTCTTGTAGCTCCGGTACTGATCGAGATCGGACTCATGTTTATATAAACTTTGTTGATTGGAATGATGAGATCACACATTTCACTTTGTGCCTTAAAACCTGAATCATTCTGTATATTGCTTTTATTGCGATTATACAATACGGAGTTCTGGGATGGGGAGGTGTATCGAAAACTCATTTGCGCCCTCTCGAAGTGATTCAGAAGCGCTCGCCCTAAAATTGATGCTGTCCAAAAATAAAAGATACCCGAGCGAGCTTCTTCATCATGAATCGGAAAATCATATAAATATATATATCCATTTTTGTATGTTCATAATTTATCTGAGAATATTCCTTTTCAACAAAATCATCAATATTCGACAACACCATCAGAATAAAAGTAACTTGGTACAGAGTAACCCTAGATGCTAGGCTAACCTGGAATACTCAACTGCGAAAAACTGTCAGCAAAGGCAAAATGGCACTAATGGCTTCTCGGAGAGCGATTGGTAACACATGGGGACTGAAACCACGCATGGTACATTGGCTGTATACTGCTGTGGTGAGACCAATGATTGTATATGGATCGCTTGTCTGGTGGCCTAAGACTGAACAGAGATCAGCTATAATGGAGCTTTCAAAACTCCAGAGATTAGCTTGTCTCTGCATCACAGGTGCTATGCGCAGCACTCCTACCGCTGCTATGGAAACCATACTCAATATTCCACCTCTTGAAATCTTCATCAGGGCGGAAGCGAGGATGGGGGCATACAGACTGGAGTGTACCGGCAACTGGTATGCTCGGGGTGACTCCCTGGGACATACAAAAATAATCAGCCAAGTTTCAAGCCCACTAATGGATATGGGAAGGGACAAAATGCTGCCTAGAAATAACTATTACAGACCCTTCAACACTCAGCTCTACTGGGATGAAAGGGTCTTGACTAACTGTCAGGAAGGCACGTTAGTATGGTACACTGACGGTTCTAAGACTGATGAGGGCACGGGAGCCGGAATATATGGAGATAGACCCAGAACCAGGATGTGTGCTTCCTTGGGGAGGTATGCTTCAGTATTCCAGGCAGAGGTGCATGCTATTGAGGCATGCCTGAGAGAGAATATAGTAAGAGGATACAGAGGTAAACAAATCCTCATATGCTCAGATAGTCAGGCGGCCATTCAATCTCTAACATGCAATAAAATCAGATCAAAATTGGTCTGGGATTGCCTTCAAAGCCTGCTAACCCTGGCTAACCACAACAAGGTAACTCTTCAATGGGTGCCAGGGCATAAGGGAATTGAAGGCAATGAAGCAGCTGACGCTCTTGCCCGGCAGGGGTCTGCGACGTTGTTTATGGGGCCGGAACCTGTGTTCGGTATCCCCAAAACCTCAATACGCGGCTGGCTGGCAAGGTGGACGCAAGAAAGACATCAGGTATACTGGAACAATGTCCCAGGACAAAGACACAGTAAACTGATGGTTGGAACACTGTCCAAAACAGTGACTAACGACATTCTGAGCCTAAACAGAAGTCAGATCAAACAAGTGACGGGACTAATAACCGGTCACTGCCCCTTGAGGAAACATATGCATCAAATGGGCATCTATTCAGACGAACCCATATGCAGACTATGCAATGAGGAGGAGGAAACTGCCACCCATGTAATACTGGAGTGCGAAGCACTTGCGCGTTGGAGATACAACCTTCTGGGAGCAGTAAACTCTCAAGAGGCATTTTCAAAGAATGATCTGGTGAAGAGGCTGCTAAACCTCATCAAGGTAGCGAACCTGTTCACCTGAGTCAACAGCATGATCAGGAATACAATAGGCCCAAAGGCTGCAGTGTTTTGGGCTTCAAACCCTGACTGATCATTCTGCCATTAATCAATCAATCAATCAATCAACTTGGTACAATTCAGTCATGAATATAATACAAGACATCAACATCAATTTTTGTGTCCTCTTACATCCGAAGCAATAGGACATAATTGCTATTCTCACTTAGGTCCAAGATTTTTCAACTTGCTATCGATACCACTTCAGACAGAAAAGAGTAATATGCGATTTAAAAAAAACTTACTCATTACTTAAAGAATACCTTCCGTGCACTTATACGTGTCCTTTTCGATTGAGTTTCGATAGTGATTATCCCTTTGTGTGTATCATTCTATGAAAGTGACATATTATATGAGTACCTATATGCATGTGTTGCAAAAACAATTCAATCAACCTCAATTCAAATATTCATATGTTCAACTATGATTTCAATGATCATGTACATACATTACTTTATATAAACTTTAATATCGTCTATATTATAACACTTCACTATTATTCATAAGGATACTTCAAATTAAATCAGTTTCTGTTGTAGCATTCTCCAGAACCAGAGAAGTTTTGACTCTTGACGAAATTATAGTTTTTGCGACAACTTCATTAGAAACATTTGTGTCACAGAGCCATCTTTCAATAATATCAAATTCAAGAGCCAACGAAAAAAATTTGAAATTAATAATTTATGATGGAAAAATAAATATATATAGGATTACTCCATCATTTCAAGACAAGCAAGACAACATTTTCTGGAAGGCCCCTTTTTCTCTCTAGAGAAATTGCGGATGAGTTCGGCTCAAATTTGGCCACTTTGAACTTTGAATAAATATCAAGAAGTTTCTGGAGTGAACTGAATACATGGTTGAAAAATGGAAAACCGACTTAATTAAATAAGTTTGGTGTTGCAGAAGGCCATAAAACGATGAAAAGTTCAACTTTATTCTTATTCTAATTTTTACGAGCGATAATAGAGAGGAGAACGCCCAATTTTATTGGATTTTAATACGCAGGTATGATCGGTTTTTCAACTTGTTACAAAAGAGCGGTTTGCCTCATTATTTGGGTTTTTTCTTGAGTGAAATCAGAGAAGAGAAAATTATGGCGAATGCCCTTAATTGAAAGTAATTCAGATGGAAAAAAGCGGTGTTAGATTTGTAGAGCCGACACTGAAAAAAAAAAAGATGGTAGTTATTAGTTAAATAGGCGCCAGTCACAACTTTCATCAAATGATACCACTACAACTTTATACAATACTATACTATAATATATCAGATATTACCACTACAAAATAGTATAATACTCATAGTTCAGTATAGTACAACTTTGTAGTGGTATTATTTTGATGAATGTAGAGACTGGCGCCTATTCTACTAAACGTTTAATATTCCCTACCGACTATTTCTCTGAGTGTGGAGTCGGGTACCGTTTTTATTTTTTGAATTATTTCAGAAAGTATTGAATGAAATATACATTTGAAATGGTGATGGTGTGGCCAAAAGATTTATAACACCGAATTATTGTAACAAACTTAGATGATTATAACCAAAAAAATAATATTTTGGATTATTGGAAAACACTACATTTTTGTTGAAAAAATGGTCGGTTAATATGAAATACCCAAAGCAGTTATACGTCTTCTAACGACTAAATCGTAAATGTAGTTATCGATCTCAGCATCTGCACACAGTTCGTATGTGCACAAAGGCACAAAGCTATTATTGGTATCCACTATTCATATCCACTGGAATGGACATATCCATTCTTCTGCTTGTAACTGCTATCACTACGCTTTCTTCAACTTCTTTATTTCACTTCTTACTTTGTGGAGTTTTTATTCGCATTGTTTTCAATTTAGTTAATTATTAGAAGTTAAATAGTTGAAAAAATACAATTTATCGCGTTATATTTCTCCATTGGACCTCTCATTTGTCATTTATCATTCATCTACTCATCTAGATAATAATATGATATTAATTCACTCCCAAATGTTGCAACTGATCCATTTTATTTCTGAGGGGTTTTCCACTAATTTGTTTGATGTCAACAGATGATTTTCCTCTTCTACATACATCATTTGAATCACCCTGGCATACTCGAATGTTTTGATTTGTCTATCTTAGCATATTATTATTTAATGATGTTGGATGATGTTCTAGCTAGACACCATGATAATGTACAGTATGATCACCTTGCCGAAACGATCGCATTACAGAATCAACACGCGATAAGTGCGTACTCGACTTTAGTGTGTCGCAAATAGAACACAAATTTCAGTCGATGTTGTGAATATTCATAAATCTTGCTATGGAAATAGTAATTCTCACGTGGATCCACGCACAATGGAGTGAAAATGCAAATGACCCAGAAGATATGAATATGGGAATGAGATATATTCTGTCGCTTCGCCATTATTATGAAAATGACGGGCGCGACTGTAGCGAATTATCCTGATTCCACAGTGAGATCTGTGGTGGTATTGCAGAATCATAATGATAATGACAATAATAAATACAGGATGTATCAGATTTTAATCGGGGAATTTCGATAGGATATAGTATCTACTCGCAAAAATTGAAAGAGGAGTTTAGACCTATAAACTTGTATTATTATATTATTATATATAATTTGCGTGGCTGAAAAATTCTCAATGCCGGCTGGCGTATTGCGAAAAGCGTACCCAATTGGTTACCAAGACGTGCCAAGACGTAATAAGGGAATATGAGGAAGGAAAATATCATTTCTGAATGAAAAAGGATACTACTAAACCTAACTCTGACTACATGAACCTTTTTCCTGAAAATAATATTTTTCGAAAAATTACTGGAGTGGAATAAAATTAAAAAGTTGACGTCTTGCAGAGTTTGAACCCCAGCCACCGCCGTGGTAGGTCCACCGAGCTATCAGGTGACTTGAAAGTTGTCATTATGAAGACAGAAGAAATATCGTTTGTTCCTTGCCGAAATAGGCCGCATTTCATCCACAAATTGCTCATTATTAGCGTATCTGGTACATACTGCAGCGATGACCAACTAAATACGGGATAACACACATTCAAGCTCGCTTATTTGACAAGATAGTTGAAAAATTCGAAAACTTCATTGAATGGCATTGAATTACCTTCCTAATGACATATAAAAAATCCATTAAATTGTTCTCTGGTCGCTACCCCCCCCCCCCATTTCATTTTCAAATGGCATCCTCTGTATACAGTGTGGTCATTTAAGTGTGCAACATATGGACATCTTGAAAAATGAAAAACTGAAAAATGTCTTAGGAGGCCATGTTTTGGTATTTAGGACTTTGCTCAAAACAAAAACATATTGCTGAATTTCCTGAAATAAGGGTACTTCACTCTTGAGCCATTTTTATATTTTTTGACTTACCCTGTATGCTGTGTGACTTGCAATCATTCTAAGTGCACCTAAAATAATTACCGAACATCCACCAACTTTTGGCACTATCAGTATTTTGGTTGTGCATTTCATTAAAAAGATTCCCATATGTTGCGCACTTAAATGACCACACTGTATTGTCATTGGAAATTACCTGTCACTCAATTTGGAATACTACGATAGCGTATACTTCTGGTATTTTTTAATTGATAACAAAAATATTAACATTCTGTGACTTGTTTCAAGTTACTCAATTATCCTTATAAAAATGAAATATTGCCTCCGCTCGTGTTTCATTTTGTTTCAAGAAGCCCTTGCTGATGTGATTTTTAGTTCATTTTCAGATTCGCATTAAGGCTATTTTAGTTGAAATTCATACCTCATCAAATGTAGCTGTTTTTATTATAATAATGAAAAAATACCAAGTATATGCTATCGTTGTATTCCTTATAGGATGGCACGCAACTTTCAATGACAATATTTAGAGGGGGTGCCATTTGAAAATAAAAAGTGGGGGATAGCTGCCAGAGAACTGTCAAATGTAAAAGATTTGTTTATATGTCATGAGGAAGGTACTTCAATGCATTCAATACAGTTTTTGAATTTTTCAAATATCTTGTCAAATAAGCGAGAAATTGCTTGTATACGATAACTTGGGACATCAGGTATATCCAAATTATAGATGCTCATATGACGACTATCAAGTATGATGACAATGATTGCATTGAAGCAACCTATATACTTTAGAATTCAGATTCATACATCAGGTCTTCATTTTTTAACTTTCAAAAAAACTCATGAAACAAGAAAGCTGATGTTTTTTTCTATTGTTGAATCAAATAAAAATACGGAACTCAGGAAAAAAATCTACGGAACACATCATCAGTATTTATACAATAATGGTCTTCATCGAGAAGATCAATCAGTTAACCGTTTGGGTGAAATATTCATGATGAATCTTGTTATTACGTCTAAAAATAAAACTTCAAATTACACAAACAAACCTTCCAACTTCAACAACAAAAACAACAACAAGCGAGATTTATGTGACTAAAAAACTATTTTAGTTTTTGAGAAACTTCGATAATTTTTATTTCGAAATAACAAGCTGCAACAATATCTAATAATGGGAATTTCATGTCGTGCGCTCCAAGAGATGAATGGAAAGGTATAATTTTATATGAAATTTTATTTTCAGAGAGTAGGTGATTCCAGTCCCCGCCTTTATCAAGCTTTAGCAAAGCATGGAGCTAAAGTTCTCAGAGTTCCCCCCGAAAAATTGGGAAAAGATCATATTTCATTGAGTCGAGATAACGTAAGTTGGGATAACTATACCACAGTTTAAGGAATTTCCTTAAACTGTGACTATACATACTCACATTCATGATATGTAGAGGTACCAGGAATTTCTTTCAGCATACGCCTGGAATAGGTAGGTATATCCTAAATATTTGCCAAATGTTGTTGATGGTGTAATTTGACTATTTTGGTTTATTACTTCTCAATGTTTTCACTCCTTCTGACTGTAACATTCATTCATTTTCACCAACTTCCGACATTCTAAGCATGTTCATTATATTTATAAAAAATCTTGAGAATCGCTCTGTAGGTAACCAATGACACGAGGTTTCAGAAACTGAGAATCTGTACTCAGTGGAAATTGGAGCTTGAATATATATCTGACATTACGATGACATGAAAACTAAGGGGAAAATATTTTTAATGATAATTATGATCAATAGTTATTTTTGTATTTTTTAACGAGGCGTAGCCGAGTTAGATAAAAAAGTCGAGATGACCAAAGTATTTCGCGCTCGAGTTGCAAACAAATTTTTTTTTACAAACGTCAAAAATCATAGTTCTAAAGTAAAAATATGCTCAGCTGATCTCCCTAGGTACGCACGATGTTCCACGAGCATAATATGAATTCCCTTTCGTGCGCTCCAAGAGATAAAACAAAGTTATAGTTGAACATTCAGAAATAAATGATTTCGTGGATGTTTGTTTGCTCGATTGAGGACCATAAAGTTGAAGTATAAATATCTCAATATTCTACATAACAATGCGCGAAGTTGGCACTTCGCGCACTGTTTTACTTCGCGCATTGTTATGTGCAAGGTATCATGGTAAAGTAGGAAACTGAAAAAAGTGTCACTTCGCAATTTGTTATCAATTCGCAAACCTTGTCATTTTTTGACGTTTGTAGAAAAAATAATGATAATAATAGTTGCAATACTGTTATGTACAGTGTGTCCAGTTTTCGATGCTTTTGCGTGATATCTCAGTTATCTTTCGAGATACAAACTTGCGGTTTTTGCGGTCCTGTACCACTTTTCTGTGAAACTCAAGATGGCCTAATCAAATTTTGCATAACTGTTTGCCTTTATGAGATACAGGGCGATTTTGAAAATTTATACTTTTTGGACCCCCTCTATATCTTCGAAGTTTCTCAGCGAAAATGTCAAATTGGAATCTCATCCCATACAGAATTTTGCGCAGAAATCAGTGGCGCACTCAAATTTTTTTTTCTGGGTATGGTTTCGGAGATACGACTCAAACTTATGATTTTTCAAATGGAACACCCTGTATTTTATAAGCTCATTAAATTCCTTATTTTTTCCCCATCAAAATAAAATATGATGAATAGGTATGTGTTTTCTTAGTTATTTAGTGTTGGTATTGTTTTTGTCCTCTTTATGGAAAAATCAAAATGAATATTCCTTCAATTGGAACTTTTTTATAAGAAAAATACATAGCCCACTATTGAAATTCAATGTTTCAGTGATTTCAGAGCATTTTTGAAAATTTCATATACATACATTATAATTCATTTTGAAGAGAAAAAAATGAGGAATTTTATGAGCTTATAAAATACAGAGTGTTCCATTTTAAAAATCATAAGTTTGAGTCGTATCCCCAAAACCATACCCCGAAAAAAATTTTGAGTGCGCCACTGAATTCTGCGTGAACTTTCATATGGGATGAAATTCAAATTTGACATTTTTACTGAGAAACTTCGTAGATATAGAGGGGGTCCAAAAAGTATAAATTTTCAAAATCGCCCTGTATCTCATAAAAGGAAACAGTTATGCAAAATCTGATGAGGCCATCTTGAGTTTCACAAAAAAGTGGCACACGATCGCGAAACCCACAAGGTTCTATCTCGAAAGATAACTGAGATATCACACAAAAGCATCGAAAACTGGACACACTGTACAATAATTGGAGAAGTGGCGTCATAAGCATAGCATAAATATAAAAATGTAAAGTCGAAAAAATAACTAACAAGCATAAACTACAGGAGAGTAACAAGTACCTAAATAAGTTATAGATATAAAAGTATTTGAATAATCTGTCTTCATAGCAATAAAGATGGTGAATCCACTATATTATGAGTATGAATGAGCTTTTCCTTAGCGTATAATATACAGTTGTTGTTGTATTCTTTTCCGACCAGAGGTTTATTTCACTTTGAATATCTGTTAGATTGGGAGATTGGAATGGGGCCTTCGGGCTATCTGCCTCCACACTGCGACCTTTTCAGATCTATTGTGCCTGCCCTCTGTTAACTCCAGGTTTAGATTGAAAGTTGGATATGTTTTCCCGTAGTTTTTATGTAATGGCAACGTCAGATGATGACCTTGGCTGCCGCTAATTGATTCAAAGAATCAACAATTTTCCATTTCACATTTCAGATTCTTAACGCTGACCAGTTTATTTCATTTCCAGATGAAGAGGAACAACTACGCATTCTTCTACAAGGTGGTAGACCAGCTGACGGGAGACGATTTCTCCCATTCCCAGATACGCCATGCCAGAGTAACCAACGGGGAATACCGCGTTAAGTTGCCAGACGGCAGACTGCAGATTGTGTCATACAGGGCGGACAAAAACGGATATAAGGCCGACGTGAGATACACCGGAAATGACGCAGTCGAATCAGAAAACGAAGGAGAAGAGAAGCTGCGCGAGAAGAATAGAGGTTCGTGGATGAAAAAGAAAAAGGGAATGAGATGAGTTTTTGTGAACGTACGTACATGATGTATGTCGAGCTTAGATTGCACGGAAATGGCCCGGAGTGAATTCTAAAATGTTGATGGAGGTGACTAGAGAGAGAGATTATGTTACTGAATGAAGTGTACAAAATGGAACAAATTCGGTTGTTCTCGTATTGATCTTCAATGAACATACACCATAATGCGGAATAGAAAAAATATATGAGACTCAAGTTAAATCAGTTAGCCATTCTCGAGATGAAAACAATGATGCTACTGCATATAATACTCCAGTCGTTAGAGGGACAAGAAGGACAGCAACCATACATTAGGTAGTCCTGTTTTTTTTACCTATATGTTGTTCGGGATGGTTAGAGAGTGAAATTCCCTACAAGAATCACTGGTTGACTCTGTTTCCACGACCAATAGCAAAGGAGGTATATAGCAACAAAAATGGATAAATTCGCAATTCTAAAAAAATTTACATTATTCCGTCCTTTTGGATCTCTCAAATTATATGAAATACTGGTTTATAGTAAATATGTATTCTAAAAATCCAATAACTTGTCAGTGACACTCATATTTGGACGTTTCTGGAACGAATCTGCTTTCGTTCTCAACATGAGAATGCTAAATATTTTTCTTCGAAAATTCAGTTTTTATAGTTTGGTAGTAAGCTGCAAGTGAAAACAGTGTTCAAGACTGAGTAGACAATGAGATCAATTCTAACTCGAACAAATCCAAAAAGTTGAGAACATTAATCAAAAAATGGTATTTATAGTATAGCTTGTGTTTGTGGAGAGAATTATACAAGTGAAACGAACCTCTCTCTGTGAGGATGGAAGAACATAATTACAATATTAAGAAAATACATATCGATACATCAAAGCTTTAAGACGAAAAGGAGAAGCTCCAAAGGGGAACCTGATAAGACAATATGATGTAGCTCTTGAGTCTAAAAATTTAAACTTGTAGTTTTGATCTTCAAAATGATTTTTAGTACCACATCAAGAATTTCTTTCATTCTCCTTTTTATTTTTTGCTTCAGTGTTTTCACTTTCCTTTGCAAAACTTTGAAACTTGGGAGCTCGAAGTTGTAGGAAAATCAATGTCCATATGAAAAACATCGTCCTTATAGAATCCAAGTTATGAACATCCACACACATACATACTCACACACATAAATCCACGGACACATCCTGAAAATAAATTACTATAGTTTTTCTAAGAATCTAAACAATTTTCAACTTACCCATGAAGGACAATTTTTTTTTTTTTTTTATCGCTTGGAGCGCACGAAAGGGAATCCTTATAATTTTCAAAGAACATCGTGCTTGTTTTGGATCCAAAGGCAACAAATTATTAATAATCATTGTTTATTTATTTTTTCCTCATTGATCTTACCAGTATTTTTCATTGTCGTCATGTAGAATTCTTCAAAACTTCTGAAGATTTCATAGGAATTTCATTCCTTATCTCCTGCCTTCTCTTTGCACAATGATCTTTCATTTGGAACTGAATTTGTTTTATATTTTTTCCATCTTCAACTTCATCACAGTCATATTCACCAATATTCCGTCAAAAACCATTTCTTGATTTGCAATTTACTGAATATCCTCATCATAGACCATTCTTGAAGAAGTTTTTTTTATGGCTTTGTGGACATGGTCCCATCAGCCATTGAATAAGTTCATAAGACAATATTGTTCTGCTGGCTCACTGAAACCAAAGGGGACCTTCAACATCACTGTTGTCTGTTGAATTATTCGACAAACTTAGTTGGCTCATTATCGAATCTTTATAATAATCATCTTTTTCTTGGCTTGGTGTAGAAGTCATCATTTTTATAGGTTATGTAACACACACTAACTAGGAATGATAGGACAGTCAAATGTGCGAATCATATATGTTAGGATCATGCCACTGATTACACGTATGTGTAACATCATTGGCTCATGATCAATTATTGATGTCCCTGATAGAGTTCACATCAATATCTTCAACTTTTTCAGATATTCAAGTCCTCGCATTTGCTGATGGGTTAAACGGCGTTCACAACCAAACTTTTTACGTTTTGCTTTTACGTTTCGCATTATGATTGGTAAAACTAAATCTCTGATTGAAATGACGTGAAAAGCTGAAAATATTCAGCTTTTCACGTTGCAAGAAGAGACCGTCTGTGAAAAAAGTTAAAATAGACAAATGATATTGTTATAAAAGTAGAAAAAACTACTGTGAATTTTGATTCGAATAGAACAATACATGTATGCATGGAACATTCTATAATATGGAAGTTATGATAATGTTTTTGTTCCTGCTTTTTTTAAATCTAGGGAATAGTAGATATGTATACTGTTCAATTTATTATTTTCTTCTTGAGGATTGACTTTTCTCTTCAAGTATTGAATAAGGATCAATTCATGTCACCGCCAGTTCTTTAAATATTATTAATTATCTAATCAATATCATTTTTATGATTATTTCACTTCATTTCAAGATGAAACACAAATGACAAGACCAAGGCAACCGAGGAGAGTCGTAAAAAGTCACGTTGTTTTTTTTTGTTGGGAAAGACATTTGCATACGTTTGATTCACGTTTAATTTCAGATTCTGCTTCACCAATCAGAATACGAAACGATAAAAGCAAAACGTAAAAGTTTGGCTGTGAATGCCGCTTTAGACCATTCATATGCCCACGCTATCATTTCAGGTGATAGGTTTCTGTTTCCATAAGATATTTATACAATCCAGCCTCATCAATAAACATCGTGTTGTCCTGTTGCAGGAAGTCCGATTCAAATAGACAGAAACATTCGTCCAATTCCACAACAAATAGATTTCAGTGGACGACGCAAGGATGCAACTGCGAAGGCCCTGAATTCAGTGAATGCACTGAAGGCACGGCTACCAACCGACACTTCGCCGCAAAGCTACGAAGACTATGAGGGAAATCTCGTTTTGCCCACTCCAGTCGGACATCCAGCTGCTGTCGATGGAAATTTGCAGGTTAGTGGTCAGATGAATGGGGGAGATCCCCCGAATGGTTACGGTCTCTGGAGGATTCGCAGTTTTATGCTGCCCATTAGAGACTTGAAATAGTGGCGGTCGGATGGAAAAGTTCTATTGCCCATCTCGTTAAAGCAATGTATGACTTGAACATACAGAGGGGAGAGCATAACAATGTTTTTTTTTCACGAATGCTATGAAAACTGTCCAAGAATGCCCCATTTACTTATTGATTTTACTAAGCGTGTGGAAATATTTCATACGATCTCAGCGAGAAAAATGGCATTCATATAAGATTTTAAGTGCATTTCGACGGAAGTTACTGTAATCAGTTGGCCAGCACACTAGCGATGAAAAATCAAGTATTCAACTGGATTTGTTATGATTTTCTGCTTGATTTAGAATATAACGATAACAAACTGACAAATAATCCCGACGCGATGATTGCCGATGAGAATTTCGAAAGAGACAAAGTAATCATCTACCTATGCCTACTTATTTAGAGATCACAATTCGAAATGTTCCGGAAATACTCCTGTATCTGAGTATGATCTCCAATCATACAGTTTTCAAACCACTATTTTACATAGAATTCTGTCCTAGAATTCTCATAGGCTATCTACTAGCTCTACGATGCAAACAAAACATAAGCATGCCTTTTCTCTAGGAAAAGCCGATCTCGCTGTGCCCAACATAAGCTTGCCAGGAGTAACCATACCTTTGAAGACATCCATTTCGATGCTTGGTATTACTATCAGCAATCACCTTTCTTGGGAAAATCACGTGAGATCAAATGTTAAAAGTGCATCCCAAAAACTTGGTTTCCTGTTTCGGGTCAGGAGCTATTTCACTTCCAGTCAGCTGCTTATGATCTATGAGGCACAGATCCCACCTGTCCTGGAATACTATTTCCATATTTGGAGTGCAGCACCCAAACATACCCTGAAACTGTTGGATTGTGTCCAAAAAAGGGCAATTCGTCTCGTGGGTGATGCCTCGCTCACAAACTCACTCACTTCTCTGGAACACCGTAGAAAAGTTGGCGATCCGGCTCTATTTCATAGATATTTTCATGGACGATTATCTTCTGAAATATCAACAATTGTTCCTCCCTTGGCAGTCCCCGCGAGATTAACCCGTCGAGTTGAGGCTTCGCACCCCTTCGTGGTCACTTTGGAGACCTGCAAAACATCTCTTTCCAAAGACACGTTCATCAAACGAACAGCGGGGCTCTGGAACACATTGCCAAGGGAGGTGTTGCCCGAGGCATATAACCTCCAGCAATTCAAGAAGAACACCAATTCCTACTTCATTTCCCTTGGTCCCCACGATGTTCTCTGAACATTACAGGATATCCCTTCTCGTGGGAACCAGAACATGAAAAAAAAACTCGAGAACTAGATCTTTCATGAGCACTGACAACACATGGAAGAAAAAAGTCTATCATAATGTTGAGATTTCATGCAGAAAAAGTGTAATGAAACTGTTTTGAATTCTGTGTATAAACCAAAGAAATAAATCGTGAAAATCATCCATATCTCAAAGTGGTCCAATAAAATTTCAAAAGAAATAATACCGTATCCAGAATCCAGAAACTGTGGAAATCTAGACAGTACTTAAAGGTAAGGAGTATGATATCATTATTCCATGCGGATACCTATTGCCTATCATGATTTTTTTGCCACGCTTGAATTGATTCAATAAAGAAAATGATACTGAAAGATGATACAACTCTAAGATCCAAGATATGCCATGAAGAATCTTGTTCCGCCCTAATACTGCTGAGCATTCTGCGATAGATGAAAATTTACAGGTCAGTAGTCAGCTGAATTGAAAAGAATATTGTGAAGTAATAGTTTCTGGAGGATTTTTGTGTTGCACGTTTGAACCTCAGAATAATGGAGATGGGAAATTGACATAACCACTACAGCCTCACTGTCTTGCTGAATTGATTCACTGAAGTATTCTTATCAGAAGATGGATTCTTCAACAAATTGAATACCAATTAAATGAATTGGGAAATAAATTGTCAACTTCAATGGAATATCTTGGCATTATATGCATATAATATACAGGGTGTCAATTTGAAAACTTCCCACCCTCAATATCTCCCTCCAAGTCGATAATATGGAAAAACGAAAAGACAGGTCGATTTTATTTTCGAGGGGGACACTTAGAATGAATCAATTTGACCCTCATGGTTCAACCCCCTAGGAGGGGTAGATGTTACCCTCAGAATATGAATAGGGAAGAGGGGTCAAGTGGTACATCATTTTGAAGGGCGTTCAATTCTCTTTCCAACGGTACCCTACTTCACTATTTTTTGACGAGCAATTTCTGAAAAATAGCGTTCTAAACCTACAGAAGTGATCTAAACTTGCCTGCACAGGGATGCATGATTTTCAGGTTAGTATTCGAACAGAGATTTTTGTATTGATTCTCCTTTCAGTAAAACTGGACAGGAAAACAGGTAACAACCTCACATCTTTTCAACAGGGGCAACATAATTAGCCATCAGCTCCAATAAATCAACATCAATAATCTAATAGTGACATTTCGATGATAGCTTATTTGCGTTTATCATTGGATTTTCAATTCTACAGATGGCCTTCCTTTTTTGTTCCTTTCTTGCCACTGCTGATTTAAAAAAACTCTGTTTTTTGAGCAAAAAATTGTTCAGCAAATTCAAACGATCTGGTAGTATTATTGATTGATGAGTTTTATTTGTTGAGCTAATCAGTAATACGTTTATTCAGAGTAGGTACCTATAATTGTGAAAATGGTTTACACTCTTTCAAATAGAACTGAAATGATTGTGATTTATGGAGAGGCTGGAAAGTGCGCACGAAGAGCGGCATTTCTTTTTAATGAAAGAAATCCAGATTGTAATGTTAGTCACCGGTATGTGCTTGATTTGGTGGAAAAGTTTTACGAAACTGGTTCGGTGAAAAATAAAAAAAAGGAATAATCCTAGAGTACTGAATGAAGAAGCTCAAATTGAAGTTTTGGGAACATTTGCTGCAGAACCTACTAGCTCCTTACGTTCAGTGGCAGAACAGACGGGAATGTCACACGAGACTGTGAGAAAAGCACTGAAATTACATAAATTTCATCCATATAAGATGCAGATTCTTCAAGAGCTCCATGAGGATGATTATGATAGAAGAATAGAATTTTGTGAAACGATGTAAAATCGAGTCAATGCCATCCCTAATCTATTATTAAATATCTGTTTCAGCGATGAATGTTCATTTTTTCTGAATGGAAATGTGAATAGACAAAATTGTCGCTATTGGAGTGGCGAAAACCCTCACATTTTTCGAGAAGGACATACACAACAACCACAAAAAATTAATGTTTGGGCTGGTATTCTTGGAAATGCCATTGTTGGTCCTTTATTCATTGAAGAAAATTTGACTGGAAATCTGTACCTAGATATGCTTGAAGATACTATCGATCCTCTTATAACTCACGAGCTAGAAAATCAAATTGATGCAGACGGTAATTTACTTCTGCAGGAGAATCTGTTACATTTCCAGCAGGACGGTGCCCCACCTCATTATTTTCTTCCTGTCCGACAGTGGTTAAATGACAGATTCCCGGATAGATGGATTGGCAGAAGGGGAGCAACTGAGTGGCCTCCGAGATCACCGGATTTGACTCCTTTAGATTTTTTCCTTTGGGGACATCTTAAATCCGTCATTTACAAAACACAACCGACGGATATTGATGAACTCAAAGGACGAATTACAGCAGCATGCCGCTCAGAATGTTAGAGAGGAGTTCGAAAACAGACTTTATTACTGTTTAGAACAAAATGGACAACATTTCGAACAGTTTATAAGATAGTACGTGAATAGATGTTTGAAATTTCTATCTGGCACTCTGAAAGTTTTTTTTCAAAGTAATATAACCAACAAACAAAAAATCAAACGTGTGTAGACTAGATTTATTTCTATTGTAACGATGCCACCTAACCTTCTAACCATTTTCATCAATGGAAGATTCAAAACAATAATTTTCGTCCTGAAGACAATGTATCTGAGTTAAGGCAAGTTCTAATCACTGGTTATCAAAAAATAGTAAAGTAAGATATACCGTTGAAAAGAAAGATATTATGTTGCCCCTGTTGAAAAGATGTGAAGTTGTTACCTAATTTCCTGACTAGTTTTACTGAAACGAGAATCAATTCAAAAATCTCTGTTCAAATAGTCAAATACTAACCTGAAAATCATGCATCTTTGTGCAGGCAAGTTTAGATCACTTCTGTAGGTTTAGAACGCTATTTTTCAGAAATTGCTCGTCAAAAAATAGTAAAGTAGGGTATCGTTGGAAAGAGAATTGAACGCCCTACAAAATGATGTGCCACTTGACCCCTCTTCCCTATTCATATTCTGAGGGTAACATCTACCCCTCCTAGGGGGTTGAACCATGATGGTCAAAAATATCAATTCAAAGTGTCCCCCTCGAGAATAAAATCGACCTGTCTTTTCGTTTTTCCATATTAACGACTTGGAGGGAGATATTAAGGGTGGGAAGTTTTCAAATTGACACCCTGTATATACATTTATATACATGGTAGTACTGAGTTCTTATATATTGCCACAGGACATCACCAGCATAATATTGCAAAAAATCATTCTCTGAACCTCGATCTGAACGCACCAAAAATCGAACAGTGACTAATTCATGATTGTGTGTCTAATAATAATACATTTTTCAACAAATATCTCCTCATGGGAAAACCATCTACTGATATAAATACGCATACAGGTTCACGGAAAACAAGGCAACACTGCCAAACCTTGCCCTCCATACGCTTCCACCTTTGCTTTGTCGCATGTTTGCCACACGAACTAAGTAGGCATGATGGCAACGTCGCAACGTCGCTTACGTCACTTTCTCTCTGTCATACCCATGGATCTCTGTGGGTATTCACTTCAATAGATGGTTTTTCTATAAGAAGATTTTTTTTTGCCGGACGTGTATGAGGTCTCAAAGAGTTGAACCTGTCACCGCATTTCAATATACGATCGCGGTTTAATTCCAGATCTCGAATAATATACTATAACTATTCAACATTCAAATGTGACCGAGGAAATCGAATGATAATGGAAAACCATCTAGGATTGAAGCTACGCATAAATGTATTGATGAACATGAACATTTACATCCAGTGACATTATAGTGTCCCTTGATGACTGCTGTCAGCGTGATTACGAATCGACGGGATACTTCATTACTCTGTAATTGATTTTCATTATCAGACTGTCATTATGTATCTATTGCGAATAATACTTGATGGAACCTACAAATAACAGATCGGAAGTGTATAGTGATTGAACGTTCATAGACGACTGTGGTCTTGATGTCAAAAATGAAAATCCCCTGGACCCACCCACATGAGAAACATACAATAGATATAATAGAAGATTGTTTTATTAGGATCAAAAGTGACAGTTTGTTGGACAAGCGAATTTTGCATTTGTGAGGCGGAGCGTTTAGCGAAGCCGAGCGAAAACCAACATTTGCGAGTCAAACAAAGCAACTTTTGATCTGAATGAAACATGCTATTTTTTCTGCAAAAACAATGGGTGTGTACACCTTAGTAGAACTTTTAAGTCAATCCATGTTTATAATGATCCTTTTATATATAAATAATGATTGACGACATAATTCGATCGAAAAATTAACTGGAATGTTTTATTTTTGGACATAAATATTAGTACCTCCTGAAAACGGACGCTTTTATGACGTAGGAACCTCATCTCGCCATAGTTAAAAGAAAATAACAAACCCCTGGTGGAGACTGAGGCAACTGATGAATTAATTCTGTCAACTGTGATCTCGCGCTAATTCACTCTGTCTTCAATTTTGTATCATTCATCTCTGTCTGGAATAGTCTTGTTTCAGTATTAGAGTTTTGACGTCTCATCATCGCCTCGTTTTCAGAGGTCCGAAAAATCGAGGATTTCAATAATTTTTTATAGAACGTAGTAAGCTCACACCAAGTTCTATCGAATTATGAAATAATTTTTTTTTGTGATATAAGCCCATTAACTCAGATAAATATGTGGAGTAACCACCAATGCCGTGTTGTGAAAAAATTCTACTTGCATTAACAGCAGGTTTATTCAATAAATGCTCTAATGGCAAATACCGCGCCAGTGTCTGATATAGGAACAAGACGTGGAAAATGTTAGGTTAGTGAGTATATCAATAATAATAATAGCGATTATTTATTTGTCTCCATACTCCACTGTATTTAGCTTGATAATCAAATGAAGGTAAACAATATCGTTGTTTGAGACAAAAAACTATTGCTGGACGTGAATATTCAAAAGCAAGTTATCCATCCCGAGAATAACAAATGAAATACAGATCTAGCAAGTATGTGAATATTGAAGGCTTTCCTGATGAAAACAAAAATACCCAACTATACCCTTGATTAAATACACTAGTGTGAATACTCCAAAAATATACTAAGGTGTATGCATGGGTATGAAATGCCGAATCTGTCGAAATCGGAAACAAATCATGTATGCGTCCCAACCCAAATAACCAACCATAACGATGTTGTTTATTCTTGATGACCTCTAGTACATCCTTTTTAGTTCCCAGGAGGCAATACTGCATAATATGAAAGATACTCTTCAAAAATCATCTTTCGTGCGCATAATGTACTCTCGAAGTCTTATTCCACAGCACACCCACATAGGCAATGACATAAATATGTGAATCTATGACGGTATATAATAGACTGTGTCGTAAGTTTTATTTCTTCCATTTTCTGTTTGGAATAGGTACCTCTGCCAATTAACGTCAAGATTTATACCACTAATGCGAGGGATCACAGCATAGGCAGCTACATACCTTTTCTTGCCAATACCACTCCATATCGACACAAGAATATCAACGATTACCAACAAGGAAGGATTTCGCCACGTATCATCAGCAATGGAGATCACGGTAATAATATTGAGGATGATTTCGATGATGATGATGATTGAATGAAGCATGTGACTCCTGTCCTGTTATAATACATTGATAATTATTGATGAATTGATTATAGGTATAGTGGTTCCAATACCAACGCCATCTTCCTTCATTCTGGCTGATCAGTATGGACAGGTGATCGATAACATTCGACTGGTTACTTCGACTGCATTGCCACTGGTCACTACTCCTACATCTTATGTTTATCCTAGCGATGGAAGACCTTATATCGCTTTGAGATCTACAGTTGCCACACTTGCAGATTACAAAAAATGAAATTTTTTCAAAACATCTGTCTCATATTGAAATCTAGGTTTATATATTTAGTTTGAATGTTTTATACTTTCTTAATAAAACACTGTGAAATAAGGAAAAAATCAAGTATACATACCGGGTGGCTACGGAAGTATTGCCTACGGAATATCTCAGTTATTGTATGAAGTAGGTTTGTGAAATTTGGAGCGTCGATATAATGACATAAGAGCTAGAATTTGAGCATATTGACATGTCGAAGTTAACTTCCGGTCTGACCGGAAGTAACATCAACTTTCCTATTTTGAATAGAAACCCTATTTTTTCTCTTCTTCGCTTTATTCAGCATTCAATTCCCTTTCTAATGACATATCACAAGTTGGTATCTAACCAGAAACTAGATCAGAAAAAAATTATTATTGAAATTCACCGAGTAGGCCGTGGAAGCAAAATGAAAGCCAAAAATTGAAAAGTTGGCTATGGAAACCATACGTCACTTGATAACAGTTGCTACTACTGTGATAATTTATTTTCATTCGTCGGCGTTATAAAAAGCCGCCAAAAAAAATATTGGAAAAATTGGGAAAAAAACAATACTCTGTAGGTAATTGGATTTTTTGGTATTTCATTTCAAAAAATCACTTTCTATAATATCATTAGAAAGGAATGGTTATGATGAATAGTACAGGCAAGAAAAAGTTGTATGTTCCTATTTAAGTTATGGACCTATACAGAGTATTGTTTTTTTCCCAATTTTTCCAATATTTTTTTTGGCGGCTTTTTATAACGCCGACGAATGAAAATAAAATATCACTGTAGTAGCAACTGTTATCAAGTGACGTATGGTTTACATAGCCAACTTTTCAATTTCTGTCTTTCATTTTGCTTCCACGGCCTACTCGGTGAATTTCAATAATAATTTTTCTTGGTTGGATACCAACTTGTGATATGTCATTAGAAAAGGAATTGGATGCTGAATAAAGCGAAAAGAAAAAAAATAGGGTTCCCATTTAAAATAAGAAAGTTGATGTTACTTCCGGTCAGACCGGAAGTCAACTTCGACATATCAATATGCTCAAATTCTAGCTCTCATGTCATTATATCGACGCTTCAAATTTCACAAACCTACTTCATACAATAACTGAGATATTCCGTAGGCAATACTTCCGTAGCCACCCGGTATATTGCCAACAAGAAGTGCATGTTTCTCCACCCCATATGGAATTGTTTCCTCAAACAAACCTTCTCCTGGCTATTCCTAATATTATCATTTCATAAAATTTATTTGAACCGGATAAAAAGAGCTAATATAGGTTTTTCAAATGAATTTCATCTCATCAATTCTTTCTTTTTCGGATGCCTGCAGGTCAGGCAATAACGTAGCTATCGAGTAAGGAGGCTGTGTGTTCAGATTTCAAAGAATTCCGATTGGTATTTTTATTAGCCGTGGAAAACTAAGCGAGGATTTTCTCCACTTTCTTGCCATTCATTGACATTCCCTCGGCCTACAGTTGTTTGAAGTATTCCTATTTATTTTTCTAATTAATTCACTTTAGAAAAAATCAGGGAGGCTCCTTGATGTCTGATGAATCTGGTAATTAGAGATGCTCACGCTTTCTTCTTCACACGAACGGACAGGATTTCCAGTCCGAAACAATTGGGGAAATGATAATTTACTTCAAAAAAGGGGGTATAGAGGGGATGGAGATGGGCAGTTTTTTTTTGACATGTTGGGAGTGAATAGGAAGTGAAAATTCCAAGAGTCCCGAACCTACCAGGAGAGCCAAGTGCTGGGGGCGACATGAAAGCTCCCTTTTTTGAATTATCTATACTAATATTATAAAGAGGAAAGATTTGATTGTTTGTTTGTTTGTATGTATTGAATAGTACGAAGGCCTGGAAGGGACACATAAAATAAAAAAAATAAAAACTTCAAAATTCCGACTTATAACTCGGAATTTTAAAATTCCGAGTTATAACTCGGAATTTTACATCAAAATTCCGACTTATATCTCGGAATTTTAAAATTCCGTGTTATAACTCGGAATTTTGGATGTAAAATTCCGAGTTATAACTCGGAATTTTAAAATTCCGAGTTATAACTCAGAATATTGGATGTAAAATTCCGTGTTATAACTCGGAATATTGGATGTAAAATTCCGACTTATATCTCGGAATTTTAAAATTCCGAGTTATAACTCGGAATATTGGATGTAAAATTCCGACTTATATCTCGGAATTTTAAAATTCCGAGTTATAACTCGCTATAAGCTATACTTTCTCACGGGTCGAAGTAATTCTACAATCTACACACTTCTATCGTGTTAATTTTTAATGAATTTTGAAGTATTTCGTTATCGGCTGGAAATTCTCTGTAGACTTGGGTCCCCCAGATTATTTGTTATTCCTGTCAATAGACGCTAGTTAACAGTAAATGCCTTCACTTCTAAAAAAAAAAGGAAGCAATGAACCAATCCTCGCCACAAGGATTATTTGTTGAGGGATTTGTTGTGAAACATTCTATTAAATCATGGAAATCATCCATATTTCAAAGTGATCCAAAGTAATTTCAAAAGAAAAAAGAAGCAACACAAAGTCGGTCGACCACACTTCATATGAAAATCTTCAATAAAAAGTAACCGGTTTCGGCACGACGGCCAATGTTTGATGATGACAGCAAGAATTTTCCATTCAGGTAAAGTTCTAGCTTGATAAGGAATTCGCAGTAAGTATTTCTGATTCAGGTTAATTTCGTAATAACTTCAGGAATTCACAGTGGAAGTGAACATGAGGTCTGAAAGATTTCTGCTCGAAACTTCAAAAACAAATACGCCTTGTCACGCACATATCGATCTCTGCTACCTCACGATAGGAATTCTCATATGATCCTAATGATGATATCTCTGAGATCTCGTGGAGAGGTCTGTGTTACCTGGGGAGTATAATAGGTACTTATATTTCGAGAAGAGAGAATGCGATAAGGCGAATGAATTTTTCGATGTGTATATTTATAACGGGACATCCTGAATATATAAATCAACCCATCGAGATATTCCTACAAATAACTACCAAATGGTTGGTGAACATAAAAAAGTGGAAACGCGTCATATTCGATAAAACATTTCAACAGCGATATGTATCATTATTGTTATTGATTATATAGGTATCATTGTTCTCTATTCGGTGATCATGCGAATTGACTTTGAAACTAATGAGAACGAATGATCTATTAATTAGTAATCAAAGAATAATGACCAATTCCATTATGAGAGTGAAATTTTAATTAATTGTGATAGATTATAGATGGTGCACAATATTCCACTAACAATGTTCATTAATGCATATATCTGAAATAACGGACCAGAGGAAAAACATCTGATTATTGCACTCTGTACCGATAGGCACAAATTATTATTCGATTAAAAATGTCTACGTAGTATATCATAATAGAATACTCTTTCACAGCTGGAAGGTTCTGGAAATAGATAACTTTGAAATTTTGCAGTGTTCACATATTGCTTCATAATATGGAGTTAGAATGTCAATTTTTCAAAAAAGGTTTCGAAAGTGTAAAATTTTGTGATTCTACCTACTTCTGTTCGATGCCATTGTATGAATCTGTACAATTACGTTTGACTGGAGCTCAGACCTCTTCGAAAGCTGATCACATCTGTTCTAGAACTGATCATACATCTAGCTAGGTCTGAGAAGCTTGAAATCAAGTCTCAGAACACAGAAAAGGAGATAGGAGATGATCTGAACTATTTGTCATTATTCAACATTCAAGATTAAGTGGGTTCTACTATTTTCTATATCATCTACTTGACTATTTATCATGAAGTCCAAACATTCGCAACGATTCCGTTTATCACAGTGGCGTAATTATAAGATCCCTGGGGGGGGGGGGGTTATCTAGGTCAAATATCCAATATTTAGGAAGAACAAAAGCAATACGTAACTTACGTTGGTTTTGAAAAAAGTGTGAGTGAAATAACAAGTTATTGACCTTTTACCTCTACTGAAGTAAATACCCATATATAAGAATGTACGTTTCTGAGAAAAAAATTGTTCGAAACGAGTTGCAAAAATAGCTATTAGGTTGAAGCGTGAAGCCATGTAAATTTTAATGAGCCGAAGCGAGAAATTGCCAAAGCCTCGAAAAACAAATACACCCCTATTTAAGCATTTCTCCCACGTTCCCTCAAATAATATTGCAAGCCGACCGTGGCCTTTATTTGCTTACATTTATGCAAAATAAATTTGAGTTTGTGCGGAACTCTACGACGCGTGAAATAACTTGGACAGCCCAAATCGCAACAAGCAATTCCAGAGGACGGAGTTTTGTTATTTCAGAGACCAAAGTCTGGCCCGAAATATTCGCAGCCAGGAAATTGCATATTTATCTGTGGAAAAACACTCGTCGCGAGTGTTTGAATTGTCTCCTGGAAGTTGATTGTTCTGTAGGGTTTCATTCAAATTGCCTGCCGATAGATTTGTCCACATATTCTATACTATCGTCGCAACTCTGATGGTTCTACTAGTTTATATGGCATTTTGAGAACTCTGACATTACTTCTACCTCATGTGTGAACTTGTTTCAGTATTTCATCACCCAACCGCATTCATTCCGAAATGAAGAGAATTGTTTTTCAGAGGTACAACAAACATTTATCAATTCATGAAAACACAAAAATGTGCCAGAATGGCGAAACAGCAAAATCATCGAATATAAAATGAGTGAACAACAGAAACAAGATGATGGTTTTTGGTACTCACATCATGTGGTGGGCAGCAGAACCAAGTTCGGGGAGATGTCTCACCACCAAAGTGGCACAGTGCCACTTTGGAAGTCAAATAATGAAAACCAAATAATGAATGCCGAATGAAAGTCGAAAAATAATTGAATTCCTTATCGATTCGGGTACAATTTATATTTGAAATCAAAGCTAGCTTTGCAATAACCCGAGATGAGAATGGCCGCTACGTGGCGGTATAGCTTACCTAGGTAGTTTCGCACGGTAAGCACTTTGCAAATTTCACTGGAACTGAAGTTCATGAACTCACCTGAACTGAAGGAAACTACACTGTTCTGGATGTTTTAATTTGGAAAGGTTAATTAACGATTGAAGATCTTGAAATGATCGAGAGTTAGAGTGATGTTATTCCATAGGCATTTGCCCTACTTGACACTATATTATAGGATTGATGAAATAAACCTCTGGTGTACGCACTTCAATCCTTTCCTGTTTTACAATTCCTTGATTTTCGCCTACTTCGATGAACATAACATGGCGTGGGTGAATGTCGCTAAATTTAGTCTGGTGCCGTACCAAAATTACAGGCATCAATGTGACAATTGTGACCGAATTGTGACCAATGAAGATAGGGAATACATTTTGCGATTTAGCCGCATCAAGGTTGGTAGAACTGATGTTGATCATAAGTTCTAAGAATCACGCCATCTAACATTCGATATGTGAACCCCACGTCATCGTCTGAAATTCAATTGTTTATATCAAGAACCAGTCTGACGAAACAAATGAAGAGTGAGCGCACCAGAGGTTTATTTCATCAATATTATAGGAATCTGAAGGGTTAAAACTCCTACGGAGAGAACCATACTGAGTTTTGAATGAATTTGTGATTTCTCGGAATTATACCCGGAAACAACATAACAACTTTCAACTGGATGATGTGTTTTATCAACAATAAAGTTTTGGCATTGCAATGGGCTCGCCATCATCTCCAGTTTTGGGAAATATATTCATGGAGAATTTCGAAGAAAACATTGCCGAAAAATACGATTATCAAGCCAAAAACATGGTGGCGATACGTTGATGACATTTTCATAGTTGGGGTACATAACCTCATAGCAGTGAATAATTTTCTGGATCATGTGAACAATGCCAAATCCGCAATGAATTCCACTTTGAAAATTCAGTCAGATGTTCTCATTAAAAAATCAAACGTCTTCGTAAGAAGTGTAGGTATTTCGTGAACATGCTCATAATAAAAAATACCTGAAGTTTCAATCAGATCATCGGGAAATTATTAAAAAAAAAATCAAATCACTCCATGCTAGAGCCAAATCGATATCATCTGATCAACGCGTTTTCCATAAGGAATTCCACCACATTAAAAATGTTCTTAAACTCAACTTCTATCCGAACATCGATTGAAGATTTAACTATTCACCAAGAATGTATCCCGGCATTTCTGAAACAAAAAAACCGTGTTACGAAAAATAAATAACAATCATCAAACAATTGAACTTACATCAGTACCCTTTTACACTATCAAGAAACTATTTATGTATGTCCCTCCCTCTCTAGCTTAGTTATTTTTGAACCGATTACAAAATTTTGAGAATCATCTGAAATGATATTTCATAATTTTTTTTTCGCCACATCAGAAAATACAGGGTGCTCGGAACAAACGATCTACAGGAGATAAGTTAACTGTTTCATATGGAATACCCTGTTTTTCATTCCACAATCAGTTGAGGATTTCGAAAATACCGTGTAATATAAGGTTATGTCAAACGATTTTTTTTCATGTTTTGGTTCCCACGAGAAGGGATATCTTGTAATGTTCAGAGAACATCGTGAGAACCAAGGGAAATAAGGAAGGAATTGGTGTTCTTCTTAAATTTCTGGAGGTTATATGCCTCGAAAATATCTCCCTTGGCAATGTATTCCAGAGCCTCGCTATTCGTTGGATGAACGAGTCTTCAGAAAGAGATGTTCTGCAGGTCTCCAAAGTGCCAAGAATGGGTGCGAAGCCTCAACTCGAAGGGCCAATCTCGCGGGGACTGCCAAGGGAGGAGCAATTGTTAATATTTCAGAAGAGGATCGTCCATGCAAATATCTATAAAATAGAGCGAGATCGCCAAATTTTCTATGGTGTTCCAGAGAAGTGAGTGAGTTTGTGAGCGAGGCATCACCCATGAGACGGATTGCCCTTTTTTGGACAGAATCCAACAGTTTCAGGGTATGTTTGGGTGCTGCACTCCAAATATGGAAACAGTATTCCAGGACAGGTCGGATCTGTGCCTTATAGATCATAAGTAGCTGACTGGAAGTGAAATAGCTCCTGGCCCGAAACAGAAAACTATTTCTCAATGGGCTTGTTACCTGTTCGTTGAAGGTGCCTCCATAAGGTGCCTCCACCAAAGGCTAGAACACTCTTACGCTATCTACTGATCTATACTTTTATGTATTTTCTACAATTTATGGTCGAATACGTTCAAGACTATCTCAATTGTAGAACAATGGGCTCAATACTGTGAATACTAAATGTCTAAATGTTTGTCGAGTGTATTTGTTTTGTTGAGTTCTCTTCTTTCGCCCTAGCAAGCAGTGAAGCGTGAGATAATCGTAATAACCCTTATTTAACTGATCCATCCGTCTATCCGAGATGAGATTCAGCTACCATACAGCACCACAAATCCAAGGAAGATTGAAATTGTGGTCGCTCCACCATCTGTGCTTTAATGAAATAGTATTGCAGAACTGTATATTCGACGTTTGTGAAATGAAAACGCTTATTATTTCATTCTTCGTGGCGGATATATCAGAGCGTACTAACCGATGTATGTGTGAATATTTCGCAAACGAGATGAATGGTGAAAAGAAAAGGGAGTATCATTTACCAAATATTCCAATATTGATGAGCTTTTTTGTAAACTTTGTCTACTTTGGGCCATAGTTTTATATAAAAAGAAGTCAACATTGTTGCTCTGACTAGATAGGTACAAATATAATAAAAAAAACTCGCAATTTTCAATACCTATACCTGTGAAAGGTTCCTGATGACTTGCGAGATGTTACCGCCATCTTGCATCTGACAAAACAAACGCTTCTCACATAGTTTCCCATTCTGCTGAGTCTGTTTTCGTGATGATATGAATTAGAAAAATCGATAACTTATTCTTATAATCAACAAATGATTTGATGTACAAGAATATTCCAAGTGTATATAGCTACTTATTGCTGATGAAATTGCTGATGTGAGGCAACCATGATTGAATAAGATGAAGCAACAATCAATAAATGGCAGTTAAAATAGTTATTTATTATACAAGGGAAAAAAGTAGTAGATTTCAGCTCCAGGTTGTGTTGTCTCCCGTGTATAATACACTATTTATTTCTGTGACAAAAGGAAGGACAAATCAATATTGAGAAGATATCACATTATTTTGAAATCTGAAAATTATCGACGTGAAATTTTAAGTTTTTAACAGTAGGGACACCTGCGTTGTAGGCATCGTTATCATTCTTTTGAAGTGATCAAATATCTGATGTAACTTCTGTCAGTCTAATTCTGTGATTTTATTTCAAAAAATTGAGAATTTAGTGGTTGTTCAGTAATATACGTAACCGCGAAGTCGAATGGAAGATAAAAGGACTTGCAGTTCTTTCTCGTAGACGGTATTATTGACTCATTTTTCGGAACTATAGCACAACAAAAGCCATCAAAGTAGGTACTCACTTTTTTCCAACGGGAAAAAAGTAATTTATGAAAAGTGATATATTATAACCTGCCAACAGAGATGAAATGCCAATGAAAATCATATACGAAAAATATGTCTATGTCAATATGTCATACCTAGATCATTTGAATTACTAGTAAGATGGAAGAATCATTATTAGTATCATTTTTATTATGATCATCAACATAGGAATATTGAAGTGTGGAATATGTTAATACTATATTATTATTATCATTATTTCTTGTGCTGACTTGTAGGACCGCAACTTCAACTGGCCACAAATTGGCCCTCCAATATGGAATGGTCATCCTTGGTTATGTCCTAGTGTTTGATATTCGCTGTTTCACAAAGGATCAATTATTATGGTCAGCTCAACCATGGATATTGTAGATAGAAAGAGGAAGTCCAGTGCCGTACAGTCCGATTGATTTTATATATTCCTGCAGTGTCCGTCAGATGTCACGTGATCACAGGTATGGTTGAACCATTGTCGATCTAAATGGAAACCTAGTTAGGTAGTTAGTAGGCGAGAGCATAATATTGTCTGTTCTTTGAAAAAATAAATGAAGGCGTTCAGTAGTACAGAGACATCAATGTGAACCAAGTAAACTAAGTTATTCATATTTTATTCCTAACCCATAACATTTTTCATGGTCCTGTCAAGTTTGTAAATAAAAATCTGTCATGTTGAAACCCGAAGATGAAACATTATCACGAAAGATATTATCAAGTATGAAAACCATCTACCTATACTTGAATGGAAGCAGGGAGATGTTTAGGCAATGCTGTATCAGGTTGACTTATGATGCAACTTGAATTTAAGTTGGAACTGTGGAAACTTCGAAAACTCATCAGTGCTTTTACAATTTTTCGACATGCAAGCCAAGCAGAAAGGTAGGGGCTGCTTATTTCCTTCTATATTTTTGATAAGTTACTATATAATTCATGGAATTCCGTTATTTGCAGTGAAAACATGTCTTTAGTGATGTAAACTATGTACACATCGGAATCACTATACTTGATAATATCAGGTACCTACCTACAGTGAAGAGTATCTACATGAATAGGTTTTCAGTTGAAAAACGAAAAACTATGAGTGATACAAACAAATTGATGTGGAAGAATCACATCAGGAATCATTATGTGAGTAATGTTCAGAAGAAATGTACCAGAAGGATGATGATGTTTGAGAACAGAATGGAAAATTTCCCATCTGAAATGAATATATAGAAGCAATAAGGTTAGACTCAATATGTTTATTTCATCAATGTCTTATGGATATTCTGCTCCAAACACAAAATATCAAGATGCTGGGATATTTAGAATTTTTTTTATTGGAAAATAACTTGTCTTATGTACGAATGACAATACAAATATATTTTTTAATAAATTGAATATAATTATGAAGAATTATTGCAATTTTTATTCTACTAATTTGTTCTCTTCTGATACCCTGTTTATTGTTGTACAGATGTATTGGCAGGTAAGTTTGAAAACACTATATATATTATTGTACCAAAGGTATATAGGTTAAATATATGTTTTGCTGAACAATGATTATTTTTTATAAAATCATCTTATCCACTAACTTCACTAAATATGGGAAGATGTGTCTATAATTGCCACAAATTGAACCATAGGAATATTCAATACCAATATGTATAACTTCTTAATTTATATTGAGTAATCATTTTGAATAAACTTCATTATTATTTATTATCATTCTATAATATCTGTTCAAATGCCCATTTCCTCCTCAGATTCTTCTTAATCTTCAGGTCGTGTTCCTTGAGGAAGGAGTTTCTCTTCAGCATCATATTCCAAACTACATTGATGAGTCTGAAACTATAAAAATATTTGATATCTATTTTGTCCCCAGTTTCAATGATCTGTACCATTCTGAAATGAATTTAATGACAATAATTGACTATGGAACAATTTTTAGAGGTCCCAAAGTCAAGTTCTTGGTAGTTTTTGTACTGAAACTAATAGTTCCAGTCAACTAGAAACCAGGTCTTGATAATTTTACACCTCCACCTCCTGGAGTGCGAAGTTTTCAGATAACATTGCAAAATAACACAGTCGCACTCACAAACCAATCAACAAACTGCAATAGAAAACCAATACTAGAAGAAATAATTAGGAATAATTGTAATTTTCAAGAATACGGATTCAAAGTATAACATATTCACAAAGACGAAGTTATAAGTTAATGACAACTGTCAGAAAATAATTTTTTGATTATGACATCTCAATCTCATGAAAGAATCTTCTTCATCGCCTTTGTATCAAATATCACGTCGATGATGGAATGCACATCTGTGGTTGAGTACATATTGGAAAAAAATAGAAGAAGAGAATATCAACCTAATATGATCTATTTTGACATGAACAAATGAGCTTTTTCCATTTTCAGGATGCCAGCGCCACTTGACAGGCAGACAGATTTTGATTCAAAGAACAGACAATATTGTACCTCCTCGCGTACTAGGTCGCCTACTAGGTTTTCATTTAGATCGACAATGGTTGAACAAATGAAAACATATTACCTACTATAGAGGAGCAAAAAGTGGGGTTAGACGCAGGATATCGAAAAGAGTTCAAGTTATAATTTGGGAAAATAGGAATTTGCTGCTTCGACCGACTATAAACTCGGGCACAAAAATTTCATCAGGAAACCTTGTTTTTCTCCATTCTTGAGATTGTATCATGTATACCAACTCACTCATGCATACAATGTCATTGAAATATTTGATTTGTTTAGACCATCACCGAAGTGCTATTGTTATTATTATCCCGAGAGAAAAAGCGGAATTCTTGGTTATAACAGAGAACTATCAAGTGAGCTAGAGCAATTTCTGTAGTCATATTCCCCCAAAAATTTCAGATTATAGGTAGGTTATCTTCTCCTTTCCTAAAAAGTGAGCTGTTATGTTTGTCTATACAGGGTGACACATTCCCCTGATATGTAAATGGAGGTTTCCTAGTATTCTCCCATAGAACCTTCATTGACAACGATAAAAATGAATCACTTGAAAGTTGACACTATTACAATTGCAATTGATCAACCAAAGGCGTAGAACGGATATAAAATATTTTTGTTCCTAATTTCGAGTCATAACTCGAAATTTGTGCTAATTTTATGTTACAATTGAGTTAATTTCGAGTTGTAACAACGCTCGTATTAACTCGCCATTTTGATAGATTTCTTTCTGGCTGATTTATGAAGCATCTTCCTTCAAGATGACGATAATTGATATGTCACCTCTGAGCATGAGAACAATCAGTTCGAGGCATTGATCATATATTGCAGATGAAAAAGGTTTTAATTGGTTTCAGTAACATCATAAACGGCTCTGAAGGAAGCCCTCCTGAGCAGTAAAGGTCACACTGTCCATACACTATACAGGGTGTCCGTAAAAGGTTTTTACAGAAACTTCAAACCTCGAATAAATATCTGGAACTTCTACGCCAATGGTACTAGAGGAGTTTAAAAATAAAATTTGGATTGCGTAAGTTGTATAATACAAAAAAGGTACTGTTGATAACATTCGATTACTCCCATGGTTTCGATAAAATTTGACTTTTATTAATACAAAGTCAACACAAAGACGATCAAGAGAAATTTCATTAGAAAATTTCAAAATATTCATTATTTTCAGGTATACAAAGATTATTATGACAGCACACTCACCTCAGTACAAAGTTTCTCAGTCTGGGCGCTAGACGGCTCTGGCTCACTTTTAGTACAAAAAAATATCCTTATTCAATTTTTTTCATCGTATATACTTATGTATTCAGTGTGTACACGTGGAAATAATTGGAAATCCGAGCAATATTTTGTTGACTGATGCTTTGAAGTTTAAATAACTGAAATAAAATTTAAATTTTGTCCAAACTATGAGAGTTATCGAATTTTATCTAGAAAACCTTCTTCATAGTATACAAGTTACGCAATCGAAATTTCATATTCAAACTCCTTTTTTCCTATTGGCATAGAAGTTTTAGATGATCATAATATGGGTTTCATTGCCCAATGAAGATCCGCCAAACTATAACTGAATTTGAGTAGAATTTCATGGGCCGTTTCAAAGTTATGAAGCAAAATCGATTTGAAAATTGTATAATTTCAGAGCCATCTAGGTTTGGAGAAGAGAAATGAAGGTATATGGAAAAATTATCAAATGTTTACTTATCGATGGACGTTTCGGGAACGAATCTGCTCCCGTTTTCAACATGAAAAATGGATTTTTTGTATCGAAAATTCGTTTTTGTCCTGACACCTTTCAGTTCTAAGTGACAATTGGTGACGTTGGCAATCAAATGAGTTACAAGATGTTTTCATTAATTGATCTTGAATTTACCATTTTCATTTCCAGTTTTCTGTTGAAAACGGGAGCAGATTCGTTCCTGAAACGTCCAAAGATAAGTAAAAATTTGATATTTTTTCTGTACATTATTCGAAAATTTTACATATTATATACAAATGCTTGAAAATTTGGAGAGTGAAACCAGGTGAGTATATCGGGATTGTATCAATACAACGCCCTAAAGAGGAATGTTATAATTATTTATGGTATATTGATGAGTTTATGGAGTTTGGGTTGAGTATCATGTGTTCATGGTTAAATGAGAGGAATTTCTCAATTGAATAGAATGCATGTGATAGTAAATGATTTTTTACCCATTTCTTGAATTGGATAAAATTCGCCCTCCCGAGCAGTAAAGGCCACACTGTCCACGCACTATACAGGGTGTCCGTAAAAAGTTTTTACAGAAACTTCAAACCTCAAATGAATATCTGAAACTTCTATGCCAATGGCAATAATTCAATTGAATAGAATGCATGTGATAGTAAATGATTTTTTACCCATTTCTTGAATTGAATAAAATTCGAAGATTCAACAGCTGGTGGTAAAACATTGAAAAATCTGACATTTATAGAATTTTGTTCAGTGACAGATAGTCTGAATTAAGGGGTTCTGAGTTTATTTGATGCTCTCGTAGCATGATTATAGACATCAGCATTGTCTGAGTACAGAGCTATATTAGAATGAGTTTACAGTAGAGTTTGGTATATAAAAACACAAGGTATTGGTAGAATTCTATATTTTCTGAATGAATAAATACTCTCAAGTAAAGTAGGTACTCTGAGTTTTCAGCCCATTCATTCAATGGATTAGCAACTGCTTGTCATACACATTATCAGCAATTCTTAGGAGAAATGCAAAACCTGTTCATATTCTTAAATCCACGAAATTTGAGTAGTATTAATTATATGTACGCCAATGGACATAACCCTAATATGGAATGCGATTGCCATTTAAGGGTGTCCTGAGGGTATATTTGCCTTATGCACACATAGTGTAAGCCGGATATTAAGGCACGTAAAGATATATTGAATTCAACTGGGTTATATTTGAATTTGGGTAGATCGTACATCGACTAAACATTATAACGTATGGATGTGCTAACAGCACACACTTGAAACAAACAGTTGGTGAATATTTAATCAACACACATAAATTCGACATATACAGGGTAATATGCATGTACCTAAGGGTAAGATACTAAAACTGAGTTTCGATCAGGAGCTGGTATTTATGGGGCCAAGCCAAAGACAAGAATCTCACTGAGCTTAGGTAAATACGCGACGGTGTTTCAGGCAGAAATTATTGCAATACATCATTGCGTGAAAGAATTGATACGGCAAGAGTTTAAAGGCAAAACCATTGCAATCTATTCAGATAGCCAGGCGGCAATCAAAGCAGTCAACTCTATGCAAGTTAACTCAAAACTAGTATGGGACTGCTTAGAAACCCTAAATGCACTGGGCAGTCAGAACAGACTGACTCTAGCATGGGTGCCAGCACATACAGGGTACGAGGGCAATGAATAGGCAGACTCACTTTTCCGAGCAGGAGCAAACAAAGCTCTTAATGGCCCAGAACCCTTCTGTGGTATTGCGAAAGCCATACAAAAGACTAGTATCAAATCATGGATGCAAACTAAATCTCAAGAATGGTGGAACAACTCGCCAGGAATGAGACAGGCAAAAGAGTTTATTAAAAAACCATCGCCAACATTCACAGAATATCTACTAAGCCAGAAACGAAGTTCAACTAGAATATTAGTGGGACTTCTCACAGGGCATTGTGGGCTCAACAAACGCACATGAGTACGATAGGTCTGACTGAAGAACTGCTGTGCAGGTTCTGTCAAGAAGAGGAAGAAACAGCAGTACATATACTTTGCCACTGTGAGGGCTTGTCAAGACTAAGGTTCCTTACGCTGGGTGAGGAAAAACCAGGAGCCCAGAGATACACAGGAGATCTGAAAGCTAGCCTATGGAGTCTCATAGAGAAGGCGGGGCTAGCCGAAGAGCTCTAATCGATTTTGAGGGCAGACACAATAGATCTGAAAAGGTCGCGGTGTGGAGGCAGATAGCCCGAAGGCCCCATTCTAAATCTAATCTAATCTAAGGGTGAGATAGAGTAGGCCCTGATACGACCCATCCAGCATCCACGCCTGAAAGGAAATTTTCTATCTACTGTTATTCAATTTGAGCATGAAGCGACTGAACTTGTACAGGTATTGCTATTTTCACATACTACCTTACTTTTTTTTGAACGAATAATGCCACAAACAGAATTTTCATAATACTTCATGTTTTTGAGATATACGGGGCGAAATTGAGAATTCTCACTTTTTGAGCACTTCCCGTATCTGGGTTGCTTTTCAATTTATCGACAAGATGAGAAAGAAGCCTTATATAACTTCGTACGTATAATAGATTGGCGAAGCTACTCATTTTATTTCTGTAATCGCCCATTATTAGAAAATAAAGTCAAAACTACCTGTATATTTCTTTCCAGTTCGATTCAGATCTTGATAAATAGCTCATCAAAAATATATGATAGTTGAAATTTTTTTTTTCGAAAAAAAAATGTTTGCCACCATTTTCTGAAGATGAGTGATTACAGAAATGAAATGAGTACGCAACTGTATTATATGTAGGAAGCTGAATAAGGCCTCGGTCTAATCCTGCCGATAAGTTGAAAAGTAACAAGATCATAAGGTGGTCAAAAAGTGAGAATTTTCAACTTCACCCTGTATCTCAAATACATGGAGGACTGAGAATATTCTGATTGCGGCATCATTCGTTCTACAAAAAAATAAGACGGTAATGCATGTGAAAACTGCAACACTGTATCTCCAAAGATAATTGAGATATCGTGCAAAAGCATCTATATAAACACACTGTACATAGTTCGATCTCCATAACCCTAACAACACGAGTTCGTCCCAGGGACGTCCCGGGGACGTCCTTCATTTTCTACGAGGACGTCCCTGGGATATTCTGTGTCGGGACATGATATATACTAGGGACGTTCCAGGGACATCCGCTTTCCACAAAAAGAGGCATCCTAGGGATGTCCTTCTGGTATGTCCCTGGTATGTCCCTGGGATGTACCAAGTACGAAGAAAGGATATCCCTTCGACAAAGGAAAAAAAAATTTAGGTCGAGTACCGATTGAACCCGGGACGTTTGGCTTATCAGGCACGCATCTTACTCCATTGACTATTGAGCCTCCTGAAGATTTATCTACTGAACAGATTTATAAACAGGACTTAACTACAGAAACCTGAATAAATACAACTTTGTTAGGATTTGGGTATAATTATTATATCATTCTTGGGTGTTTAAAAATGAGGGGCATTATGCATGTACGATTCCTGTTTGCGAAAAATGGTAATTTCTTAAGAAGTTCTGAAACTTCATTCTTTATTTTCATCACGATTATTTTCCGGAAGAAACACAAACTTTTCAAAAAAATGCAACCTAATACTTTGATGACTTTGTTACCATCATGCTTAAAAAGATTCTCATTACGATTTCCACATTTTTAAGTAGGAGGAAGAAAATCAAAATAATATTCATACAATATTTCTCGAATTGACTAGGCCGTTAGTGGATGTAAAAATTTGGCAAAAGATAAGATTCACAAAAATTCTCAAACATACGACATGATTGTTTCGCTAACACAGTAGCTTCGTCAGGTTCATTGTACCAGTATATCAATATATCAGTATAATATACAATATTTTTCAATGATTTCGATTCTTCGATCCCTCATATGTGTGAATTTCCAACCAATAATGAATTCATGAAATAATTTTTTTATTATTCTATTATCATTTCATTTAAATCCACATCTAGATCGTGACGTAGGCTCTCATGAGGATTGTTCAATTAGCAAAGCCTCAACAACTTATTCATTCATCAATTTTTTCCAACACTGGTGGTCTGGTGCTATGGAATAATAAAAAGTATTAAATTGGACCCGCGGACTGCTCTGTTTTATTAATTGCATTTCCATAATAAAAGGGATACTTATCTTTATTCATGCTGCAGGCAACATTTTTGCTGGACTAGAGAAAATGAAAATTAGCCACGTTACAAATCCATGAAAATAAGTTGTCCAGAGAAACGATTCTCCCTATAACTGGGATTTGAGCTTATATGACAAGCTCTATTAAAAAAAAATTGAGAAGTATGGCGTTGGATAGGTATATCGAAAGCTTTTGACAGTCTCCAAAGCTCAGATTTGTATTCTCACTGAAAAAGCCGAACTCAGCATGTCTAACGACTCTATACCAAAACTAGGTTGTCTATAGAATACCTGTCATCCTAGGGTACGCACTATGGTCCACGAAAAAAATAAAGATTTGCTTTGGTACACTCCAAGAGATTAAACAAATCTGTGTCTTCGACAGCTCATTCACGATCTGTAACTCTCTTTTCTCCCTCGAAGTAGGTACACGGACAGAATCTATTATAGCTGTCATAAAACTACACTCAGTGCAGCTTGCCTAATATTATGTTGAATGCTCCAGTTTCTTAAATTCATTCAAAACTCGCCATCTGACATAATTTGTGCAAAGCTGTTGTCATCTCCCTCGCTTCCTAGTAACCATTCAGATATATCAGAAGTATTTTCCATTACGTTCTTACTCGTGGATGGTACTTCATGATCATCAGGTCTCAATGAATTCTTGCTATTTGGTGGTTTTAGCTGGGATGAATTGAAAGACGCAGTGTTTAGAATTGTTTGAGAATTCCAATATACTGTTGCTCTCATGACTTGATTTTTGATTCTTACGTGATTTTCCTTAATTTTTCGCTTGGATTCGCCATTCCTTTTAATTTCACACCATTTATCTTCTTGTGAGTTCATTTCAATGTGAGTCGTTGTAGGCAAAAAAAATACGAACATTTATATTAAGGGATTTTTGTTTAACACAGTCCGAAAAAAACTCGATAAATCCTATAGATTTTATGATTGACTTCGATGAATTCATTGTGGCTCATAGGTTTTGATTATCACTTTCACATATTATTATTCATTACTGCCTCAGTCAAATCCTAATTGGCCTAGCGTAAATTTGGTTTTATGTTTGCCTCATGGGGTATTTTCATAGGATTAGTTCAATACCTCTTGGTCGAATTCGAGAAATTGTCATGGACATGAAGGCCAATTTACTTTCTTCAGAGCATTCATATAACGGTAGAACAAATTAGACCTTATCATTTGCGCTCACATAACCTCTTTAAAGTCTCATGGAAGCTATTAGGCATCTAAAATGTTACTCGGGTTGTATAATTAAAGTTTTGTCCGTGTACCAATATCGAGTAATATTATATTCTGATGTATCGATTGCCTTGCAAGCAATAATCCGAGAGCCCTGTCATTGTCACAACAATCGCTTTCTAACGAGTCTCGTCTCTCGTAACAGAAACCAGAGCTTCTCGGGAACATCGTCACGCCATCAGACTATCGCTTCTTTGATAAAAGATTCCCTTTGATATACACATTATAAATACAAATAAGCTGAACACTAACGGAATATTGCATTATTCAAAAGGACCTTCCACCTTCAATATCAGGTTCAATATAGGTACCTATTGCTGATGCGAGAATCTAGAGGTGTTTCGTAATATTCGATATGATGGAGCTAATTTTCATTGTCTGGGGAGTGATATCGAGTGTACCTACGAGGAAGTTATGAGAGATCAAGTGGGATGAGATTACATTTTTATCGGAAGAGTGTCTCGAAAAATTGCCTCCTTGTGATTTGTAGCTGACAAAGTAGATATTTGAAAATGATTATTTCTATACATGCCTCTGCATAATAATACCTCCAGATCTTCGTATTCCTGACTGTATAGCAACAAAATTGACGTTTTATATGTATATCATGCGATCACAAATCTATATCATGCGATCACAAATCTAGGTGACATTTGAAATGTCAATTTCATGCTTATATATATTATAAGAGCAATGAAGATTATGTGTTTTCTGAAACTATTTATATTTTTTTCTATTGTGTATTCATTAGTTATTTTCGAGTAACAAAGTAGGATGTAATCTGTACAAAATAGCAATGTAATTCGTCTTTATCATTCCATCATCTCTGCATGAACTTTCATAATGCCAAAATACAGTGTGGTCAGTCGACCTTTCAAAAACTAGATGATATTTTTTCATTGGAATTTTGAAAAAATACAATAATAATGGCTAAAACTAGGTCGAAACACATTCAAACCACTTTGCATAATAACCGTTACCATCGAGACTACTTGATAGTTGTATTGAGAATGAGCTCAATCTATGGAATGAGGAAAGCTTTCAGAATCTGTGAGCACACAATAAGGACCGTATTTTTAAATAATAATTCGATGAAAGTTATACGAATACGAAATGTTGCATACATAAATCAATCTCATCACGGTAAATCTCATCAAATTTTTCTGTGTCTTCAATAATAACGTAAAAAAAATATAAAATATATCTTATAAAAATTCACTCCTTCCGACATACTTGGAAATCTTAATATAATTCTGAAATATCACGAGGGCTAATAAAATTACCTTGTGAATGCGTAATTGTTTTCTCATTTCTTCTCCTACCGTTGCCGACATAACCATGCCTAACAAGTGTACAACCTTGTACAGGGTGTCCCTGAAAGATCTGTACAAAATCTAATCATAGTCCTGAGGTCAAATTAAGCCGATTTCACCTTAGTCCGAATGACTCTGTTTCCGAGATACAGCGTGGTAAATTTATGAAATCAAAATTGGCAACTGCACTCCTGAAAAGTATTTTGAACCACCAAGTCACTGAATAAACTACATCCACGAAGATAACAGCAAACAATTTTTATTCAAAATAATTAAAAAAATCCGGTGCGGTATCGAACATTGAAAACCGAAATGTCTCGAATGATTCAGCGAATTCTCACGAGTTCATTTTTATTTTGCATGACAATATTTGAAAAAACCTTTCCTCAACAGAAGAAGTCGAAAACTATACTGATAAAAAAGTTATGGCCATTCCAAACCATTGGAAGTGCATTTGTAAGCCCCCTCTAACGGTCACAGTGAAAAGGTGTCGGTATTCGGGTTTCGCATCTCAAAAAACTCTCAGCTACCAATTTTTGAAGTGATACGTCTGAAAACGTTCATACAGAGAATGGCACAAAAAACGGCCTGGACTGTAATTTTTGAATTATTCGATATAGGGTTTTTATAATTGGTAAGTAGCTAGTATACCAAATTGCTCATTAATTGATATTTTTGATTTTCAATTGGGACACCCTGTATTGTATTCCATAATATGTTAGGGATTAACATGACGAATTCAACGATACCGGGTTTGATAGGGTTAATTCAAACGATTACAATGATATTTGCGTTCGAAGTTTCCATAAGCTCATTGGGTGTGACTTCGCAATATCAAAACTTCTTGGAACGTTTCAAATAACCCTATCAAATTCGGTATCGATGAATTCGTTATGACAATCCTTAACCGATTATGGAATACAATACAGAGTGTCCCATTTGAAAATGCAAAGTTGGGGTCGTTTCCAGTAAAACCGAAAGTGATAGAACAAAAATTGTTTCGTCAATTAATGAGCAATTTGCTATACTAGCTGCCCACCAATTGTCAGAACCCTATCTCGAATAATTCAAAAGTTACAGTCCTGACCGTTTTTGTGCACTCCTCTGTATATCTGGAGAAAAACGATTCTTATTTTTCAACTTCACCACCTTGTATCTCGGAAATGGGCAATTTCGGACTGAGGTGAGTTACTTTAAATCGGTTGATTTTGACCTCAGGAATATGTGCTGATATTTTATACAGACCTTTTAGGGACACCCTGTATATTTTCCTCATCATGTTCACACTGTATAGTTGCACTGAATAGCAATAATTATTCTCCTCAGTTATCCAATTTCCGATTCAAGGGATTTGCTCAGAATTTCAAATTCTTTTCGCGAAAATCACGAACCAATAGATGGCTCTATTAAACGTCAAATTTCAAACTGAGTATGAACAACAAAAACATTGGCGTATGCACTCATTGCAAATTGGTTATTTCGAAATCATTTTGCAAAATAGTGAATAATAAGTTGACTTCTTGAAATACGTACAAGGTTTCCAGTATGGAAAAAATTACTATTTGTGCAGAGAAATTGCCATTTTGATGTGGACAATGGTGGTATTCATCATTGATATCACACTACAATTCCACAGTTTTCAAACATATGGAATGGTCGGAATGGTCCACTCAACACTTGCATGGACTGGAATGGAACCATATAAGCAATCAGCTATTACAACAATATGGTATAGGTATAAAGAAATAATTGAATTCATCAAGAAATATCACTGGCTTTCATGAAGGAGATGGAATTCTAGTGAAGGGGTTGGAAAAGAAGATATGGTTGGAGAGGCTGCTCAGAATGAACAATATCATCGATATACATAAACAAGGATCTCCAGCAATTGAGGACTTGAATGATTCTACAATGATTCTAATTGTGCTTCAGAAAATTTATATTATATTATTATAAGGTAGGTACTGGTTTCTTCATTGTAAACAATAATAGTTCCTGCAATAATTCGAGTTTTTTCATCAGGGAAAGATGAGGTTCTGGAATATGCACTTGAACAAATAAATTATTTTCGAATAAAACACATAATTACGAAACTCAAAACAATGGTCGCCATATTTGTTGTCATTGTTGTGCATACTCGCAAGACTTCTACAGTTAGCCACCAGAGGCCGCACACTTCGTGATTTTCGCGAATAGTTAACTCGTGGTCACCCATCAGTATTTGAACTCAGTTTATCTGATGACTCTAATCACAATGATGTTCTCTGCAAATATATTTCAGCCATTACTCACTTCATTGGCTAGAGATTCCGGATAGAAAAATGGCCTCGTTAAGTAAAGTAGTAGCATTGCAGCAGAAAGTTACAAGGCGGAACTGTAAATAAATACTTATGGGCACTATTCCAACCACAACATGAATATCAAATAGTTCTGGAAAAGTTTCCAGGACGAATTCCATTTGCGTTCCTAGAGACGTGCCATTGTAATGGGACGACTACAACTAACATCCACTCGCATTATACAGGGAAATCCCAAAATAACAAGTGTGAAAATTTGTACAAGTTGCATGCATTGATCAATCAAATGAAGGAATCTGTATTTTGATTAAATATACTGGGTGACACATTAGACATGTAACAGCCTGTAGTTTTTTTATCTGAAGAGATAAATATTTGAAATTCGCATTGGTTATATTTTCGATCATGACGCTTCCCTTGAACCCAATGACAATTTTCTTCAAACACCTGTTTGATCGGAAGTAGACCCAACTTTTTTTTTCGAATGGCATCCTGTATATTTCTGTAGCATATCTTATTTGCCTTGAAATTCTCTGTTGAACTATGTATTACATTAAGTTGGCTGTGGCTCGAATGAAATGACATTTCGATGCTTGATATAGGCTCAGAAATCCAAAGACTTAGACGATATTATCAGAATATTTTCCATACCCTAATCGGTCCCAGACGATTGCCAATAATTTCAATAAGATTAAACAAATTATCCGAAAATAACTCATGATATTGAGAAAACTAAGATAGAAACTCAGTTTTTTTCATTTGACTACTTGTGAAGAAACTATTTGTCTTTCATTTTTGCCATGTAGCCATAATATGATCATCCATTTGGATACATGAAACTGAAATTGTTGTATTGTGTTGTATTGAACTGTATCGTCCTAATATCGTGAGTTATTTTCGGATGATTTTTCCAAACAATGAAATTATTGGCAATCTTCTGGGACCGATTAGGGTATGGGAAATATTCTGATAATAACGTCTTGATGATCTTTGGATTTCTAAGCCTATCAAGCATCGATATGTCATTGTATTCGGGCCACAGCCAACTTCATGTTTTTGAATAAAATGCAATTTAACAGCCAATCAATGAACGAATATTAAATTGTGATACATAGTTGAATAAAGAAAAAAGTAGGGTCTACTCCCAATAGGGAAGCGCCATCATCGATAATATAACCCTTGTGGATTAAAAATTTGTATCTCTTCAAATAATAAAACTACAGGCTGTTACATATGTCTCACCCGGTATTCATAATCTAACCGCAAATCGCTTCCATCATCATGTGCTATATATCTGCAAGTGGGTAATATCTTAGATTGAAAGTTGATGATTATGCCCAAATTTTAATCGACGACACCATTTCGTACATACGGAATTGGAAATTATCAACAAGTAAATACCCCAAATGTTTTTTTTTCGATTTTGAAAATACGTGATATTATAACATTTATTCAGGTCCAACGAAAAGCACGAAGAACAGTAACAAAATATTATGTCAATTTGGAATAGACAAATTACATCATATAGTGACCACTGAGCTTCAAAGAGAATTGACAAAGTGAGTGGAGAATAAATTCGAAGGAAAATGAAGTGAACTTTTTTTGCCACGGAGAACAATGAATTACATCCTCCCGGAATCTATCCATCGATTCGAATAAACGAACACTGGTGCAAGTGTTTCCCTCCTGATTGCCTATTGATTTCGATTTAGCCAGGTTAACGCTCGACACCTACAGACCGGTTTCGAGCTCTTTGGCTCTCATCAGTGTAGGGTAGTCTCCAGCTAGCAGTCCAAAGACCGCCAGATAAGCGAAACCTGGCCCAGCAAAAATCAGGTCGGCACCTTATTGTGTGGCTGATTGCCCAAAAAGCTCGAAACTGGTCTGTAGCTGTCGAGCGTCAACCTGGGTGAATAGAAATCAATATAGGCATTCAGGAAGGAAAGACTTGCTCGTTTTTACGAATCGACTGGTCTGGAAACTATAGTTGTTTTCCTGCCGTCATCTACCATTGTTGTTTATCATATGAACATTTGTGGAAATGCCTTTGAGCTTCGTATCTACTTATTTGAAATAATTGAACTTGATTGATTGAAAAAAATTTAATTATTTTGGAGCGACGTCCAGGTATAATACTTGATAATCGTCGCTTCTCAATTTAAGTACTCATGCATTCTTTTATTCACTTCAGTATTGCCCTGATATTGTCACATTCCACAACATCTGATGGATTTGGGGAAATCGTAGAATCTTTCTATAAAAAACAAAGTTACACCTAGCGATTCTATAGTGATTTGAATTCAAACTGTACTGTAATACCCTTTGGGTTGGTGGAAACTCCCAGCTCCTTTCGTATAGCCATTTATCCTTCCGCTCCATATATTCTCAGATTCAATTTCAGCTGGATACAATATTTATTTCGTGAATATCTGAAAAGCCTCGAGAGATAAAGGAAAAAATGGCGAGAGCAAGAAATATGTCACATATATCTAACTTAGCGTGGATGTCTGCATTTTTTTCTTTTACCATGCGTAGCTATTCATCATACCACCCATTGGCTGTCACCTTCTCCAATAACTATACGACTAATGAAATGATGGAAATAGAGAAAACTGAAGTTGCGAATCACTTGACTTATGTAAACGTTTATATAATTCTTCTGAGTAAGGAGTGTAAATCAGATCAGAGGAAGTTTTTTTCTGAATCAATTATCGAGCAGAGTCTCCCATCAGTAGATGCCATTGGCAAAAACTCTTATCTGAGTTGTAGAAAATAAAACATATATTGTGTTTTCTCAAGACAGCACTTTCCGAAGATATAAGCCTTTGAAGAATGAACATCAGAAGTTCGACCTTGAGGATGGAAGATTCCTAGATTGCTCATTTAATGATTATTATCGATCATCTATCATCTGTTGCAGCCCCATCCACTTCTGCACCTGGTGTGAACAGACCAAGCAAATATTGTTGTGCAACAGTTGCACACCAGTAGATACATTGGAATATTTATACAAATCTCTCAATAATAAAGGAAACTCACTGTGCCCTTTCAATGATTTGAGCCATGCCTTTGATACAATAGACAAAAATTCACCATTGCAAAAATTAGAGGCCATAGGTGTCTCTGGAATACCACTCGATTGGGCTTAATCATATCTATCCAATCGAACAGAAATATCAATGTTCGATATCATCAAATCCCAACCAAGAGACTCCAGGCTAGGAGCCCCTCAGGGGTCAATCCTAGGTCCCTTATTTTTAATTATATATACATCTGATATCAAAAGGTGTTGTCACCTTTCAGAGCAAATGGTACTGTATGCTGACTATACCAATATCTTGATGTCCTATAAGTATACTGAACAACTAGTTACAAATAGTAACAATGTTTGCTTGGTCTGTTCCCACTTTACGTGTGATATGTGTGTTGAGCAGCAACTTCTTTGTTTTAGGACAGACGACCCAGATTGACCATTGCGTTGGCAGTACTTCTTACGAATGAATCGTATCGGAGGGTTCTGAAGGTCATCTTCCTCCATAAAGGGCCACCAGACATTATATCCTATAATTAACTCTATTTTTCCGTGGATGAAATCAGGCAAAACAGGAACTTAAATAATTTTTTTTTGTTTTTCAATTGTTCTTATCCATCATTCAGTTGCCTCCCTACGAGCAACCCTCAAAAGTCTTCAAGAGACTTGTGCGAGCAAGGAATGATGGGGGTCTTACCATTCAAAGTGTGATCCCAAACAAATTCTTAGGCAATCAGAAAAATTTCTCCGGTCTTGGTGGAAATCGAACCCACCTACCAGCAATCCAACGTGCATAGAATACTGACGCTTCAACCACGAGGCTACGCTGGTCACTCTTGGTCTCTTAGACAAGGTGTTCATTTTTCTGGAAGGCTGACATAATTTTCATTTCTCCTTACCAGCGAAGGGCAGAACTGGTGTCTGATCTGAATCGTTATGTGTGTCATTGATACAGAAAGATTGATAGTAAAATTATTTGTGCAGTTTTCGTCAATCAATGTCTCACAAAAATCGAGCTCCAGACCTCTTGGTCAGTTTTCATCTATACCTTTTCTGTAAATAAGGAAACCTGCGAGGCTTTGGAATTCTTTGCCAATCGAACTATTCCCAAGAACCTCGCCTTACCTTACTCAACCTAACCCCCAGAAGTTCAAAAAAACTCCACCACCTACATCATATCCCTATCCTCCCTAGGTCCGCACGATGTTCCAGGAACATTACTGGAATTTCCGTTAGTGCGCTCCAAGAGATAAAAAAAATCAAGCACCCCGTACAATTGTATCGTGTGGATACGACATATACAACAATGTAAAACCAAGTCCACACATGGATTTTGCGTGCAATATAATACTTCACATTCTATCATAGGCGGCTCATTCAATCCGGTCAACCACAATCGTCAATTGTTTCCCGTACCAGCGACATTTGCATAAATATTTATCAGCATTGGTAACGCATTTCGAATACCTGATTTATACAACGCTATCATGACGAAATACAAAACTCTCATCGTTCCAGCAGGATATTTATTACGCTTTCCTGGCGAACTAATTAGCTCTAGTGGTGTCATTAGAGTCAGTGGGACACAGAAATGACAGTCAATAAAGAGTCGCAGCAATTATAAACCGAAACGGATCATTTTGTCCTTGTTTTGGAATCCTTTTGCCTAGGGCGAAATTGTTAATATTCAGATTGCTAAATAATTGTCGTATTGCCGGAAAAGTGCATATGATTCAGTTTGACCTTCGTTTATGCATACACTCAAAGAAATAGTATGGGTTGAATCAGGGCCTACTCTATCTCACCTGGCCCTGGTTGAATTGACAAAAAAATGTGTTTAATCAACAACATCATTATAATTGTTGAATAAAACTACAATGATGGTACATTCAATGATTAGGTGGTCGTCAAAACAATTCAGGAAAAATTGTACATGAACAAATTCAACGTCAACCAAAAATATTAGTTGGTTTTCATATTATTTTTGTGGCACAACCAATAATTTGTGAAAATTAGTCAAATCGAACTAGGAATAGTACTTCAACAACATTATAACTGTAACTGAAATATCATAATAGCTCGCTCACTGTTATATTTGATAGACAAACGAAAAGGAAGTTATAATCAACATATAAGTATTTCAAATCAAACTAAAGATAGTATTACAACTATATTATATTGTAACTGAAATATTATTACAGCTTGCTCACTGTTAAAGTTGGCAATCAAACGAAAAGGAAGGTGAAATCAACCTGCAACTATTTCAAATCACTCTAAAGATTGTATTCAAACTATATTATGTTGTATTACTAATATATTATTACAGCTCGTTCACTGTCATAGTTGGTAGACAAACGAACAGTAGGTTAAAATCAACCTTCTTTGAGGGGTTGACAGTGAGCTTGTAATCTTATTCTTAGTCCACATGACATTTTGTTGCTGGCGTCTCATTTTGTTCTTTGTGTTGTGGCTTTATATTATTTTGATATTATCGTTTCACGTTATACCTATTCTGCAATAAAGTGATTTTGGTAAGTTGATTATGTTATCACTTTATTCAATATCGAGTAGTAATTTAGTACTAATTTGGTAATGATTTAACACACTGTAAAAAATTATTGCTCAAGTTCGTCCCTTTTTCTCAGGACTCTCATCAATTTTTGGATCATTTAGTACAGAAGAAGTGGACATATCCCCAGGGAGGATGTATATGACAAGTACCAGAATAACCATACAAGAAGATTGAGAAAGTTTTGAAATCTCAATAATCATGATGAGGAAAATTCATCAGTTGATCGTGATTATGTATGGTGACTAAACATAGTCAAATATTGTTTGCTGGTTGATTTTCATATGCTCTTTTTGGTTGATTTAACCCAGCAATTTTTTTGAGTGTAACAACTAACTAATTTTCATAGCCCCAACAATATATTTTCAGGTATATATCATGTGGAGTACCTCAGGGACCAATATTATTCATGATTTATTTGAATGATCTATAATCAGGCGGGAAACAATAGGAGGAATCATCAGATGAAAAATGATGACTGACACAATTTCAATATGGACATTGAGAGAGATCATGTCAAACTCAAAGACTGGTTTGATAGTTGATTACTTCCCACTCTGAAAATCGAACTAGAAATTTAAATAGACGGAATTCTCAGATGGGACTACCACACGAATTAGGTATTTCAAAATAGACTGAGTCGTATTTTATTTTCATTCAAGCAAGGTGGAATATCTTTGAGCTACAGAAATTGAAGAAAAATACATCTCTATTTAGTAGAATCACATCTTAGTAATAGTTTATTTTATTGGGGAGGAGTCGTATCAAGGATTCACCAACATTCTCTATTTTTTTTTCATCTTTTGGAATTCAAAACTGCAAGAGATCCGAGAATATGAGGAAATATTCAAGTAACAGTCAGTGGTTTTGAAAAATATAAACATATAGAATAGGAATGAAGGTGCCTACATCGAACGAATTGGATATTTTGAAATTGGGAGCAGATTTGTTTCCAAAACGTCCAAAGTACCTAAACTCAGTTTGAAATTGAAACAACAAATTCGATTTTCTGTAATTTTGAGGTATCACCGATGGAAACTGTTATTTCGATCATTGAAACGAAAATGTAGCTAGTATAATGAATGACATTTCGATAATTAGACCCTCAAAATTGGTTCGCCTAGTCTCGAATTACTCCTATCACACCAGTGATGGGTATTCAACTGGCCGTCAATGAAACAGATAAAATAGTTGCAAGTGTCCATTTTCGAAAACATGAAGACTAATATGGCTATAACTTGTTTTCTTGTACCATATATTATACCAAAGTTTTCACTTAACCCTATTGAGAATATTCACTCAGGGTTAGTGATTTTTTTGTCCGAGTATATTTCCTTGTGTTTCACCTCGTTCTCCCAAAGGAAATAACACCAATTTATGAGTGGAGACAAAACTGGGCTGCTGTTAGACTTTGTAGATCGTTAAATAAAACACTAGGGAGTCATTTTCAGGGTCTGCAATCTAATAAGCGGATATCAATGTCGCTGCTCAACTGTTAACTGGTGGCATTCGATGAAAATTTCATTCTTGGGGAGTTTAAGACTGAATTTCGAATGATTACAAACTAGCTCATTCATTCTTGTCTTATTCCATCAGAAAGTTGATAGTGTGGATTCTGTTCGAGATAAGTTCCGTAAACATTCCATAGGTCTCACTCATTTTCAATTTTTCAGGAGGAACACTTTCAACAAAACACTACTAATATTCATTATACGAATTGATGCTTGACCCTCGATTCTCTCGAAATGTTGGACCAATGATATACGATCACTGAGGAGATACACAAATATCTGAGGAATACATGCGTGAATAAGGAATCACGAAGAAACCATCGATATCCTATACAGAAAACCGAATTCCTGAAACAAGTTCAAGATGTTTCAAGGTATTTTGACTGCATATGGATATGCCGACCGTGTCTGCTGAACAAAGGTCATTTCAGGGGGAAGGGGCAGCTGATGATTTTTCGACAAATAATCTTCCATAAGGGAGTCCATTAAAGGGTGGTAGATCTGCAACGTTTCACCAAAAATATGAGGTTAGCAGTCATCTTGTCAGAGTTGAGTAATTGCGATAAGCCTGATGATGCCTTTTCTTTGAACCGACAGCAATATCAGAGAACGCCTCTATTGTGTATTCACCTTAAGATAATTATTGTGTACTTACCTTAAGATATTTAGTTTTAATCTCTGTATGTAAGTTGTCACTTGTCATTGTCAACAACTGTCATGACATGAGAGATTCGCGCCAGAATGTCGGGTGTGTCTTATACGATATTATTGTTATCAATATCTCAATTATGTTAGGTGATAACAAAAGTAATAATAAATAAGTCCTGAAAAATGTGTGTATTCAATTTGGTCATTATATGAATACATAAAGCCTCGAAGTTGGTCTCCAGACATGCGCACTGTACTCAAGATATGGTGATTTGTGAGATTTGAGTGTCAGAAACTGCTATGAGGGGAAATACTTCTAGATGTGAAGGGGAAGCAGCCCTGGATGTATCGGCAACATGATCAGACCAAGATATTGACAGATTATCGGATACCTAAACCATGCTTCGATATGGACCCGAGAAAATTCTACTTAGTTATACGAGTGTGTATTGAGAAAAATCACATAACTGGTGATTTGAACATTCCATTGGCCTGAAATTATCTGTAGATCGTATGAATTTAACATTTTCAACTTTCAATCAAAACACCGTTTTGGTTCTAGTAAGGTCTCCTGTTAGAATTGATATAGGACAAGATTAATAGATTATAGTTGAGAACTGGAATTCAAGAGAGAACAATGTCACTCCTGGAATATGTCTTTCCACAGTTGAACTGTATTTTGTGATCCTTGAACAGGTGACATTCAATTCAGGAAATATAATAGTAGGTTCCGCAAGGATCCATTCTAGCACCAACACTATTTCTACTACATTTCAACAATTTGTTGAGAGCAACTTCATGTCCAGTACAAAGCTTCGCGGATGATAGTACCCTCCATACCGCCTTCTCTTCCAGGGCTCCAATACCAGCCAGGCACATGAAAAACGAATGAGGGAGAAATGTTGACAACATAAATATGGACTTGGCAACAATTCTCGAATTCGGATCCAATTAGTTGATAGATTTCAATGCAAACAAAACACAAGCATGCCTCTTCTCTAGAAAAGCCGATCTCACTGTGCCCAACATAAGCTTGTCAGGAGTAACCATACCTTTGAAGACAGCCATTTCGATGTTTGGTATTACTATCAGCAATAACCTTTCTTGGAAAAATCACATGAGATAAATTGCTAAAAGTGCATCCCAAAACTTGGTTTTCACTTTCGGGTCAGGAGCTATTTCACTTCCAGTCAGCTGCTCATGATCTATAAGGCACAGATCCGACATGTCCTGGGATACTGTTCCCATATTTGGAGTGCAGCACCACATACCCTGAAACTGTTGGATTCTGTCCAAAAAAGGGCAATTCGTCTCGTGGGTGATGCCTCGCTCACAAACTCCCTCACTTCTGTGGAACAACGTAGAAAAGTGGCCGATTTGGCTCTATTTTATAGATATTTTCATGGACGATGCTCCTCTGGAATATCAACATTTGCTCCTCCCTTGGCAGTCCCCGCGAGATTGACCCATCGAGTTGAGGCTTCGCACCCCTTCGTGGTCACTTTGGAGACCTGCAGAACATCACTTTCCAAAGACTCGTTCATCCAACGAACAGCGAGGTTCTGGAACACATTGCCAAAGGAGGTGTTCCCAGAGGCATATAACCTCCAGAAATTTGGGAAAAACACCAATTCCTACCTCATTTTCCTTGGTTCTCACGATGTTCTTCAAAAATTACAGGATATCCCTTTTAGTGGGAACCAGAACATTAGAAAAAAACAGCCCAAGAGATCGTGAAACCTTCGAACAGGGTGATAATTTCGTTTCCAAAGAAGTGAAGTGGTTAAGAGATCTTCCAGAAGATATTGAGGACATATTTGTTCATATAATTATACTCAAGTGGAATTCGTTGAGGAAATACAGGGCGTTGAACTGCATCAGGACGTTATAATGTTTTCACGATATCTCGATAAGTTTGAGTCGAAAATTCTTCCAATTTGGATAATATCTTGCTTTCTTGGCTGATTGTTGATGTGAATTCACTAAAGTGAGGGAAACCCACGAAGTGGAATCTGTATAGGCCTCATTTGCTTCTAATGATTGAATTGGTTCCATTCTATCTGCTGCTCCGTTGCTTTGGGGATTCGTATTCAATTTATTATTACTCATGTTAGAATGAACGTGAGCGATATTAAACCGTTTTACCGCTCTTGGAAAATGCAGCCATGAAAATTGTAAGAGACGTATGACATATCCAATCTGGAAGTTGCTACAGTAACACCAAGTTGAAAGAGGCGGATGCAGGCGGTAGCTATTAAGTTTTCAAACTGCGGTTTGAAATGGACATAACTTATTTTACGGTGGATTTCTGATGCTAGCGTAACGATTTTCCTGGTTTTATTCAGTTATTATAGACGGTTCAATGTGCCGAAATTTATATAAGAGACAGAAATGACGGTAGAAAAGCATTTCTGTGGCAGCTGGTATTACAGGAACATTTTTATAGAGGTTGACGGGATATTTAATCGTTAAAATAATGTTTCTCTGCTAATAACAAGAAGAACAATCAGTTTAGAGCGAGTTAACACGAATAATCACAATTTTGAAAATTAGATTAATTTTGATATTGAGGAGGAAGTAACATATATGGTTATCGATTATTTAATAATATAGGTCGCGCACATGACCGACCCTGTAAGTGAAACATTGGAACACAAACTAACAAAATATTCAAATAGTTCTTCACAATAATTTTGACATTGTAAAATGCACAAACAATGCAGCGAGAGACGAAGGAATGAGATTTTTCAGGTAAATGGTGGTCTAAAAGTACTGTAGTCACTCACATAGTTTCCAACATAAAATTATGCAATTTCTCACTCCTTCTTCCTCTTCTGCAATAGAAGCTGATACTGCTAATCGAGTGGAAATGTCTACAACACATATGACCATATTATTATTTCGTCAGCATGTCAGATCATTCCTCCCGTTTGGCTGCTCGAATCCAAACTTTTTGCCTCCTTTTAGAAACTTCACAAGTATTTTTAGTAGGTCCTATTGCAGAAGGAATTCCAATGGGGAATGACAAAATTTCGAAATGAAATCTATGTCAGTATTTACCAACCTGCTAAATCCTATTCCTTCGTATCTCGCTTCATTCTTTGTGCATTGTACAACAGCACAATTTGATGATATGCTTGAATGAATGAATTGACGAAAAAATACGATTTATATGCCAATTAATTCTGAAGAACTATTTCAATCTTTTGTAAACAAGTAAGAAGAGTGAGGTTGTGTTTCAAAGTTTTACCTCCAGAGTCGGTTATCTGACCTATGTTCACGCGAACTTTAAGGATTCAACTGGTACAATCCTACTTCTGAATGATGTTCCATTCAATGTCATCCTTATTATTTCACTAGTTCATCATCATCTATCGTTAGTATTTTTCTGGATTATCTCATGACTTTCCACTTGAAGTTTCATTCTCATTCATTTTCTGTACAGCCTATCATAATTGATATCCCTTACTTTAAATTCTGCCTCAACAATTCATTCAGGAAGTGATTTTTCCGATTTCAATTGACAATTTTATTGGTCCTCCTTTATTATTTTGAAGTCAGGAAGATTTCTAGAACGTCTTTGAGAAAATTATCTTTACTATATGGTGCACCCCTATGTATATGTTCCATAGAGTGCTGAAAATGAGATTGTAAATTATATGCACTCTCACAACACCAGTATACTGAAGCAAACTACAATAAAGACACAATGGTGTCAACATAATCTCAACGATGACCGCTTGTTGGACCTAACATTTTTGCAGTGATGAAGCTTGGTTTCATTTGTCGAGCAAAGGGAGCTCAAATTCTTTCTGAATTTGTGCATCTGAAAATCTCTATGATTTCGTTGAAACTTCACTACATTCTCAAAACGGTGGGGTTCGGTTATCAGTAGGCAAATATATGGATCGGGGTTTCATTCCATAGCACTAATCAATGGTGAAAGACAAATTATGTTGAAACCATTCATGAATCAACTTGATGATCAAGCAATTCAAGTCGGCTATTTTCAGAAATATAGAGCCACAGCCCACACTTGACATATTTGCAAGAATATTATGACAATCAACTCGTGATAAGTCGAAGAGTTGATACTTCTTTTCCAACACGTTCTCCAGATTTCACTCCTCTTTGGATATCCCTCATTTTGGATATTTGAAAGATGAAGTATTCAAGTGGGAAAATAATGACCTCGTATATAGCTGCAAGCATCAATTAGGTCTGCCAAAATATTGAACCAGAAATGCTGAGGAACATCTCCGACAACAAACAGAGGAGAACTAAATTAATTCTGTTATTTCTGAATTGTTTCAATATTTTTTTGACTTATTCGCCTTGCCTTGAAACATATTTCCATAAAGAAGGTCCTGAATGATCAATTCCTTTCCTTGTTTTGAGCATTAGTAGAAAACCACAAAAAAATTAAAGATTATGAAGCCACTACAATTTTATAATCATTCTAAAGACCTTACACCCATGAAATAACGAAATTGTGTAATTATATATTAAATTTCGCTACAAATAAATATCCCATTATTAGTAAGAAAGTGATATTTGATTGATAAATCAGTTGAAGGTGTTTCTTGAGTGATATTTTGGTACCGTGTAATTGTACTCTGTTTGTGTTTGAATAAATCGTTTTGAGTTTGTGTGTTTGTGAGAAACTAAACTTGGACTTCATCGTAACATCAATATATATATACACTCTTGATGGATTAGGAATGAACAGAACCAACATTACAGTTTTTAGTTGATGTTGTTCGTTCCTTTGCTCACACTTCCGAGATATAAGCAAGTGTAGTATCGTTTCAAGATGATCATATATTGATCAATTTGTAAATTGTGTCAATGGTTCTATGGAATAAACGAACAAATTGTAGCATTTTCCGCTAGAACAAGTCGAGAGATTGCTTCGAGAACTCAAAGATATGCTGACAAAGAACATTGAGCGGATCTTAACGAATGTCACGTTCCCTTCATGAGTCATCTTTTCAATTGGATGCGAATGCGGAAAACTTTCGCTTCAGAATAATGCAACTTGCAGCTGGTATTTCTCAAATTATGTGTATTGAATACAATATCATGCATGTTTCAAGGGTCCTTGAGAAGACCTTGAAGAGCGATATGAAAGACAAGAGAATTGATTTCTCAACCAAGTGCATGACTGCGATGAAAAGATTATTGTTTTAGACGTAGTTCCCAATCTTGATGCATCATCCCCTCCTTTAGAAATGGCAATATCATGTCTCGTCCTCTGGAATATTTTATCAATGAAGTATTACTTCAAAATTCAGTACACAATCTAGAGTATCTAAACGATAGTGTGATTTTCAAACTGATGTGATTGTTGACTGATGTATCGCAGATTCGAGAATGTCGTCGGAAATTTTACTCGACTGGAATGTAATGTTTTTCTGAAAATATGGCATATTTTCGTACAGCTGTGCATATTTGAGAATTGTCGTGAAATTGAATGAAAACCATTGAGAGACTACCTCCATATTATCTACATCTTTATATCTTTATATTTCTATGTAACAATTTTTTTCAAATGTGGCAACCTTGTTTGTGTATAAGGTATGACCCAAGCATCTATGCCCAAGCTAATAATCAATTTTCTGGGGTTTTTATCATCTTCAAGATCCGTCAAGTTTTTTGCATCAAAGGTAGTTGATATTAATATCACATCCGGAGGAGTATCAAACAGAATGGAACAGGGTTAAATATTGATCTAAATTTTATCCGGATGTTTCGAGTAGCCTGGATCACAGATTCAGAAACTACAATGGGGAATGAAATTAAATGGAGAAGATATAACTTCACATCTCTGGTCACGAAATGATGAATGTCGTTCATCAACTGTATATTTGGTCTCTTATCATTGAGAACACAGAATTTCATTATTGCAAGGAAGAGGTGTGTCTTCAGTAATAGCAAAAGCTCACGCATTACAAAATTATAACAACAGTGAGAAGTACATATTAGTAGTACGATGGTATTATGTACTTCGTTGCTAATTATGAATATACCAAGCCCATGCGTGTTCTGTGCAGGCTTCGTCACTAAATCCATACGCCACCTTAGGAGCAGCATTCTGTAAATTGAAACGAAAATTAGAATTTATAACTCGTTTTATGAATGAAAATTTTCTACTCTGTGAAGGATTCGAACCTAGCAACCTTTCGATGTTCTGATTACTAGTCGATCGCTATTCCGCTGTCAAGTACATTAAGAGCCTACATTGAAAAACCACAGAATAATACATTCGGCGGAAAAGCGGCAAGATTTTTCATTTCCCGTGGTGTTCGCCTTGAAGTTTATGTTACTCTTTGGCCTTGTGTATACACTGTCCTGGATCGGGGAATACCTCAGAGACGCACTTCTGTTATAAATCCCGTATTTCCCTGAAATATACAACGAAAACACGTAGAACCAATTCATAAAAACGTGTGTCTGGTGCACTGGGAGTATTTACCTTCCCCCAAAAGCAGAAGCGTCTCTCCGTTAACAAAGACATGCAGTGTTGCCAGAACGAAAAAGTTGAGTCGAAATAAATGTATTTCTGGGATCGTATTTGAATTAGTACTGATTCTGATGGAATTATTTACCAAAACCACAATTCCTACGAAGTGTCGAAGTACACATTAACTATGCTCGTCACAGTGCCGGATTTATACTTTTACTATTCGCGGGAATCAATATGTTACCAGGTGGCGCTCCGTTTTTATCGTTCCATGTCAAAGCCACGTCAAAACTGGGGGAAAATAAACTCAATCCTCACTCAATCCCATTAGTGCCAGTAGTGTGTACTGTGTACTGATAAGAGTGATGAGTTTTTAAATTTCTTGACATTAATTGTCAATATTCGATCGAAAACGCTAACAATGCCTGAGTTGTAGATGTTCTTTTGGCAGATATTTTGCTCTATTTAGACAGAAAAAGCCGACCAGTAGTGGAAAGAGATGCAGTTCTCCGTGCTAATCATGTGATTTTGTGTGAGGCAGAAGTCTTCAACAAAAGGCACATTTTTGCACTTTGTCTACAAACTTCGGCGATGAAATCTTCCCCACATGAAGTAAAATTGAAGTTGGGGTTCAGAGGAACTCCTGTAGAACAATGGATTTGTATTAGTTCATGCAAAGCAGACAATCCCGACAATCTGGGTATTGTAAACATGTTGTTGCTGTTCTATTATATGTCAATTGATTTGCTCTTCATAATTAGTTTGAATTGTTTGAACTATCTCCAATGCTTCACCCGTTCACTAAACTAATGAAAATGTGATAATGTAAAAAAATTAACCAACTCAACCATCATCACTACCAACAGTGCTAACACTTTATGTCATTGACAAGTTTGACTACAGCTACAGCAAGCTGAATGCAATGTAGTCTATGCACTTTATCCATAGACAACAGTTTGTTTTCCCCCAGTTTGAAGTTCGTATTATTTAACCTAGATGTCGCCCACTTCGTGAATCTCGCGAATATTTTTTCCTGATCCTAGTTCTAGTTGTATTAAACTGGCTCAGCCAATGCTCTGTGTTTTCGAGAACCTATGACAACTTAACTGTCAGCATTTGGTGAACAATCATTCCCGATAGCTCGTTTTATGCAGAATAGGATGACGTGAATTTGTCTCTGTAATATACTTGAAAGCTTTTTTTCTGAATGCGACTGTACCTACCATACTAGGGTCGGATCAGAAACAGATCAGATCAGACTCAGACCTGATCAGACTTACACCAGATCCTACTCAGACCAGATCTTACTCAGACCAGATCATACTCAGACCAGATCAGACTCGATCAGACCAACACTTGTTAGCAACGGCTGAAAATGAAATATAAAGGATCCTCACATTCTGGCTGTGGTGTGTTTTGTATTTTCTATGTCAAAATGAACAGTACACCCAGTGGATTTCAGTATCACACTGAAACGATGAAGTACGTGTTCACACGGCTAAGCTCACTATCTGCTTACGAAATAATTCTGAGATGTAAGGGAATCAAGAAATATTTTGAATATTTTTAGTTCTGAAGATGGATCTTGGATGGATCATCTTCAACTAGGGGTATACTAATTCGCACAAATGCACAAACTTCAACAAGTGATCAAGCAAAAATAAGAAACAAGTATCTTCAGAAAGCCAAAGTAGTCTTGAATGAGATGAGTTTTCTTACGAAATTAAGCATTTTTGTTTGTTTTTTGATCGCATTATTGTGTTGAAAAATATGTTGCGCAATTTCAGCACTGAAAAATGTGATGAACGATAATTAAACTTTTCATGAGTTTTTTTATTTATCAATAAGTCTTCTGAGATGATGAGGACCTTTAGTAATACTTTGTTTCAAACTTGGTTTCGAACCAGAACCATTTGTGTAAACGTTGCATAGAGATTATGGTTCTTCGGAAACGTGAAAATATCAAATAATTATGTAGATTCAGTCTTATTGAATGTATAACAACTCTTTTGATGTTTTGAAAAAGAAAAAGATTTTTACTTGTTATAGGCACGGCAGCTCGTTTGTTTGGGAGCAGGTCATGAGTTAGTTCTTTTTATAGGTAACAAGTGGGGTTATCCTTTTGTCAGGCGCCACTCAGTTTTCACAGCTGAATTACTGAGAAAAAAATCCAAGATATAAATATAAGCCAAAATAACTGTTAACAGATTTATTCACCTTAACATGTCAACAATAGGTATTCAAAATGGTGGTAAATATGTACTATGATTGTAACTCAGTACAAGGGTAGATTTCCCTTCATATAGGCCTATACTTTGGGTTCACAGAGTCTCTAACAGACCCAATAATTCTATTATAATATGTAAAATCCGATCTTAGACTGTTATGTGTTCTTGACAAGTGTTCAAATATCTCATGACATTAGACAGTGAAAAATAACTATTTAAATGTCCTCAGACAGGGAAAAAAAATATGTAGATTAAATGTCCTCAGACAGGGAAAAAATATGTATGTTAAATGTCTTCAAGACAGGGAAAAAATATGTAAGTGAAATGTCCTCAAGACAGGGAAAAAAATATGTATATGGAAAATTCTGACCTTAACTGCAAGTTCTGGATTTTGTACCATGAGATTCCAACTGTGGTCCACTAGATCTCACTACCTGGATGAAACAAAGACACTCCTCCCTCAGTCGGCGGTAGGGGTTAGGTGTGCTAGGAAAACTGGATCCCCACACAGTTGACAGGATTCACAAACACCTGGAGACCTGGGCACTTGGTGTATCCCAGGGCAACTGGATTCTGCACTGCAACTCTGGCTGACGGGTCCACAGGCTGCCACCAGGGCAAGCTCTTCCTACCATCCAAGCTGGACCAGGACGTCTCACTATCTGACTGGGCTCTGGGAGTTCAGGCTCCAAAGTAACAAAATCCTAGGGATGAAGGATCATCAACCATACCGGGAGTCTGGACTCCCCTTGACTTCCTGTCAGAAGTCAGGATCACTGGCTATCTAAACCAGAGAAGGGCTGCTAGGGACTTGCACTGTTGGCAGCAAGGATTCTGCCAGAAATTCCAGGCTGTCGGGTCCTATAGATGCCCAGAGACATACACAAGAAATCACCAGGGTCTTGCTTCCACCTTCAAGTGTGCTGGTGACTCAGGCTTCAAAGCACGAAGATCCCTCAGGTGCCTCAACCATCGAAAAAAGTGTCACGTGATGTCCAAACAGTGAAGTCCAGAAAACAGTTCAAGATTTCTAAATGCCCATAGTTGATGAGATTCGATATTTAGTGATCCATCCAGTTAACAGTGTTGATTGATCAAATTCAATTCAAGTCCAGAAACATAGCATGTGGTCAAAAGAAAATGGAGTTTATATCTTCCACATCTGTACCCCGTACTCCCCTGTATAAGGCCGTGATATCTGAAATGTAGATACCCCATCGAATATCATTCACACAAAATGAGATTTAATATTTCTTACCTTCCTATCGGAAAGGCCTAACACAAAAGTAGGTGTCCACCACCTGACTTGATTGCACGAGAGCCAAAATCAAAAAGAGCTTCATTTTGGCTTCAGCACATGAAACCTTTTCACAAGAGAAGGAATCAAAAAGAAGGATGAATAAACGGAAATTGCTCAAATAACAAGTTTCCGTCAATCAGAGCACTTGTGATCTATTCAAAAAAAATAATACAAACCAAAATCCGTCTTTGCGCAATGTCAATCTAGCCACCCAAATAATATGATTCAAGTCAGATTCAGGGATGCAACTTGAAAGAAATATTAAATATCGATCATGACATCGATAGTCGATACGATAGTCGATACCTTAGTCGATTCACCAGTCGATACAAAATTGCGAATATCCCTGCACCATTACAGGCCACTGCCACTAAACGCGACAAACAGTCTTCTACTGGCAAGAGACTATGATGTAAACAACAATATTCATGGGCATCTGACAAATGTGTAAGAATTGTTGAGAAGTGGACTAAAATAACCTAACTGTCATCCAGTCATGGACATTGAAAATGAAAACATTTAACAAGATGGAATTATGTAAAGTACCTCAAAACCTAGAAAAGAAATCATTGAGTTACGCAGTGCATCTCTACAAAGCTTCCCAATTACCTATTTGCAGAATTCACACTATGAAACATGAAAAGGCAAATCTTCATGTTACAAATGTTACCATGAAATTATACACATTCCTGAACCAAGTGATCCTCTAAATCAAGCATGGGCAACCCAGGTCCTACCACAATGACATTGGATCTTAGTCATATAGTATTTATTAGTGCGAAAGTGGCAGAACATTCATAGCCATTCTCAGCAGGGGAATTTGTGCAAGATATGGCAGACAATATAGTAGTCACTTTTAGAGACGTTGTGGACAAAGAAATTGCATTTTCCAAAGCATTTGGCAAAAGTACCTATCCTTCTGATACGGCGCAACCAGCAATGACAGAAAATTTGCTCGCCCCCAGTCATGGAAGCTACTACAAGGCAAGAGGGCACTACTCAACAAATTGTTTTTTGTCTCCAATCTGAACTAAGGAACTCGCATTACCACAGATGATGGAGCTTCCGCGATGATAGGGACAAAATGTGGGTGTTGTGGCTAAAATGAAATCTGACTTATCAAGACGAAATATGGACAATCAATAATTATCTGTTCACATTTATATGAACAACCTTTATGTTAATTCTTGAAATCAGGCAATCATAGAAATTGATGAAATTGTTCATTATTTACATATTTAGAGACAAGAAAATTCTAACGGTGACTTGTATTCATCTATTGAAATTATTGAGCAATACTTATCGAATCCAACATAAATTAACAAAAAATAGTGATATACATAAGCATGACACGAGAAATAAAAATGACTTTTTGCTCAGAAGAGCAAATCACAATTACTATAAAAAATCACCTCTTATCGCTGGGGTTTCTTACTTCAGTAGGCTTCCCAGTCACTTAAAAAACAGTCCTACATACGAAGTTTTTAAAGGTAGGTTGAAACACTTTTTAGTAAATAATTGTTTTTATGATCTGGGGGAGTTTGACGTTTTTCTCTCCAATAATCGAAATGTTTTATACTAATTTATTTCGTCTAATATCAGTGTATTTGTTTCTGTTTTCATTTCTTGGACAGTTACAGTTGTTATATCAGTTCTATGTTCTATGTTCTATGCTTTTTATTGTATACATGTAACGACTCGTCCAATCTATTGTACTATAGGGAAAAAGGATTTAATAAATTTGAATTTGAATTTGAATTTGAATTAGGTAGCATTTTCTTTTTAGAACAAACACCAGCATAAAAGCGTCAGAAGTTTTCTCTATGTTTAATAATATACCCTGTATGTATCAGGTAGCCTGGGGACATTAGCTGATGAATAAGTTTCGTTAAATATATGAGACTGTTATTCTTAAATTAAAAATGTAGCCTAAGGATGAGGCTCCACACTGAAAAGCAATGGAAATCCCATTCATTGTTTACCATCAATCTGTAGTGCTTATTCCATAAAATGTAGTCCCAGGCGGAATATTCATCGAATGCAGAATCATATCGGAAATGTTTCAATGAAAGTTACAGTAAGTGGCTGTACCTACCTATCTATATGTGGAATCTGAAGAAGTGATCTAAGGTCTTGGTACCTTTTTTCCTCTCTCTCATTGCTTCAACTTTTCATAAAATAATTCATGTCCTGTTCTTCATCATACAATATAAAGTTATTCAGTAGAAGATATCAACGTATGAGAGGCTTTGGTTGCATCTCGGAAATCGAAGAAGAAACTTGCACATTCAGAGGGTCATACCAACCGGCTTCTAACATTTTCAAAATTGTTTTTGGTGTTTCAGTTATATCGAAAATAGTGGAAAATTTATTCTATTTTTTTCATACGTTATTACTAGAGATACAGAAAACAGATAGCAACTTGATATTGATTTCTCTACGTGACGTTTCGTATTAGTAGAACCATTATCAACTTTTTTATTTCAAATACGATCCCGATTATGTGTTCACTGTTTCACAGACCGATGATATAACCATCGGAATGCGCCACTTTTTTCCCATTTAATCCCCCCAAATGCAAATTTATCTTGATCACACTGTATACGACTGTCGATTGCTTGGTCAACTGAAACATAGGTATCTCGTCTTACTCTCACCACATTTGAGAGAACTTTATCCATAGGTCTCAATCCTTATACTATCAAACACATCAGGTTTATTTAGATAAGGAATGTCTGGAGCAACTAAGAACTTTACGTTTCTGGAAAATGCGATAGGTACTTATATATCAATCTTTTTACGAAGAGTTCAACGTTGCTGGTTGCAGAGAAGCTCAACTCGTTTTGTTCCGGTTTATTCCTGAAGGAAACTGTGTTACATGAATTCTGCAACAAAAAATTAATTACGTTTCAGCTTAGCATTGCTCAACCCTACGTTGGCAACATACCTGGAGAATATTTTAATGCCGTAATTACTGGAAAAATAATATGCAGATGTTTCGCGTAATCACCATTACACTCAACATAAATGGTGGGATTTATTCAAATCAGAGATGTTATGAGATGATGATGAATTCGGATTAATATTACACAATTATTCAATGCAACAAGTTTTTCAGTATATTCTAGAAAGCGTCAAGCTTCCTTTATACATTGTTGAATGTTTATGTTTAAAGATGCATGGTGATCAATTTGAAAATAATTGTTAATCCATGAAGCATTTCTTGGAAGCAATGATATATCAGAACACCATATGCAAATACTTGCTACCTCCATTAAAAAATCGCATTTGATCCTGAAATAGAAATGACAACTCCATAAATAAACACGCAGTGTGTCCACCTTATTTGATTTAAAAAAAAACTCTTCTTGTTGGATGGGTATTTGAAATGTCTATCCAACACGGTTTTATTCTTGGACTGTTATCATGGCAAGCTGCGACCAATTTTATTGACCCATATTCCTCTAACTACTATTAGGGATTTCTTCCTCCAGAAATAATGATGGATTCTCAATCGGGATCACTTGAAACATACCTGTACCGATTTTCATCATCATAAATTACCACAGTGTCGGAAAACACGAATTCATTTTTTTTAAATCGGTTATCGAGAATGTAGTACTGCATAATTTTTCAGAAGAGATAATGACGAATCCTAATCGAATATATCTATAACAATTTTCATCATTCGAATAGGTATACAATGTGTCTGAGGAAAGCAATTGAATATTGAAAAAATAAGTAAGCAATGTTTTTCATCATAATTTTTTTGCATTAAAGAAATGATGATGAATCAGGATTACTCATTGTGACATACCAGTCCTGATTTTCATGCTCAATAAACACAGGGTGTCCGAAAAATTTTTATATTTTGATTCGACATAATGAAATATTGTCTGCTGATTCTTTTTTTCTCATACAATGGTATATTTGAATGATTGAGTCATCAATATTAATTTGTCATGAATTCTCTCCAGAAATATGAAAGAACAATACATTTTCTCATCACGTATTGAAAAACAAAAAAGTTTTATCATATACACTGTTTTTTTTTTAATACGATAAAAATCGGTACAGGTATGTTTAGAGTGATCATTAGTCAGAATCCACAAAAAAGTTTCGTGGAAAAAATCCCAAATAGTACTTTCTGTAATATGGGTCAATAAAGTTGGTCGCAGTTGGCCATGGTAATAGTTCAAAAATAACATTTCAAATACCTATCCGAAAAAAAAAGTTCGAAATCGTTCATATAAAAACGATTTCACAGGGGTGGTAAGACCTCAAGGCGGACACACTGTATACAGGTGGACTATATATATAATATGGGAAAAAAGTTAATTATTAGAGTAGGTATCAAATTTTTTTTCTAGGACATTTATTTTCGAGAATTTTTCATAATCGATACTTAGATTATCCAACAGGTGTAATAGCTATTCTAGGAGCAAACATTTCCCAATACTCTGATAATAACATTTTTCTCATATATGTGGCTTTGTGGATGACAATGTATATTTCTAGGAATATGCTATTGACTCATTCTGAAATACAATGGAGTTTTTCGAGATAGAACCGAAGAATTCTGAAATTTAGTTCATTTCTTTGAGATTCAACTTGTTATTCTGAAATACACTTGATTATTTTTTCTACTCACATAACTAAAATGGCATTTAGTGTACGGATATATACCACGCTAAATGATCGATTATTCACAGATTGACGATCTGTGATTTATTCAAAATATCTAGCACGTTACCATGGCAACACGATATCTTAAACACATAACCATAGCAGCACAGTTCATTAAACACAGCTTCAGTATAATTTGAGGCATGTCTTGTCTATCAATTGTAGGAACTGTCAACTGTCATTTTCGAATTTCGTATCAGTTCGTTTGTATCAGAATCTTCAATAAAAATATATGTGAAATGTAGACAAAAGTGAAATCGATGAGAATGTTTTGGTACTTGCATATCTCCAAGAAGTGTAAAAATAAAGCATCCATCTTTGAGAACTATTTGTTCATTATGCGCTAAGCATGACAATGAAGGTGAAACAAAGGTTAGTAAGCAATGGACTGGACACATCTACAACCAATATCACTTATACGTGTCTCGCTGGTTGCATGCAGTTGCATGTATTATGTTCTCAATTCCCATTCTTATCGAATTATTTTGTAGGTTAGCAGGAATAGCAGGTATGTTGATGTAATTTTCGGAGTTCGTAGAAGAAGCATACTATGTAACGCGTTTATAAACTCTTCTAGACACTCGTTTATTAAACACTCGCTCCGTTCTGCTCCGCTCGTGCTTAAAATACTCGTTACTAAAAGGACGTTTATAACACTTGCTACATAATATACTATAAAAAGCCGCCTTCTCTTGAAATCGATGATTTTATTGATGATCACACATAATGACTCTGATAGTCGACTGTTCAATAGATATAACGAATCGTCTCACCTCAATAAACCCAACCAGTTTATTTGACTTCTGAAAAATTCAAACCATCATCAGAATACTCATTATGCAGCAGTTAGGCAATATAAATTGCAAGAGGATTACAAGAACAATGGAGATTTTAATTAAAACAGTGTATAATTGTACGATTAGAAATTCGAAGTTGCAGGCTTCCACTTCAATAGAAGCAACTCGGTTGAGCTTTGTAATAACCTCTTTCGAGAGAACCATCGAAAAATTAATTAGTTCTGTTAGTTCTACAACTCGTTTCCAGAAAAGTATAAGTACACGTGCGCCGTATCCGAAATATTGTACGAGTTTATGGTTATTCCGTCGTTGTAAGCAAGAAGGCAATCACTATTTTCTATTCTAGCTTTATGATGTGGCCATATCATACATTTCTTCATCTCACGGGGCGCACGAAAGAGGATCTCTATAATGTTCGGAGTACATCGTGTGTGCCTATATAGGGAGGAAAGGGAGAAGAGGTACTGGTACTGGTGGGGGACGTTTGCGCGTCAGCAACTAGTCCCTAATGGGAGTAATGGGACCTTTTTGCAAACCCCAAGTGTTTTCAATGACTGATGTGGTTCGCTCAATAGAACTGGCTAACATCCTTTTCAGGCACCGCCCATCAGCTCTCTCTCAGAAGTTTTCGGCTGTGTTTTGTAGGCTAGTAATGTACTCACTACCATATGGGCAGTGGCAGGCCTGCTAGCTATCCACGTTAACCCCCGTTAGAGACTGGGGTCCACTAAGCAGCTGGCCCGCTCTCACGCTCAGCTTGTAATTTTCCACACCCACCTACATACACCGTCCTACTTCTTCTCTGATGCTCACAACCAGAAGAGGTAAAGTATTGGATTTTTTTTTGAACTTTTGGAGATTATAAGGTCATGTTAATTCTTTCCTTAGCAACGAATTTCAAAGCTTTGCCCTTCTAAAGACAAACGAGGTGTTCGATATATCTCAAGGCTCAAGGTTGACGACAAAGGGATGTGCTGACTGGGCTGGTCTAGAGTTACTGGATGGTATCAGGTAGATAAGAGTTAGGACACAGCTCAACTTTTGTCCTTGGTTTGAGTGAATGAAAGAATGAGCCATATATTCTGCTCTTTGTCTTTCCAATTTACCTAGTAACGCCTGATTGTCAGATTAAATTTTAGAGGTTAGAATTTCTGTCGAATCAATCATAGCCGGGGTAGATGGAAAATAGAAATTGGCTATAAATGCCCAATTCAATTTATTGCGATACACTCTTCGCTGAACAGCAGTTATAAAAATCTTTCAGGTTTCATTTGCCGAAATCTCTTATACCTATTCCAACTATCAGTTTAAAATTTGTAGTACCTACGTTATATTATAACTGGTTTCATCAAATATGTATTGCGTTCGATTTCAATGATTTCTGTTCATTGAACTTCAATCTGCCGAATTTCAGACTTTTTATATTTCACTTCTATTGTGAAATAGTCTAATGAAATTTTACTTGTGATTGTATCATCATCAGTCTGTCTTCAGTCTGTCTACAGTCTGTCGAGGCTAGAGGCATATGCAATGAGACAATTCGATCATCAAAGGATGCTCATAATGCCAAAATAAGATCAAAACTTGTCGAATGTCCCAACGGATCCCATTCATTTTGGTCCTTCGCCAAAGCTGTAGGAAGAAACTTCACTTCCAGCTGGTTTCCTCCTCTAACCAAGGAAGATGGAACACTTGGTTTTCTATTTCGGGCCAGGAGCTATTTCACTTCCAGTCAGCTGATTATGATCTATAAGGCACAGATCCGACCTGTCCTGGCAAACTGTTTCCATATTTGGAGTGCAGCACCCAAACATACCCTGAAACTGTTGGATTCTATCCAAAAAAGGGCAATTCGTCTCGTGGGTGATGCCTCGCTCAAAAACTCACTCACTTCTCTGGAACACCGTAGAAAAGTTGGTAATCTGGCTCTATTTTATAGATATTCTCATGGATGATACCCTTCTGAAATATCAACAATTGTTCCTCCCTTGGCAGTCCTCGCGAAATTAACCCTTCGAGTTGAGGCTTCGTACCCCTTCGTGGTCACTTTGGAGACCTGCAGAACATCTCTCTCCAAAGACCCGTTCATCCAACGAACAGCGAGGCTCTGGAACACATTGCCAAGGGAGGTGTTCCCCAAGGCATATAACCTCCGAAATTTAAGGAGAACACCAATTCTTACCTAATTGCCCTTGGTTCTCACGATGTTCTCTGAACATTACAGGATATCCCTTTTCATGAGAACCAGAACATATGAAAAAAGGGTTCCTACTTTCAAAAACAGTCAGCTATGTTGCCTGATTTGAGTACCTCAAATTTAATTCATGCGTGAATGTAAATGGAAAACATTTCCTGTATGAGAAGTACACTTGTATATACCATTCTTTCCCTGGAAATATTACAAAAATATAATTCTTGTGACTGGTGGTAATTCAACTGACAAATCTGTCAAACTAATAGACGTGGGTGTAATCCAGTGACACCAGGAATAGATATTTACGTTACTAGTCCGGTAAGTACGAGGCGCAAGCCGAGTCCGGAATTTCGAAACGAGTACTGTAAACGTTTACCGGACGTGTGACGTATAACATTTTATTCCATACTGCTAAAAAACAAAAATGAACAGTGAAAAATAAAATATTAATCTATTTATCTGCGTCCAGTAATTTCAGAATTTTGCATTCACTCCCAAGATAGCTGGCAGGTAGTTTCCCTAGAAACATAATTTTTGTTTTAAATAATACTGTCAGTGATTGTCATTACGCGTTTTTCACGAAATGGCTCAGGACACAGCTCAAGATCAACTATTCATTTCTGAGGATATTTTGCGCAAATCACATGAAGCTACGGGGCATCTGATACCCAACAAATCGTCACTCCGTTATGACAAAGAATTCAATCTTCTTTGTCAATGGAAAATGGACAGCAACGTGAATTTTGTGAATTAAGATGTAATGATGGCTAATTTTTTGGACATGGTGAGTTTTCATCTAACTTTTAAGGCAGTTTGAGTTTTATAATAAAAAATATAGTTTAAGTTTTGTTTATTATAGTATTTACATTTTTGTAGTCAAACAAACTCAAAAGCTCGTCACTCTGGTCAAATCCACATTTCCTAAATTGAAAGCTTTTTTTAAAGAAACAAGCAGTTGGATATCAGCCAGTTAAGTCGAAAATTTTGACATAACTGAGTTTTCAATATTTACAATCCGGTAAAATTTCATTACGGGATAGTAGCACGTAATGAAATATTACGTGCGCCTATCCTGTGAAAGTCTATTTTCCGGATTGAAATCAGGTACGTAAAGGTATGTTCTATGATGCAGTATGAAATAAAATCTTTTTATCGAACGATGACAAGATAGGTACCATATCTAAAATAGAAACCTTGAAGAGCAAAATATTCATTGGAAAATATTCTATACCCGAGGAAAATTTACAATTAAAAAAAAACGTCCTCATATTATTTGAGGAAACATTTTATTCAATATCTACTATACCTTTTTCCAAGTATATTCGAGAAACAAGAAATAGTTGAAAGGTACCGTAAACAACTCAAACAGTAATTCACCGTCGTTTGTTCTTCGGATAGTTCTCCGTACACTCTTCAGAGTAGGCAGAGTTTGGGGATTTCAACTGCCACAACTTCACAATCTCCTTAACTTATAGTTGACTCAAACGACAATGGTATACTTATGTGACAAATCCAAACTCATTCAGGTCTCGTAAGGTTTCTCTACGAGTCTACATACTTCCAAACTCCTCTCCAACGCGTCAATGTTTTATTCGCAACGCGAAGTTACCGCCTGGGAGTTTTTGATGAGGGTCAGGCTGCCTGTTGGAGTTCTCCAATATTGGTCTTCGCACCCTTGACAATTATCAAAGAATTGGAGAACATCTCATTATCTTTCTTTCTGCTCCCGCTGGAATGATCACGGATTCCCAGTTCTGTTGCGACTATAAACGTTGGTGTTTACACATAAATAACAACCTGCGTCTCAATGCATCTCAAGACTCCATTCATTTAATCACCCGAGGCGAGATCCAATCCTCTAGGTGATATTGATGACAGGAATTGATGAAAGGCACAGGAGGGATCACCTCGATCTACTCGAAATTGTAGAGATTAACCCTAAGAGATTGGCGATTTGTGTAATACATAACAAGACTTCCGTGTGGGGTTTGCGTGTAGCTTTCAATTACCCATTCAAATCGAAAACTGAACTAGTCTGAACCGGCTGAACCCTCTGCTGAATTGATGGAGATTGAAATTACACGATGAACAGACTGAGAGTCATAATAGGGAATTGGGAGCTAGAAACATCGAAATGTGTACCAATTAGTTGATACGAACAAAACTGATATTAACTATATGCAGCAGACGGATCTATAATGTGAACCACATGAATTTAATCATATAAAGCATAGTGGTCTACATATGACGATTCATCAGAAATAAACTACATTTCAGTAGGAAATGAGATTATTTTGAATGGTTCAATATTCCGATCGCCGTGCAGGCAAGGAGATACAGTCTGTATGATATTTCTTTGCGCGTACGTCACAACTTCAAAAAACGAATCTAATCAATTCTATATATGGTAATATGTTCTAGTGAAGCAGTGCCGTGCTGCTTCAGAAATTGGGTTGAAATAAATAATAATATTCAGAAAATTTTGATTCACTGCTCCAGGTAATTTTGACTAAGACACATTCAATAAAACATAGGATTGGTATATATTTCGGGTTTGAACTCTTTAATTCGTCTATTTATTGAAGGCAAAAACATGTATCAGAACTTTGGTAAGTAAATATGTATGGGTTGGTATTTTTGCTATCACTGTATCTTCAGAAGATATGCAAAATGGAGTTGGCGATAGCGTATAGGTATATCAATAAAACTTCCAAGATGTTTTTGTTATGACTCGCAACCGTTCTCAGCGTACCTACAGAAGTTGTTTATAAGAAAGTTCTTTTGTCTAAGTAAATCAAGCTAGCTCTTTCTATATTAAGGCTATAAAGAGAGCCTGAGTTATTTAGTTTCTTGGGCTGGTGTACACCCTGCAAATTTATAACTGGTGATATTACCCATATAATTCACCCGAAGTGCGTCGTTACATCTATAGGTATCCAACATAAGGAATTTCAGAATCATAAGTATTTTCAATAATCTTGTGGAAACATGGTGCAATGAAAAACAGCATTATAGCCATAGATATAATCTTTGAGGTGACTTCAATTGTTCCATTTCTTTCAGTTTTTCCGGTGATGCATTACATGAAATAAATATTGAAATAATTGGTATCGTTGGCATTGCCAATAGATAAGGGACGTTCTTTTATTCACCGGTAGCGCCATCAATCCACGGAATGACAGGCTGTGAGGAGTAGTCACTGGATTTTATCCAGCACGACTCTGCGTGACGTCGGAGGCCGCAGGGTCGTGACTGGAATTATATGAACTAAATAAAGATGATAATAATAATAGGACTTCATTAGGCAAAAGTTTAGCTACAAAGAGCTATTCTTACAATTTGACCTGAGTGCATAATATATGTATAATGAGTATAGGTATGACAATATTTTTTCCAAGAAAACAAACTGAATCTAATTTATATTCCTAATGTAACTCTTCACTTTTTCTATTTTTTGAGCTGTGGAAATATCAAATGACGTAAAAGTAATCTGTGCATTTAGGTAAATTGTGTTCTTTGCTCATCAAGAATTTTCCTTTTTAGCTTCATTCTGAATGACTCGATACTCAGTTTTTTAACGTTATCATCTAAAGCATTATAAATTAGTGGTAGTCGGTAGGAGAAAGATGCTTTAAATTTACTGGTGCAGTAGTGTGGGATGTTCACAGAAGCAAGATTCCTTATATTGAGGTTATGCAATTGATGACGAAATTTTATTTTTTTCAAAAAGGTAGTAGGAACGTTTCTCATTGATAATCTTATGGAATGCAGTAGTGGCATGTAGAAGACGACGTTTTTTCATGAAAAGCCAGCCCAGAGATGAAATATATTCAGTGATATGAGCAGATCTACGCAAGCCCCAGATCAGTCTAGTGCAGTTGTTTTGCATTTTTTGAATTCGATAACAGTCAAAGAAGTCGATACATGGACCATTATACTATATCGCAATAGTTAAAATGAGATAAAACTCGTTGATCACACAGTTTTTTTTTTGATGAAGAGATAGTAATCGTCGACTTGAGTACAGCAATTTAAGACACCCGTAAGCACGCTGAATAGATTTGCTGACGTGTTTCGTGAATTTCAAATTAGAGTCAATAATTAAACCTTAATTTCTGGTTGCTGATACTAGTGTTGATGAAACAAGTCCTATGACTATGTTGATATCATTCTTCACCCGATTAATTCGATAATCATTGCCAAATAATAGGTAAGTGGATTTTGTGGGATTAATATGAAGATTATGTTGCTTTGAGAGGTTGATAATTCTATGTAAATCTTGACGAGATAATTTGCTAAATAGGCATCTTTGGGTTAGAATATAATATACATATATACAATTGGCTATCATCAGCATGGAAGTGCCTTTTACAGTCTGACAGGCAATTTGATAATTCAGTAGTATATATAATGAATAAAAGTGGTCTCAGAATCCATCCCTGAGGAACACCATTATGCAATTTGAGGGATTCAGATTCACTATTGCTATTCTTAACTATTCGACTTCTTTCACTCAAGTAGCTTTGAAAAAAATTTTGTGCTGTCAAGTTCAACTCATAATATTTCAGCTTAGAAAGTAAAAGTTGGTGGTTTAGAGTATCGAGAGCTTTTGTGAAATCTAACATTACCCAAGGCTGTAACTTTATGATTATCCCATTCTCTGAGCCGTGGTAGTGCTGTATCCCTCCCTGAAACCTGACTGCTGAAGGAAAATGATGAAGTTCCAATATTGCTTCTCCTAGTGAAAACAATTCCAACTATTCCAACATTACAGGAATTTAGTGTAGCTGAGACTGTAGTAAAACAGTAAATATTGAGAGACAAACACAAAATCATCTCCAAAACGTTTAATTACCTAAACACAATTAGGGAAACATGTTTCGGGCATCAATAGTGTCCATCATCAGCCGAAAGGTGAACAATTGTCATGGGAATGGAGAATTATCTTATAGTTTAAATATTATTTCATTTTTAAACAAAACTTTTATGTAGAACGAAATTAATGGGTGTGGTGGAATCAAATTGTCTTCCTAAGAGGCCAAACAATCTTCGCTATATAGAAGTTTGTTTTTTGTGAAATAATATGTGAACTATGAAATAAGTTTTCATCCCCATGACAATTTTTTACTCTTCGGCTGATTCATCATCACACTATTGATGTTCCCCTAAATTGTATGTTGTAACCTTTTTCAACTACATGACTAATTTTTTATAAGGCTGATGATGGACATATGTATGTCCGAAACATGTACCCCCCTGATATGATATTATTCACAGTAAACTGTCGTGGAGATGATTTTGAGTAGTATTTAGTATCAATTATAGAAATTTCCTCTCGTGCGCTCCATGAGATGAGTAATACAAAATATAGGTTACTTTCAAGATATAATTGTTAATAACATATAGAAATACATACTTGAGTGCATTTTTATCGCGATTGTTATATAATCCTGCCCAGGTCACGATGCCATATTTGATAATTGGTAAACACCCTATATCACATGAAATTGTTTGAAATTCTCACAAAGTTTCCTCCTCAGATTATACGAGCTCCATGAGCCATTCCAAAGATATTTTCCTTTTAAGGGTTAAGTACCTATATAGACGTTAAGAGGAGCTTTCATGGTCTCGTATATGCAGGTCAGTGCTTGCTATATATAGAGAGATGCATCCATGGGCGTAGGTGTTTGATTCAACTGAGGGGGTGATATGGAAATAAAACATTTTTTATGTGACGAGAAAAAATGATTTGACATCTTATCTCTGTTGGCAGGTTACGAAATGTCACTTTTCCTGAATTATTTTTATCCTACGGGAAAAAATTGGTACTTTTTTCCCGGATATTAGGTGCACTGTTGACCTTTGGTTGTGCCAGTGCCGAAAAATGGGCCAATATCACCGTCTCCGAGAAAGAACTAAAAGTCTTTTTATCATTCATTATACTTCGCGGTTACGTAAATTATTACTAAACAACCACTGTTCCGCAATTTTTCAATATCAAAACACATAACTGAATAGACACATATTCGATCATTTCGGAAGGTTTCTATTGTAACAATAAAGATGCCTGTACACACCAGGTGTACTACCAGGAAAAATTTGAAGGGTGTTTGTTATATAATTATTTTCAAAAATCTCTCTCTGGAAAAGTTACACCCTTCTGAAGAAAAAGATGTTCTGACTTTTTTATTTCCCCTGTTTAAGCTGAAGACACGTAACTTGTTAAATATTATTTGCCAATAAAACTACACATTTTGCAATGATTTCCACCCTGAAGAATGCTTAGAAGGGGTTGGAGAGATAATGCAAATAATGATTAACTTTTCGGGAAAACAGTTGAAGCTATAAATTAGTGCATCAATTAGGATTAGGCTTTTGACCCAGGTTTTGTGAAAGAGATATCACCCATAATCAGGTCCGTAAGACTTCTCACATTCGATGAATATTTCTTCGGAAATTCTGAGGGATGATTATTTTTTCATTTTATTTTATTTTCAGGAATAGAAACAGGACGAGCCTAAAAACATTATTCACAGGAATTCATTTAACATGATAATTATAATATTATTAATATTCATCTTATGAATTCAGTGGGGTACCTATTCCAAAATTGAGGATGGTATACAAAATTTGAAAGAAATTTTGAAGAAATACAATAAATATCCAAGGTGCTAACAACGATTCAAAGGTTCGCGAAAAAGTATGTTTTGAGTTTATTTACAAAAGTGGTAAATAAATTACAAAATATATCAATATCAATCAGATTTGATATTGAATTATAGCTTTTGAAGCAGCGATGATGAGGAGAGTTCAAATAGTAATTTGTGTTGGCCGCTTTTGTGTGAAATAATTGATGACTTCAAGTGGAGTATTGCGGCACGTTGAATTGGATGAAATCATTCATTGGGATTGAGTCTATCATATTATTTACCAACATAAGCTTTTCAGGAGTAACCATACCTTTGAAGACATCTATTTCGATGCTTGGTATTACTATCAGCAATAACCTTTCTTGGGAAAATCACGTGAGATCAATTGCTGAAATTGCATCCCAAGAACTTGGTTTTCTGTATCGGGCCAGGAGCAATTTCACTTCCAGTCAGCTGCTTATGATCTATGAGGCACAGATCCAACCTGTCCTGGAATACTGTTCCCATATTTGGAGTGCAGCACCCAAACATACCCTGAAACTGTTGGATTCTGTCCAAAATAGGGCAATTCGTCTCGCTCACAAACTCACTCACTTCTCTGGAACACCGTAGGAAAGTTGGCGATCTGGCTCTATTTTATAGATATTTTCATGGACGATGCTCTTCTGAGATATCAACAATTGTTCCTTCCTCGGCAGTCCCCGCGAGATTAACCCGCCGAGTTGAGGCTTCTCACTCCTTCGTGGTCACTTTGAAGACCTGCAGTACACCTCTTTCCAAAGACTCGTTCATCCAACGGACAGCAAGGTTCTGGAACACATTACCACGGGAGGTGTTCCCCGAGGCATATAACCTCCAGAAATTCAAGAAGAACACCAATTCCTACCTTATTTCTCTTGGTTCTCACGATGTTCTCTGAACATTACAGGATATCCCTTTTCGTGGGAACCAGAACATAAAACGAAAAACTTAAACGAACACTGTATGTCGGCAATATCTCTTCTATTTTCGAGACTAAGTGAGTTCAACTTTCCGTTTATGAAAGTTTTATCGGCAAGAGGCGTGTTACGAAAATATTTATTCTCAATATAGTGTATGATCAACCCCATTTCCTTTACCTACGCCTTCGGGTGCATCAGTAGCGGTTGCTGCAACGTAAGGCAGCTATCGGGATCAAGCGATAAACCAGGACAAATGGATATTTATGGGTCTTCCGGGATTATTGCTAAGACCGAGGATGGAAGCCGGGAAAACAATCTAACTCTATCTAATCCCTCTTCCTCTTTGCACGTCTCCTTCAATTATGAGAATGAGGAGAACTTGATTCGCGAGCGAGCTGCCCACGAGAACTCAACGCGGAATTGGGCTTAACCGGTCTAAACCGAGGAACTCGAGAACAGAAAATGTGAAATATTTCATGTTTTACAGGGTCGCTGATATGTATGGACCATCTTTTTCAGTTATTCCGGATTTTTTCATTAACTTTCTTATTTTGAAATAAACACCCTGTACTTCATTGAATTTTCAGATTGCGCTTGAAGAGCTGATTCTATCGATCTACAAAATACAGGGTGGTTCAAGATCCAGAAATCTGATCACCCTCTGTATCTGTTCCAATTAAATGTCAGTAGATAGTGAATCAAACGTAAAGATAGGAACATTGGAGCGGTTTTGATCGATAATGGATAGTTTCGACACAAAAAAATCCAAAAGTTGAAAATCTACATTTTAAACATCCTATACCTATGTAATCATTCCCGCTATACCTCAAGTGTGATAGATCGGTGGAATCAAGGAGAATCTGTAAATCCAATGAAGTACAGGGTGTTTCATTCAAAATCAGGAAGTTAATAGAAAAATCCGGAATAACTGAAAAAGTGGAAACATTGTCTATACCATTCCCAAATCCGCCACATTTTGAAATAACACTGTACATAAATTCAAAAAAATCTAACAACAGGTTACCGAGATATTCACCTGTTCCCATACATATCAGCGACCTTGTATATCGACAGACACATGCGGTGGAATATGAAATTCGAAATTTTTTCAGTCGAAAAAAAAACCTGATACATAGACATAAGGAAACGAAATCATCATCTCTTAAACACACCCCACAAAATGAGAGAATTTATCACAAGAACAAAATATAATCGAAGAAAAATATCGAAAAAATTAACACAGATATAGAAAAAACCGAGGGAAAAACTATGATTTTCATGCCATATAACTAACAATCGTCATATCTATGGAACAGATAGTGCGACTACATTATGGTTTGATCTATTCTCATTCATCTTTCAGATAGAAAATATATAAAATATATACCTATATAACGAGAAGCAGAAAAAACATTTTTTTTTCAAAAAAAACATAACCCCTAGGCCCTTGAGATTGTCCTAAAAGAATCGAACTGCCAAATCTATCCAATAAATTGTGGGTATATGTTGATTCATTCAGGGGTATTCCCTAGATATCGTTACACAAGTTGAGTAATTTCATCATAGAGACATATAGGATATATGAAATTCGAAAAATGAACTTTACACAGAGACATTATAATATAGGGAAACGAAATTACCATTGAAACATTCCCCTCAATATATGAATATTCATCACAGGAACTAATATGAAAAAAAAAAAAAAATTAACTCAAGCAGGAAAACAATGTTTTTCATCCGATGAATTGAAATCGTTATATCTAGCATATTGTGCGTTTTCACGTACCCTTGTGGTTTTTTCAAAAATTTTATTTTGTTAAATTTTTCCAATAAATGTTCCCTTCTTGTTTCATTTAATATAGGAACGTTTATAGAGGAATGGAATCGAATAAATTCCCAAGTCGAAATGAAAATGCATATTTATCGGTTATTGGAAATGCAAGGTAGCTTTTTATCACTACAAATGTCTGGTGATTGGTCGGTTTTAGGAAATTTCATTGGTTTTTAGAATGGGCGTGGATTAATCGCCGTAAATACACTGATAAATAATTGATGAATCCAATTCCTGTGTTGTTATAGAACCTTTCAACAACTTCAAAATCAATATTGATAGCAATGAAACCCCTAGTTTCGAGAGATATGCCAATCGTTTTCAATAGCATATGTTAAGAAGCGTTGATTCATAACGTTAGGAACAATAAAGAGTGCATCCGCCATTTTTTAAATTATGTTCGGAACTCTCGCCATTTATGATAATACAATTGAAATCGAAAATTGGGTGAATCGAAAATTGGGCGAATAGAAAATTGGGTCAAACCAGACGTTCCCAAATAAATGAATAAAAAAATAGATAATTGAAAGAGTGAATGAATCGATAAATGAATAAATTAATAAAATATCAAATGATTGAATGAATGAATGACGGAATAAATTGATAAATAAATCAATAAATACAGAATTAAAAAAATAAATGAATGAATGAATTAATAATTGAATAATTGAATAAATGAAAACATCAAAATTAAAAGAATAAATGAATAAATCAATGAATTGATGAATGGAAGAATGAATTAAACAAATAAATAAATAGGTAAATGAATGAATGAATAAAAATAAAAGCACTACCTCCTCTCGTCTTCGCTAACAAGCTGCTATAGCAATCCAGTTCGAAGCGAATTCGTCGCTACTCTTGTCCGCTTCCATTCCGAAACAATGCACGTCCTGCTGCCGACTTTGCGACGAACGTGTCAGCTTGTTACTCCTGCGAGTCCTCGCAGGACATGCAGAGCAGGTGCGCCAGGAAAACTCAGGACAGCGTCCCGAATTCCGAGACGGTAACGAAGTGGTAATTAGAAGCGATCTTTTTGTGTGCGGAGATTAAGAGTAACACGGCACACCACCCTGAATTGAAATGGAATGTCTCCTGAATAGGGAAATATACACGGTGTCATTCTAAAAACTTCCCACCCTTTAAACATGTCCTCCAGTAAGTTATATTAAGAATCTAAGAGACTGGGCGAGTCTATTCTCAGATGGAACACTTTAAATTAAGCAGCTCTTGTGATGGAAATACCGAGCATGGATATGGTGGGCTTGGTGGGGATGGTGGTGCCAGACATTACAATATCGGGCATACTGAGTTCCGCCTTTCTAGAGAAAATACAGGCTTGAGTTTTGGTGGCGTTGAATTCAACTAGGTTGTTGGTTCCCCAGGCTGTGATTTCAGCGAGGTCTTCATTGACAGCATTGACCTGCCTGCGCCGTGAGTTCTTAGTTTCCTGGGAAGGAATGGGAATTCTGGAAAAGAACGCAGTATGGAGGGTACTATCATCTGCAAAGCTGTAGATGGGGCAAGTTGTTACTCCCAACAGATCATTGTTATGAAGAAGGAATAATGTTGGTGCCAAAATTGACCCTTGTGGAACGCCGTGAAGCGATCTGCCTGAAAGATAACTCGATAAGAGATGGCATAGCTGAGGGAAGCCGTATGATGGTAGTTTGTGGAGGAGTCCTTCGTGCCAAACACGGTCGAATGCTTTCGGTATGTCTAACGCAACAACTAGAGATTCGCCGTATTTTTCTAATAAAGCTCGCCATAGATGGGTGACGTAGGCAAGTAGATCTCCAGTAGATCTTCGGTGGCGAAAGCCGGATTTTCTATCATTGATGATTCCTGAGCTCTCTAGATATTTGATAAGCTCAATATTGATGGCTTTCTCCATCACTCCGGAGATTACTGATAACAGGACAATGGGCCTGTAGTTGTTGGGCAGGTTCTTGTTCCCTTTTTTGGGGATTGGTTGGACTCTAGCTGTCTTCCAGCATGATGGAAAAATACCCACCCAACATGTACGAGACGGTAAACAACTTGTAGAGAATCGGTGTTAATTCTGGTACACATTTGTTGAGGATAATGGGTGAAATTCCATTAGGACCGTTAGCCTTATTCGTTTTGAGACCAAGCAAAATTCGTCTGATGGTGCGTTGACGGAAGACGATTTCGAGCATTCGACTCTCAACGGGTGGAATGTCTGGCAGCACAGTTCCTTGGGAATCTGAAGTAGAGTTTGCTGCGAACATCTCTGCAAAAATATTCGCTTTCTCCTGCGATGTTGTTGCTATTTTCAGCCCCCAATGTTCAACCTCCTGGGAGGGGTAGATGATATCTTCATAATCTCAAGTGGGACATCATTCTGGAGGACGTTCTATTCTCCTTCCAACAGTGCCTTAGTACAATATTTTTTTTAGCACTAGCTCAAGAACCTACCATTATTTGATCCCTTCGGAGGCGTAAAGTGTATTTTTACTAACAAGCTAGTTATCGTCATATAATTAACCACTAGACAATAAAGACATAGCTACCTCTATTAAAATCAACCCGAGATCACTGTTCTCATGAGATATTCACAGGAATGACACACGAATGTAGTAGGTATTTATCAAAAACGATGAGAATAACGACTTTTCATATGCTGTCATGATGACTAGATTGTAATCAGAATTGAAAAGAAGTGCTTTCATAGTGACATATAGGTCCACATTTCAGTTTCACAGAACTATGATGATTGAAATATATTGCTAGTGGTGAAAAGAATGTGATATACACCTTGGTAGTAAAGAATATTTTTACCACGGAACCTTAGACCCCGGCTGAAGCCTCGGGATATAATCTTGGTCCCTGGGTAATAATGATATTCTTTACTTACCTTGGTGTATAAATAACTATTTCTGATGAACAGTTTCTGAAAGATACTTTCCCTACTTTTGGGATTGTACTTTTTCGTACGATTTTACTTTTTCGCACGACTTTTTTTCCGTACGATTTTATCGCGGGTAATACCAACGGGAGCTCAGATTTTGCCGGATATTTCTTGTGGTTGTTTTTGAATACTCATTTTGATTGGCAATTCAACGAGAGCTGTTCTGGAAAAGTATCGAGTGGTACATTGTTTTCACCACGCAGGTATTCAATAGAATCTTTCCCATTCTGCTTCTTCATATCGATGTCCCAGTTCATCAACATTCTACGACGCGCCTGAACTGCCATCCAAAGAGAAACTTTTTTTTCACGAATATTTGCCTAATTTACTGTTGAAACTGTAAATCAGCACTGATTTACAGTTGCAACTGTAAATTAGGTAGAAGAAACGTTTATCTATTATAGCCTAATTTACAGTTGCAACTGTAAATTAGGCAGAGAAAATTTTAGTTTTCAAAACACCTCCTAATTTACAGTTGCAACTTTATTCATTTCATTCCTGTTGTTTTTCATACCGATACTCATCCGACGAATCCAGGAATTTGTATTTGCGAATAAACTGTCTTTTTGTGATTGCATATTTCATATTTCTTTCTCTGTTGTCATTGTTTTCAGTTCAGAATAGTTCTAATAATTTATTTGATGATTTTCGATATTTTCATTTGTTAAATTGTTTATTATTATTGACTGACGGCTGACACTGACAAAGTCAGTTGTCAATTCTTCTTCTTCTTTTCCTTGAGCATTCCTGTCCTGTGCGCCGGTGTTCTGTGCTTTGTGTCCTGTCAGGCTGTGGTCTGTAGTTCAAGAAATTTTGACATGGATGGAAAAACAAGATAAACCTCACTATAATTTCGATATTGAGAAATCAAAAAATCGAAGGAAAAGGAAAGATAAATATGAATTGAATCTGTTTGTTTCGTTTGGAACTGTGCTTCCGATTCTCCCAGTTGACTTAATGAAATAGTTTGGATAAATAATTTCCCAGACTTAACCTAAAAGTACCAGAGGCCCGTTTTCGACATAGATATCTGCTTTGATTCCTGTAATGATTATTCAACATAAAGATAGCAACCAGTATTCCAGGCTAAACCCAGGGTTTGGAATTGAAGCCAACACTCCCGTGGCTTCTTGATTCCAGGTCGATTCGATAACTTTGACCCCTGGTTAATACTGTAGGTACCCAGGTAGGTATACCTCCTGTACCTGTCCCCACTGTTGTTACCCAAGCCTTCTAATAAACTGAGTTTATAGAAGCAGGTGGAGAAAACCACCTCATAAACCATCTGGCGCCCGAGACCCCCCGACAAGTACCAGAGTAGTCTCAGCCCGAACATGCGCCAAAGGAAGGGTCTATTTCATAAACTATTTCATAAACTGTTCGAAATGGACATTCTCTCCTTAGCAGTCATAGAGTCTGTTTTCGAACTCCTCTCCAACATTTCGGAAAATTTCACCAAGAATTGCTTGCGCGCTGCTGTGATTTGTCCTTCTAGTTTATTAATACCAGTAGAATGTGTTTTATAAACAACGGAATTGAGATGATCCCGAACAATAGAATTCATTGAAATATAACAAATCATGGCACATTCGAGAGAATTGAAACTCTCGAGTGCCATTGTAAAAGCACTCAATTTACGCAAATAACTATATTTGCATTTTTTTCTACTGAAAATACAATATTATACCTCTCGCCAGCAAACTAGGTTTTCATTCAGATCGACAATATGTTTTGTACCAACTCAAAATTTTAATACTGGCAAAAGAGTGAAATCGGTTTCAACACTGTGTAACTGACCAAGACACAATAACTCATCAATTGATCAAGGATGAATCATGTTGTTTCTGATCACAAAACACAACATTCGCTTGCTATCGTAAGTAATCCACTTTGACCTCAATTATTCAATGCACTCTCGTTAAACAAACTAGTCATGCTGGCGATGTCGCATTGAAAACACTGTCGAAAACTTTTATGCAGTCCGTTTTCAAGGCAATCGATAGCTCGTTGGAGCTCAAAGCTGAAATAATGAAAGCGAGGACAAAGTAAACAATTCATCAGGATATAGTCGGCAGAGCACGATGGGAACTATATGAACGATCGTCATCCACTCTCAAGTTGACATTGGCCGAGAGATAGCGATTGTCCTACACCCAATCATAATCCCGTAATGGAAAAATCTGCTTTGCTCCCTACTAGCAGGGGCGTCCGCAAGGAGGGGGCATGAGGGGCGCTTCCTCAACAAGGTACATTTCGTGGGCGTACAAGCAGAACCATATAAGTCCATAAAAGAATATAAGGAGAAAAACGTGATTGAATGTTCGAATCAACCTGCCAAAATTAGTTTTCATTAATAATTGATTTTGAACACAAAAGGGGAGTAAGTATGCAATCTCTTAAGACACATGAATCAATCATACGAAAGCGCTGAGCGGACATGATACTTTTTTTTTATAATTGCCAGTTTGTTCTTGCAATTAGCTATAATTGCCAGTTTGAACTGGCAATTGGCCATAATTGCCAGTTTAAACTGGCATTTAGCCATAATTGCCAGTTTGATCTGGCAATTAGCTATAATTGCCAGTTTAAACTGGCATTTAGCCATAATTGCCAGTTTTATCTGGCAATTAGCTATGATTGCCAGTTTGAACTGGCAATTAGCCATAATTCACTATCATTCCGTCCTTGTTGAACAATATACTATAAGGCTCCAACGACACAGTGGAGTAATTGAATGGCAATAAGTCATTATCAGTCCACTCGCCCTTTGCGTTGGTCGAAATAATCGTTCGCGTTTTTTGGCGTCACTAGATGGCGATAACATGACTAGATCCTTTCGGACGGAAGCGCTAAATGCCAGTTCAAACTGGCAATTATAGCTAAATGCCAGTTCAAATTGGCAATTATAGCTAAATGCCAGTTCAAACTGGCAATTATAGCTAAATGCCAGTTCAAACTGGCAATTATAGCTAAATGCCAGTTCAAACTGGCAATTATAGCTAATTGCCAGTTCAAACTGGCAATTATAAAAAAAAGTATCGTGTCCGTTCAGCGCTTTCGTACAATCAAACCATCATTTAAAAGAAATATTTTAGTTTTCTCACAAGTATGTACTTAAGGATTCTTTCCTGTTCCATTTATTATTTTTTATTGACTGAGTGTACTAATGATAGTACATCATCAGAGTAACTGATGTCCTCTTCTTCGCTATCATCCAAACATGGCTCAGCAGATCGATCTAGCGCATTTTTCGAGGTAGGTAATGTTTTATACCACCCATGGAATTCGTTAGGAATTGATTCACTCCTGCATAATTTGAGAAGATCTTGTTTTCACACTCATTGGCAATTGTTTACTGTATAATTTCTTCAACTGCTTAGGATATCCTATCACTTTTAATGCATATATTAATAAGAAAGCGAAGATTTTGATTAACAATACTTGCTTACCTGCAGTTGACGTTTTACACATATTTTCACTGATGTTTCCACATAACGAGTTTTCATTATTGTTCATAGATTTTCCACAAGTGACACTAATTTTATCTATAACATGGCTCACTTGTTCATTGCAAGCTAGAAAAACGATATTTTTTCCTCTGGAAGACATTGATGCACTAAGGATGAACTGTTACGATCCTACACCACGAAACAATAAACACCAAATAGCAGACTTACAGGTTTTTTCCTGTTCAGACTTGCCGAATATCGGTCAGTAGAAATTGAGAATCGTTTAAGTGCACTTGACCGATTCTGCATGTCAAAATTATAACGAAATTATACTTATATGGATTTTCATTGACTATATCTCCTGAAACAAACGAAAAATGGACTGCTGGCGTGAAACATTTCTCATTTTAGAAAAAAAGTGGACTTGAAGGGTTCTGCTTGTACTCACACGATTTGCATTATTCGATCCCTATTCTGATTCGCTTATTAGTGACTTGCAGAGACTTTGTTTAGATAGATCTTTAAAGACTTTAGATTGTTGTTCGAACAAGATTTTGATTAATGTGCAACGTTTCATTGTGATTTTGTCTGTAAACAGAATGTTTTTTTTTTGGTTTTATATAGAATAATTGTAGATTTCACATCAAGGGAGTAGAGTATATACATGATTTTCTCCCGCGATACAATGTACTGAGGGAAAATATGATTCACTTTCGAGGTGTACTATTTTTTGCACGATCAAACGAATTTAATTGAAAGGATCTTATGATACAATTTATTGTCAATATTCCATCTCTGATTCACAAAAATGACGATCATCATGACGAGAGTGCCCTCATTTTCTACTGTTTTCCTAAGTTCTTTCTAATAAATATTGCAAAAATGTGTGATGCAACTGTCGAAGAAGCTGCTGCAAATATAGTGGTAGATTTATTTTCAGTAAAATCTCAGAAATTGTTCTGGCCTAGGAAGTAAAATACTCACTGTATACTCCCTCTTTTGGAGGTGTAATAGTTACTGATATACCAAGGTAGTAAAGAACATCATCATTACCCAGGGACCTAGATTATATCTCGACGCTTCAGCCGAGGGGTATAATGTCCTATGGTAATGATATTCGTCACTACCAAGGTTTATATCAAAATTTTTTCACCTTTATAGCAATGTATTTCAATCATTCCAGTTCTGTGAAACCAAAATATTGAACTATTGTCACTATGGAAGTACTTATTTCAAATACTTAGCCATGACCATGACAGGATATGACAAGTCATTATTGATAAATACCTACTAGATTCGAATGCCATTCCTGCAAATATCTTATCAAAAGAGTTCATCGGGGTGGATCTGGATTGGATTGGATTGAACTATTGTCACTATGGAAGTACTTATTTCAAATACTTAGCCATGACCATGACAGGATATGACAAGTCATTATTGATAAATACCTACTAGATTCGAATGCCATTCCTGCGAATATCTTATCAAAAGAGTTCATCGGGGTGGATTATAACAGATGTGGCTATGTCTTCATTGACTATATAGTGGTTCATGAAATTACGGAAACTATCTTGGTGGTAAAAACACAATTCACGCCTCGAAAGGAAGTGAATGACAGAAGGTTTCATAGCTAGGTTTCATAGTAGTGCTATTCATATAAAGGTCCTGCAAGAACTATTCTTTCAATATGTATGCAGTAAATGTTGTACGTTATTACTGTGGCTTCCCCCCCCAGGATCATTTCTGCGGACGCCTCTGCCTACTAGAGAGGACTATTCAGGGTAACATTTGAGCTATACAAATGAAAAAAAAAGTGATGGGACTGTTTCAGTGAAACTACTCGTTTTATTATTTGGAAGTACTACTAACTGACTCAAATTAGTTCACTGTTTTCTCATCAGAGCTCTGAACATTTTTTGAAAATTCATTGAAATTCGTCATATTTCATAACATGAAGAACTTGGGACGACATAAATTTATTAAAACTTTGGGGCTTACGCAAGGAAATCCCTATATAATGTTCGGAAAAATTCGTGCATTCCTATATAGGGAGGATGGAGAGGGGAGGAACATATGGGACTTTTTTTTGAATATTTGGAGTTTATAAGTTCTTAGGAAGACCTCCTTTGGCAAAGAAATCCAATGCTTCGCCGCTCTACAGACGAACAAGTTTTGGTTGTGCTGACTGGGCTTGTCGAGTTCGCCTGACTGGTATCGCTAGCAGAGATTCCTGAAGAGAATTCCCAGTAGACCTTTATCAATGAAAATGGTGAAAGGTATTAGTGAGTTTTTTTTATCGCTTGGAGCGCACGAACGGGAATCCCTATAATGTTCAAAGAACATCGTGCGTTCCTAGGGAGGATAGGAATAGGAGGTAGGTATTGGATTTTTTTTAACTTCTGGAGATTATATGTTGTTGGGAATACTTCCTCAGGCAATGAATTCCAGAGCCTAGCCGTTCTATGGATGAAGGAGTATTGATAAAGTGATGTTCGACATCTTTCGAGGTTGCAATGTGCATACCATCAGTATATACTCCTGCTTTGGCAGGGAATTCTTATATTATATGTGTGATCTAGGAATATATCCAATGCTTGTTGAAGAATAAGTGTTTGCCGGTATATCACGTCATCGAGAGCTAGCGTTTTCGAGAAGTAAGTTTTTTCATTATTAAAAAAAACATACCTGTTATGATTTCGAGTGGCGAATGACTATATCGAATACTATTTATACAGGAAATGATCGATATAAAATGGAAATGTAGCGTAAATTCGAAGTCGTATATATAACTCACATAATGAGATGATTTATAATCCTCTTCATGGAACAGAGATGAAAAATCAAGGAATCTGCTCGCATTCTTCTGAACGGAGACAATAGCATTGCTTCTTGTTCAGTTGATATACACAGACCATGATTTTCACTACTGAAATCTGAGAATGAAAATGGGAAAAATTCAAGATAAATTAATGAAAACACCCTGTTACTCATTTGATTGCCAACGTCACCAATTGTCACTGAGATCTGAAAAGTTTCAAGACAGATACGAATTTGCTATTCAAATAACCATTTTTTGTGTTGAAAATGGAAGGAGATTTGGTCCCGGAACGTACGAAATTAAGTGGAAATTTGATATTTTTTCTGTATTCCTTTATTTTCTTCTCCAAACCTTTTTCAATACAAATTGTCACTCACAAGCTAGTGATTTTTTCTTTTATGCTCTTTGATAGGAAAATTCTTTAAACGCAGTGACATTTTGGGGCGAATCATCTGATTTGTCCTTACTACATGTACATTGAAATAATATTCATATTCTCATTTTATAGAAACGAGGAGAGAAAATCCCAAAAAATCTGGGAAAATGAATGTACCTCCTCGATTAACCTACAGACATCAGTATATAATTTCTTTGTTTTTATCTTAAACACAAGGATATAAAAGTCAAAAAAATAAATAGTGTTCCCTCCAACTCCTTCAAAACTTGTTATTTGTCGTATGTATCTTCACTGTATATACTATATCGCATCAGTATTACATAACATTCTCTCGTGTTTGCTCTCCTGTTTACTCTAACCAAGCCTACTAATATTCACTGGTCATAAATCCCCAGGCTCACACGTTGCGGACACACAGAATTATATCGCAATGTGCAGTCCCTTCAGTCCCTTCAGAAGGAAAAATAAACAGCCAAAGTCCTCTCGTCTTCCTAGCGGTCGTCTGTTTGGTTCGCACACATCCGATTTTTTTCTTTTTGTTGAGCTTTGTCATAATTGGAATTGCTTGGCAGTCACGCCTACAGGATTTACCTAGTTAATATGCAATACTTTACTGAAGTCAGTTTTCCTCGAAACCGACCAGACAAACCAGGTTAACTTATTGATGACGTCACGCCGTCACGGTACCTATATTATGACGTCACTATTTTCTTGTGAAGCTTGACAGATGTCAGTTTATCAGCTGCTTTTTTTGTTCATTGTTTGGTTTTAGTAGTAATACTAATAAATTGAATAAGAATTTCATCATCTGTAGGGTATACCTACTTCAAATTCAAGAAAATTGGAACAATACTTTTGTTCTCAGAACGAAAGTCAGTAGATATTAAATCAGAAGTTGGGATAAGGACATGAAGCCGATTTGACCCATAATAAATAGTTTCGACGTAAAAAAATCCTAAAGTTGAAAAATCTCGATTTTGAATACCCTATATCTCTGTGATTATTCTCGCTAGACCTCAAGTGTAATGCAGTGATGAAATCAGCTCACAAAGGAGAATGCGAAAATGCAATGAAATACAGGGTGTTCCATAAGAAAAAGTATAACTTTGATACGCCACGCATTTCTCAACCACCTTATATAAAGCGAAATAATTTGGAAATATGCTGCTTATGATCCTAGATCATCTCTGAAACTGTTGTTCATCTATCTCAAACAGTAAAGCCGTTATCTCACTTTGCCACACAAATGACTCACCCTGTATATGATGGAATAAAGGTGACGTATTTGTGACTCAGGCGGACCAGCGGAAATCTTCATTATAGGTATATTTAACAGGACCGCAGAAGCAAAAGTTCTCAACTTCTGATACTCGTTGTGAAAATTATTTCTGGTTGAATTTTGGCAATGAAAATATTGACGATGACTATCAAATTTGATGCATTCAATAATAATTGTAAGCATTTTATCGCTCTGTCAGAATTGGCTCTGTCGTTTTATTAATTATATAATGGCTTTCAATTTCATGGAAAGCCATCAAACATCAGTTGGGTTAATGGTCGATAAAATCTTTGATGTTTTCATAATCGCAAAATGGCTTGGTGAAATATAACAAGACACCAGGGCAGGAATCATCTGGATATCGTCCATTTTCAATTGAAATTTCTCTGATGAATGTTAATGGCGATAAACTTATCATGATATCTCGAAAAAACATTTTTGACTGTTTTCATACGCGAGTTTATGATCGTATCAGAAGTATACAACTTTCATAATTACAGAAATTCATGTAAGAAAACCATTCAAAGTGCGAATGAGGAGCCATATTGATTTTAAGTTGGATCTCCTATAACTATGTTGATTCCATTGATGACTGCATGTTGATTCAATCGAAACTTTTTCTTGATTAGGATGATTATTTTCTATGAAATGAATATGACTAGTTCAGTCTACATGTAATGAAAATAATGCAAGCACAACAAAATCATTGTTGCAACATATAATTTTCTACTTCTGACCGTTTCATTCATGAAGGCCTCTGGACTGCTAACCACCTGTAAGATATATCCAAAGTGTGGAGAATACGACAACATTGAATGGAGATTTTATTTCTTGATATCAATTAGAATTTGAGGATTGGGCAGCAATGCTTTTATATATTTTTTTTATCGCTTGAATACGAAAGCGTCTAGGGGCCACAAATTTAAAATAAATTATTTTTTTTTCAATTTATTGGAAAAAAATGCAATATGTTGGAAAAAAAATCCAATATATTGAAAAAACAATCCAATATATTCAAAAAAAATCCAACATATTGGAAAGAAAATTCAATATATTGAAAAAAAAATTCAACAAGGGGAAGCTTTCGTGACTGTTCTATAATAATATTTCCAAGAAAAAAAATATAAAATATATTGAAAAAAATCCAATATATTGGATTTTTCTTCATTATTCAAATCCAGGAAAAGTGAGTAGTGAGTGATGAATGTGCCAAGCTGCTTGTTGTGCTAGAAAAAATATTTTAATTGTGTGACCCCTAGACGCTTTCGTACTTGAAGTATTGAGAATATAAAATTCGATGGAACTGGTTAATAGTGGTAGGTGTACATTTTCGGGAACACAAATATTCTTGTAGCCAGATTGTAGCTATTAACTTGTTTCCTTGTCCCAAATAGTATAAAAGTTAAACTGGCCACTATTGAATATTTGGGTTAGTGATTTCTTCCTCCGTGCACTAATAGTTTTCAGGAATTAAGATTAGCTAATAATCTTTATGTATGAACTACCATTCAAAACACTATTCTAGACTATCCAGAGTATCCAGAAATACTAAACTATAGCTACGCAGCTATAGGTTGGTATAGGTACTAGGTATATGTAGGTAGTTAGGTATAGGTAATCGTTATCATCGATAACAATTATGGACCATCATATTGAAGAAATGGAAACTTGATTAGGTAATTTTCCAGTTCACACTTTACAGATAACATAATTACTTCAATTATATAAGCATCTGTTGGATTATATTCTGGTTTAACTTTTTCATATAATCTTATGTAGAACTCCATTTACATAATTTCAGGAACGAGGTGAATAAATCCATAAAAATCCATCAGAGGTCATACAAGTATACATCTCCTATATATTTCAATTTTCATTTCAATACTGAACATATTGATTAGTTACATTTTTATATCATAATCCATCATATTATTCAATTCGATTTGAGAGATAATGTCAATTCAGTTTTCATGCTCTCATTTTGGATATTCAACAGATATAATTCAATGTTCGACGTGGCAAGTAGCCAGGAAATTAGTTGTTTTCTGTTGAATAAACCAAGAAAGAATTAATATTTTCATCACATGGAGAATGCGAATGCTCAATGTATTTCTTTATATACATATATCTATTTTTTTGTGTTCATGAGTATATCTGAGAATATTCTTTTAAAAAAATACTCTCACCCAATCAAGGGGTTCAAAATGAAGGATGGAAACTTGTATTTTTATAGACCTCAATCGCAGATTCGTGATTAGGTTTTCTCAATTCAGAATTTCTTTTCACGTCCTGTATGTTGATTATCAATTCATCATACATCCAAAAATACGAATATTCTTCATTCTTGTTTTTGTTACTATACTTACTAGCAGTCCGTGAATGTGAAGCAGAATCCCTGAGTCGACTGAGATGTAGGCACACCTTGTTTCATAGAAAACTGGGATGATGAACTCAAGATACCGGATTCTGCTGGATTATAGGATTCTGAGCAAAAACCCTAGTTAGAGGGCTCTGACCTAAAGTTCTGAGTCTCGGACGAAGTCCGGACACGTCGTCTTGGAATTTATTATGGAAATGTTCATTTCGTATTCAATTGGAACGTGATCGAATTTAAAATTGTGGCATATTTTACATTTACGAGACGTACACGGGCATTGCTTACTGTTTGATGCGAATCTATGGCCAAAGCGTATCATTTTTGGTGGTGGAATTGCTGCCCAGGATCTCTCCTTCCTCCTACGATGAATTACGACCTTGCTGCAAATATCTCATATAGAGGAGAAAGCAGATTCTTGTAAACCATTTGTCGTGGATTTCGTGGTGGTAACACGAAAAAAAAAAAAGGATTTGTTGTGTTAACAAATTATATATATGCTTGAATCATTTTTGTTGGACTAAGCTATTTTCTGTTGAATCGAACAGCAACATGATTATTTCAAGGAAATCAGCTTCTTCGAATCGAGAATGTAGTTAAATTGAATCAACAGTAAGATATCAATAGGCATTGAGAAAATATAAAGCTATCTCAAAATGATGTCGATGTTGATTCAACTATGATCATTTTGTTAATTCGATGAAATAATGATCGTTTTGATAGGAATACATTTTTGAAACAAAGTTTTCTTGGTCCGACGTAGCAATGAACTCGTTTCGGATCATTTTCTTGAATAGAGCAACGAAATATGTAATATCAATGAAATATTCCGTTCATTCAACATCAAGTTAAATTTTCGCCACTAGATGGCGATCTTTTCGCCTCGTCTATGCCTGCCTCGAATTCATTATATACGTGAAGCCTGATACTCCGTGTTAGAAATATCAGCTGGATAAATCGCACCCAAACTTTGGATGCATGCTTAGCAATCCGAAATAGTCTTGCATCAGCTGAAGAGAAGTGAAAATTGGAGATCTATGCTACATATGCTAGAAGTCGACTATATAGTTTTCTAGTTTAGTTCATTCTATTGATGTGAAATTCCAGAAGATTCCAGAATCAATACTGAATTTGGTTCAAAACAACAATTTGTCGAATGGAAATACAGTTTCTCTCGAAGCAACGAAATGATACATTGGATCAAAAAAGTATTTCATTGAATCAACTGAATATTTCATTTAATCACCCGAATATTTCATTTAATCAGCCAAATATTCCATTGAATCAACTAAATATCTGATTGAATCAATATCTTGTTATTTTGAATCGAACAAAATGATTCTTGGAGCCAATTCGATATTTATTCATAAACAGTTCATGGATGTACTTGTTTGAATAAGATTCAGAGTTCATGCAAGACATATTCACTTGATTCAAACTCCAAAATCGCTCTGAAACAAGATATAGATTCACTCATTTCAAGATTATTATTTTGTCGTGCATATATGTCACTTATATTTGCTTCATTTAATGAAATTTTGTTTGATTCAACAGTTTCTTTTTTTCCGTGCCTTTATATTCGTCATAACTGGAAAAATTCACTGTTCAACAAATCTCTTAGTACCTACTGATCTTCCGATAAAAAAAGAGGCGATGAGTAGTTCTTGTTTTCTTATGGCAGAAATCAGAGATGTTTATATTCAGGGTGAGTCAAAAATATGTACCGAGCTTTCCTGATGGAGGTGATAGAACATTGGATTGCATTCGTATTTGTTCGCTCATGTGTTGATTCTGTTTTAGTCGTTTGTATATTATATATTTCATTTTAATTTCACTTTATTAACCGTATTGTCATTTGTTAGTAGATAATGAAACTCATTTTCTCTCTGTCACATACTCAATAAAAAAAAGCAATATAGGAATCTCGTGCGCAAGCCATGCTTTTTACGAGGTATTTCCTTGTTTATTCGATTCATATATTTACATGTAAAATTTTTTTGCCTTTATATATTCTTTATTTACTGTTAATGTTCTATATTTTGTGATGTGAAATTTGTAAAACAATACTATTTTTGTATATATTTGTCTAATAGACCTAATTAACGAACTAGACAAGTCCAGTCAGCACATCCTTTCGTTGTCAACCTCGAAAGATCTCGAACAGCACTTTATCAAGAGTCCTTCATCCATAGAACGGCTAGGCTCTGGAATTCATTGCCTGTGGAAGTATTCCCAACAGCACATAATCTCCAAAAGTTCAAAAAAAATTGCAATACCTACCTCCTGTCCCTACCCTCCCTAGGAACGCACGATGTTCTTTGAACATTATAGGGATTTCCTTTCGTGCGCTTCAAGCGATGAAAAAAATATAGTTTCAGTGTTGAGAATTATTTATCTGTCTTAGAATGGATGCCATGCAAAACATGTGGTTTCAGCCAAACAATTGATTCGGTCCATTTTTTTATTGGGTTCTTGAAGACTTTCTGATTCTTGTACTATTCTGAATAACCGTGTACATTGGAACTGAGAGAAATAGATAGCATTAATTACTTCACCATCTACGTCGTGAATTGTTAGTAGCAAACGAAACTAATTAGATAGGAATTTTAATATAACACTTCATGGAAAGTTTTGTGATTCAAATATTCTGCTTGCTCGTACTGGAAAATTCAAACTATATGTAGTTATAATGATATGAAGTTATTCCTGTCTCATTCAAACTCTGGAATAATTCGAGGACAGTGCCGCAGTCACATTTCTCATTTATGGGAAAAAATTTCCCTCATGGAAAAAATTCGGAACATTCCAAACTATATAAAGCTCTATATGCAGCATTAAGTATTATAGAAATCAATAATTGTGACATGCTAATCAATTCGTCATCAGGCTGACAGAGAAAACTGGCTTTGATAAGATTGAACATCTTATCAAAAATTTGAAAATCTTCTTCTTTTGCTTCTTCTTCTTTTGCTTTCGATACTTGCTTAGTTCTTCTCATGAAAAATCTTTGTTTTCATGTGTTACTACTGTTCTATTGTTTCAGTTTATGCCCTGTCACTAAATGTGTCGAACTGTCAAAGTCTGTGTCCATCTTTCATATTGTCTTGAGTTTTTGGTTCCATATGGTACTGATATGATATGCCTTCGGTCATCGAATATCAACTATCTGAAAGTTGATATTCGATGATTCGTTATAATATTATTATGTATTTCAAACTTCTTCCAATTCTACGTTCAATCTTATCAGAGCCAGTCTCATCTGGCTCTTCACTGAATTTGAAAAGATTCATATGTGCCACAATCTGACAGCCAGTTAACGATTTGTTTAACATTTAACAATGATTGATTCCCATAATACCTAATGATACATAGAGCTTTATATAGTTTGGTTTACTTTTCTACCCTTTTATTGTCATATCTACCATTTTACATCAGGTACACCAGTAACATGTGATAATTGATGTTGTTTTTTATATAAAGTGTGGTCGAACGACTCAGAGCTACTCGCTTCTCTTTCGAAATATTATTTGAATTTGGAACACAAAACGAAATATAACGCAAAATATACCTTTTTCTGCAACCGACACAAAAGTCGTCCATTTTGATACCAAAATTAGTTCTTAAATTGACGTTTCTATTACTGACACAAAAATAGGTATGTTGCTAGGCAACATATTTAGTTCCTAGGAGCTAAAGTTGAATTTTAGTTCCTAGGAGCTAAAGTTGTATTTTAGCTCCTAGGAACTAAAAAGGATCTACTGGACGTCATCAAGAATAAACAACATTGTGACGGTTGGTTATTTGGGTTGAGAGGCATACCTGATTTGTTCCCGATTTCAGCAGATTTGGCATTTCATACCCATGCTGGAGATATAAATACACCTTATTATAGTTTAGTATTGGAATTATTAACATCTCAGTTAAGTATTTTTGTTTTGATCAGGGGAGCCTTCAAGATTCAAATACTTGCTTGATCTGTATTTCATTGGTTATTCTCGGGATGGATAACTTGTTTTTGGATAATCACGGCAAGCAATAGTTTTTTGTCTCAAACAACGATATTGTTAACCTTCATTTGATTATCAAGCGACAAGCGACAAACATTGTATTACGGAGAGGAAAAAATAATTGCTATTCTTTCTTATTGTTGATGTGCTCACTTACCTAACATTTTCCAAGTCTTGTTTCTATAGCTGGCACTGACGCGGTATTTGCCATTAGAGCACCTGGTCCATACACAAATATGTCACTCTGTGATTGTATTTATATTGAAACTACAATAATAATTCGAACATCCTTGAAAATTGAATGAACCTGCTGTTGATGCAGGTAGAATGTTCTCACCTTACGGATTATTTTTCATTATTTGTTGCATTGCATACATATGGCACGGTATTGGTGGTAACTTCACATATTTATTTGAGTTATTCGTTTCGGTTGCAGAAAAAATTGCATGTTTCATTCGGATCAAAAGTGACTTTGTCCGACTCGCTAATTTTGCTTTCGCTCGGCTTCGCTAAACGCTCCGCCTCGCAAATGCAAAATTCGCTTGTCAAACAAAGTGTCACTTTTGATCCTAATAAAACAATCTACTATTTAAATTTTTTTTGCCTTTGTGAAGTTTGTGCTCACTTTGATGGAAACTTCATGAAAATCCAGTTAGCCCCAGATTTATACAAATTATCCATCAGGAATCATTATGATGCTGCAAAATTCGGGGTTGAAGTTGATAATTCACTTATTCCAAGTCATTTGACATCTTCACCAGATTACTTCGAATATCACTACCGGTTAGATCTGTGCCCTATATCCTTAGCTGACATGGGATAATTTTTCTTCGTTTCAGAATGGAAGCCTATTTAATCAAAATCAACGACGATAATAACATGTTTTCGCTACTTTATATGTATTCAGATGACCTAGTTATCCCCGCAGAGTCTGAAATTGACGTGAAAATTGTGCTTCCTCGAAACATCTGCTGCTCTGGAAAAATCTCTGTGTGAGGAAACTCGATGAAATGAAAAATAACTTTCTCTGTGGGCCAGAAGGTGTTTCTGGTGTATTGTGAATTGATCATGTTCATATAGTCTTGTTGAATGATGTTGAGATAATAGGCCTGTTCGTTTGTATTGCTGATCTTGCTAGAGTTGATTTTTTTCCCATAGTTGTGTCTCTGTCCATGACATGAAGAAAAGAGAGAGTCATAGAAAAAATTCGAGTTCAACAGGTAGAGCAAGCACAAACGAACAGGCCTATAAATTACCCCAAAATATTCACCCCAGTAAAATAGCTAAGCCGATACTAGCTCATTTTGACCACTTTTCTCATGTTAATCTCTATAAAAAAAAGTCTCGTTCAAGGTCATCCGGCTCCGATGAGCTTCTGATGAATATTATGCCAACTATAGTATGTTATATACCAAATGAAAGGTCTCTGCTTGAATTTTACGAAAATTATTTTTTGAAGGGTCTCAAGGCCATATAGTGAATATTATGCCAACTATAGCTTGTTAAGGCCCAAGCTTGATCAGTCTCTTCCCTTATATACCTGAGCAGTATCATGCATTTCATAAAAACCTAAAACTTTCAAGGAAAGGCCAAACCATAATTGAATCAGAAGACTGAATCATTCATGTTCATTTCTTATTCTCCTCCTTATTGAAGAATAATACTTTTATGACTTCTTTATTTCATTTTTGTTTCATTATGGAGTTTGACCTGTCAGTATTATAATATACATTTTCAACATTGTACAACAAAATAATATTTTGTTTTTTCCTTAGAGTACGGATTCATCAAAAAAAATATATTCCAGTTGATACAGTTGAATTACAAAAACTCTTTCAGTGACGAACGAAATACTCGGTTGACATAGAAGATGATTTATGAATCAATTTTGATCTAAAAACCAGTGTAATAGTTGGACAATTCTGGGATGAGGAGAGATGATATCGAAGAGGGATGACTGAATATCATAAAATAGTAGGACATCTTATATACGAAATAAGAACAACTTCGAAATATCTTCATCAGGAGAAAGCAAATATTTTTGCAGAGATGTTCGCAGCAAACTCTACTCCAGATTCCCTAACTGCCGCCAGACATTCCATCCGTTGAGAGTCGAATGCCCGAAACCCGCTTTCGTCAACGCACTATCAGACGAATTTTGCTTGATCTCAAAACGAATGAGGCTAACGGTCCTGATGGAATTCCACCCATTATCCTCAAAAAATGTGCACCAGAATTAACACCGATTATCTGCAAGTTGATTACCATCTCGTACAGGTCGGGTATTTTTCCATCATGCTGGAAGATAGCTAGAGTCCAACCAATCCCCAAAAAAGGGAACAAGAACCTGCCCAACAACTACAGGCCCATTGCCCTGTTATCAGTAATCTTCAAAGTGATGGAGAAAGCCATCAATATTGAGCTTATCAAATGTCTGGAGAGCTCAGAAATCATCAATGATAGGCAATACGGCTTTCGCCACCGAAGATCTATGGCAATCTTCAATAGAAAAACACGGGGAATCTCTAGCTGTTGCGTTGGACATATCGAAAGCATTCGACCGTGTTTGGCACGAAGGACTCCTCCACAAACTACCATCATACGGCTTACCACCTCAGCTATGCCGTCTCTTATCGAGTTTTCTTTCAGGCAGATCGCTTCACGTGGTGGTGGACGGTGTATCGTCTGATACCTTTGGCATCAATTCCGGCATTCCACAAGGATCAATTTTGACACCAACATTATTCCTGCTTCATATCAATGATCTGTTGGGAGTAACAACTTGCCTCATCCACAGCTTTGCAGATTATAGTACCCTCCATACTGCGTTCTCTTCCAGAATTCCCATTTCTTCCCAGGAAGCTAAGAACTCATGGCGCAGGCAGGTCAATGCTGTCAATGAAGATCTTGCTGAAATCACAGCCTGGGGAAAAAACAACCTAGTTGAATTCAACGCCACCAAAACTCAAGCCTGCATTTTCTCTAGAAAGGCGGAACTCAGTATGCCCGATATTGTAATGTCTGGCTCCACCATCCTCACCAAGCCTACCATATCTATGCTCAGTATTTCCATCAGCAACACTCTTTCATGAGATAATCATGTCAGATCCTTCGCAAAAGCTGCTTCACAAAAACTCGGATTCTTGTTCCGTGCGAAAAGCTACTTCACCCCTCAACAGCTTCTGATCAACAAAACGCAAATACGGCCTGTTCTAGAATACTGTTCCCACATATGGGGTTCAGCACCATAACATACGCTGATGCTCTTAGATTCCATCCAGAGAAGAGCCATTCGCCTGGTGGGTGACGCCACACTCACTCACTCTTTGACATCATTGGAACACCGTAGAAAGGTCGGCGACCTTTCACTTTTCTATCGATACTTCCACGGGAAATGTTCTTCGGAAATCTCTGCTATCATCCCTTCACTAGCAATACCAATCAGACGAACTAGACAAGCCCAGTCAGCACATCCTTTCGTTGTCAACCTCGAAAGATGTCGAACAGCACTTTATCAAGACTCCTTCATCCATAGAACGGCTAGGCTCTGGAATTCATTGCCTGTGGAAGTATTCCCAACAGCATATAATCTCCAAAAGTTAAAAAAATTCCAATACCTACCTCCTGTCCCTATCCTCCCTAGGAACGCATGATGTTCTTTGAACATTGTAGGGATTCCCTTACGTGAGCTCCAAGCGATAAAAAAAAATCAAAACAAGTTATTTCATCATCACATCTGAATTTCTTTGAAGTCAGTACCATCAACTGAATGTGGATATGAATTGAATGAAATTTGATTCAACAATTTATTATAAATACAATGAACTCCTGTTTGACCAAGAAATTTTATAGGAATGTCATTTTATTAAGTAAGAATCATCATTATGAAACTCAAATGTCGATTATCTTGAAACCTTAATGTTTTTCAAGATATCCTACCCTTCTAATACAGCGATGATGAATACCTTGGATATTTTATAGGAAGAGAGTAGGTATTTCAATTAATTTGTCCCAGCTATACGCTTCAGTTGAGCAATAATCCTAGCTGTCACACCTTCCTCTTACCAGAGGACACATGGTGAACCGAGTTGAATGCTGAAAACTTCGCCAAAGATATAAAATTTATTGCAATGAAGTTTGTTGCGGTGTGAATTTCCAGAGGGCGGCATTAAAACTAAAGTTATGCAATAACACACCGCCTGACGGGTAGCACATGAACTTCTGACACTTTTCAACGGAGGTATTTCATTAAAATAATTCAGTTAACGTAATGTTCAGCGACCACGGACCTGCCAACGTATAATTCATAGATTTGTTTTGGGTCACGGTGGACAAATTTACGACCGTTTGAAGCAGTTTTCAAGAAATAATTTTTTTATTCGACCTCTACACCGAGAAAAATCCAGTTATACAAGTCTCCATTCAAAAACATCATATAACTAACTATAACTATACTATTGATCATAATTTATTAATCATCAAATTGGAAGGGGTTGGAGTTGAGGTGTTCCACTTTAATGGATAACATCATATTTGATAAACACAACTCAGCCAACGGTAGTGAATAATGTGAAATCAGAAACCAGAACAGTATATAAAGGGGTTCCACAGGGTTCAACCTTGGGACCACTACTGTTCATTGCCTTTCTGAGTGACATTGATGACACTTCTACCTCCGCAAATCAGACGATAATATAATATGCTGATGATACGAATATTCTGATGTCACACAATAACATTGACCAACTTACAAAATTGAGCAACAATGCATGTAAAGAAATAGAAAAGTATAGTCTTGAAAATGGTCTTACTCTGGATACAAACAAAACCAATTATGTCCGTTTCCTGCCAAAAAACGTAAATCCATATCATAACCTATACCTAAACTTATCTGGAAAATCTATACAATCAGTGAAGACTTTCAAGTTCTTAGGTGATACTTTGGATATAGGTAACATGGCAAATACGTTCGAAACTAAGCACTACATGCTATGTAATGAAAAATCTGCGAGATACTGTATCTACAAACATCCTGAAGTTACTTTATTTTGGGCAGGTTCAATCAACTCTGCAGTATGCCCGATATTTTGGAGGTCCTCTTGTCATTTTGAAAGGGTATTCATAACACAAAAAAGGATAATGAGAACAATGTGTCATGCTCATCCAATAAAAACATGTAAACCACTCTTCAAGAAATTTCAAATACAAACCCTACCCCGTTTGTACATTCTTGAACTGACTATGTACATAAAAATGAACCAAAATGAATTTACGAGAAATGAAGATATGCATGTGTATAATTCTAGGAATAAAGAAAAAATTCGACAGCCCTATTCAAGATTGTCAGTCTGTGAAAATTCACCAAAGCATATATATGGGTATTAAATGTTTAAATAAAATACGAGATATAATAGATGTGAACTTGAATGATATTTCATTCAAGAATAAATTGAAGAACTTTCTTCTTGAAAATGCATTTTACAGTGTTGAGGAGTTTTATAATTGTTGATGTTCAAATATTGTGAAAGTTCCTGATGTGTATGTATAAATGTTTTATATTTTGTCTTTGCGACTTTACCTAGGTACACTATTTTAGCATTCTATTCGTAAACATTTTTTCTTCTGACTAGTCTTTAAGTTCTGTACATTGTGTATGAGCTATACCTTGTATAATCTTTGATTGATGAATAAAAATATCTCATCTTATCTACCTTATCTAACTAATCATATGAAGGAGTCCATACTTTTCTCTAAGTGGGGTGTATTGATGAAAGGGTTAGACAACACAAAATCATCTTCACAACGTTCAATAATCGAGAGATTATTGAGGGAAATATGTTTCGGACAGTCATGTGTCCATCATCAGCCTTAATCCTTACAAACCAAAGGTCGTGGGAATGAGGAAACATTATGAAAAACTTTTGAATAAAATTATTGTGCAAAGCACTGGTTGAGGTTCAGGTTGATTGTGAAGGAATCCTGTGCACCTATGAGGACCATTTTTACGTTTTTTCCGAAAAAGGGTTTTGCCATCAAATCTTGATAGCATGTACGTCCTCATGCATAATAATTTTATTCAAAGTTTTTCATAATGTTTTTTCATTTCCTGAATAATCTTCCGATTATTAAACGGTGTGCAGATGATTCTATGTTTTCTAACCATTTCATCATATAACTCCTGAATACACCATTTCAACCACGAAACTTCATCTGATAGACGTGAAACAGGTCACCTTTTCAAATCATTCTTTTCTTTTAAAAAGGTTACCTTATGGATTTGAAATGGAACAAGATTATAGTTAAAAGATGGAATTTCAAAGATAATCATTTGAATCCTTAAAGATGTCATTTCACAGTTATACAAGTATCATTTGAATTGTAAACCTCTTGATGTCTTCCTTTCATCAATTCGATAATATTATTTTAGTTTCACACTATATACACTGTGGCTCGGAATTATCTCCCCATATTAAATTTATGGTGCTGATAATACATATATAGAAACGATTTTTTGTTCCAGAAAACTCATTACCAAAAATGATTAGTATTCGAGATATTCTTCTTCGATTAAGAATAAATGTTTAATACGATTAAAATAGTTAGGAATTGGTAAAGGAACATGGGTACTGAAAATGTTCGTATATATTCCTTCACACATAAAAACGATAAAATTCAATTCGAAAAGTTCCGAGTTGGAGAATATGTTTTGATATGCATATTATTATTTAGACGACAAGAAAAATTATGAATTCCAAGTGATTGATTATGAATTTCAAGTGATTGAATAATAATCAATAATAGTCGAGGAGTGGTTGAAGATCATTGAGATGCTCCGAAATATGTGCTAAAATACATAGCATTCAATGTATGCAAAAAAGCCATTGACTCTCTGAATTCTTTTTGGTGCACTCTGTATATGCGGCAATGATTTTTCATCATAGACTCTGTTGCTTCACCCTGTATAACGTTCCATTACGAAGTTCCCATGAATCGATATTCAATTTACGCTTTCCAAAAGACCTCCCGATCAATCATAGTCGTTCTTGCTTATCTGGCCTTCTAATAAAACCACGTATTTATAAATTCCCGCAACGAACTCCCCATCAGACGAAGGAACTCCCAATCAATTCGCTCCCATTATCCATTCGCCTCATTTTTCACGAGGAATAAAACAATGGAATTAATTTAACGACCCCAATTTTCCAGGCAATTTGAGAGGTATTCGCTACCTACCCTCCTATATCATCATCTTGGATTGCTCCCATTTTTATAAGGAAAATCGTCCTCTGCCATGTGTTATAGGTTATGGAAATTTCTTGCGTGACCGTTCGTATGCTGAAAGGCTCAATTGGTTCGACAATGATCGCCCAATGTCTGTCTGACCCATATCAGAGAATGAAAGGAAAAGGGACCTTTCTCTGTGCAAATTTTCAGTCCCTACAAATTGAGAATGGACAATTGGGCAATTTGCATTTGAGTGGCTGGGCTGCTATGTTGATGTTGTTTCAGTATCAAATGGAGAAATGAAGCAGTCCTTTGGAGGGTGGCAGAACGACTGTGCTCTTATTGGTGAAATCGATATTTCTTTGAAAATTTCACTACCAATTGGTTATGTGATCTGTATAGAATCATCATTTGAATACAACAATGTTTGTTCATTGACGAAATTCCGAGGATTGATTTGAATGGAGATGAATCAGCTGTGATGCAAATTTTTCTTCGATATTATTTCCGTTTGTTATGCCATGTTGATTCTATTTCATTATGAAACGGAGAAATGAAGTGGTCATTTTAAGAGTCTTTAAGAGTGTATGTATATACTATAATAGATTGGGTAATTGGGTCTTGACGGTGTTATAATGGCGGTGTTATAATGGTGGCTTTGGAGGGAATATTTGTGAAGAACAGCACGGATTTGTTCCGAAAAAATCAACCTCTACAAATCTTTTAACATTTTCTCATCATGTCCTCAACCATCTAGATAACAATAAACAGGTCGATGTAATTTATACTGATTTCCAGAAGGCATTCGACAAAGTCAATCACGATGTGATACTGCAAAAGTTCCATAAATATGGCGCTGATCTCCAAGCACTTAAATTGTTGGCCTCTTACTTGAATAACCGATACTTCAGGGTCAAATATGCAGGAAACTGTTCAGAGAAATTTCGCGCTAACTCCGGAGTCCCTCAAGGATCAAACCTGGGCCCGCTTCTGTTCCTAATATTCATCAACGACCTTACGCATAATATAAAGTATTCGGAGTGCCTATTATTTGCAGATGATCTGAAATTGTATAGAAAGATCGAAAGCCCGCAAGACTGCGTCAAATTACAGGAAGATATTGATAGGGTCCACCGATGGAGTGTAAAAAACGAACTCCCATTTAATATATCCAAATGTATCGTACTATCTTGTAGCCGAAAATTATCAACAGTAATTACACAAGTGGTGGTAATTTTTTGATAATTTTAACTAGATGCACGAATCTTTGTTGCTATAGAAATTTCACGAGTGGACGAAGTCCACGAGTGGGATTTCTCAATAGCAACAAAGACGAGTGCTAAATCTAGTTAAAATTATTTAAAAAAATAACCAACACGAATGTAATTCGGCGTGATTATTTTTTTTTACTATTTCGCAAAATGCCCCAGAATATGTTTATTAAACAATTATTTATTGAACAATCATTTATCATACAATTATATATCAAACAATTATATATCAAACAATTATATATCAAACAATTATATATCAAATAATTATATATCAAACAATCAAGAATGTTTACAATTTACGTTTGTAATGGTGCAATTATTGTATGTTATTGTACAATTTCCTTGAGATGAAGAGGTCGAAACAGTGTTTCCTCTCAAGTTGTTTATCATGCTTGCGTGATGCTCTTTGTCAAGTTGAAGATAGGGTTTGATGGAGCTTGCAGATGAATGTCCAGTTATCTTCAACAACTGCTGCTCACTTACTCCACTTTTAGCGAGTTGTGTCACAGCAGAAGAACGATGTGAATGGTTTGTAACCTTGATTTTGCTAGGATCCAAGCCAATCTTTCGGGCCGCTTGTTTTGTCCATTTTGCTATTTCATTTTGTCCTACCGGAAGATTTTTGTACCACCCCTTAGACAAAGGTTGCTGCCAATTTGGATTAGGTGTTAAAAATAAACGATCAATTTGAATATTTGCACTTCTTTTCGACATTAACTTCCGAAAGAGACGTACTGGACATTTTTCAGTCTCATTTTCATTTGGCGTTAAAAATTTGCTATCAGATAACCTGTGCGATCCTCCTTGTGCTGTTTTAGAAATTATTGGATTATATTCTATCCTTCCAGTTTGATTTCCATAATGATCCATTTCTTCTCTAAAATACTGTACTAATGCTTTTGTCGCTTCTCCGCCTCTCCAAGCCAATTCGTAGCTAGCAGTATGATAAAACTTCCTTTGTAAGCCATTTGGAGTATTTTCGTCCCATGCTGCTATCATTTTTTCTATTTCTTCTTTCTTGAGAGCAACAGAAGATGCTTTTCTTTTTTCAGGAATATGTTGAAGTTCTCGACGTTTGCAATTCCGCGCATCTCGCGCGGTCTTAAATTCAATATCAGTGAACGGATCAATGTTTCTATTATACTCCCTGAAATATTTTTCCTGGATAAGTTTTGCGGTGACATTCCACAAAGTTTTGACAACAGATTCTTTGTAGTTTTCTCCATTTTTTTTTCGCATGTTATATGCCCAGTCCTCCATAATTGATGCGATTTGTTTCATCTCGGTTGTTGCAGTCAACTCATAATTACGTTCAAGGCAGAACTCCAAAAACTGTTTCCATATCGTATTCTTGCTTTTTGTGGTGTTGATTGGTGTTGCTTGTTCGACAGCTAAATGTATTGAATCAGCCGAGCTTTGACCAAATCTCGTGCTCATGTCGGTTTCTGTTAATGACTAATAATAATTGTAAAGTTTTTCCGAACCTATACCAACTCGTTTAAACGTTAGAGAAAATCACAAAATACGAAGTCTGACTGATACTTAACAATGGCGTCGGTTCTGAATTCGAAATGTTTACATTGAGACAAATAGCTGCGTTACCTTGACAACCAAGTCAAGTCAATGCTAATTCTCTAAAGGTGCCCCATAGACTGCGTTGTTGGTAGGCCGTTTTGTTCGTCGAACAAGTCTGTTCGAACAAAAAAGACACAAAACTAAAGTGTGTGGCCAGCGAAAACGAACATTTTACAGCCACACACTTCGGTTGTGCGCAATTTTTGTTCGAACAGACTTGTTAGTCGAACAAAACAGCCTATCAACATCGCAGTCTATGGGTCCCTTTTTGTATCCATTTGAAGGAAGATCCAAACGTGAATAAGTCATCGCGGTAATTTGATACTAACAAATTATCAGTATGATTCCGAATGATTGGCTAGAATCACGCATTGATATTGGTTGAAACAAGGAAAACGTCACATTTTGACATGTAAAAAAAATAATCTAAAATATTATACGATTACTCGATGAACGACATGCAGTTATCCAGAGTAGAGACTGTTAAAGATTTGGGTATATATTATAACTCCGCACTCTCGTATAAACCACATTTGAATCATATCGCATCGCAGGCACTACGGACTATGGGCTTTGTAATGAGACAAAGTGCACATTTCAATGACACCAAAGCAATAACTGCACTTTATAATACTCTAGTAAGACCTAAACTTGAATATGGCGCTGCAATCTGGCATCCCTCTCAGCTAATCAACAAAAATATTTTGGAAAAAATTCAAAACAGATTTCTGAGATATCTGTATTATAAAAAATATAAAGTTTACCCGGACTATAATATAGTTAGAACAGTAGCACTTAGAAGTGAATTTGAAATACCCAGCCTAGAAAATAGAAGACAAGCAATTATAGTCACAATGTGTTATAAAATCTACAAAAAATATTATAACTGCCCCTATCTCCGATCAGTATTGAAAAGAAGATCTCCCAATCGATTGACCCGGCTTGTACAATTCTTTGATGTTCCATTTGTATCAACTAATAACTGTTCACCCATTATAACAATGATAAAATTAACAAACAACTTCCTACTATTGTCAGAAGTCAGCTTTGTTCTCCCTCCCTCAAAATTTTATTATGGTTTGAAAACATATTTTTCTAATTTAGAATAAACAGTTTTTATAGTGTGTTCGCGCCATCAGTGATTTGAAATGATCATTCCAATTATTGTAGTTAGTAGAATATTTGCAATGATATACTCTAAGACTGTTATCATATAGATACTGTTGTTATATACATTATGATTCTCATGTAATAAGGTTTTCTACCTGTTTGAGAATAAATGAATAAATAAATAAATAAATAAATAAATAAATAATAAAAGTATTCTAGTTTGGGTTATTGGTTTTTTCTAGCTTTTACTACCAAATTTGTTACGTGTGGTTATTATTTTTTTTTTCTCCTACCTTAATGGCCATGGACATTAGTCCCTCAGCCACACACAATTTAAATTTTTCGTTTATATTTCAATATTGTTTTTTGTTATGAATTTGACCAATATGTCAAAAATGTTTTTGTCCCCTGTAGTAAGCAATACGTTTACTGTTGTCGGTAGCTGAGCCCCGACCTTCACAAGATCTTCAAAGAGATCATTTCTAGGAAATTTTCTGCAGCTAAAAATTATATGATTCAGATCCGCAATTTCATTATCTATGTTACATAAGGGAGAATCTATCACCCCTATTTTATTCAGATGATATGGAAAACATCCATGATTTGTTTTCAATCTCGTCATAATAGTACAGTACTTTTTATTTGCTTCATGATCGTAAATATAATTTATTTTATTAGGCAGTTCTTTATGTATCCTAAAATATGAGCTATTTGAATTTTCTGTTATTTCTCTCCAGTAATTGCCCCACTCAATATAAATATTGTTTTTGAATAAGTGAAATAGATCTTTATAACATGGAATGTTAAGGAAGTTATTGCATGAGGTGGTTATTATTGAATTCTTGGAATTCATGAATCTCAATTGATCTCCAAGGTGTAAGATATGAGAATATGTACTGTTCTGTATTCTGTATTTGTTATCATGAGACTTGTCCATGAAGTGATATATCTGAGTACTCCTTTGGTTCATTTATGAGATTCAATTGATGAATTGATTTCAATGAACTGGATTATGTGATGTAGTTTATCCTGGTCGGACTGTCATGTCGATGTGGGTTCAATATAAAATAGAGAAATAAGGCGTTGAGGTTGAATGAATTTTCCGTTTTTTGATAATAATTTCACTGAATATTTATCAATTGTTATGAAGTTTGGCACAGAGGCATAATTTCATACAGGGATTATCATTTTATGTATTATTCAACAGTTTGTTACAGTGGTCGCCACGTGAATGATTCCTGATCGATGATGAAATCGACTGGAGACTTTTTTCACGAAACGTTTCAGTGATTTTGTTGCAGGAATATGACATAAACATCATTCATACATAGTTTTGGTAATCCTGTTGGAAAACGATACATACATTCGTTTTCGAGAGAAGCGCTATTGAACAGTCTCGGAAAGGAGTTTCAAATATTCAGTCATATGTTTTCAATGAATCATTCAATCTACATTATAATTTATTTTTTGATAAAGAACGGACTCAACCTTCAATGAGTCAATAGAAAATTTGATGTGAAGATCAATTTCTGGTCGACGAACCATACATTTCTTTCAACTAATTTTGCTCGAAGGTAAACTTGTTGTACATCATTGTATTCAGAACAAGAAAACTCAATAAGAAAACAATAAAAGATACATGAAAATACTATGATGCCATTTGAAAAATGAAAAAGTTGACAGTCGTTGTCGTTAGAGTTGAAATTTGAGAAAGATATTGTAAGTGCCACCTTGTAGTATCCGAGTAAGATTTTTGTTTTTCAAAATTGTATAATAAATAGCGGTGCTTTGGCTTGGCACGTTTATGTAATGTATATTGAATTCGTTCAATGCTTCCAGTTGTCACCTGAAGCGACCTGGTGGTCAGTCTGGCGAATAATCATTTTGATAGGGTAAAATCGCCGTGAAGACCCACAACTACACCTGACTGGCTCTCCTTTATATGTCACTTGGCAAACTCCTAGGCAGAAGATGCCAGATGGACTTACAAATAACCCAGATCAAAGCAAGAAGGGGAATAAGCCACTGACTGAGGCTACATTGATCATTGCATAATTCATAGTGGCTCTGTATTTAGTATAATTGTCACTTATAATCTCTCTAGTAGCAGAATTATCGGAAATTAATACTGTTGCGTGGGAGATTCGGTAAGAAGAATTCATGAATTGGAGTTGCTTATAATATAATGAGAATATTAACCCAACGACCCATTCTGCATAGTTGTCGAATAGAATTTGACGCTAAGGTATAACTCGTTTTCATATCTTATATATGAGAAACTTCAAATAATGAATTAGTCATCTGAAATCAGATACAGGGTGATCAGAATTCTGAATCTTGAAGCACCCTGTATTTTTTCCAATCAAATTCCAGTAGATAGTGAATCAATAGTTGAGATAGGGATATGTGAGCCGTTTTGATCGATAATGAATAGTTTCGACACAAAAAAATACTAAAATTGAAAAATCTCGATTTTGAGCACCCTATATGTATGTGATCATTCCTCTTAGACCTCATGCAAGTGTGATGCATTGATGAAATCAGCTCTTCGAGAATCTGGAAATACAATGAAATACAGGGTGTTCTATTTGAAATAACAAAGTTTCGAGTTGTTTCTGATAGAAGTGGCAACACTGTATCGATAAAAATATTTTAGACGGATAGCAAATGTTTGATTATCAAAGCATCTCAATTCTCAGACTGTTCTGTCTTTTCGTTCTCCAGATACTCGGGTAAACCTATTACCTCCTTGTCTTAAGCAATTTCTCTGCAGATAGTTTCGGAATTGATAAAACTTCGTGGAATATATAGGATTGAATATGATTATTGATAGTTTAGTTAGTTTGTGGTCGTAAACAAGTCCCAAGTCGCCCCTTTTGCTGTGGTACTCTTGATAGTGACTCTTCGTCAGATAATTGTACACTAGTAGGGTATTTTTTATGTAATTACTTCACACTTGTTAGTATTGACTGAACACAAATCTTCTGGGGTCTTCAAATCATTTTGTAGTGAGATTTTTGGGCCATCAATTCGTTTGTATAATTTCATGTCATCATGCAGCGATCAATTCTAGCACCAACACTATTTCTACTCCATATCAACGATTTGTTGGAAGAAACTTCATGTCAAGTACACAGCTTCGCGGATGATAGTATCCTCCATACCGCCTTCTCTTCCAGAGCTCCAATACCAGCCAGGCAAATTAGAAAAGAACGAGGGAGAAATGTTGACAACATAAATATGGACTTGGCTGCAATTCTCGAATGGGGATCCAATAACTTGGTAGATTTCAATGCAAACAAAACACAAGCATGCCTTTTTTCTAGAAAAGCCGTTCTCACTATGCCGAATATGAGCTTTTCAGGAGTAACCATACCTTTGAAGAAATCCATTTCGATGCTTGGTATTACTATCAGCAATAACCTTTCTTGGGAAAATCACGTGATCAATTGCTGGAAGTGCATCCTAAAAACTTTGTTTTCTGTTTCGGGACAGGAGCTATTCCACTTCCATTCAGCTACTTATGATCTATGAGGCACATATCCGACCTGTCCTGGGATACTGTTCCCATATTTGGAGTGCAGCACCCAAACATATCCTGAAACTGTTGGATTCTGTCCAAAAAAGGGCAATTCGTCTCGTAGATGATGCCTTGCTCACAAACTCAATCACTTCTCTGGGACACCGTAGAAAAGTTGGCGATCTGGCTCTATTTTATAGAAATTTCCATAGACGATATGTTCTCCTGAAATATCAACAATAATTGTCCCTACCTTGGTAGTCCCCGCGAGATAAAACCGTCTAGTGGAGGCTTCGCACCCCTTTGTGGTCACTTTGGAGACCTGCAGAACATCTTTCTTCAAAGACTCGTTCATCCAACGAGGCAAATAAACTTCAGAAATTTTACACCAATTCCTACCTTATTTCCCTTGGTTCTCACGATGTCCTCTGAACATCACAGGATATCCTTCTTCGTGGGAACCAGAACATTAAAAAGATATATATCACTCACGAATAATAGTTTTTCATTATACAAGGAAAAAAAGTAGTAGATTTTAGCTCCAGGTTGTGTTGTCTCCCGACGCGTAGCGGAGGGGGACAAAAAACCGTGAGCTGAAATCTAATATTTTTCGCGTGTATAATACACTATGTTTTCCTGTGACAGAAGAAAGGACGAATCAATATTGAGAAGATATTATATTATTTCGAAATCTGAAAATTATCGACATGAAATTTTAAGTTTTTAACAGTAGGGACACCTGCTTTGTAGGCATCTTTATCATTCTTCTGAAGTAATCAAAATATATCTGATGTCACTTCTGTTACTCTAATTCTGTGATATGATTTAAAAAAATTGCGAATTCAGTGGTTGTTTAGTAGTATACGTAACCGCGAAGTCGAATGGAAGGTAATAGGACTTTCAGTTCTTTCTCGGAGACAGTAGTATTGACTCATTTTTCGGAAATATAGCACAACAAAAGCCATCAACAGTGTATATATATGTGATATATATCCGGCAAAAAAGCACTCACTTCTTTCCCACGGGCAAAATGTTATTTACGAAAAGTGACATTTTATAACCTGCCAACAGAGATGAAATGCCAAACTTTTGTCCCGTCACAGAAAAAAAGAAATAATAGTGGTCCCAAATGCGATGGCAATGTGAAAGGAAGAGTCGATTGGTGACAGATGAGTTCCGTATCGACCTTGAATGAATTCCAGCTCGCCGCTGATTTGACATCGATCATCCTTCCGAGGATATCGCTGCTATTCTATATAGCAAGCAGAGATTATTCGATGGGGGCGACAAAAAGGCTATCATCGCATTCCTGCGATAAGATAAAAAAACAATAGATATAAAATGTGCGTGACATCAATCTTGGCGTTTGAATTATGTCGCCCCTTTTTCCAGGCGATGCCTATGCGCTCCGGACACATTTTTACAAGGAGAATATCAATTTCTTTTATTAAATATCATTACTGCAACAAAGACCCGAAAGCCCCGACATTCATCTTCCAGATAACGGAGTTCTGATGTCCGCTCACTTATTAAAGGATGCTCGCGAACTTAGTCGCTCTATATTTCAGCCCGTTCCGCTCATTTTTTCGTGTCGCCGTTCCATAAAAAGTGGAAATTAAATTGAATCGGGGTTACTTTTCAGCGATTAACCTGTTGAAATGAATGGCGCAGCTTTGGAGGGATTCAAACTCTCTATACAGGGCGAACATTTTTTCAAATAATTTCATTATTACAATGGATTTTATCTCCTTTTTTTAAAAATGGAAACATGAATATTATATCAATGTTCAAATTGGAAATTGAAAAGTGCGGTGAATATTTGAGGGTATTCCTTGACATATTGCATGCAAAAAGTGCATATTTGTTCATCTCTTGGAGCGCACCTAAGGGAATTCTAATGATGTTCGAAGAACATCGTGCGTACCAAAAGAGAATAGGAAGAGGAGAAAGCTGTTGGATTTTTTGAACTCGACATATTTCAAGGTTGACACCGAAATTATGTGCTGACTAGGCCTATCGAGTTCGTCTGACTGCAGAAATTTCTGGAGAACATTTCCCGTGGAAGTACCTATGGACAAGTGAAGGTCATCGACTAGTGGGAACGGCATCACGCACCAGACGAATAGCTCTACTCTGGATGGAATCTGAGAGCATCAGCTTATGTTTGTAGATCATGAGAAGCTGTTGTGGTATAGAGTAAATTCTCGTACGGAATAAATATCGATGTTTTCGCGATCTTACTCGATTCTTCCATGAAAGACTATTGCTGATGGAAATACCAAGCATAAATACAGTGGTCTTGGTGGAAATGTTGCAACAAGACATTGTTATCATCATCATCATCATCATCAAATATGCTTTATTGTCAGAAGAAATAGTTCTTATCGACAAAGTCATTGTATAGGTATTACAAAGTAAAATATTAAGAATGTTGAAAATCTTGAAAATATTAGAAACATTAAAAAAATTAAAACACTAAGAGCATCAAGAACGTTAAAAACCAAAAGATGGTACAAATACAGATATAATAAAATAAAATGTGCAGATGAAGCCACAGGATGCAAATATATAAAATCAATCCTAAAATATAGAGGCAAGCGTATTTAAGGGTTCACTACTAAAAAATTCCTCCACGTTGTGAGAAGGATGAGTGGATAGCAATTCTTTTAATTTTATTTTCAACAATCTAAATGATTGAATTTCTCGTAGATGTATTGGTAAGCAATTATGAATTTTTAGTCCATTATAAATGAAAGATTCCTTAACAAGATTGTTTTTTGGTAGTGGTAGAGGTAATCTCAATTTGTGCGATGATCGCGTATTATGGTTAGACGGCACTATATTATATTTGTGACGATTCTTGTGTATTGAGCAAGTGGCTCTTTTTTGTACAACTTGCACCATATGTAACAGTTGTTTGTTGCACACTCCCCAGAAAGCAATGCCGTAGGTGAGGTGCGATTCCATAAGAGTAAAATAAGCTGTTTTAGCAGTTGTAAAGTCCAATTCCCGTGATATTATCCTAATTGCGTAGCATCCGGTTGATAATTTTTCTGCACAATTTCGTGACGTGGTCGCTAAACTTCAACTTATTATCAATGTGGAATCCTAGAAATTTTGTGGAGGAAACATTATCAATGATGTTTGTGCCTAAGGTCAAGGCAGAAAGCTCGCAGCGGATCGTTAATAGATTAGATTTAGTGGCATTGAAGACTAGCAAGTTATCGTCACTCCAGGTCTTAAAATCAGTTCAATAATATCGGGTTACTGAGTTCCGCCTTTCTAGAGAAAACACAGGCTTTATGTTTTGGTGGCGTTGAATTCAACTAGGTTGGTGGTTTCCCAGGCAGTAATTTCAGCAAAATCGACATTGACAGCGTTGACCCAGTCATAGTAGTATATGTTTTGATTACCTGAGAAGAAATGGGAATTCTAGAGGAGAATGCAGTATGGAGTATGGAGTACTATCATCTGCAAAGCTGTGAATAGAACAAGTAGTAGCTCTCAACAGATCATTGATGTGAAGTAGTAACAATGTTGGAGCCAGAATCGATCCTTGTGGAACGCTGTAATTGATGGTGAAGGTATCAGACGATACTCCGACCACCACCACATGGAGCGGTCTGCCTGAAAGTAACCCCGATAAAAAATGACATTGCTGAGGTGGTGAGCCCTATGATGATAGTACTCTGTGAAGTAGCAACAGTTGTCTTAATCTTCTCATTATTTATAATGAAACCTGGTGTTTTTATTGATATATGGAGCATCTCACGATGTAATCAGATGCGATATAATAATCCCATTGGCGTTGCAGTGGTATTTCTTAACACCACACACTCCATCTCCTTTCAAGGCACGTTTGACCGAAGGCTCCGATTGTGCAATTGCACCTCGAATATGTCGTTATTGATCTTACCAAATACGACCAATGATTCTTATATGAGGGCCAGTTCAACTCCTGTCATAGTTACTGTGAGTACTGCGGTTCACAGTACCAGAGGTCAGTTCGAACAACCTTCTTCGTTTAGGTTCCTGCAGACTACTCTCATACGAGCTCTGATCTCGGCCATGAAGAAAGCCGGAATATTTCATTCTTCTACGAGTAATGGGGTGAGGGGTTTGTACAGCCTTGTGGTGCCTCTCGCACTGGGCTAAGGCTGTTTATTCTGAGATGTCGCTCAGATGTCCTGTTATCGACATCATATAACCTCGCGGTGCCATTCATCTCTTGTCACGGGTACCCACAACTTCTCAATCCGCGGATGATGTTCACAAATTGTCCCATCTCTGCACACAGATGTCCACAAAACAGAAAACAGTCCCATCTGAGTGACCTGAAAAAAAATGTCCACAAAATGCACAATCTGCACAGCAGCCGCAGCTTGTCATCATTGCAACATGGTAGGGTTGCGTTTCAGGGGAGAAGGTCGAAAAAATTTACCAAAAGAGGCCGATATGGAAGTCTGAAAAGAGTGAAGAGGAAAGCATACGAGAAAAGTTGGAGATTAATGAGTATCTGGCTAGGGTACCTCGATGGTTTTGCCATTATCTCGTACTCACAAGTCTTGAACTCCTGAGGGAAGTGGGTTACCTCATTCATATTTATGGTGAATTTCATTATACGTCAATGGTTTTATACTTTCATCGGATCGATCAATTCAAAATTCGACTCTCTTGCTCCCTTTGTTACCATTGTATCTCGCTCGATTTTTGAGAAAAGAATTGAAATTCAATTCGACTAAAAATCTTGATGTAACCTCATCATGGAATGTTGATACTTTGTCAGCTATCAACATGAAGACTTATTTATTCCTCAAAATTAATTTTCCAGTCTTGATGATATAGGAATAAATGAATGAACTTACGCTCTGTTTCATATATTTTACCATTTTCTCAAGTTATACAAGCCCATATAAACGGATATAAACAGCTATTTCGGGCGTTCAGTGTTCCCAACTTATCAAAATGCTCCTCAAATATCTTATTAGTATTTTTACGACTGGTGCGACACAAACGTATAACTCGTTTCAACTATGGCCATAATAAAAGTACATAAAATGACTTATATGAGATTTTTTATCCGCCTTCATTGGCAAGTTACGACTGTTTCCTGAAAATGGGTTATTCCTCCGAAGTGTGGAGATATCGTGAAAATGTCAACCAACATGAACTCCTCTCGGATTGCAGTTGTTGAGATATAAAGAAACACATAAAACTGCATCAAACTCCAGTGATTCTCAGCTCATATCTTCAAGACATAGGTATATATTTAACATCGCTCAAGTGGATACAGTATATCTAATATATTATTATGATATACTCCATTGACGAAATCAATCAACGGTTTTCGTTCGACTGTGTATGAAGTCAATGGTTTAGAAAATGAAAAAAATATTCCTTGTCATTTTACTATGTGTTTTCTTGGAATCGAATTGCATCGTACAAGAATTTTTCATTCAAATGGAGCTTGCTAGCTTTGTTTCTTGAAATTTCTTGATATGGATTTGCTCGACATGAACAATATTATTCTTCATTTGAGAAAGCCGCGACTACATGTGACATAATTTCTCATTTATATTGGTTCGAGAAAATCTCTGCTTGTCTAAAAGACTTGCAGTGACGTATATACAGCGGTACGCCTGCGTTCATTCGGCACCTCTGTTTTTCAATGGTGAATTGTCATGGATAATAGTGGTGTGGTATCAGCTTCACAACAATGCGGCAATCCATATTTGAGGACAATCTGCTGGGGTAACAACTTTATATATTTTTGTAACATATAGTTGTACCTAGTGAGGTATTTTTCCTTATTTCATCGGAAACATTTTTTTTTATCGCTTGGAGCGCACGAAAGGAACCTTGATATCAATTATACCTGAAACCATAACTACACACCACTGTCAACGCATATAACACAGAATCGTTCAGCAGTGAAGATTTGGCCAGTCGCATTCATTCGATGAACGCACTTATAGGTATAGGTAGGTAATTGTCCATTCTTTGTATACCAAAGAAGGGAATCATCATCAGTGCGTACTCGTCAGGTAAACAGGGAAATTCGTCCATAAAAATATCTTTGGTCCAGTTTAAAACTAACGACATTGTACGCGTAAAATACGTTACAAACAAATTGAAATGTGTTTCCCAAAAGGGGGTGAAATATGGATTACATTTTGTTAAGCAGCCACTCTCGCTGCGACATGTCGTGTTGAAGTGAACTTGATGAAATACAAATCTTCCCTTCTTTGGTATATATTCACGTGCACACAGCCCAGCTATCCTCACTCATTCTTTGTATATTCTTCACTGGATTCCTGATTAAAATGATCGAACCAATAATAATATGTATCTTCCCTTCGTGTTTTTACATACCCATAACAGCTTTTATACATGCCCTTTTGTCAAACGCAAAATTACTCGTCACCAGACAATATCTGGTTGTCTTGGAATTTCGTTTATTTTCTACAATGTCTGGCTGTGATGAATGTAAATATTTCTTCTGGAGTAACTTCTATATAGGTATACGATAAATGATTCCCATTTAACAAGCTTTTCTGCAGGACACATCACTAAAAATTTTTGAATTAATGATGTTACTAGCTCTTTCCTCTTGGTTTTCGTGGTTCAACATTCGAGCCATTTCAAGAACAGTGACATTCTGGGGAAGAAGACGAGGACATCAAATCACAAAAATCTAGAAAAATGAGTATTCCACTTGCTATATGAAGCGACACAGAATTCAATGATTTTACTTTATGAATATTATAACATTACATTATTCATGTTCCCATTATTGTAATTATTGTTGGATGACCAAGTTCTGATAATGAAGTTTTTTGTTTACCAAGTGTAAGAATTGATTTCATTCAATACTCAAGACTCTAATAGTAATCTATATTTTGATTTCCTTCGGAATGATAATCTCCTGGCACAAGGTAATAAGGATCTTCTGAAAAAATATCCACTTATTATATAATGAGATATTATCTATTTGTAACAAGTTCGAAATTTTTTAATTCAAGAACAAAATCGTTCGAATATGATTGATAATCAATTTATTCTTTGTTCGACCAATACGTACTGTGATCAAGATTTCATTTCATGAATATGTCAAGGAAGTTCTATAGAAAAATCGAACAAATATTTGGTTGCACCTATATGAGAGTGTCATGTGGTAGAATCAATGCATATTGAATCAAGAAATTTTTTTTATTTGTGATAGGTACTGATTTTTTCAATTTTTCAACATATTTGGTCCCATTACCACCTCTCATCAATGTTATTTGTTTTTTCTATTACGAGGAGGAACATAATCTTGCTCGAGAAGCTTTAGAAACAATATACTCAGGGTGTCCAGGGATGAAATCGACAAAACTTATGAGCTTATAGGGACTGCGTCAATATATCATTGCAAAATGCCATATACAAAAAAATGTCCAAAACTTTTTCGTTACTGCATTACTGGAATAGAGAGTGATTTGTGGATTCTGAAAAAAATTCAATTTGCCATGTTTAATGCAGGTATTGCCCGATTGGAAGATGCGAGGCGTTGGACCGCAAAAGACAGAAGATTTTTGGGCAACCAGTTGGCGAACCAGAAGTATTTAACTTACATCCAGTGAAGGATCTGTACATTATACTTGATAATCATATTACCAACTGATGATAATTTTTTGATTTTTTTATTGATTCACAAAAAACATGTATTTCGTAACTTGAGGGTCCCCTTACAACAATGATTTGACGATGTCTGAAAATTCATAAATATAACGCCATATATATCACCTTTATTCAATAAAGGCCACTAGTTGATTTATGGTACAACAATCTCAATTAGTGCTTAATGCTAAGGTTAATTGACTTATATCTGCATATGTTTATCATGAAGCTATATTCTCTTCGCAAATATGCCGTTATGTTCATGTACACAGTCACTCGCTTTGGAAATATGGAGCTGATACGCACGACTGATTATGACTTATTGTATTTTATCATACCAACAAAATTCTCAATTTGTGATATAGTCATGGATATATGGTTGAGTTTCGATTATTCGATTTTATTTTACTGTCTGTAGGTTGATCGAGGAGGTGGTACATTCATTATTCCTGATTTTTTTAGGATTTCTCCCCTCGTAAATAATAAAATAAAAATATGAATATCATTTCAATATACGTGTTGCAAAAACAAATCAGATGATTTGCCCCAAACTGTCACTACGTTAGGAGAATTTTCCTATCAGAGAGCCTAAAAGAAAAATTCACTAGCATGTCAGTGACAATTTGTATTGAGAAAAGTTTGGAGAAGAGAAATAAAGGTATGTAGAAAAAATATCTAATTTTTAACAGCTTTGGACGTTTCGGAAACGAATCTGTTCCAGTTTTCAACATAAAAAATGGATTTTTGTATGGCAAATTCGTATTTGTCCTGACACTTTCCAGTTCCCAGTGACAATTGGTTACAGGATAATTTCATTAATTTATATTGAATTCACCGTTTTTAGCTGAACTGACGATTGACAACATATGACAGAGTGGAATAATATTGAAATCATTGGGAAAAAAGATAACAACCAGAAGAGAAAAATCAAGGAATCTGCTTGCATTCTTCTAAACGGAGACAATAGCATTGCTTCCTATTCAGTTGATATAGATAGAACATGGTATTCACTACTGAAATCTGGAAATGGAAATGGTAACTTCAAGATTAATTTTCGGAAACATCCTGTAACTCATTTGATTGCCAACGTCACCACTTGTCACTGAGAACTGAAGAATTTCAAGACAAATACGAATTTGCTATTCAAATATCTATTTTTTATGTTGAAAGCGGGAGCAGATTTGTTTCCGAAACGTCCAAAGATAAGTGAAAATTTGATATTTTTTCTTCATCCTACGTTTGTTCCTCTTCTCCAAACCTGTTTCAATACAAATTGTCACTGACAAGCTGATGAATTTCTCTTTTAGGCTCTCTGATAGAAAAATTCTTCAAACGCAATGGAATTTTGGGGCAAATCATATGATTTTTCCTCACTACACGTATATTGAGATAATATTCTTATTTTTATTTTATAGAGAGAAAATCCAAAAAAATTTAGAATAATTAAACATTCTCATAAAAAATTATCATATACTCCTAATTCTCGATTCAAAAATACTAACAAATATCACAAAATACAGTTAAATATGTACTTGAACAACAAAAATACAAACCAAATCAAAAAATTTAACGTAAGAAACAAACTGTTTTATCTCGCTCATTTTAGTTTGTACCTCAAAACCTGAATCAACCTGTATGATTAAAAACTCTGAGAACTCTCAGAGGTACATACATCCTCAAGTTAATCCGAATCCAACAATGAATGACAGAAGTCGTGCGCCTTCTTGGAGACTCCATCTTGAAAAGGTATCTGTCTCACTGAAGGTGACGGAGTTGCAAAATTGAGCCTCATAGAATTGAAGTTGCATAAAAATGTGTTTGAAAAAATGTATTCGGTACTGATGGAAAACTCCAGTTCTCAGCTCCAACCAATTTTTCCTGCGGTATAAGAACAAAACGAGTACGTCATGAGAAGAAAAATTCGATATAATTAGTACGGATTTTCTGGTGAGTTGTTTTTGAATGATGGAGCGAGAGAGTGCGGGGAAATTCGGCATGAATTCAACCCATACGATGCATGTATTTTGAGCGCATTATTTATAACCGTACACTTTGATAAATTATTTCGTTTACCGGCAGATGATGGATGAGAGAGGCCTTCGAAGCTGAAAACCTTATACGTCACGCTACTTTCATCTTCATTGTATATTTTCATTAACTTGGCAAAGCGTTTAATTTGTAGCCTTCCCGCAGGCTTTCCTGTAACATCGTTTTACACTCAGGGAGGATTCTTTATTTCCAAATCACAGGCCATATACGCTCATATTCGGTGTTTATTATTCGGGATAATGCTAGATGGAAATGAGAATTTATTCATGCACCATCTCGAACGATGGACCATATTGATGGAAAACCTAGATCATAAAAAAATTTAGGTATCCAACAAATATCGCATGATATAGTTTTGTATTTTGAAACAGGGTAGAGATAAGTAATTATTCGAATTCAGGAACATTAAACTACAATATCACACAGGTTCCTCAGCTGTTTATCTATGTCAAGTTCACTTTTTAGACACTGAGCGCGTTTTGTGTGCTCCACTGAAAATTCCAAGAGCAAGCTTTTGTCGAGAAATGATTCCCACTGGCTTTCAAACGGAGTGATACAGTTAACCTTAAATATTCGAATACTAGCGATACTAGCGATGCTGAAGAAATTATGAGTAAAATACAGAGGTACTTCGTTACGAAACAGCATGATTGTATTTACCGAGAATTCAAAATGACATAAAAGTTATTCGCGGTAGTCAAGGTCATCATCTGACATTGCGATGACATGAAAACTACAGGAAAACATCTCCGACTCCAGGCTACGATTGAAAGTTGGACATTTTATAATAAGGTACATTACAAGTTGCTAATCAAGAATTGGACTTTGACTCATTCCAAAAGTCAGGTATTCTCCAGAATTAGGAGAAGTCATTATGGGAATCCCTTCGTTAAAAGCCATATACCTTGATACATCTTCAGAGCTAGGATCTTTAGAGATTCATCGAGCCACAGATTCGGAACCTTGAGATATTTCCAGAGCTCTCTGGCAGCAGGAATAAGATCATTTGATTTTCGATGCCATCAACCATATTCTCCGTTCGAAAGAAGCTGTCCTTTATCATTTCAATGTTGGTTCTAATAGTAGAATGAGATAATAGTGGTAATGGAAATGCTGTATGGAGATAGAGGATATTTACTATGAATAGCATACGAAGAGTATGGGGATTAATTATAGATCTATAGATAGATATATTGAAACACTGCTGATGCTTCTTCCATACCACTAGACTGCGCTTTAATTATCATGTACTGCGTATGTGTTTGTTGAAGAGATTCATATAAAATCTTCATTACAATCAGGATTTCTCCATCAAAATTGCTTTATGCTTTATCAGTACGGGTTTGGATTATCTTAGTCAGATTTTCGACAATTATTATATAAATTATTATTGTCCACTATTTTTGTTATACTATTATTATTAATTGTATACCCAAGATTGTACCTATTCCATTACCAAAGACAATGAGATGTGATTGATTATGTAATCAAAAACACTCAAGGCTGTCTTCTTGATGAATAAAACTTGCGCTGGCCTGCCCTGGATCAAGTGAAATTCTAGAGCTTGGTCTCAAGTGTACGAAATCGGCTAATTATGGAAGTAATACCACCGCAGTATCGCCCTCAAAATAAACTACCGATGTCGCTGAATAATGATTTTTGGGTTGAAAGAGGCTCATTAAGTAGCTTCAGGTCGAAATGAAGGGTAAAATGAAGAGCCCCTCGAGATACACCTCTTTCTTTGATAAATTGACTATCGCCATGGGTGGAGCAATATTATATTACTATTACAATATTCATTGTCATGGAGTATAATAGCTCACAGACAATTGACGAATACTCTAGTCAAAGAATGGTAACAGACACATTACCATTGTTCCAGGAAAGATAAGCGCTACAACTGATTTATTAATCGGAAAAATATGTTCGTCGATCACAATAGCAAACGCTTCTCATCAACCTATCGCCTTTTCAAAACAGCACAATCAAAACATATTTCGACGCATCAATCCATATTCAAATTACCTTATCTTCTTTCTGCAATTGCTAATTGGGCTGGTATATAAATACTACCCAAAAACCCAGACGATTGAGGAGAAGTTTGCGTCAGCCGTAGCAAAACACTCATCAGCAAATTTCATTAGGAATGCTCAAAATTTCTAGTGATATATTCAGATATGCTGAATTCATGCATCATTATTCCATACAGAGATTTCCCAAGTAACTTGATTTTTGACACCAAAAATCTCTTGTATCTAGGTATATGTGCATCAGAAAACTGATTTTCCTAAATAGCTCGACAACGGATCGATCAATTTTGAAAAACGAAATACTGACCTGTAGAGATTACAGAGACCTTCAAAATGAGGTATGACTCGATACCCCTTCGCATTTGAGATTTTGTAGTTGGTTGTTCCCCCTTGCAGGGGATGAAAGGAGGCGCATTCATTTTCTGATGGAAACTTGTCTCCTTCGATACATTTGTTGAAGCGTCTCGGGATTTTTCAAAAACATACACATATTTCGAGAAAATCAGGGTGGGAAGTCCTGAAATGAACACCCTGTACAAGTTTCACAGAGTCACTCAACTCAACATTGATTTCTTTCCGTCTTCAGCAGGCTGAGTATGAAAATTTCGTGGAAAATATGGAATATGGAAGAACTATGGTCTAGTTCTAGTTGACTAGTTGATCTGATATCTGATATATTTTATGGTGTTCCACTGAAAACAGAAATTTTTTTCGAAATGCATGAGAAGTCCATTGTACGGGGGATTAATTACTATATTAGCACTACATCAATCTCCTAAGTATCAGGACTGAAGAGAAAATCTCGAGTATATTTCAGAACGCTATTTGATGACATATACCCTGAAACCAAACTGAGACACTCCGTTTTTATCTTCTTGAGATTATCCTCAGGTCGGAGGCGACATTCTGCAAGAAAACTTTCCTTTTGAAGTTGCTCCAGCGTCGACAAATTCGTCAGCGTAATCCGGAATTATGAACTGTGGAATTTCGCTTGTGAGCAAGTGGCAATCTAGAGAACGCTATGCCGTTCACGTAAGGGCTGTTTTTGGGGGTCGCTAATTGCTCGAGTATGTATAGAAAGAGTATTTCGCCCAAGGCGGATGCAATATGGATTAGGAGTATACGAGGAGCTATAGAAATGCGGAATATTGCTTTAACACTTTCAATTCAAAGACGATATTTCATAGCCTAATCATAGACTCATCATACTAGAATTCTGGATTATAATATTGTCTCTGGGTCAATGCCATTTTATTTGAACTCGATTTGCTTCATCTCGGAATTCTATCTTTTCACATTATGCTTCTAGTGTTTTCTTGGAGAGAATGTAACAAGAAATCTATCATTTTTTGTAATGTTTTGTTCATGCATGTGACTAGTATGACAATTGCATAAAACCAGAACTGAATTATCGAAAATCTCAACGTGTGAGCTCATAACGGCCAAGAATATAATAACCAATTTCTTGCTCTGAAATGTTAACAATTACAAAGGGAACAAATGGAATTTCGAAATGATATTCCGTTTATTGTGCATAGTGAGAACTGAGAGTATCAAGACGAATACGAATACATTTTTGATATTGAAAACGGGAACAGATTCGTTCCTAAAACGTATAATCCAAAGATTAGGTGAAAATCTGATATTTTTTCTGAATACCTACCTTTATTCCTCTTCTCCAAACCCTTTTCAATACAAATTGTCACTGACGAATTATAGAGACGAGGGAAGAAAATCCCAAAAAAATCTGGAACAATGAATGTACAACCTCCTCGATTAACCTACAGACAGTATTATGCAAGAAACTTTGTTTTTTCGAATGGAACAGCATGTATACTCTTACATTATTGTACAACAAATTACCTTTCATTAAATGTAAGCAAGTGTATGAAAATATCCTTCTCTAGACTGCATAGTGAATTGGACTACAATTATTGCATTGGAAACCAGAATCTGAAAAATGTTCCAAATATTAAGGATCTAGGGGTACACTTGGACAAAAAACTCTGTTTTGACATACACATTGAACATATCGTTAAGAAAGCTTTGCGGAATTTGGGTTTTATAATGAGGGTAACTAGGCAATTTCGATCTCAAAAATGTTTGATATTACTGTACAACTGTCTTGTTCGCTCTCATCTCGAATATGCATCAATAATTTGGAATCCACATTATGTAAAATATATTGAGAGAGTTGAGAGAGTTCAAATCAAATTTATTAAGTACTTAAATTTTAGATTCAACAGAATGAATCATTACAATTCGTATGACTACAATATTGTAGAATATAATATGTTCAAACTATCTTCTAGAAGAACTGTTAGCTTCATAATTTTCTTGCAAAAACTGGTGTCTGGTTTCATTAACTGTCCAAGTATCTTGGGTAAATTGAATTTCAATGTTGGTAGACGTTCCTTACGATCTCCGAATCTGTTTTATCCTCAAAGATATAGAACGAATGCGTCAGAGAACTCTCCAATAACTGCTATACAGAGGTTGTATGATCTGTTTTTTTGTCATATTGATATATTTCATGGATCACTTTCAGTAGTTAAACATGCTGCTTATTCAGTATTCAGGTGATATTCATATCCACATATCAAGACTCAAATTATAAGCATGTCATTAGTATTATTAATGTTATTATCATTATTATTATTATTATTATTATTTTTATCATTATTAATCATAATTATTATTATTATTATTATTATTTTTAATCATTATTATTATTATTATTATTATTATTATCATTATTGTTGTTATTGTTATGATTATTTCTGTTACTATTATCATTATTACGTTATTATTATTATTTTTAATTTCAGAATGCTTTTTCTGAACATTGATATCTATTAAGTTCATTAATCTACGATATATCGTACCGATATTTCATGAATTTATGGAAAAATGTAATATGCGGTTTTCTGTTATTGGGTTGTTAGTTCAACCTGTTGAAAACCCGAATTGGTAAATAAATAAATAAATAAATAAATTATTCAAGTTCAACAGGTCAAAACCAGTATGCAATCTTTATGACAAGATACAGAGATGTTGTTTGTCATAGCTCACTTGAAATATTATTCAATCTGCAAGGCAATTCATCATGAAACTAGTTGTTGATTCTTGAAAGTATACAATTTGTTACTGCACCGAAATACAAAAATTAACTAAATACATTTTTCACACCACTAGCTATAAAATCTATCATTATTTACTCCTTTTCGGGGCGTGAAGTCTGTTTTTACTATACCAAGGTAGTTTTGTCATTTTAGGTACCACTAGTCAGTCGATAGAGACATGATTATCATCAACCCGAAAAAAATTAAAATTAACATAAATATTGCACTAGGTTCGACCTGTTGAACTTGGATATGTGAAAATATACAGGGTGTTGAATTTCCAGGAAAATCAGAAGTACGCAATGTTGGATTGCAATGTGATCAAATCTGAAACGGTTGCTTAAATAACTACGGAATATAAGAAAAATCCTCTGACTAATGCAGAAGTTACAGGGGTGGCTTCGTACCCTGTGCCACCCGGTATTTCAACTTACGAGTAACAGGAGGGGGTAGTGGGTGACGGGTGAAGAAAGGGGGTTTCGAGTTGCAGATTAATTTCGGATTGGAATTTTTGCGGAGTCCCGTTCTTAATGAAACATTTTTATAACGATGATAAAGGCGTTCGCTGAAATATCTTTTTCTTCTTCCTGTTGATTGCTGCAACCCATCAAAGGATTCTATTCTCGGGTATAGTTGTTTGTTTTGCTCAAATACAATCAAGAAATATGCTGAATTGAGCTGTAGGTGAACTTGGTTGAAAATCGACAAAGTAAGATTACTCTTTTTTATTTGTATCTACTATGCAGGGTGTCCCATCAGTCATGGATCAAAAGAATTGGGATGGTAGTGGGGGTCATTTCCAATCGAACTAACCGTATTTGTGGTAATCCAGTTGTTGATGGTTCAAAAGTTGGTAATGTTTTTTCATTCCTATAAAAATATAAAAATTATTAATTAAAATAAAACTATGTCATATTTGTGATTTTTTCCTCTTCAAATTTAATCCACATGGATGCACCTTTCCCCAGAAATTATTTTGTGAAATGTCTTATCAATTACCCGAGATAAATATAATTTTCCTTGAGATTTGTCATCCAATGAAATATTGAAGTCGATTTTTCAAATGCCGCTGGTAGATTTAAAAACTACCCCACAAAGGTAAACAACCATTTGAAAAAGTTGCCCTTTTAATACAGATTCCGAAATGGTATAACATATGAGGTTATTCAAAATAGCCTTTCTACCTTCCTGTTATTAATTTTTATCAAATACATCGCATTTTTCAATGAAATTGAATGAATTTTGAACCATCAACAATTTGATAACAACATATACTGTTAAAAAGGAATATTCTCAGATGAATTATGAACATACAAAAATAGATATATATTTATATGAAGCATTTTCTATGTCATGAGAATATCTACTTTTTTTCAGTTTATTCAATAGAAAACCACTACTTTCCTGGCTATATGCCACGAAGAACATTGAATTATATCTATTGAACACACACGATAAGAGTTTGAAAATAAAATAATAAAACTTCTGAAATTGAGAATTTGCATTCTCCTCCAGACAAAAATATCTATATGCACACATCATTCTGAATAGATATTATTCAATGTTCGTCGTGGCATATAGCCAGGAAAGTGGTTGTTTTCCATTGAATAAACTGAAAAAGAGTAGATATTCTCATCACATGGAGAATGCGAATTCTCAATGTATTGCTTCATATAAATATTTATCCATTTTTGTATGTCCATAATTTATCTGAGAATATTCCTTTTCAACACTTTCATACCCAATCAGGGGGTTCAAACTTGAACGATGGAAACTTGATTTTTATAGACCTCTAATCGCAGATTCGTGATAGAGTCTCAATTCAGAATTTCTTTCCACGCCCTGTATGATGAATGTCAATTTATCATACACCCAAAAGCATATACCGTTAGTTTGACTACAAATGACCTCCCCTATCACCCCACTTCTTTTGACCCATTACTGTTTACAGATTTATGGACATGTCGTAATAAAATATCGGAATATACAGAAGACTTATGTTGCAATTATCATCAACGAATTAATTTGTGTGGACACCAGATGACAGGTTGATTATTATAAGTGATATCACGATGTTCGTAATATTCGACATAATACTGTCACTTTATTGGTCACGAAATTGTGTTGCCAAGCAACACCACGAGTCCGTCAGGACAAGTGGCATTGATGTACGGCAACACAATTGAGTTGATATTCAGCACAGAGTAGTATTTTGCTAGACTATTTCACGTTGACGAAGCATGAAAAGCATTCATTATAAATGAGTGATTCATTCTGACTAGTATAGTGATATTCCTTTATTATAATATCCAATCAAATTTAATTGAATATTGGAGTTTTAATTCAAAAGTAGGCAAAACAACAATATTTCAATCGATCAAATACGTGTGACTTGGAATGGGGAAGACCACTGAGAAAAGAAATCCGTGCAAACCTCTTTCAATCGACGAATCATGATTTACGTTTGATGTACAATCAATATTATGAGTTAAAGTTGAAGGGAATCGAGTCTATATCGTTTTGAAATCAGCATATTATTTCATTCGATATTTCAAACAGCCAAATATGATGGTGGAGTCGTGGCGTATTAGTCCTGAACTGTAGCTATCTCTCTCTGATACCTCGTCATTCTGCAGTGTTGCAGTGTGATTGGTCAGTTCAAGGACAATAGGCGTGTTGGCAATAAGACGTCACACCAGTCACACCAATGAATTGACAAAATTTCAAATGGCGCAGGAATTGTGTGTTTTGAAATGGGCATACTCTAATTTATTTTTTCCATCGTCTTAGCATGAATGAAAAAATTCAAAATCAATTCGCTGGTAGTTTTTCATTATAGAGTTCACGATAATGTCATTTTGAAAAATCAGTGGTCTCCCCCATTAGCGAAATCAACCTAGGTTACCTCAAATGAGGAATCAGATCAGCAACTACGAAAAAACAAGGATCTCCAAATCTGGAATAAATCTCCGGAGAAAGTGGCGGAGCAAAATACCCAAGACCTGCTTTTTGCGTGAAAGTATCAATAACCCTGCCAACCGCAATGTATAAATGTCAAAGATTGGAAAACAGTTGGCAAGAAAAATGCGGAGATCTTCGATGCTTTCTATATTTCCGTTCCGCAAATATAATGCGATCTTGCAGACAGAAAGTGTCAAGCAGAATCATTTCAGAGTATTCAGAAACGATCTGATGTTGAATCCGCACAAAGAACCAATCAAGTATTGGGAAAATAAATAAGTTCTGACAGCTTAAATAGCACTCTTGTCTTGCTAGCTGATTGATATGTTCATAGAGGAACTTCTCATATAATAGTCGTGATTTCCAGGATGATTTTGAAGAAGGTGTACCTACTTACAACATGTTTGAATCATCACTATACTTAGTTCGACGGCATGACAAACGTTTTCATCTGCGAATATTTTTTTTAACAGCGGAGTTTTCTGAAGAAGTGAATAAACAAATGACCATGATTTAGTTATCTGATTCGATTGTGAGATAATCGAATAATAACAAGAAAGGAGTTGTTCGTCTGACAGACATTTTGAGGTATATAGGTACGGCGCGTTCACCACCCTGAAAGTTGTTGATTCATATTAATACATCATCAACCAGCTGATTTTTCAGTATGATATTTCGACTCAACTCAGGAAAAATCGGCAAGTTCTTGAGCATTACCTTCAGTCTCACGCAGAAAGAACTACCTCTCATAGATGAATGTTTGCTGAAAGAAGTCATCTCGAAGCTATCAAAAGCTATCATTATCTATAATGAAAAATCGAGGGCCGCATTTAACAACACAAAGTTGATGTTGGCAACTCAAAGATAACTCCATCTCTTCCTAGGAGCTAAAGTTCAACTTCAGCTCCTAGGAACTGAAGTTCAACTTTAGCTCCTAGGAACTTAAGTTCAACTTTTGCTCCTATGAACTAAAGTTCCACTTCAGCTCCTTGGAACTGAATAAATGTTGCCTAACAACATACCTATTTTTGTGTCTGTGATAAAAACGTCAATTCAGGAGTTATTTTTGGTATCAATATGGACGACTTTTGTGTCGCTTGCAGAAAAAAGTAATTTGTTGTTCAAAAAGGAATATTGTGATTTGTTTTGTGTACTGGATCTGGGAGAAAACGTACCATGCATGATATCATGCATCTCCGCAATGTATAGTATCTCCCTCTTAGACGCTTTATTAAAATTCAGGAGGAAATAAGTCTCTCTGATAGCAGTAAATCCCTCCTCGAGTGCCCATTTTTAATTCATAAGGTCAACTTGTGCATGCTCCTAGAGTGGATATTCTCAAGGCGCAAAAAGTTCCTGTTTATTATCATCGCCGCGCCTTCTCGACTGTTTTCCTAATAGGCCACACGAGAAATTTATTGAGCTCTTGGATCACATCACTATACAGTATACACCTGCTGGCCCAAGTTACGCAATTGAATCGAGATATTAGCAGAGGAGAGTTCAAAAGTAGATCCTAATAATAATATGGTCATTCCACCACTAATCTGAGAAATCAACAATATTCAAGACTTTCGGCTGATCAGGAGTAATGATTTTTTCCCCAAGCCGCAAGGAAAGTGTCTTCTCCCTGAAACTTAACAGGCATTTAAGGTGTACTTTTACTGCCTAGGCAGGAAAAGTTTGTGCTATGCAACGTTTCAAGAAATTCTAATTAAATTGATCAAAATTGACACTGACATTAGGTGAATATAAATTGATAGAGTTTTCAACAAAAAACCTGTACAAAATGGGTTTCATACAATTTGGAGAAAAATTAACATGTTTCACACGGCCTTGTAAAACGAATAAATATTTTCCAATGACTTCGAATCAACGAGTTTGATTATTGTACACTGGGAGAAATAGTCGGTAGTGAATACCAAACGTTTAGTGAAATAGGCGCCAGTGACTACATTCATCAAATGATTCCAGAACGAATTGTATCATACTATACTATAAGTATCATTCATTATTCCAGATTTTTTTTGGGATTTTCTCTCCTCGTCTCTGTCAATTAAAATATGAATACTATTTCAATATACGTGTTGTGAGGACAAATCAGACGATTTGCCTCAAAATGTCACTGCATTTAAAGCGAATTTTCCTATCAGAGCCTAAAATAAAAATTCACTTGCTTGTTAGTGACAATTTGTATTGAAAAAGGTTTGGAGAAGAGAAATGGAGGTATATAGAAAAATATCAAATTCCTACTTATCTTTGGACTATTCGGGAATGAATCTGCTCCTGTTTTTAAAATGGATATTTGGTATGGCCAATTCGAATTTCCATGTATTAGTAGTATTTGTTTGTTTGGCTATCATGAGAAAACTACTCAACTGGTTATCATATAACGTTGAATACATATTTTTAGGATGTATTAGAAAAAAATAAGGCGGAAAAATATTCTGGCAGACATGATTGTTGGACACAAAATATCCAATTATTAATTATTTATGAGAATTGGTACGTCCTTTGAGACTCGTGATTAGTCTCGGATTATTCAGATGAAATGAATATGACAAATATCCAACTTAACAACAGGTGGGCACTTCGAAAGCGCAAATTCATTACTGTATGGAAGATACCCGTCACATTTTTCGCCATTCAGCTACTTGACCACGAATGACATTGACGTTTCAGCCCTCTGCGTAGCAAAAATGCACTCAATACTACCTGAATTGATCCTAGAGACAGAGCGCAACAAGTAATCCATCCGAAATGGTCCACCGTGCCATAAGGATGCGATAGGTATTCATGAGATGTTTATAAGGATATGGTGTTCTGAAACTGAAGACACTTTTAAGGTTCTTGTTCATGAAAAAACCGTAAGAGCCGCTGATATTTTCATATTTTCATTGACCATCGGACCAAATAACAATAATTCATACCTACTACGAGAAAATACAGCAGAGGGGTAGGTATAAGTTCATTTCTGATAGTTTTCAATGAAATTCTGATAATTAAGTTCCTATTGCCATTTTGCATTGAATTCTTACAGCGACATCTATTAGAATAAGATTTAAGAATAACCGTAACCTCAATTGTTTATTGTCGTCAAGTTTGGGCTTGACAAGTCTAAGGTCCCGGGTTCGAATCTAATACTCCTCTTTTTTTTTTCTTTTTTCGAAGACATTAATTGAAAAATACTGTGGAGGAATTCGCTGTTGGGACTGATGTACTGATTCGCTATTTCAATGATGATTGTGCTCTCTGCAAGAATCCGTTTTCTGTTATTTTTGTTGTAGTAAACTATTTCAATAAAGCATGTTTCTAGTTCTTGAAACTCCATTGTATGTGGTAAGTTTTAAATACTGAATCACATTGATTCAGTTCTATTGGGATGTAATGATCTTTGATATTCATTTGTGGTGACATATTTCTCAACAACCAATAGGAGAAAGGATTAATTTCCACCGTAAGTGTGTATAGAGATACTCACGTATTCATCCTTTCAAAATGGTGACGTGATATAGTTGATATCTTCCGTTGCTTCGAACAAAATACACAATATATTTCTCACCGTATCACATTCATTTTCTTCTTATCGTTTCCTCGGTTTGTTAAATATTTTATCGCATTTCTCGCCCGATTGCTTTCTGTCGGTGTCCTCTCAGTACACCAGACCTAATAATGTCTTCTGTCAGTTAGAAAACGATTCATTGTGCCAACGTCGAAAATCAATTTCCTCTTTCTCTAATTATATCGACAGTTTGATAACTTTTACAACGCTGAGAACAAAGCATTGGAGTTGTGCCATAGAAATATTTGTCATGAGAGGAAAACATCAGCGGAGTTTTCCGCTCTTTTTTTTTGTTTGAGTGAGAAGATATGAATCAGTTTGCTTTCATTATGTCATTGCAGTTTTTGTTGAAATGTGTATTGTTTCCGGGAAAAAAACGGCGTTCATGTTTGTACTGGTAACCGTTACACCTTTGAGGTTGATTTCACGATTTCACAGTAATTGTTTCAACATCGATATCATTGACAACAACAAACTTTTGTACCTAAGATGAAGTTCCCCAAAACCCTAATTTTCCATTGGAAAATAATTGAATATCACCAATAGAGAGAAACTCATTACCACAATGAAAGTTCATTAAATGAACGAAAATGGTAGATAACGAGAAACAAACAACTACTTTCCTGGCTACACTGAGGAAAATTGTGCTATTAGAGTTTTTGCTGAGATATATCTTGCTACCATTACTAGAAATCATATTACCGTTATACATCTTCGAATAGAAGCAGCACCTTCAAATCCTATGATAGCAATAACGACTTTGCTGAAAGTGAATTTCCTGCCGCAGGAAGGTATACTGCTGTAGCTATCAGGCAGCCACTCTGGGACAGCATGATTTTTTTTGTAATTGTCTAGCTGAACTACTACTAGTGAGTTATATGCTTGTGGCTGCGAGGTTCATCGCATAGAACTGCACTCACTTCCAATAATCCAACTGTCAGTCTGCCACGAAAATAATATTTGACGAACCAACTTGGGGTTATTTAGCGCCTACTCATCGTTATTCGATATTTCGCTGATTTGTCCCCCACTATGTAAACATTTGTCAGACATCTTGCTTGATCAATCATTCACAGTTGGGCTCTTGATGCAAACCCATGTACAGGACGACAATCTCGACGACACGACAGTTACGAATACTTCCCCTCTTGAATTCAATTCATTATTCAAAATCTGAATCTGAATTCAAATATAAAATGGAAACATTTTCAAACAAATAAAAAAATCTTCTGTGTCCCTTTCGGTGCTTTCGTAGAATGCTTCAGTTATGTTAACCAGGATTGATGGAATGATGAAGGTGAGTTTTTTCGAGGTATTTCGTCTGAAATTCAAATATTTCACATTCAATAACATTTTCCTCTCTTTGGTATCATAAAACTCCAAAATGGTCAAATATGTTTCAGAGCTTCTCTATACAATCTTGTCTAAAAACTTATTGTGAGCAAAAATGTCCAGGTGATGAAATTATTTGAATGATTTTACTGGTAACATTTTGTTTTCCTGTACGCATCTGAAATAACTTGCTTAGTTTTCGAAATACAATGGTTTCAGAAGGTTTCAGAAAAATTCTTTTTTTCATCAATTACTCAAAAAACCCTTTGGTTTTTCCTGAGGGTGCGTGAATAAATTGATCTATTGAATTTCAAGGATCATTGGTCCGAAATTTTCTTTAGGAATCAACGAGGGAATCAATGAATTGCTATTCATACCAAACATCAGGGTGGAAATTATGAGAAGTGAAAGTGGATATCAGTCAAAATTTCACCTTTCTTGATGACAACAATCCTGGGAAATAACTGAATAACTATGCTGTCCCAGATAGCTTTCTCCATTTGTTTCATATTCTCAGCTTCAACCTGTATCCGTTGTTATCCATATTGTAAATTAATACGTATACAGGGTGTTTCCTAATTGAATGTAAATATTCAAGAAGGCCCCCTCTGGAAAGAATGATTCATATGAACGTATGACCTGAACGTGTCAACTTTTGAGATACACGGTTTTTCATCAATATCTGTAATATCGCTTTAGATATTCTGATGAAATTTGGCATACATGAACTATGTATAAAGAGGCAGCAGTGAGTGTACCATAGTTTTTTTGTTGTTGCCACCAGTGGCGTTCGTATGGAATTTCACATACCTATTTTGGAAGACATTGATGGTACGCCACTGATCAATTTTGAAATTGAAATCATTTCTGAAATTCTCAATCATTCCTGAGCAAATTTGATTCCCATAATTTATCAACCTTTTCACTGAATGATCATAACAATATCGTTAATAATATGACAATATCACAATGCAGAGAATTATATTTTATTTTTCAGGTGATGACCGTGATTCGGACTGAAACAATTCAAGATATCAAATCAAGTGGTATTACAAATATTGATACGAGTTGATTTCACCCTAACCAGAAAGCACTGTTAAATCTATGGAAACCGAATGATTTTGTACTAACCTTCCAGCTGAACCTTTATAGTCCTACGCCTGACTACTTTGGTGGACAAAAGTAACATATCAATCTGACAGAATCTATTTTCTTTCTGAAAGTCAACAAGCTGCTTTGTTCACGGTACACTCAACCATTGCCTTCCTTGTAAAACCACCCGTGTTGCTCTATAATTCTTAAATAATAAAATTACGTACTTGAAGAATGTTGCATCAGTATTTCCCCTTTGTTATTGGTTACATTGTCAAAATTCCTGTGTTTATTTAGTTCTAGTAATGAACATTAACCCAAGATATGCTTCTTCTTCTTTTGACAATTTACTGACGGGGGACATAGCCAGCAGGTCGCTGAGCAGTGTGGTTGGTCAAGGAATGGTGTGTTCCGAATGAGCGTTGCGGCCGCGAGTAATCAAACAGTTTCAATGGTCTGATATGAATTCTGATGTTCCGTGTTCTGTGATGTCATCTAGGCAAATATGCTATTTCGGCTCCTGATTTCTGATTTCTGTTGTTCTATGGCTCTATGCTGTCATTGGGGTGATGATTTTGATATCGGTCATGCGTATAACTCCTTCTTCTTGCACGCCAAATCTAAGAGAGAGAAATAACAATATAGTGGGGATTCTTCCTGGAAAATTAGTTTTCTCAGAGTGAATTAGTGAAGGGAAAATGGCGTCTCAAGCGTCCTTTTTCGGTCGAATTTCCGATTTTTGTTAGCATTAATATGTGTAGCTAGTGGGCACAGTGGTGTTCCCGAACTTGCCTTCTACGAGCCGAAAAACGACGAAAGAACATCCACTACCGGGACCTGATTTTTGGGATTCGGATTTTGGTGACTGGTTACGATAGAACGTAAGATAGGATTGAAGTATTTTATTTCGTTGAGTATCGCTTATCGTATTTCGTTCATTTGTTCACTACAAGTGGGATCAAGAGAGACTTCTTTCACTTCATTCTTGACTTGGAGTTCAGAAAATCTCGAAAGAGGATTATTGTGTCTTCGTTCGCCGGCCATCTTCATCACCACGGGAAGCTCACACACCATCCAAAGGTAGGTAATATTTCTGGTACTACTCCAAGGATAATAACTATCAACACCCAAGATGAAAATAGATTAACAGGTGTTTCCTCTTTTTAGGGCTTCTTGAGGTACTTGAAATTCTTGAGGTACTTCGAATTCTTAAGGTACTTGGAATTCTTGAGGTACTTGGAATTCTTGATGTAAATGGACTTATTGATGTACTCGGAATCCCTGATGTACTTGGCTTTTTGAATTACTTGGATTCTTGATGTACTTGGAATTCTTGATGTACCTGGATTCTTGATGTACTTGGAATTCTTGATGTAATTGGACTTTTGGGTTTACTTGGAGTTTTTTGGTAAACCTACATGATCTAGTCTGAAGCTTTCAAGTTGGAGTTACAAGTTTCGTCCCCTGTATGATGATTGATTGCTTGGTTGTCGAACAAGGAGTCCAACTAACTAGCTGCTGACTGCTTGCCTGCAGTAGTCACCATAGGATCTACAGCATCTCACTGTTTCGAGCCATCCTGGACTGTACTGTTCAGAAGATGGTAGTATGGAATATACTGGAAGGTTACAATCAATCTACAGAAGTTTTAATAAATAGGCCATTCTTTTTATTAAGTGAAAGTTCCATGTGAACTGAGGAGATCACCAAGGTATAGACGACAGTAATGTGTTATATAATATTTCTTATCAGTGGGGGAAAACCCAACTGCTTGTAAAGTATAAAGAGGGTCCAAATTCGTAACTGCAACACCAGAACAGCACCTGTGTTGTGTTTTATTAAATTTAGTATACATTGAACACTCTGCCACTTTCATTCACACCAACCTTACTCACCCCACCGCCCACTGAGCTAGTCAGTGTTCTATTCCTTCGGAATGAATGGGATACTTTAAACACTGAATTTTATTACAAACCTCATTATATTCAGCCTACCCAGCAGGGTTGAAGGGATAACAACCATTTCCTTTTGAAGGAATTTCACAGCCACCTCTTTCCTTCGAAAGTTAGTAATAATATTTATGAAGAACTATTTATTTTTGAGAACTTAACCACCCTGTATCTCACAAGTTGAGACTAAACGTCTTACGTTCATTTGAAATTTTTTATCCATAATGGCACAAGAATCGTCTCCTCAAATATTGACATTCAATTAGGAAACACCCTGCATATGTATATGGGTCAGACTCCCATAGCAAGTAATAAGGAAAACATGACAGCTGCTAACGAGAAAACAGATTAGCTCCTGGACTGAATTGAATTAGTTCAGGTGATTGAGCAAGGAGATTTGTCAAAGACATCGCCTTCTGGACTGAGATGATAATCTGGTGAATATGGCGATTGCCTGTATCATCAGACTGCACATTTCGTCTCGTGGGATTGGGATGTTAGTCGAACTTGTGACTGCACTCCATCAAGTCCGTCGTCAAAGGAAACGGAGTTGAGTTTACGTACTGGAAAGGGATATCAATATGGTATGGCATAATCAGGCACTACTCAGCTTTGATATGAACATAAAGATGTAGTAAACTCACTGCATTTCCTCAGCTGTTACTAGATTATAGACGCTTGTACTTGATACAAATGATTTTATAGGATATAACCAAAATTGGTTGAAGAATCATTCTATGAAACTCCCGTGTTGAAATCAAAATAATGACCGCAGTTGAAGTTTGAGATTTGATTGTATCTTGAATCAATATACTCTACATTGAACAAGGAAAAAGTTATATGTGAAAACTTCACGAATGATAAGATTTCCACAAAATTCTCAAACACACGACATATTTCGCTAACACAATAGCTTCCTCAGGTGATATACTGGTACAATGAACTGAACTAACCTTGGCCTGCTCAACTTTCATATATCCTACTTTCCCAACCTGAAGGATTAGTTACCTGTGGCCAGGTTCGATAAACCTTCATTCTCGGAAATTAGGCACAATATCTACATTAAAATACGGTGTACCGGATAAACTTGGAGGGGTTAATAGCATATACATATTATTACCTACTATGAAAATAGGTTATATAGTGTAGCTGAAGTGATTCTAAGTAAGTATCCATTGGCCCAACTCGATCGTATGACCAGATTTTGCGGTAAAGAGTGAAACATAATGAATCTTGTGTATTTTCGAATCTCAATGAAGAATATGAAAATCTCCTGACATGCATTCACCCTACCGAGATGCATTGAAGATGGGTATCTTTCATGCAAACAGGAAGAATGAAGTAGTCTTTCAACTGGGTGGTCAACAATAAACTAATTTTCAGAAAATGCGAATGCCATCGCCTATAATACGAAACAGCGGATTTATTGAGTTTATCAAGGACGTTCGAACATAATAGAGGTTGATCAAGATAATGTAATCATTGATGCGAAAAAACATCATAATCACAACCTTCATGGAACACGTCTTCGTGTGAAAAACAGCTTTATTCAAGTTATTGAATATTGAATCGAATATAGTCGATAGATTAACAGACTGTAAGTGTATGAAATCACGCCAGGTATCCTTACGAGGAAAGTGTATCAACCGAGGTATCAACTTTGTCGATCGTAAGTCCTCTCTACAAAGAATGATGTCGCCAATTATGAGTTAGGTATGAACAGTGGGTTTATATATATTTTTCAAATTGAATGTGAACTATTGAAACGCGATTCATTTATTTTTTCAATGAATGTGGGGTACACCCAATTGGATTATATCAACTGGAAGATTATAGTACTGATCATGATTCTCCAGGACAATGCAAAGAATCACAAATTTCTCAAAATCTTGTTTGACAAAATTTTCGGAGGGAATTGTATAAACTTTGGCGTTCTTAGAGGTAGGCATCAACAGAGAAAAACATAATACTTATTGATGTAGTTTCCTGGATATTCTATAGGAAACATTTCAGATATCCTCAATCCATCAGAATTTTAAAACCCGTTTCTGCAAGAATTGCTAATCCCTTTGTAGAACACCCCACTTTGGATTTCTCTTTGAACAACCTCATAAGGAGTTTTGATACAAGCTTCAACATTGAATTTTTTAATTTACCATATACAAATCATAATTGAATTCCTTTAAGAACAATTCGTTGTGTGAAAAGCAGCTTCCTTCAAATTATACAATATTGAATGGAACAATCAAAAGATTGACAGACTCTATGTAAATGTATAGAATCCCGTGAGGACGTAATATCTCTTTAAAAAGAGAAGGGCGTATTCTATGTAGGATTTGAAAAATTTTGAGGTTTCCATCTCTAGCGCAGGGGGTTGACAGATGGTTGAAAATTTGTATGTAAAAAAATAGATTTTCAAAAATAGTGGTCGAGTATTTGAGAAATCCTGAAACAGATTTTATTTCATCATAGGTTTCCACACTATACACACTATCATGTTCGTATGAGGGTCACCTGAAAAAAAAAAAAAAATCAAAAATGGCGAATAAATGATAGAATCGAATTCTTGATGAAAATAATGATCGCTTATCAGGAAACAACTCATAAGTTATCGAGTAATGACTGAATGATTCTTCATTATCATATACAGAAATCACGTGAGAAAAAAAGATAGATCATAGTTTACTTCACCTCTCTTCAATGGATGATGAGTCTAGTGCAAAGTAGTTTGATAATAATATTCATGATAATAATAATAACAATAATAACGATGATAATATATATCTTTATTCATCATTACTAAACGAAATCGAACAAAACAAAACAAAAATCTGTTTTTCAACTCACCCCCAAAAATTGAATAACAAGAACAACAAGTTAATTTACAAATATGAATCATAACGTATTGAACCGTAGATGCATTATTTTTGAAAGAAATAACTATTTATCTTGAGTATACAATAGATAGAGAGGAATAAAAAAAGCCTTTTATTGAGAATTGAATACGCTAAAGATTGTCAAAAAGGCATTACTAGATTTTTGATTATAATGAGACCTGCCTGCCTGAAATATCAAGCTCCAATAATCTATTCTCAAAGTTACTTAGATTGAATGATCTAGATTCCATGGAAAGTGAGTCATGATATTTTCTGCCTGTATAAATCTGTTATTTTCCAAATTATTCAGAAGCAACAGTATGGACAATGAACAATATTTTTTGTCAGATATCTATATAGGCTATCTTCAGCCAATCTATCACCACTTCTCTTCGCCGTTAGCTCTAAGATATTCCGAACAACTCTCTACCAAAACTCTCATGTACAAGTAACAACAACTCTCCTGTCTATCCAGAAGTATTAATTTGCTATTATTCTCTTACTTTTGTGCCCACGTACCATTTCAATACCATAATGTCAAAGATGTGTACTCATTTTTCTGAAAGTTATGAGAATAAAAGAACAGTTTATTCGTTATTTCCACTCAGCATGCAGAAGCGGAAAAATACGATCAAGAGATCAATTTCAGTTTGGCTCTTATTCCCAAGAACTTCAGAGAGAAATATAAATCATTCCGCGAGTGACATAATATATAAAAGTTGAGAATCCCCCGCAAATTCGAGAGAGCAAATCAAATTCATCGCTCGAAAAGTGAAAGTTTAATCCTGAAAAGAAGTGCCTTGCCACCTATAGGGAATTTATGATCTGGGTAGTGCTGAAACAGAATTTGCAAGGGACCCTATCATTCATCATCGTCGCTATCTTCCTCTTCCATCTATCAATGTATTACGGAGATATGGTGAGCTTTCCTTGAGGTAAGGAGAAAAGGCGCTGACACGTTCTTTTTAATCATCGTCTGATGAGAGCTAAAGATTGACCTGTAAAGGTCCACATTTAGAAAGAACTGACCAGCAGTTTTAATTTTTAGGCAAATCAAGGTTAGAAATGATTGTTGAAACATCATACTAATCAGATAGTCTGTGGTAAATATCGTTTTGAAGAATATACGCCAGTAACTACATTCATCTAATAATACCACTACAAAATTGTATAATACTATACTATATCGAATATTACCACTACAAAATTGTATGATACGTATAGTATAGTATGATTCGATTTTGTTGTGGTATTATTTGATGAATGTATAGTGACTGGCGCCTATTTTCCAAAACATTTATTTATTGTATTCACTACTGACTATTTCGCTGAGCGAACTTATAGAATTGAAAATGTTGATTTTTTTCATTACAACAAGAAATAACTCATTGTGTATGCTTTTGAAAAATGGTTCACAAAGTTCCTTATCATTTCGCCCCACCTTTTTATACACTTACAATCTGATACTAACTAATTTGTGGTTTCTTATATCCCTTCCGCTTGCGCCTGAAAGACAATCTCTGCTATTATATTCGAAAACCATAGTGCGTATCTAGGAAGGATAGAAACGGCTCAAATGTTACAAGCTCAAGTTTTGATTCACTATTTACTGATATTTAATCGGAACAGCTACAGGGTGGTTCAAGATTCCGAATTTTGGTATTTTCGACTCTCTCAAGGATACTTCGTTCTATATTTCATTGTATAGTGCGGTAATCTTGCCTTCATCGGACATGACGTTGGTGCTTATTAGTTTGAAAAAAGTCTAAGAATCTCCTTCGACTCAGTTGGTAAAAAATAGGTGAAACAGAGTATGAATCCGACTTTTTTTCTCAATCTGATTATTCTCTGATTATACACTCTAAGAAAACTGTTGGTGTCTTTTTCAATTCCAGACTGTTAGAATTAACACTAACCCTATTCAACACCAAAATTGTACTATCCTATCATAAGTATTGGGAATTTGATATCGTGGGGTTCGACGGTGTAAATCGTGATACATTATGGCAAATCTGAATTCGGAATCACACTTTTCATACTCATTATTTGAATTCAAACTGTAAACATCAAATTATTCTATTCATGAATCACAAAGTTGATATATTCTGAAAAATTATCATTAGTAGGTGTAATTTTTCAAAATTCATATCATGAAAGTGATCAACTATCATATTTTTCATGTGACTATCAATTTTATGAAGTATCCATATTCACACAATAATAATTCCTCTTCAAGATATTCACCTAGTAATGAGATTGATAACCAAACCAGTGTATTTTCTGATATCACTAGAATAAATGACACTGGAATAGATGTAAATCAACACCACTAATATCAGAAAAACATCGGAACAAATTTGTCGCCATACACTGTTGCCACCTCGTCTATTTTATATTACTTAAACCTATTTCATATATAACACTTTGAACATCGTGGTGTGAGATAATGATTAGAAGTTGATGAATTTAATATCAATATGATGCTCTCTAATTAACGACTGCAACATTCTGTATCATTACTGCAGAGCTTACATGCATTTTGGTCCACCATTCGTCAAACGTACTCGACAGGCTGAGTCAGCACATCATCGTTTTGTCGTCAATCTAGAATTATGTCAAGCAACTCCTTTCCAAAACACGTTTGTCTATGGAACGACGAAGCTTCGGTATTCTTTGCCAACGGAAGTATTTCCAAGAACTTATGAGGACAATTTCATTTAAGTACCTACTGCCTATGTTCATTAAATTATCATGAAACTATAGCTACATATACTTAGTTATTTCATATCGTGATGCTTGGCAACCTTGCGCTTCTTCTTTGCATGTGTACGTGCTCCTATCACTTCCACACTCCAGACTCCAGAGTTCCACAGCCATTCGTAGTAAACGTTGAGCAATATTCAGCACTGTCTCTCTTCACTGTGCTTTCAATAAGCACGGGTCATGTTGCTCTTCCAGTGTAAAGTGCATGATTGTTTCTATCATGAAGTGTATAAAAATAAAATTCGAATGCCCAGAAAAGTTTATTGAGGAGTCAAAATCAGAAACAATTGTCTCGATGTTTCGACACAACACCAAAATCGATGGGACACAGAGCTACCACAGGTAATACAGGTCAAAATGACTTGATTGGACCTAACTTGTTTATATAAAAGAATGTACCGTTTGTCCGTGAGGTGAGTTTGAAGTTTTCATAAATAAACACATTTTCGTTCGCTGATCGCTGTTCAAAAATGAGTGAAACAAATGTTAGAGTATAACTCTTCTTTCAGTAATGGAAGAATCCCGAAAGATATTGTAGATCTTTTGAAAATATGTTTATTTATGAAAACTCTGAACTCGTCTCACGGACAAACGGTATATTTTTCAATAAAAAGAAGTTGGGTCCAATTAACTTATTTTGACCCGTATTACCTGTGGTAGCTCTGTGTCCCAACAATTTTGAGATACCCTGTACCTATATCTCAACAAAAATATTTCACACTATAATGAATTACAAATTGATTGAAGCAATTTTGTTTCATACCTAAATGTGTCAGAATTCTGAAGATTCGTGTCAGATGAAGAACTGTCCTCAATTAGAATTGACACAATTCCGGTTAAGAATTCAATGATCTGGTGTAAATAAACACCGTTCATTGTAGATTTGATCATTTGATGATGATTTTGTAAACTCATTCCGGTGTGACTTTAAATATACTGATGTTTTTCATGATCAATAGTATTGTGATTCACACCAGACCAGTGCGAACTCTATCAGAAAACATTGCACATAACACACCAGACTGGTATTACTTTACATCGATTTCGAAATCACAAATCTCACCTGAAAATGTGCAGAGATAGCACCAAACACCGGTGCTCTACAAATAGGTGTGAATTAACACTGAAATATGCAGGACCTCTAAGGAAATCATTCGGTGTTAGCTGGTGTCAACTGGTGTTCCAGTTTTTCTTAGAGTGTATGAACGTTTATGAAGTGAGAATCTGGTGAATTTAAACTCCAATAAATATCCTGAAAGTTTGAGGGCCTTGAAGTCAATTTACTGGTAATTTTGATGTTGAATATTACCTTATTGATAACAAAATGCCCACTAGGACCAAGAAATTATGTTGGAAGTCTGTAATGAGTAGTTTCCAAATATACAGTTTGCCTATAAATTTGAGGTCCTAATCATGCATTTTACAACCTTATCATAACTTCCCAGTTACTCAGGGCATAAAGGTCATATATTCTGTCGGTAATTAGTAAATTCCGACTTCTTCAAGTGATTTTTCCTCTCTGCTTGGTATAATTCTATCAAAATAAAGGGAAGAGCAGCGTATTATGGAGGCACACAATTCTGATCGGTTCTTATATCACTGGAGATGACAGTTCCAAGATAACTGCAGTAAATGAATGATCAATAAATATGCTTATATAGAGGAAGAGTACTAGAACGCATATGCAAGGTTGTGTACCCGTATCAACGCCTATGAACGAATATGATATGCAATAGGAAAAGACGGCGAGGAAGAATTCAACACAATATCCATATAAAGGAGTTGTTGAAACCCTAATGTACCTTCTGACAAGAACATATTCCGACATAAAATATATGCTCTGGTCGTTCTCTGAGGGAAACTCAGGAATCCTTCAAATCAGATATACTGAGAGTTAATATAAACATTTTGCTAAGTGCTAACACTCTGTATCTCGGTAAAGTAATATTCTCAGACGCATATTCATTATATGAAATTGTCCCTATAGTTTTCTTCCATAGGCTTTTGTCACTCAATTTCGGAAACAAGTTCCATAGGTTCATTCTCATTCAAGAGTAATGTTATCGTTCTAATTACCAATTTGTTTCCATCCACTATGACGTCATATTTCATTCGGGTATGTGGTTGGCTCGTCTCCTGGCACTCTTTCTATAGAGCTATAGCAAAATGGAGGAGACTCCACCTGTCGCCAACAGAGAAAAAGGATGATGAGAGCCATACCAAAACTCGGAAAAATAAATAACGCCTCACGGATTGCCAACCAGACCTTGACGACGTGAAATTCCATTCCTTTTAATGGAAAATGGGATATCATCAGGTATGGATGTGTTTCTCATAGAGGAAGTTAAATCCCAAGGAATTGATGCAAGTGCATAGAACACGGGATAGTTTTGTCTGTGGATTGTGAACTAATCTCGAATCCTGAGTATTGACAGTTCGGAAAATATATCCAAACTGGTCAACATTGATAAGCCTAATTATTATGCCAAAATAAGAAACTTCTGTAATTCCAGATAACATTGCTACAGAGTGATAATTGAATGGGTGTGAAATTGCATCGTGGTCGTCACCTTACCATTTGAACAGATAATTTTTTTTCCTTACCTGTATTCTCTTGATTGATGCTCTCTCTAGAAACGCTTTCGGAATTTTCAAATTCAGAGCTTTGATAATCGTGTTATGGATTTTTATTCAAAATGATGCATTATTTCGACGATTAAATGAATGAAATTGAAAGTTGGAATTCTTTTTCGAAGAATCAACGTTGTATGTATATAGTCACCGAACATTGTTAGGTGGTATAGTCGTCGAATATGTGATTGTGTTCGAACACAGAAAATTCTGAGGAAGTCTATTACAAAGTGATACAAGAAATACTGAACGATGGAATAGATAATAACGTAGTCTTCAGTAGATGGAACATAATTTTCTCTGTAAGGTAAGCATTTTTAATCAAAATGATGCATTTTCGTTAAGATACATTATAAAATTGAATAAATTACGATTGTAGTTCCAGAAATATGAAATTAATATGTATTCTTGACAATGGATATACAAGGTGCGATAAAAAATATGTCCAGATTGTCTCGAGATGAAGAAGAATTTGTTTGAACGTGATGAAAATCGCAATGTAAACTCTCCACCAATCTAAAATAGGAAAATAGGTCAAGTTGCAGATCATTTCGAATGGTAATCATTTATCTTCTCAACGGTACCTGGTTCATTACTTTCTGATGAGCAGTTTCCGAAAAATACCGTTCTGAAACTCACAGAAGTCAATATCAGGGGCAACATTATAGCCATTAGTTCCAAGAAATTAACATCAATAAATAATAATCTGATAGCGAAATCTTTGAAGATAGTTCATTCATATTGTTATAAGATCTTCAATTCTCATCGTTGGAATTCTACAGATGAAATTTCTTTTTTGCAACTTCTGCTTTGAAGAGTATCGTTTTTTCTTTATAGCAAAAAATGTTCAGCAAATGTTCGTCTTTCGTGCATACTATATTACTTATTGTTGCTTAATTTTTGGAGTCAATGGATAACGCTACCACTGATGAAGGATTGGAGAGATACCGGCTGAATTCTATACAATGATTTTGTTAAAGTACCAACCCTCTTCAGAGATTTTGAGAATAACATTTACGCCTCCTATAGGGTTGAACCATGACGGATAAAAATATGAATTCGATGTGTCTTTCGTAAAAACTAAATTGACCTGTGTCTTTTGGTTTTTTATATTATTAATAAACATCATATGTTTTCATTCGTTCTTACATACAGTCATGAACTAAACTAGAGTACCTAGTGCTAATTTGATAGGTTCGTGTTATTCAACACCAAAGTGGTGTACTATAAACAGTTATTTAGTGATTATTTCGACACTGCATTTGTTGCGTTTTAGCTTTCTAATAATATTGATATAATATTGCTTATCAAGAGTTGATTCAATCGAAGTTCTTTCTGTAATCCACCCAATTGAAATTACACCCGAAATAGTTTCACTGTGTAGTGAGGGTGGAAAGCTTTCAAATTGACACCGTGTTTCGGGAAAACTATGTTTATTCACAATATACAGAAAAAAGTTAACCGTTTGTCGTGGACGATAAACGAGAGTGTCTGTTTCCAAACAGACACAAGCAAACGTCTTCCATTTCCAGTGGAAATTTATCGCAAATGGCCGAATATAGCTTCAAATGGAAACAACTAATGGTAAGAAATAAATCACCGTACAATATTGTGTGTTCGAAAAGACCATTGCCGATAAAATGGTGTATGAGCTCGGTCGAGCGGAATGATATTTTGAAATTTCAGTGATATCGACCGCGAATACGATATCTTGAATTAGGTATCTTCATTGTGGGGATTTGAAAACGATAAATTTTTCGCATCGCATCGTATGAAGCTATGCCGTAATTTGTGGTGGATGGAAAGCTGGTAGAACAAAACGGAATTCCCTCTTTTCTTTTCCTGCTTTCACAAACCGAATCGATTCCTATTCTTTCTGATATTTGAGATTTCCTCCACATCCAGTGACACAAAAATTCAATGTGATACTAAACTTGATAACTTGTATGCGAGCAAGACAATTCAGAAACGTACAAAAAATGTTCGTTAATTTGGCAAGCGCGTAGGTAGGATTTTTTTAAGGGGAGGGGGCTCAGTAGCGAAAATGGGATTATAATTTGGAGGTTGCCTAGTAGTACAGCGCGTTTCGTTGTATAAGGAATCAACACATCACAACATGTGATTTATTAGCTTGAACTTTTATTGAAGCTGATTCTTTTTCTAAGAATATACAAACATAACAAAATAACAATTGTCAGTCGTTTGGATGAACAAATCAAGATAAATATTCTCAATGAAGCATAACAAACACATTTATAAATGGGAGTCCCTCAAGGAACCGTTCTTGGCCCAATATTTTTCGAACCTATATAAATTGAATAAATTCATTGCTCTGTTTAGAAGTAAACGCAAAAATTATATCATACGCCGATGATACGGTTGCAATTTTTAGTGAAAATACATGGTCTGAAACAAAAAATACTGTCCAGTTAGGCATGGAAATGATTAATAAGTGGTTGATTATGTATCGTCTCTCACTAAATGCTAGTAAAACCCACTATCTCGCACTCACTATAACAGATACAAATAGACCAACATTTTCCAGTATTGAAGTTCCAGGTATGAAAGATGAAATCAAGGAAACAAACGATATCAAATATTTGAGCATGATTATTGACAGGAATCTCAGATGGAACAATCATGTTGATTATTTAACAAAAAGAGTGAGGAAGCTACGAGTTACTACAGTTCTTATCGAAAAGACTACTAATATTAATTTATAAGTCTATAGCTGAATCACTATTTCGATATGGTATTTTGGTGTGAGGAGCAATGTATAAAAATTCTCTACAAAAATTAAATATAATACAAAATTATATTCTGAAAATAATTTTCAAAAAACAGAGATATTTTCATACTACCCTTCTATACACAGAAGATATTAGTAATATCAGAACATTATATTGTCATAGTCAATGTATGTATGCATTCAAAAATAAAATACTTCATAATTCTTTTCCCACAGCATATTCTACTAGAAGCACAACAAACAAATTGCTACCCACCCCAAAATACAATAAAAGTGTTTGTCACCGTTTCTTGACATACACTTTGCCTAAAACTTGCAATATTTTACCTCTAGAGATGAAACAAATAAGAAATCATAAAGCATTTTCTAGAGAATCGAAGGAATTCATATTCGAAAATTACTCTCAATTTATTGCAATAGTGAAACATCAATAATTCTATTTGCACTATGTCATACCACTATTTAGCTCTAGCTTTCTGCACACAACTGCAATTGTGAAGTGAATGATATTGAACTATAGCACAACACAAATGTTAAGTCACTCTGTACACAATTCTTACCTTGTACCTAATTCTTTATATATATATATATATTTTGTGTCATGAGAGTGACATTTATACATGTATAATTCCTGTAAACTCTGTAATTTTGTATTGGATTTGTGTGTAGATAAATAAATAAATATGCGTATTATATGAGTTTGATGAAAATAACAAGAATATTCTCTCATTTTCACCATTAAATAATATAAATTCAAATTAGAAATTCAGATGAAGCTTTTGATTGAATCTAATTAACAAAATATTACATTGCTCTGGAAACCTATCAAAAACAGCGTCTATACATCTATTTCAATATCACCATGAATATTTGATGAAGTTAATCCGATTAGCTTTTCCTGAACCATTGTAGACCCCAACTATGATTCCAGTCTCTTATTAAGTGTAGAAAATGATCTTTTAGCACGTTCCAAACTCATCGGCATAACAGAAATCATCTGAACGAGTGTGGAAAATATTTCGATACTGCGCGCAATGCTTCAAAGTATCTGAGGCTGCTTCTAGTAAATTATTAGTTTGATTTTTGGTATCTTCTTATGTATCTTTCCAAAGATCTATACACGATTAGATCTAACAAATATGTTGGGGAATCATCTCTATATTTACTAACATATTCAGAAACCCAGAAACCAGGAAAGCTAAAAATGTTAATCTTGAGTGTCCCCCTTGAAAATTGATCGACCTGTCTTGTTGATTTTTCATATTGATTACTGGAAGGAAGATATTGAGGGTGGGAAATTTCAAAATGTCACCCTGTATAGAAGAGTAACAAGAGAAGTATCACCAATGCCACTGATCAGACCAGAACAAAACTGCGACCTCAAAAAAATTTTACACTTGAAAGAACCTCAACAAAGAGGAAGAACCATGGTGAGATATTTCGTTTTTGAGAGGATGTAGAACTTATGAAAATAGAGATAATCGCCAAAAATTGCCTATAGAAAAGTTACCAAATAACGAAGCTCACCGTTAGAATTGGCTCTCTATAACGATCCTGGTATATTCACCATTTTGTTCCTTCAATTTCCCTGTGTCATGGTATACTTCAATGAATGCATTCTACATCATCTCATGAAAATGCTGTTCATTTAAGAAGATATTGTACCTCCTGGACTTCAGTAAGCTAAAAATTTGCTCAACAATGTCAGATAGGATAGGACCAAGATATTCGAATATCCAAAATTAAGTGAGCCTCAGAGCAGCAGGACTTCGTATACGAAAACAATTCCTTCATAAGCTGAGCTTGTACAACCAAACAGTATAGCACACATGTGGAATACATCATGAGAAATTGGTTGAATCTGGGATAGCATCTGCTGCAATGGATACTACACCATGACTCTCAAAATTAAAGGATTCCTGAGAATATTGGAGATCTTATCCTAACTATGTAGGAGGGGCAGGTTGAGTTTGGGTTACAGTACCAGAACCTACCAATACCACAACTACTAAGAAACTTGGAGAAATGTTGAGGAACAATTCCAGCAACGAAAAGTTTCTGTATGTTCCTGCTGTGTGGACTCACCATAAGAAAAATATCTCTGGTCATAATCTATCGACTTGTAAATGCACATTTCATAATGTGGAACACAGAACAATATAATTAAGTGCGAGTATCCTCGATAGCAGATCGTGCACAGAATTTATGTCATCCATTTGTCCACCGTACTCTTATATTGTTGCCGTTGTCCTATAAAACATTTTTACGACATAGCGCTTCGCCGAACAAAATAAATGAGCGTCTCGTTATTTTATTCTAACTAGATAGATTGATGCTTTTGTCCTCCACTCCTACAGTCACCCTTTTATTTCATTAATGCCTTTTTCCATCTCGTTTCCCCGTTTTTTTTCGAGTCGAATAGAAAAGGACGAGGTTCAATGAAAAATTGAATCAATCGAATTCGGTGTATATACACCAAGAAAAAACTTCAATTACCATTATTGAAACTATAGAACCTAAACTGACCATTGGAAAATACACCTGTATCTGAACTGCATCTCACTTCGATTGCCTCTATGAAAAAAGACCCAGACAGTGTTTTATTTTTGTTATTGAATCAAATTTGATATATCAGGTTTTCGATATATCTAATAGTTCATATACACGTGTGGCAAGAATAATTTTTCTATAGGGAAACCGTGTGGGCATTCTGAAAGAGCGACGTTGTCATCGCAAAAGCTGCTTCACAAAAACTCGGATTCTTGTTCTGTGCGAAAAGCTACTTCACACCTCAACAGCTTCTCATGATCTACAAAGCGCAGATACGGCCTGTTCTAGAATACTGTTCCCACATATAGGGTTCAGCACAAAAACTTACGCTGATGCTCTTAGATTCCATCCAGAGAAGAGCCATTCGCCTGGTGGGTGACGCCACACTCACTCACTCTTTGACATCATTGGAACACCGTAGAAAGGTCGGCGACCTTTCACTTTTCTATCGATACTTCCAGGAGAAATGTTCTTCGGAAATCTCTGCTATCATTCCTTCACTAGCAATACCAATCAGACGAACTAGACAAGCCCAGTCAGCACATCCTTTCGTTGTCAACCTCGAAATATGTCGAACAGCACTTTATCAAGACTCCTTCATCCATAGAACGGCTAGGCTCTGGAATTCATTGCATGTGGAAGTATTCCCAACAACAAATAATCTCCAAAAGTTCAAAAAAAAATTCCAATACCTACCTCCTGTCCCTATCCTCCCTAGGAACGCACGATGTTCTTTGAACATTAAAGGGATTCCCTTTCGTGCGCTCCAAGCGATAAAAAAAAACAAACAGTCATTCTGTTCATGACTGTCGGTGTCACTCCAATTATATATCTATATTACTATGTCAAGGAGCAATTAATTTGTTATAAGTGCAGCCGTTCATTGAAGTAGGACAACTCTGATAATGGTAAATACTTTGAGAGAGTTATTTTTTTATTTGCAGCAGCTACTGTCCTTCGACTATGGTAAGTGAAAAATGTATTGCTATTATCAAAATAGTGTCAACTGCACTAGTGCATTTCGACCGTTTTTCTCGGTGTATTCATCACCGTTATCTAATCTTTGACAGACACTACTAATTAATGATTCCAAGAAGATGATTTTGAGTATGAGGTATTGAGGTTTTATTTTGCACCCCCTGAAAACACAGTCAAACCTCCAAAAACTAATATTTGTCACTATAACATAGAAATAATTCAAGGATATCTAGGAAGTTTTTATTTAAGGACGAATGACTTAGAATCAAATGTGGGCGTTTCCGAATGAGTGCCGTATGTATAATATTTGTGTCCAAGATAAGGCTGTTCATCATAGGGATCTCGGAAACCGCATGAAGGATACGAAGATTGTTGCGTCAAAGAAATACAATAAATTTTGCATCGAAGGTTGAATAAAAATTCCAACAACCTCAAATAAGCAGAACAACATACATATTATCTATACCTTCATTTACTGTCAAGCGTTCTTCTGAACGCCATTTTCATAAACTGCTAAGTCTCCAAGACGTGAATAGAGTAGGTATAGTGAAACACGGCACATATATTTGTATTCCAAACCCACCCAACCAATGACAGTAAACAATGTAGAAATCTCAGTAAAACTTTCCATGAGTAGGTAATGAATTACGTCAGAATAACTCGATTAAAACCACTGTCGCATTGCTATGGTGATATAAGATACTTTCTGAGCAACAACACCGTGTGCTGCTTTCATAGCTGGTCGTAGGCAAAATGTATTTCGAGGTGCTCCACCACACCTGAATATTTTTTGGTGTGTTGTTGGAACTGCCTCTATTTCCATTCTACCGTGAAATCACTTGTTGGTCACTCATCCACTACTTAAACGTGTTAAGATTAGATGGGCTCTTAGCAGATTTTCGGTCGAGCAGTAATTGACAAATGGACAAACGAGCCAACAAGATTAGTAACAAAAGCTTTGTGTGATTACTGCTTCTCCGTTGAATAGCGTTCCTACCACAATAAGCGTCAATTTAGGATGTTCCTTCCTTCATTCGATCAAGTGAGTGGCAATGATTGTTTTCACTTTCTTTTTCACTAATTTATTTATTTATTTATTCATTGAAGTAATACACCCAACAGACTAAAAGTCCAGTTACAGGGAGTATATAACAAAAAAAGAATGTGCATCACACAACTATCTAAGCATAGTCTGAAAAGAAAGCATATCTGAATTTCCAATTTAAAAAAGACCCAAAGACATTTTGGAAAACATTGAAAACTCTTAATTTGAACTCTCAAAATGTAGATATTGATAAAAATTTTAGTGATTCAGAATGCTTCAATAATCACTTCGTAAATAATATTCCTCAACCTGCCACACAAAACAATGAATATTTGGAACAAAAATATGGGTATAATACTCTTCCGAATGTAAATGAGCTATTCAAGTTCAAAGTAGTATCAGCAGATAAGGTACTAAATGTGTTTATGACAATTAAATCGAATGCCATGGGTGCTGATAACATTGATCGTAAGATGCTCTCTCTGGTTCTCCCTCATCTTTTAAATCACCTGACTTTTATTATTAATAAATGTCTAAAAAATGGCTATGTGCCAAAAGCATGGAAAAATGCGAACGTTATACCTATTCCCAAAGTTGAACATCCTAGTTCGGTTGCTGAATTCAGGCCTATCAGTTTATTACCTACTATTTCTAAAATATTAGAAAAAATTGTTACTGGACAGCTGAATGAACATTTAAGTAATAAGAATATTTTACCCATTCATCAATCCGGGTTTAGAGTTAATCACAGCACGTCAACAGCCCTTTTGAAAGTGACTGATGACATATTTGAAGCGAACGATAATAAAAAATGCACTCTATTAATATTATTGGACTATAGCAAGGCCTTTGATACTCTAAACCATACAATTTTATGTAGGAAGCTGGAATACTTTGGTTTAGACCCTCTCGCAGTGGACTTTTTCAATAATTATCTATTGGATCGCAGGCAAAGGGTTTTATGGAATAGTCAGTTTTCAGAATGGTCTACATTAACTCGTGGAGTTCCGCAAGGCAGTATCTTGGGACCTCTCTTGTTCACAATTTATACATCGGATTTTTTTAAATGCTTAAAGTTCTGTAATATACATCAATACGCTGATGACACGCAAATATATCATTCCTTTCCTGATGCGACCGACATTGATTCTGCAGTTAACCAAATTAATTCTGACCTAAATGCCATTTTTGACATCTCTAACGCACACGAATTGATTTTGAACGAGTTCAAAACGATTATGGTGGTATTTGGAAACAATCGCAAGAATGTAATTGACTATCCAAATCTCAATATACGTATCAATGGTAAATCGCTCAATCCAGTAGATACATGTAAAAACCTCGGCCTGCATATGGATTCTGACATGAGATTTTCGAAGCATGTTAATAATCTTTTGCAGAAATCTTACTGTAAACTTCGGACCCTATATATACATAGAGACTTATTGAGTAAAGATGTCAAACTCAAATTATGTGATACCTTAATTCTAAGCATTCTTTCCTATTGTGATATGATTTATTGGCCGGCCTTGTCAATCGGCGATAAAAAAAGTCTCAAGAAAATACAAAACTGCTGTGTTAGATTTTCATTCAATCTGCGAAAATTCGACCATATCTCTTTTGCCTTCGAGGAGACGAAATGGCTGTCTCTCGAAAATCGCTTCCAATTGCATTTGGCATGTTTAATTTATAAGCTGAATAAAAATCATGCACCCTTATATCTTTTGAAAAAGCTGAGTAGAGGTTGTCAAACTCATACCTGTCCGACACGATCGAAAGATCTGTACACCGTCCCCAGGCACAGATCTGCACTTTATGAAAGTTCATTTAGTTACAATGCAGCCAAGCTGTATAACAGATTGCCCGCGAATATTAAGGCTGCAGCAGGTTTGGCTAGCTTCAGAGAGCAGGTCAGGTCTGTTTTGATGGATTCTACCTTATGAATGATGAATTGGTTACCTTTCGTATCATAAATTGATGACTTATTATTTTTGTATACCTGTATTTGTACTATCAATGTAGCTTGTATAACCTCTAATAACTCGCTGAATGTTTAGCTGTAATGGAGTGGTTATGTGGAAGAGCAGCTCCGCTGAACATCGCCACTCCTTCTTAACTTGTACTTGTTGACATTTTGATGAATGAATAATAAAGCCGCATTATTATTATTATTATTATTATAGTATAACACTATGACTATAACATAAATATCTATGAGTATGATAATGAACAGAAAAGGAAGACACTATTTCAACCAATGATTATGTTAGTTTGATATGAGCCTATACAGAGCTTTTTTGAAGTGACCAGAACTATATCTACTGAGGGGAAATTATTGAAACATCTACACATATAATTGATACCATTTTGAAAATGATACTGCGAATTAGGTACATCAATATGGAAAGTTAGGCTAGTTCTAGAGACTGAGCGAGGTACATTGAAATTCAAGGAGGACTATAAAGTTGATGAATCGATTTCATTGTGGACGAGTTTATGGATGAAGGAGAGAGCTGCAAATTCACGACGAAGAGACAATATGGAATTCATTCAAAATTAGGTGATAATCATAGGGTCTCACAGGATACGAGCCGTGCACTATGAAATAAATAAATTTTAAAAATGTACGTTGAATGTTCTCAAGTTTGTCAATATACTTATTATGATCGGGATTCCATATTTGGCTGGCGTATTCCATTTTCGTCCTAACCAAAGGGAAGTATACACATTTCACTGCTTCTACTGATTGAAATTCTTTGCAATTACGTATACCGAATCCGAGTAGGCGAGTTGATTCAAACAATATTTTCTATGTGGAAAGAGAATGTAAACTTCGTGTCGAAAGTTATTCCTAATGGCGATGCAGCAATTTTTGTAAGATTCCCATCTTCATTTCCATCTACCCTCTGGACTATAGTTGTATTTTTCACTATTATGTTCAGTTGTTCACATTCCTCACTTCGATTACGTTGAATATTTTGAATTGGACTTATGTAAGAAATACATTGTCTCATGTTGTGGGTAGATATTTATAGCCAGAGCTGTATGAGAAATATTCAATTATCGTTCACGTGCAATGCAACAAAGACAATAAATCCTCATAATGATGGTAAAATGGTGGACCTTTCCTTATTAACATGAAACCTATACCCACCTTATTGAATGAATTGAATTACATTCAAAGTAAGTTTGGGACCATAAATAGCTGGAAGGAGAAAAGAGCAGTTGAAGTACTCACTTATATAAACTGAGATTTAGAGATCATATTTTGTGTAATCAAACGATCCAATTCTGAAGACTTCTTCAATGATGAGCATATATGTGACCAATGTTATACAGTGTGTCCCAGCTGAAACTTGTCATCCGATCCTTATATCCGGAGTTGATGAAAAAATTGAAAATTGATTGAACATGTCGATTTCAGATAGCGGGGAACACTTTTTTCTGTAATTATCACATTCCAAAGTTGAAACCTTGAAGCGTAACGAAAATGATTACAGAGATATAGGGTGTTCAAAATCGAGATTTTTCAACTTTTTTTTTGGTCGAAATTATTCATTATCGGTCCAAACGGCTTCTATGTCCCTATCTTAACTTTTGATTTACTATCTACAGACATTCAATTGAAACGAATACAAGGTGATTAGAACTCTGAATCATGATTCCTGAATTCTGAAATAGAACTATACCGGGTGTCCCAAGTTATCGAATACAGGCAATATCTAGCTTATTCAACAAAAACTGCATTGAATGACGTCTGAGTAGCTTCCTAATGACATATAGAAAATCTATCACATTTGACAGTTTTCTGACAGCCATTCCCTTCTATTTATTTCTAAATAGCACCCCCTGTATATTACTATTGAAAATTCCGTGTCAACCTATATGAAATACAACGATAGCATATACTTGGTATTTTTCTATTTTATATAGGTACATTATAAAAACAGCAACATTTAATGAAGTATGAATTTCAACTGAAATATCTTTTATGCGAATAAGGAAATAAACTAAAAATCACAGCAAGTGTCCAAAATTATCTTGACATGAGAAGCATCGGCTTTTTGAAACAGAAAACATGAGTGGAGACAGTTTTTAATTTTCATAAGGATGATTGATCAACTTGTAACAAGTCAGAAAATGTTGATATTTTTGTTGTTACCAATAAAAAGATACCAAGTATACGCTATCGTTGCATCCCAAATTGAATGACGTAATTTCCAATGACAATATACAAGGGGTGCCATTTCAAATTGAGATGGATGATAGCTGCCAGATAACTGTCCAGTGTGATATATTTTTTATATGTCATTAGCAAGGTACTTCAATGCCATTCAATGCAGTTCTTGCATTTTTCAATTATCTTGTCGAATCGGCGAGATATTGCCTGTATAAGATAACTTGGGACCCCCGGTATATACTCTAAGACAATCGGTATTTGTGTGACTTGAAATATTAGACAATGGAAAATCGTTCAGTAAGGTGAGTAGCATAACTCCTACCTATTCCCACTTTTTTATCATTAGGATTTCACTTGCGGAATTCAGGATTAATTAAAATTTCTTTATATAGAAATAGATCGTGGAAGGTTTCTGTTATTGCATAAATTTTCAGATTTGTGAGTCTAATTAGGAGTTTGAATCACCTCGGCATTTGGCGTACTAGCCTAGTTTTGGATTCCATTGTTCTGCCTTGCAAGAGAAAAAATGAGTCATTGCCATTATTGGAGACACGTTTCTTCAAACAAGAAGGATATCCATTGCGTATATGAATGTTTTATGGTGCATGCAAGTCACGCGAAGAAATATCTTTTTTTATCGCTTGGAGCGCACGAAAGGGAATCCTTATAATGTTCAAAGAACATCGTGCGTTCCTAGAAAGGATAGGGATAGGAGGTAGGTATTGGAATTTCTTTTGAACTTCTGGAGATTATATATACTTCTGGAGCAATCCTCATTTTCCTTTTTCAATTTTCTGAAAACCCTTACCAGGAAACTCAATGACTGGTTACCTAATTGAAATGCTTTCATGATATTCATGTCGAGATAATTCTGTAAGTACAAACCTTATATAAGTAAGTTCTTTCCATCATCATATAGAATTCTTAGATATTCTCACAAGAAATTTTTTTTACCTTGATGTTTACATGACGACAAGCTAATGTTTAAGTTTCAATGCTGAAATTATCATTGAAGAGAATAACATATATCCCAAAGAAATTAATTGAGTACAGAGGAACAATAAATACTTCTGAACATTTTTCTCGCCTATTCTTGCCTCAAAGCGGCTAAACTAGTTATTTTTCTCCAAACGGCAAGAATAGAGACTTTTTTATGACACTCAACAGGCAGCAAAGGTGTACTTTCTCTGCCCAGGCAAAACGCTATGCAGAGTTCCAAGTTATTTAAAAAAAGTGTGTTTAAAAGTGTTTTTAACCGCCAGCTTAGTTGCAAAGCAACCCTCGAAAGTCAGAGACTTGTGTGAGTTAAGAGTTAAGAGTTGAATATACACTTGTCCCAAATCGATCGGTTTGTTTGCTTCGTTTCTCGGAATCTCTTGATATGAATTGGCTCAACATGAACAGTATATTTCTTCATTCAAGAAAGCCACGACTACCAGTGTCATGAATTCCAATTTATATTGGTTCACGAAACTCTCTGCTCGTCTGAAAGGTCTGCAGTGACGTATATACAGCGGTGGGAGACAACTGAACGCCTGCGCTCATTCGACTAGTCAGTCGTCAGCCGTCATTTGCTATTTCGCTGATGTTTCTTCTGGAAAGGTGCAATCGGTGCATAACACATCTGTTTTTCAATGGTGAAATGTTCGAAAATCAGGTGTTCTGAGTCATGGATATAATAATGGTGTGCTATCATCTTTACCTTTACTCTTTGTAACAAGCTCAAAATTTCTTGATTCAAGAAAAAGAATGTTCAACTATGATGGGAGATTAACTTGACAGTGGAAGAATCTCCTTGTTCCAAACTAATTAATTTTTTTTGAGAATCAAAATTTCCTTTTATGAATAAGCCGAGGGAGTTCTGTTGAGAAATCAAACAAATATTTCCTTTATAATCCTTCATATCAATGATAGTTGTAGATGCGTTAGGAGATAAATATATAGGAATGCCAGACAGTTGCCGCTTAATGTACCAAAAATATTCAAAAAGACCTCTTCACCCCGATGTGTGCCCCACTCTCCCCTTCCGTCTATAATATTCATGAATATTGCAGGATTATAGCACATATTCTATTTAATGAGCCTTTTCTTCCTTTTTTTTTTTCTAATTTTCCTCCAGTAATTGGCTTGACGACCTTGATGTTTGCAGGTTGGCGGTTATGGTTACGGGGTTCATAATGGGCCTACTCTTCGCGGGGATTAAATTATACGTCTTCAACAGCAAGAAATATGCCGAACGAGAAATAATTTCCCCCCATACCCACCGATGCCAAATGCTCACAAAAGCTGCTGAGTAATCACTCGACATCGAAGGCATCGAACAAAAGTCTGAGCTCGTCGAGGGCAAAATCAATTTCTGGCTAGTTGACGTAACAAAAAGCTCATTGTCCTGGATATATTTTCTTCGTGGCAAACGACACCGCTCGATATTTTATTTAATAAGAGGCGAGTAACTCAATATACTTCGTCGCCGAGCTTCGTTGTTTCCAGACGGCTTCCTTTCCTAAGAATAACACGCCGGAAAGGAGTGTTTTCTATATAAATATTTTATGGACAATTCGGAATTGGGTTGGTTTCGGGCATTACCAGGAATCAATAAGACAGGTGAGCAGGAGCGTTTGAGGATATCAGCAAATAAGAAGGTGGTCGAATTCTGATAGAGTTTACAGGCTTACTTGATGGGAACGAATATTACCATAAAGCGCTGAAACCTCAAATACTTATGTACACAACCAATATGATCTGGTATCAACAGATTGAATTCAAATAATTGTAAAACCTTCACAAACGATAAGATTTCCACAAAGTTCTCAAACACATGACATGTTTCGCTAACACATTAGCTTCGTCAGGTGATATAGGTACTGGTACAATGAACTAAACTAACCTTGGTTTGCTTAACTTTTATATTTCCTACTTTCCCAACCTGGAGGATAAGTTACCAGTGGACAGGTTTGATACATCTTCATTTTCGGAAATTAGGCACAATATCTACATTGAAATACGGTGTATCGGATTAACTGAAAGGGTTGATAGCATATACATATTACTACCTATTGTGAAAACTAATTCAACAGTGATGAACTATTGAGGTCTAATTGATCGTATTGTAAAATGTCAGAAATCTTGACTTCGTTGATTTCTAATGATTGAGTTTGATTTCTTTATTTTCTACGTGTAGAATTTCGAAATAATCATCAAAACTATGGTTTTCTTCCAATATATGGTTGTCGTATGTTGAATTCGTTTCCAGTATCAAAAAATTCATCTTATGTTCATGAATGCGCTTATTGAATGTACGACCTGGCTGCCCGATATATACTTCAGGACAAGATCCACAGTTGAGTTTGTATACCACAGATTTTTTGAATTCAAAAGTTTTGTTTATATTATTTTTGATAAACCTTCCCAAAGTGTTATTTGTTCTTCATGCTACTTTTAAGTCCTGTTAATGTAGAAATGAAGCTTATTTTTCAGTTGATGATCCGAAATAGGTTGAACTTCTATAATTTTGTTCATTATTCTTGATGGTTGAATAAACCTTCCCTAATAACACACCTATGTCCCATGGATATCCTTAGGACGTCCTATCGGGACATTCACGACGTCCATAGGACGTTCGAATTTGGTACCGTGGACGTCCATTGGACGTCTGTGGGACGCACAAATGTCCCATTTGAGGAAAGGCGTCCTTGAGGGATGTCCCTGGGACAACTATCGAATGCTTAAATCCTACAGTATTCCTCATCAAGCACTACAGAGGACATCCTCAGGACATCCATAGAACAACCTATCAGCAACGCTCAGGAATATCAATTGGATGTCCATAGGATGTCTCAGGGACGTACGAATCATTCTTGAATTTGAATTTTTCTGGTTCCTTTTAGGACCAGATCTTGCATAACTGATTAGGACATCCAGTTGAGTTGATGGTCCGTAGAATTTCCCCAAAAAGTTTCTCAAGGATGTTCATTGGACTTACGTAAAGGACATTGACAAGGAGTACTTATTGCCTACGAGCAATCATTCGTCGGCGTGGTGTAAGTTAACGTCCTCGCAGGGACAACATATTGAAAGTACCGACTGGGACGTCCATAGGGCGTTATTTCTAGGACATTGGAAGAGTACAGTTCATGTACCAATTGGGACATTCGACGGATATCCCTAAGGGACATTTGAAGAGATATTTGAAGGATTGTACCATCAGGGATATTTCATGGTTGTCTAGAAGGGACATTCTATAAGATTTGAAGTCATACCAGAATGTGTACTACTCGGGACATCTGATGGATGTCCCTAATGGAACGTTTAAAATCATATCCCATCTGGGATATGCCAAGGACGTCCTTGCATGGATATTCTATAATATGTACCACGTGGGACGTCTAAGGGATGCTATTTCTAGGACATTTGAAATGATGTATCAGCTGGGACATTCTGTGGACGTCCTTGCTCGGACATTGCATGAGATGTACGGGATGGGACGTCCTAAGGATACTTATTTTTGGTTCGGGACATTCGGACGTGAATTGGACCAAATAGGGACGTCCCTAGGACGTTGTGTGCTATTAGGCTTTTGAATAGCTTCACTATGAAGTTTTTTAAAAAGAATACTGTCCATCAAATTAACGTTGTATCCGTTGTTGACTGCAATCTGTTTTATGATATTGAGTTCCTTATTGAAATTCACTTCCGAAAGAGGGACACTCACCAGCATGTGCATCATACTACACAGAAAGAAAATACTAGGTTAATATTTAAAAAATCACCTTACATATCACGAAAATTTCTTTCGCTATAGCGCCAATGAAAATGTCTGTTAATTCTATGATCCATTTCTTTCAAAATCCCAATATGGAATCCTCAATATTTAGAGAAATCTCGGTATTCCTAAAGAAATTTTCTTTAGTTGTGATGAAGATTATTTTTTCCAACATAAAATTGCTCTACATGTCACAGAAGTTTTGATAATAATGAAATGATGTTACAGCATGTGTTCATTATATTTAAAAATATATCTATCATTACCGAAGACAGTTCTGTACACTCAAAAGGATAATGCTGTCAAAGTATAAAAAATAGTTCTGTATCATTGAAATGATTATTCCGGCAATCCTATGGAATGTTATCTCGCAGCATTGAAAGCATTATTGGGGGAAATGAAAGATTGGCAAAACCTCTTCCTGAATTTTCTATGAAAGAATAATTTTTCCCAGGCGTCTTCGAGTTTTTCTGCAAATAGTCAGTATGATTTTTCGACAATATTCAGTATGATTTTCCAAGCAGCAATTTCAACCTGAAATGAAATGAAATTAGTTGAAAGCAATATCAAATAGGCATTACATTTATCAATACTTGGTTCATCTAAAAGATATGAAATATCATCCTCGATCGATGATATTATGAAGCTTTTTATCTACTTTAGGATGTATAGTTACTTACCAATAATTGTTCAAGTGACGATTTTCTACGAAGAATTGATGCCTCTAGTATGGATATTTCATCAATTCTTTGAGGCGTCTTGGAATTTTCCTGAGGACATCCAGCTCAATTTTTAGAGAATATCTTCCAGGCGTTTCCCGTCTTTCATTAATAACCTGAAACAGAATAAAATAGTTAACCTCTTTTGTCTGATTGTCTGACGATTGAATATAACATTATGTAATCATTGGTAGTAGATACTCACCAGAACGAGTGCCAGGAGCAATCGATCTAAAAATAGCAAGTTTGCCCTGATTGGACGGAAATGACATCATGTCCCAAACGTGTCTGTGAATGAAACAAAACTATTTGTTATATATACAGAATATTTCACTGCGTTTGCTGCATATCATCCGTCCGAATACAGGCTTGGATGCATAAAACAGTTGAATTTTTCATGTTCTGGTTCCACGAAAAGGGAATTTCTGTGATGTTCAGAGAGCATCGAGAGAACCAAGGGAACTTAGGTATGAATTGGTGTTCTCCATGAATTTCTGGAGGTTATATGCCTCGAGGAACACCTACCCTGGCGAAGCGTTCCAGAGCCTCGCTGTTCGTTGGATGAACGAGTCTTTCGATAGAGATGTTCTGCAGATCTCCAAAGTGGCCACGAAGGAATGCGAAGCATCAACTCGACGGGTTAATCTCGCGAGGACTGCCAAGGGAGAAACAATTGTTGATATTTCTGAAGAGCATCGTCCATGAAAATATCTATAAAATAGAGCCAGATCGCCAACTTTTTCACGGTGTTCCAGAGAAGTGAGTGAGTTTGTGAGCGAGGCATCACCCACGAGACGTATTGCCTTTTTTTAACAGAATCTCACAGTTTCAGGGTATGTTTGGGTGCTGCACTCCAATAATGGGAACAGTATTCCAGGACAAATCAGATCTGTGCAGATCAGCAGCTGACTGGCAGTGAAATAGTTCCTGGTCCGAAACAGAAAACCAAGTTTTTGGGGGGCACTTTCAGCAATTGATCTCACGTGATTTTTTCAAGAAAGGTGTTCGCTGATAGTTATACCAAGCATATAAATGGATGTCTTCGAAGGTATGGTTACTGCTGACAAGCTTATGTTGGTTACAGTGGGGTCGGCTTTACTAGAGAAAAGGCATGCTTATTGTTTTTTGTTTGCATTGAAATCTACCAAGTTATTAGATCCCCATTCGAGAATTGTTGCCAAGTCCATATTTATGTTGTCACCATTTCTCCCTCGTTCGGTTCTGATTTGCCTGGCTGCTATGGGAGCCCTGTAAGAGAAGGCGGTTTGGAGCGTACTATCATCCGCGAAGCTGTGTACTCGACATGAAGTTGCTTCCACCAAATCGTTGATATGGAGTAGAAATAGTGTTGGTGCTCATCTATCACAAATATTACGCCAGTATCACGCCGAACAATGACAACTTGGCATATAGGATCTCGAGCCATAACTGCCGGCAAATCACTCAAAATAGAAGCTTCAGGAGATGTTCTGAATGAAGACGACATTATTTATTTCAAAATAGCAAAACATAGTAAGTAGCTCAACGCTTCAAGCCACGGAACCTCAGACTTATTAAAGATACCTTCATTATCAACTGATATTTCATGTTCTATAGTTTTCTCTTGCCAACTGTGAAGAATTAGGAAATTTATAGTATTTCAGTAATAGTTTATCGCGCATTCATTGAAAAAGTTCATCTCTAACTGTAGAGCTCATTTTGATCCCTCCGCGTAGCTCGGGAAATGATGTTTTGAACGCCTGATATAGCAATTCTTCCAACTAAGATATAAGTATGACTATTTAGTACCAATGAACGACGAATATGAAAGAAACATGAAGAAGAGTCGCAATGCTCAGATATTTCTGACATGATACTACTTTGATGAATTTTCTGTATTTCGTTGAGAAATCTTTTTTTTTTTAATATTTTGTTTCACCATTTTTGATAACAGACCTTTTGTCACCGTGTCTCGAATGATTGGGAGATAAAACAGTCCAACAAACGGAATGAGCCGTTATATTTCAGTGGGTAAATACATACGCCATTATTCTACAAGATTAAATCGTTCACGTCAAATATTTTATAGCTTTTCAATACACGGACACGTAATTTACTACCGACACACACAGATCGCGAGTAATTTACGATGAAATTTATTTATCATTTTCGTATGTTTTTTGTTTTTAGGTGATATTTAACAGAAAGTGGATTATTTATGGAAACTGCTGTACGTGCACGTATTTTCTCTCTGATGATTTCGAAATGGCGAAATATCGCATATTATGATGAATATTCGTTGGGAGTTTTCCCCATTTTAGGTTATTGCAACCAGTTGTATTTTTCACCAGCCATTCGGAATGAAATTGGCGAAATATGGAACGTTAAAAGAGACAAATGCATAAATACATCATTTATATATGAATAGGGTAGTATGAAAACACGCTGAAAACTACTTCCGGTTGTCTTGCAATCAGTTTTAAATTTTCCTCGATGTAGTATACCGAGTGTGCTAGTATACCTATTCTATTTTCATCAGATTGGAATGAATTCGAAATTTAACCGATTTGATATAAGTAAACACACGGACTAAACATTTTAGCGGATTAAAGCCAAAATTAACTTTCCTATTTCAATTGACAAATTTTAAATTCTACTGAATAACACTTTTTGGCAATGTATAACATTTTCAATTCACCATTCGAGATGATGGATCGTAGTTTCACATTGGAAAAGTTGCTGGATGGAAATATCGTGAATGTGGTGTACCGAAATTCACTATAAGATTTCATTTCCGTCTTTTACAGATCATTATAAGACTTTATTTCAATGAACATGTCCCTGCGAACGCTTCTTTACCGATCAATAGAGCATTGAAGTTTTATGATATATTTATTAATTTTTTATAGCTCTTTCAGTTTGCGATATAATTCAATTTTTTTTACTAATGAGATCATGAAACTTCAACGATCTGTGGATCCATGAAGATGCGTTTGTGAACACATGTTTATGGAAGAATGTCTGATTTGGATCTGAAAAATAAGTCCCTAGCATCTCCATAAGGAACTTTTAACCATCCTGTTCAAATAGCTCGACGACCTAATCTGTAGAGAATTGATTTTTGGAATAGAAAAAAATATAGATCCTTTCAATTTAGATGATCATTTGCACACTAGTGCGGGAAAAACATTTAAATAATATTCTCGCAAAATATGAGTGGTGGGTGACAGAATATGAAAATTTCAGGTTTTTTCGTTGCAGTACTTAGTAAGATTGCACAAAATCATCCATCAAATGACACTATTTATTGTGAAAATTGAGGAATATTGAAAAATAATAATTGATTGTTATATAAAACTCCCTATAGCCTTCAATAGATCTGATGTGGGAAACAACTGTTGCCATGTCAATTAAAACACAAATTAGTTAGTGTAATTCTCAGAGTGACAGACAGAGCGTTACTGTCATTTCAAATTCAGTGGAATTGCGATGGAAAACTCCCAGCTACAGATGCCATATCGATGAGTTGTTGCCAACGAAGTCTTGAGAAAGGTATAAGAACCACCAAACGGGATTCATTGAATGGTGCAATAGTAGAAGAGTGGAAACGCTAAATAGAAGAAGTATTTTTGGCTCATTTCCTATAAATGTCTGAAACCTAGAGGCCACACACCACGGGCATGCTGGCTTCCACAATAAGCTTATCTACATAATACTTCAAACGGTACACACGATAGATATATCACTAATTATTTAAAGATGGAGAATATATCACTATTTTTAGTTATTTCTATTTGCAGGAATAATTGATTGAACAAATCAATCAATTTCCTACGCTTGTAGAAGAAATATTGTTCCTAACTCATGCGGAAAGTGTCTTTCCCACACTCGACTGCTTGCCAAGGGGATTTTCATGCGGTGAAGTATCACTTTCCTCACTCGGAAAATCACCATTTTCTTCTGAATTACTTTCATTAGAGAGCTGAGTAGACTCCTATAATCAGAGTCCACCAAAATAAAGCTATTTGAGTAATCAAACATACATAGTTGTGGCAGAGGTTTTTAGGTGGGTAGCTTGAAGCGAATTCCCCCATTATTTCTCTACTAGATTTATAAAATCATAATCCAAGATGAAGTCATTAACTTGGCATAGGTCACTTACCACGAGTTCATTAGGGAAACGTTTGACCCCTATCACTCAAATAGTGGCTCCATGTCTCCCATATTAACCGCCAATATTGGCCCAATCCAAGAGCTGGGCTCGAAGGTCTCACCACAATCACTGGCGTGCTCTCAGGAAGGTTTTGCATCAAAAATTGTATGACTTGAAATTTCTGGTTGTGAATGTGAATCAATCTACATCTGGCATAAATGAATAACGAAGCTTGGTGAGCTGAAAACGTATATATAGGTAGGTATAAGAACACCAATTTGAAAAAAATAGTTATTTATCCACGAAGGTAGTTTATATGAATATCATAATTACCCAGGGACCCTGAGGCTTAAGCTGAGGAGAATGAGGTCTTGTGCTGATAATATTATTTACCAACAAGGTGTACATTGAAGGCTTTTCACCACTCGATATATTTCAATCATCATAGTTCTGTGAAACCTGAATAGGAACCTATTGTCCCTATTCACTCTCCAATTCTAATTGAAATCTGGTAGCCATCATAACCATGACAGCATGATATATAACAAGTCGTTATTGATAAATACCTATACTAGATTCAAGTGTCATTCCTGATGCGAATCACGAATTAGAACAGTGAATTCGGGTTAATCAAAAACAGACTTGGATGTTTATTGTCTAATAAATCGTACAAACACTACTTTGATAGAGAGAAAAAACACCTCACTTCTTGGAAAGGATCGAAAAAAGTCGTCTCATCCTGTATAAAACCTAATTACTGAGGAGCCATTTATATATCGAGAGAATCAATGGTATGAGTTAATTTAGTTGCACAAATATCATTGCTTCCATGGCAACCGATCAAAAGTTAGACATAAAATATATTTCATTACTGAAAATTCCAAGGTATTGGTATTGGTAGGTTGGATGGTGACAGATGCGCTGCGACCTAATCAGATCTATCGTTGCTATCTGCTTCTGCTATATCAAGGATTTCTTGTTTATAGCAGCCCCTCAAGATTCAATTCCTTCAGGAATTTGAGAATTTTGAGGGGATCTAGTTGTAATATTTTTTCCAAAGTCAGCTGGTGTGTTCTCATTCTTCAATCTTTTGTGATGTACAGCGTCACACTCCATCAGTATGTGATGGGGTGTTTCTGGTTTTTCCTCGCAGAATCTGCAGGTGCCGTTCTCCTGTAATTCTAGCTTCCTTAGTTGTTCTTTGAGTCTGCAATGCCCCGTTAGGAATCTCGTTATTGCTTTGAGACTTCCTTTGCTGAGGTTTATCAGTGTCTTAGATCTTTCTCGGTTGAAATTTCCGATGAGATCTTTAGTCTGTCGCAGTTCTGAAAGTCTTCTTCATTGCCTGGCTCTCAAGGCTCCTTTCACCGTTTCAAGTTCTCTTTGGAAATAGGAATTTCCAAGGCCGCAGAATGGCTCCTGGTCCGATCAGTGGCGTTGAAACCTCTTGTCGTGCCAGAGTGTCTGGTTGTTCATTCCCCTCAACTCCAATATGCCCTGGCACCCAGAAGAGGATCGCTTTATTGTTACCGCCTAGCTCATTCAATTTGCTTTGGCATTCCCATGCCAACGCTTTGATGGCTGCTTGGCTATCGGATACAATCGCGATATCCTTCTCTCGGTATTTCCTGTCTAGGTTGAACTGGACGCATCTTTTCATGGAAAATTGTCCCATGAATTCCAAGTATTTGGTGCGAGGCCAGAAGACTCCTGCTCCAGATTCCTCGGGTGTTTTAGACCCTACCGTATACCAAGTAATGGTGTTCCTTCCCAGCGCTTCGATGGATTCTATGTTCCAGTCGCGCTTGTTGCTCAGTTCTACTCGGTAGTTCTTCTCAAAACTGAACTTTCCAATGATTTGGTCTGTTGGGAGATCGGCGAGGTGTGCAATCTCAGTGGGGGTTGGGCCCCTCGCACTGTGCGACCTCTCAGTCCTACATCATTTTGGCTTATACTCTATCAGCCCTATCATTTATGACATGACCTTTCCGGACCCTCTATATATAAGAGTCATAGTCAAAGATCAGATACTTCTTCTTCATCGATATTCAGCAGACGAAATATGTCAAACAGCACTATATCAAAACTCTTTTTTCTATAGAACATTTAAACACCTACCTGCTCTCTCTATTCATCCTAGGTACGCACGATGTTCTCCGAACATCATATGGATTCCCTTTCATGTGCACCAAGCGATAAAACTAATGTGGAAATAGTATATATTGTTCAACGAGCATGGAATGATAGTGATCAGATAACATCGGCATTTTTGATTTCTTCGTTTCGTAGCCATTGATTTCTTTTCAAGTAATACTCATCTATTAGGCAGAGCTGTCATTGCTTGAAATTCAACATTCCATGGGCGATGAGTTCTATTTGGAATAATAACACAGTGGAGTAATTGTGATATCAGATACGGAAATGAAAATGATGACATACAAAGTACCTTATTGATGTATCGAACACAGTGAAACAAGAGCAATCTTGTGTTTTACCTGTAGAAAAAGTATATATTTTTCCATGTTTTGGTTCTTACGGAATGAAATACCTATCACCAGTCGCATCAGCTTGTGAATTTGATTAGTTGAAGGTTATGATGGATTCTAAGTTTATTTTGAGGTAAGGAGCTCAGACGCCACTGGTCACAATGAGGAGCCCAGATGAGGAGACACACGTAGGTTTGCAATTTCCACTCATCAGGAAACAACATTATTAACGTTGTTGTTAACTTTATTAAGCCGTGTCACTTTGAACGAGGTGGATACCGAGCGACTACTAAGCCGACAAGGAGGTTTGAAAATTATTGAGGAGTTGATTAACTGCCGAAGCTTTGAGATTCGCCTGTACCTGAATGACATTCTGTTTTTGTTCGTTAGAGTTCATTATGGATTCGTGACCTGGCTGCCATTATGATTATATAGAAGGTTTGACTAATCCCTGTTGGGAAAATTCAGATTTGCATTGCCTGGATGGGCGAAACTTTTTGGTGAGTAAATGGATTAGAAGGCACTGAAATACTACGGAAGTTAACATAAATCCAGATTGGGTATATGATTATAGAATCAATTTATAACCTGCCGAGCTTGAGATGTCGAGAGGAATCTAAATTAGCAGACAGTATATCACAAGAACGGTTGGATTATAATTATTCATGTATCAAGGTCGTGGAATAGGCTTCTACGGAAAGTAGCATGTGACACGTCAAGGTCCATTACAGCTTTCTTTTCGACCACGTTCGGTATATTTGATTTTTCTTTGTGAATACCCCTTAACCTTTCGAGAACGATAGAAATATATCATGACTACAGTGAGGATTACTTATCAGTGATGGAATTGACGTTACCATGGTAACTAATTTATTGAGTTAAGAGTAGACTATTATATTTGCTGTCACTTTATGTCATCACAGATAACTTATTTCAGGTTCGATCATATTATTTAACATCTCAGAATTAACAAGATTAGTTTAATATCAGATGAAGAATCATCACAACTAAAATATAAATGTCCTGAATTTAGAAGGCATGCCTATAGTAGGAGTTATCTATACACGGCAGGCGGTGAAGTGCTACTTCACGACTGGTCGGGCATGATAGTTATTTATGTATCAAGAGCGAAAAGTAGGCGTTTATGGCCTGCGGTGTGTATAATTGCCCAATGGCGCCAGCCGAAGGCCATACACGCTGAAGACCATGAACGCATTTCAAGCACGTGATGCATATGCATACAACATTTTATGCGCTAGTGTTTCATTTCTCGGGTGAAAAGTAATAACAAGATCGTAAACAACAACATTATATATTTGAGGTATGAATGCAGTAATCAAGAGTAGCGTAATGGTGGTGAGGAGTCCACATATTAAATCCATACTCAGTATACCCTAATTTTGACGTTGTCAATCAAGCTGATATGGCTGTTGTCTAGCAATACATCAAAAAAATCAAGCTTAATTGTCATCCTGTGGGTGGAAACTTCATCAGACAGCAAGAAAACAATTATTCAAAGAAGTTTGTTAGTAAACAGATAAAAAGAATTTTTTCTATCAAACGAATCCATCTTCTTGAAATCGAATTCTTTCGTAAAAGAATTTCTCATTTGAATTGAACAATTCACACTCGACTCAAGCCGATTGGCTTGATTGCTTCATTTCTAGAAATCGCCTGATACGAATTTGCTCAACATAAAGTTTATTTCTTTATTCAAGAAAACCGCGACCGCAAGTGACATGAGTTTCAATTTATATTGGTTCAAGAAAATTCTAGAGAAATCTAGAGAAATTGATATTCCACATCCTGAATGAACCTACAGACAGTGTTTGGTGCTTCTACTATATTATGTATAGTCATCTTCAGCAAACATGTCGCGGTTGGACGGTATGAGTGCTCTTATTGCAGCAGTGATCAAGGGAGCTGACACCGACCATGTGCGACATGATCTCTGAAGACGACTGTACGTGTTTTCATTCATATTATACATGTTTTCATTTATATTATACACGTTTTCATTTGTGCCATGTTATAAGAGAATGACCAAGTTTTTATAATAAAGTCTTTCGTTCACCAACTGTTAGAGTTCATTTTAGACCAGCAATACTGCAATAGTGAACTGTAATTTGATTTCCTTCGAAATGATAATCTTTTGGCACGAGAAAATAAGGAAGAATATTCACTTATTATATTGAGACATTATCTTTTTGTAACAAGATCGAAATTTCTTGATGAAAATAGTAGATTGTTTTATTAGGATCAAAAGTGACACTTTGTTTGACAAGCGAATTTTGCATTTGCGAGGCGGAGCGTTCAGCGAAGCCGAGCGAAAGCAAAATTTGCGAGTCGAACAAAGTCACTTTCGATCCGAATGAAACATGCTATTTTTTCTGCAACCGAAACAATTAACTCAAATAAACATGTGAAGTAACCACCAATGCCGTGCCATAGGTATGCAATGCAACAAATATTGACAAATAATCCATATGGTGAGAATATTCTACCTGCATTAACAGCAGGTTAGATTTTCTAGGATGTTCGAATTGTAGTTTCAATATAAATACAACCACAGAGTGATATATTCGTGTATGGACCAGGTGCTCTAATGGCAAATACCGCGCCAATGCGAGCTATAGGAACAAGACGTGGAAAATGTTAGGTTGGTGAGCATATCAACAATGATAATAGTGATTATTCATTCCTTTCCATACTACACTGTGTTTGACTTGATGATCAAATGAAGCTAAACAATATCGTTGTTTGAGACAAAAAAACTATTGCTTGCCGTGATTATTCAAAAACAAGTTATCCATCCCGAGAATAACGAATGAAATACAGATCAAGAAAGTATCTGAATCTTGAAGGCTTCCCTGATCAAAACAAAAATACTTAACTGATATGTTTATAATTCCAATACTAAACTATAATAAGGTGTATTTATATCTCCAGCATGGGTATGGAATGCCAAATCTGCTGAAATCGGAAACAAAGCAGGTATGCGTCTCAATCCAAATAACCAACCGTTACAATGTTGTTTATTCTTGATGACGTCCAGTACATCCTTTTTAGTTCCTAGGAGCTAAAGTTCAACTATAGCTCCTAGGAACTAAAATTCAACTTTAGCTCCTAGGAACTAAATATGTTGCCTAGCAACATAACTATTTTTGTGTCAGTAATAGAAACGTCAATTTAAGAGCTAATTTTGGTATCAAAATGGACGACTTTTGTGTCGGTTGCAGAAAAAAATTGTTCAACTATGATGGAAGATGAGCTTGACAATAGATAAAGTTCCTTGTCTCAAAATAATTGATTTTTGCTTCGACCAGTACCTACTGTGATAATAAGAATATATTCGTGCGAATATAGTCATTTCATGAATTGTTATGTGGATATGAGCAATTTGAGAACGGAGAAGTACCATTCGGTCCGCGGCCATAATGGGTACGTGGGCAGTAAAGTGAGACTTTAGGCCCGCTATTTTGCTTTCTTCATTCAGCCCCATAGATTTTATGAAATATATGGTTCTGAAGTATTAAGGTAACGAATTGAGTCACAGTCCCAAAGTCACTGATGTCATGACTCAATGATTCTGGCCATCAGCATTCATGAATCTTGGCTCCCACGATGTTGAAATATACCTAGTTGCATTATTCTCTAACTAGATTATATTTTCTTCTTACAGGTGAAGGATTTGTTCGAGTGTATGGAACAGAAACGTTATTTTTCGCACAAAAGGGGATTCAGTATTCGGTGTGAAACTTTTGGTTGAATCGCTTCGCATCTTTTACCTCATAGTGAGCAAGCACAAAGCGCAGCTGTCAACGGATACCTACATCCGAATGTTTGTTCACATTGCACGTGAAAAGGTCATGTCATATTAGGTACTCATAAAATGCAATGAAAAATTTCCATGACATCTTTCCGTTGACAACGTGTTGACCGAGTGTGATTGCTGTTATTAACGTTATCAACTGAGAAGCATTACAGAATGAGGTAATTCCTGATTCGGAAAATAAGACCCAATGATTGCATGGTGACATGGACATGGAACATAGTACGAGATAGTTGTTTATATAACTAGAATTCAAAAATGGAAAGTGAACTGTGATTAAGTATCTAGTACAGAGGAAGATCATCATCAGTTAGAAAATGAAGATGAATCTTTTGACGATATAGAATAGCATATCTGAGCAATCAAGTCTTGGTCAAGGGGATATGTAAGAGATGGATGTTGTTGATGCTACTAAATCTAATTTCAAGTTTTTTTTTGTTCAGATGTGTGAAACCAGATTTTGCTTCACTTCCTTCCCATCCTTCTGTACAGTATACTCTGGTGTCAATGAACCGCAATTTACTGAGCTTCCCCGAAAAAATTCTGATTTTCACGTCGTTCATTGACACAGCGAGGAATTTAGCAATTTAAAATGCATTTGCATCCAAGTAATTCCGTTTCGTCATTTGAAATATTCCATTATATAGCCGTGCGACACAAAGAGAAAAAATGAATGTCCCAACGACTGAAATGTAACGCGAAGAATTTTGATGAAGAATTGGTTAATTTGTGTGAATTAAAACGGCGGGTAATGAAAATGTTTCAGAAATGTTATGAATAGAGCGGAGCATTGCTCGTTCATTCCATTTTCCGTTATTTTCAGTTATTCCACTCTTCTAGATGGCCCATTTTGTTTGGTACACTGCAAAGAAAACAAATCCGGGACTCCATTCATTTGTTCAGAATGAAGCATTCATTAGCAATGCTGCTGCAATTAGCTACCATTGGGGAATTAAGATATTCAGACTATTATTTCCAGGATTCAAGAAAACTCACAGTGTTTGCTAAGTACCCTGTTCTCTTTAAGACATCAGAATAATGTTCAAGTGGAATGCTTTGAATAGTTTATCCTGAAAAGTTCTCAAATTTGATAGTGAATCGGGCGGAAAAGGATGATATCTGAACTGTCTCTTCACTCTATAGGCAATACTTAATCATCTTCCAGGAGGGCTCCAATAACAGCCAGGCAAATCAGAAACGAACGAGGAAGAAATGTTGACAACATAAATATGGACTTGGCAACAATTCTCGGATGGGGATCTGATAACTTGGTAGATTTCAATGCAAACAAATCACAAGCATGCTTCTCTTCTAGAAGAGCCGATCTCACTGTGCCCAACATAAGCTTGTCAGGAGTAACCATACCTCTTGAGACATCCATTTCGATGCTTGGTATTACTATCAGCAATAACCTTTCTTGGGAAAATCATGTGAGATCAATTGGTGAAAGTGCATCTCTAAAATTTGGTTTTCTGTTTCGTACAAGAAGCAATTTCACTTTCAGTCAGCTGCTTATGATCTATGAGGCACAGATCCGACCTGTCCTGGAATACTGTTCCCATATTTGGAGTGCAGCACCCAAACATACCTCTCGTCGTCTCGTGGTGCCTCGCTCACAAACTCACTCTCTCCTCTGGAACACCGTAGAAAAGTTGGCGATCTGGCTCTATTTTATAGATATTTTCATAGACGATGCTATTCTGGAATATCAGCAATTGTTCCGTCCTTGTCAGTCCCTGCTAGATTATCCCGTCGAGTTGAGGCTTCGCACGCCTTCGTCGTCACTTTGAAGACCTGCAGAACATCTCTTTCCAGAGACTCGTTCATCCAACAAACAGTAAGGCTCTGGAATACATTGCCAAAGGAGGTGTTCCCTGAGGCATATAACCTCCAGAAATTCAAGAAAAACACCAATTCCTACCTTATTTCCCTTGGTTCTCACGATGTTCTCTGAACATTACAGGATATTTCTTTTCGTGGGAACCAGAACATAAAAAAATCAAATATCACCTAGAAAAATAGTAGCATTTGGTTTTATAGGCTAGCTCAATTTTTTGTTCAAATGGCTAGGAATTCTGAAGATATACAATGGATGAAAGATGTTTCAAGTGTTTTTTCAAATGATTAAACACTTAAAGGCTCTGAGACCCTATTCTCAAATGGTGAGATATTTTGTCGCATGCGAGATTTCCACATTGTCGAAAAAAAAACGTGAGTGCTCATTCTCGAATGACGCATTCGAAAATTTTCGATAGACAAATTGTAGAGTGGTCTTGAGCAGTCGACATTTCCATGTCGAATGCGAGATTGCATACCTATTTGACTGATTTCTCCACTTGTTATTTTGAGAGTGGCAGCTTCATTAATAGAAATTGAGAACTTGGAAAATCGAGAAAATCATCAACGGCCACGAGAGAACGTATATAAGAATGCGTTCAGAATTGTATCGGACATGAAATGTATGAAAACATTTAGGTGAGGAATTAGTGAGAGTCCATTGCACTGCTAGTGAGTGCTAGAAATTATTGTGGTACAGGGACATGGGTTTTCTGCATGTTTTTTGCCAGATAAAAGTGACTTATCCTATTTTTCTATCATAAAGTTGAGTGTTTCCTTCTGGGATGAAGCACAATAACTTTTTTTTCTTTCCACTGCCTTCATTATTCCAACATAATTGAGCTCTTTTCTATTTTGAACAAGAGAGAGGAAAAATCTCTCCTTTTCCATCTCTCTCTGCAATGCTACCAACGTGGCCGCATTGAAATAGAGAGGCCCGATAAATCTTTGATACCTAAAGATTGTCTGGCTCACTTTGATGAATTTTTTCAAAATTCCTGAGGGAGAAAATCTAGAATCAGCGATCCAAAAAACATGAGGTCAGGTTACAAAACCAAATCCTACTATTTTTTTTCAGTTAATACTCTTTTTCTGCAACCGACACAGAAGTCGTCCATTTTAATACAAAAATTAGCTCTTGAATTGACGTTTCTATCACTGACACAAACAGAGGTATGTAGCTAGGCAACACTTTCAGTTCTTAGGAGCTAAAGTTGGACTTTGGCTCCTATAAACTGAAAAGGATGTACAGGCAGATTCGGCATTTCATACCCATGCTGGAGATATCAATACACCATATCATAGTTAGGATTTTTTTTCGTTTTGACCAGGACAGCCTTCAAGATCCATATACTTGCTCGATCTGTATTTCATCCGTTATCCTTGAGATGTGGATAACTTGTTTCCGAATAATCACGGCCAGCTATACTTCCTTGTCTCACACAACAATATTATTCATTTTTATCTGAATACCGAGCCAAACACAGTGACGTATGGACTAGTATGGAGAGAAATGAATAATCCCTATTATCATCGTTGATATGCTCACTAACTGAATGGGTCACTTTGTGGTTGTATTTATGTAGAAACTACAATTCGAACATCCTTGGAAATGGAATGAACATGATCTGTAAATGCCGGTAGAACATTCTCACCACACGGATTATTCGTTGTATTGCATCCACGTTTCGGGTATAGTATTGAATCAGTGCCTGAAGAATCTGATTACTTATTGCAAGTCAACACAAATTGCAACAGAGTGAAGTAGTCTGAGATCTTGCTGATATTATTATAATATGGTTATTATAATAATTTTTCAAGTGAGTCACATTGGTGGGTACCCTACATATTTCACAGTTAATTCTTTCGGTTGCAAAAAAAAATAGCATGTTTCATTCGGATCAAAAGTGACTTTGTTTGTGTCACTTTTGATCCTATTGAGACAATCTGATGCTATTATTGCCTGGAGTAGTTTTTTAAGGCGGACAGTATGCCTGCTGTATTGCGTCAGATCAAAATAAACATTATAGCGCAGTGTCAAGATTCATATTCATATCTTATATCAAATCCCTCAGATCCCTTCAGAATATCAAGTTCCATTAAAAATACAATTACTATAAGAAGTTGCATAGCAGCACACCCAACCTGTTTCGTGACTACGAATTTAAAATACGGAACTACGAGAAAAAGCCACGCGAATATTATAATAAAATGTATAAGAATTCTTGACTCGTTTCACAGCTATTGCGGTTGAGAATCTCACCCAAATAGTATAAATGTGTATGGCCCAAAATTTTTTTGTCTTAATATTGTTTTTCTTATTCCTCTATTTCCTGTTTGTATCTGGCTTATATGTATATGTTTGAATGAAATTGTGAATAGTGATGCCCGCACATATGCAGGATCATTTATCACGTGTCTTGTTATGTCTCGTCATGTCAGGAATAATGTATGAGTCTGGAGGATAACAGAGCAGAAGGATCATTTCTAATGCATTTGTCAGTATGCCGTTTCGTTGGTGTTCCTATAAGAAAGATAAGTTCCAATGCTGAACCTAGTCCTTTCTCTAATCTTTGATATGTATTCCTGATGACGAAATGCCAGATCTTAAGTATTAATTCGTAGGTTTCAAGTCAAAAGTTTTAAGTCGTGAGGTGAGAATGGTGATTTATGCAGCTAATAAAGACTGTCATATATTATAAGAAAAGCACCCCTTTTCATTAGCTGATTTTGCTAGAATATGTTAGGTTAGTGAGCATACCAACAATGATATTAGCAATTATTTATTCCTCTCCTGTGTGAGACAAAAAAGTATTGCTGATGGCCGTGATTATTCAAAAACAAGTTTTTCAATCAATCAGATCCCAAGAATGAATGAAATACAGATCACGCAAGTATGTGAATCTTGAAGGTCTTCCTGATCAAAACAAAAATTCTCAACTAAAAAAATTATATCTCCAGCATGGGTATATGATATGCCAAAACTGCCTAAATCGGGAATAATTCAGGTATGCGTCCCAACCCAAATAACCTACCATAACAATGTTGTTTTTTCCAAATGACATTGAAAGTGGGCAGCAAAGGTGTACTCTTACTGCCTAGGCGGAAAAAGTTTGTTGCTATGCAACGTTCCAAGTAATTTGAATCAAATTGTTAATCAAAATCGACAATGACTTTGGCTGAACAAAAACTTATGGATTATTCGAACTTTGCGTGACATCGACAAGAATTTGGAGAAAAAATTATTATGTTCCACATTGCAGGAAAGAATATGCAATGCCTTGGCTGGTTTCGTATAGCCCCGGCTACGCCTAGGTTATGGAAAGCCAGCCGCGGCATTTAATCTTGTACTTTTCTACCTAGTAAAACAAATAAGTATTATTCTTGGTGATCAACTTCATCCTTTTTAGTTCCTAGGAGCTAAGGTCCAACTTTAGCTCCTAGGAACTAAAAGTGTTGCCTAGCAACATACCTATGTTTGTGTCAGTACTAGAAACGTCAATTCGAGAGCAAATTCTGGTATTAAAATGGACGACTTTTGTGTTGGTTGTAGAAAAACATAATACTTATCAACTCTATCAAGTCATCCGTTTATCAATCGATCTGTACATCCTAAAATCATCAACCATTTTCTGTTTTGGTTAGAGATATACATCATCATGTTTATCCACGAAACATCCAAAGATTCACATTTGAGAATTCCCATTGTATGTACACTTTTTTTTTTTCGAACAAAGTATCACAGGTTATCGATTGAATTTTATAGAAACGAGAAGAGGAACTCGCGAATATTTCGAGGAATAGAAAAATCACCATCGCAGCATTCAACAACAGCTGAATCTAGGTCAACAGACGCCATTTTTAGCACTGAAAATATAGACTCGCCAATTTCGCAAAGTCACCTAATAATTTGCATTTCTACGATATAAAGCTGATTCTACAATTGAAATTAATGGGTTGTAAAGCACACCGAATTATTCAAATTCGACGTCGAACTAAACGAATTCTGGTGACGGAACAGAAAAAAAAAGGAATCGATTGCAGCAGTATGAATGTCGTTGGTTTTCGATAACTGTACAGTGTACATTTTGATTGCGTGCTCAATTTGGCAGGATAATTGAAATCGTTGGTAAAATAGGTATTCTAGTCTGGCAATTTTCTGATTACGGGAACTCTGGGTTGGGATCGTTCAAACAATTTCACGGTTTGCAGCAAACAAAATTATGCTGAACTCTCACCAGTAATTTTCACTTGACCATACAAAACTTTTATAGAGATAGATATATAGAACGTCAAATGGTGATATCACTTCCCATTGAAAGGAGTTTCGAAATTCCTCGATATTGCCTACTTTGTGAAAATAGCGAGGCGTGAGAGAATCTTGCTAAATTTCCGAAGTTTCAAACCAAATTTACAGGCATCATGACACATTCATTTGAGTCCACATTTTCGTTATCATAATTTTATGTGTAAATGGAAACAGTGCGTCGACTTTGAATGTTGAATTCATAAACCACACGAAGTCCTAACTGAAGAAAATCCTGTGATAATAGTTGATTTATACTCACTTCTGGTACATGAAATGAAACGAATGTTCGGAATTTCAAATGAAGTTCACACATTGCAGCAAAGTCAGTCCATGATAAAAGCACAATACACGCACTCAACTAATATGCTATTTATTACCGACTATTATTTTCATTGTTCTGTATGTCCTCATAGAGGCTCCAAAGTCATCAGCTGGCTATGTAGAATACTCAGAACTGTTACTTTGGTAATTGGGATCAATTTATTTATTTATTGTACGGGTAACGTAACCCCCATTATAATAAATACAAATCATGTATTAAATCTATGTAGTCACTGAAAGAGTTTAACTGATTAATAATTATTATACAAATTGAAACTTATATTATGTGATAATGATGCTCATAATGTTCTCAATACATTACTTTTGAATGCAGTAAGAGTTATGCCTGTTATCTCTATATTTTTCTCATTCACCAATCTGAGTGTACGATCAATAGGAGAATGCATACCATAGTTACAACGATTAAAGGAAATTCGAAACATATCAGAATTCCTGAGAATTTTACTAGGTACATGTAAAAATATCATTTCAAGGAGCTCAGGACAAATAACAAGGCCTCCAATCAACTTAAACATAAACATCAGGTCAGCAATTGTACTTCATTTATTCAAAGAGTTGAGGTTGAGAATGTTCATAATAGAGGTATAGTCTTGGTTATCAATACAAATGTTCTATTTAGAACATGTTCTTTAGCATAAATACACATAATCAATTAGCGCAGATTCTGTCGTAAATAGTTTTATTATTGATGATAAATAATGAGATGAAAATAACAACGTTTTTTGTGGAGAATGGAGATTTTTTAAACGCAGCGACACGTGTTTCTTTAAGTATGTTAGCATCTCCAGGATAAGATTGAAACTAAATATCCTATTCTAGTGTGCTGCTTAAATACTACGTATATGTTCACCCATCCGTGAAAAATACTAACCGTCAAGTTGATGTTTGTCATGGTTGAGTTCACATGTTAATCTTTTATATTACTAAACTATATAGAGGGTTATATGAAATAGGTCCATTATCCTTATCCATTACTCTATTACTATTCTTAAATATCTCTAAGCTTTCATAAGCGTCTAATTTTCTAATATTAGTAACTTGCTCGACTAATTTGTGGTTAGTAATATGTGTGTTATGATTGTGATTGAACATATATTCGGCTACACACGATTTATCTAACCTGCCATATTTCAAATGTGCTATTTATTCTTTGAACCTTGTTTCTATGGGTCGCCTGGTTTGGCCTATATATGTTTTATCATAATCATTACAACTTATTGTATATATAGTATATAAATTGATACGTAGACATAAATCTGAGTCAACACTTCGAACTCCTACGACTTTCCAAGAGGATAAAGAGAACTCAAGAAGAATCCCAATCCCGTTCAATCCCAAGTATACAAAGGGACTTGATGAGGGCGTCAAAGAGTCAGTTTTTGAAAGCGTTTATCAGTCTGGGTCAAAATTAGGCAATTTATTAGGCAATTCGAAAGATGAAATGTCGGGAATATACGAGATATATTGTAATAATTGTGATGAAACATATATAGGCCAAACCAGGTGACCCATAAAAACAAGGTTCAAAGAACACATAGCACATTTTGAATATGGTAGGTTAGATATATGTTCAATCACAATCATAACACACATATTACTTACCTCAAATCAGTTGAGCAAGTTAATAATATTAGGAAATTAGACGCATATGAAAGCTCATAGAGATATTCAAGAAGAGTAATGAATAAGGATAATGGACCTATTCCATAAAACTCTCTATATAGTTTAGTAAACATAGTTAGCGAAACACGTGTCAAGGCGTTTAAATATAGAAATTCTTTAGTAAATCATGTTTTCTCAGTGCATAAAGCACTCTGTGCTCATGAATGTCGTTGATACACCTCCAGTTTATCAAACTTGATGCAAATTATCAGAGCTATGATGTGACTCTTATCACATCTCCTTGGTGTATATTTTGCCGTTACACGTGGAAATCACGCTGCAGGAGACTGTTCCTAATGCATAATGCATCGTGATGTATATTCTCGGATACGTACAAAAATGCTCTGCTTCTTGCAGGAAATGGAATGCACGCCGGAATGCATTTCCGATGGATACCTACGAAATTTCCCCGCTGCTGCCACAAAAATGTTGCATATTGATATACAAGTAAGCGAGGAGTATGGAAAATAAGTGTTCGATCAAAAATTCGTTGAAAAATGTCGATTTGATGGGAGATATCGCATTCGTTTGGGATATGTCTTCAGTTGAATCTGCGCCAATTGATCATGTGTATTTTTACTGAATAAAATGTTCTTCTCAGATCTGATTAGAATTCTTGCATCAGATATTCATGGAGCTCATGTTATTAGGTCTTCATCTGTGGCTAGAGTAGGTTTCATCGAAATTGATCCCAGTTACGAAAGTGTTCTGAGTATTTTACATGCCCAGCTAATGCGAGTTTGAAGCCACTATGAGTACAGTATGCGATTTTACTAAATATACTGTACGCTAGCACAAACCACGTCCACCGTAATATCTCATCTTCGAAAAACTTAGGCAAAACTCAGAGACTATTTATCCTCAACGAAATAACCTATCCCTGATTGTAATTAATATTTTGGAGGAAGGAAAACCGAATGGAGTGTAGAAACACATTGATTATAATAATATATTTCAAAAGTTAAGTACTTCAACAAAATTGAATAAAATGAGACTCTTCAGCCTGAACGCACTAACCTATTTGACTTCAAATATTTTCTGAAAAAAGAAAACTAAAATGAAAAAACATTGGTGAAAAAAAAAAGAGTTGCAAAAAAAATTCAAGTTCACAGCGATTCGAACCATGGACCTTCAGACTGAAAGTCGACAGCGCTAACCAGTAACGAGAGAGCTTCAGTCATGTCGAATTCGTGTCAAAATCATAAAGAGTGTATTCTTGCGTTGGAGCACAGTATATTTAGTGCGATGTGCTGACTCCGAGTATATCGGTAATGTTTGGAGATATGACGTATTATGGTGGGCGTGGTTTGTGCTAGCGTGCAGTATATTCAGTAAAATCGCGTACAGTATAGTGTGTTCTTCATAACCCGGGACAGCTTTCAGTAAATTAACAACAGCATAGTGGTTTTCAGAAATGGTTGTTCAAGAGAATTCGTCAACTTGGTGTTGATAGCCAGGAGATTTAGTTAACTGTTTGTGTCTTGCTCCATTTCATTCGCAGCTTCCCACTCAATGTTGTATTCTTATATGATCTTGATATCATTCTGCACGACAGTTAACTTGAATAACTCGAATATCCGTGCGACAATATCATGAAGAATAAGAAGAATTGATATCGATGCAAGTAGATATCAAGCTTTGATGCCACTACTACACTCTTGAGAGTGTTTGGGATCACACGTTGAAAGGTAGAACTGCCGTTGCTCGTAAGGAAGAATCGAATGATGGATAGGAACAATTTTAGAACAAATTCGCTGTTGTTCCACCCTCCTGCTTATTCTGCTTCAATCAGTCCATACCCTAATAGCCTAATAACACACTTATGTCCCATGGATATCCTTAGGACGCCCTGTCGGGACATTCAGGACGTCCATAGGACGTCGAATTTGGTACCGTGGACGTCCATTGGACGTCTGTGGGACGCACAAATGTCCCACTTGAGGACCAACAGGGGACATCCTTTGTTTCCTAAATCTTATCATCTCATCTAGTTATCAATTCTCATAACGTCTGACCCCAATTCTGTACAGTGAGGACGTAATAGGAACTCCTCCCCCCACTTCAACCTTCGAACGGAACAAGCTACCGAGGTCGGGTGAAATTCAGGCAAAAAGGTATCTCTTTCACTACTATTCGGCATTAAAATGGTTTTGGTCACGTGACCTTGTGTCAAGTGGGCACCATCAACTTTTTTTTTCATATATGGAGAGAGGTCACGTGGTAACTTAAAGGCATTTCGATTCTCTATCCAACTTCGCTTTGTTTGTGCAAATCGGTTTCAATCATTACTATTAATATTTGAAGAGAATTACATACCCTTGTCATTTTGGTACGACTTGGCCGATTTGTACAATCGGAATGGTGTTGGATAGAGAATCGAAGGGCTCTCAAAACAAGGTACCACGTGAACCCTCTTTGTATTCGAAAAACGAAGTTGATGAGCCCACTTGACACTAGGTCACGTGACCACAACCATTTTCATGCCAAATAGTAGTGAAATCAGTACCTTTTTGCCTGCATTTCACCCGACCTCGCTAGCTTGTTCCGTTCGAAGGTTACAGGGGGGGTAGGGGGATGGGCAGGACTTTTTACGTCCTCACTGTATATTTCATGTGTGCTTCAGTTTGGTCACAGTAGGATAATATACTGTGGTTTGGTGCAGTACAAGTGTGAACGAATTTCTTGTGACACTTCGTCGACTAGATCAGGAAGTCCATCAAAAGTGAAGATATACATCTCCCAGAGGAAACAATCGATAACACGTTGGGCAGCCAATAACGCGTCGCAAGAAATTAATCGACACGATAAATTTTGCGGACGAAACAGCAAGACAATGATCTGTCCCTGCATACAGGGTGACCGGAAAGGGCATGTCGTAAACGATTGTGTTGATTGAGTGAGTCAAGGTGATGTCAGTACTTGATATGAAGTGACTTTGGAAAATTGAATACAGAAAATATATTTCATGTATAATTTCAGAGCGGTTGCCATGATGGTGTCAATAATATTCGAGCAACTGAAACAACTCATACTTTTTCACTTGATTTTTCGGGATTTTCTCTCCTCGTTTCTGTAAAATAAAAATATGATTACTATTTCAATATATGTGTAGTAGGACAAATCAGGAACAGATGATTTGCCCCAAAATGTCACTGCGTCTCACAAATTTCTTCATCAGTGAGCCTAAAAGAAAAATTGAATGGCTTATCAGTGATCAGTGACACTATGTTTGAAAAATTGTTTGAAGAGAAGAAATAGAGATATATTGAGGAAATATCGAATTTTCACTTCCAATTGAAAAGCAACAATTTTCTGAGATGTTACAACTCAAAAAATTGCCGTATAACATGTAACATAGGAATTTTTCTTCATTTTCAGACCAAATTATATTCATGACTGGATTTATTGAAGATGTGCTCTGAAAACCTATCATTTCAGCAGAATCCAAATCGTGCCCTTCGGTTGCTGAACATTCCTTTTTGGGTAGTTTTTCTATTTTCTTCAGTTCCTGAATAGAAACAAACGGGTATTCGCAGAAGACAAATTTTGAGTTTAATAGCAATAGGTTTCACTGAAGATTCGCATAAAGTTGAAATGCCATAGTATGGAAAAAAAAGTGACTATAGGGACGAATAAGGTATAGGTAAATTTTCTGAAAGAAAGAAATACCTATCATGAATGGAATTTTAATTCAAATTCATTCTTGGGAATTATTTCGAATACACACTTTTCCAAATGTTTAATCCGAAGAAATTATTATATATTTTTCGAAATTTGAATTTAAACATAAGGTGGAGCTTGAAAATCCATGCAAAGAGAAATATTGAAATCACATACATTCGAAAGTTTCATTCTAGTTTTGTATTTCGTTTTTTCATTTCTTCTTATTTTATTATTATTATTATATATTATTTCAATCTTCCTGCGAGAGCTCGTATTACTCACTCCATTTCATTGAGTGCAACGCATGCAATAATGTGACAAATCGAAATATTCCATATTGTTAACATTACACCTCGAAAATTTGTTGCATCCATTTCATTATTTTATTTATTGATGAAAACGTAAAAACGTGAAAACTCAGAAAATTCCAAATTGTTTTTAATCAATATTGACTTGTCACATTATTTATCATGAAAATTTCCTCAGAATACGCGGCGTATCCTGCGAAGTTTAGGTGACAACGCCAAAAGTCACCTTCTTGCTCGGCTGTAGTACCTACTTCTCCTCTAGTGCAATAACGTGACCAGCAATTTCACGCAGTAGCTATTGGACTTAGAGATGTCACGATACTCTAGAAGTGTAGAGCTCGAAATTCGCTATCCGACGGTGGTTCTAACTCAAAAATACAATTTTTCCGAGTTGTCACACTATTGTTCTCAACGTGTGATGTATGGACTTGCAGAAACTATCAATAACTCTGGCGGGACGAAGTGTGAGACATTCTTTAAATGAAGTACTAGCATTATTTAGGCTCACTTCATCAGCCCAATCATTCACGACATGACCTTTTCGGACACTCTGTATACCCGGAGGACGAATCGAAAAGGCGTCCCGGAAACGGTTCGTTGGCACGCCACATTGGCTTGCCGGAAGTGTGTTCGCTTACGAGGATCTCTTTGACAGATTCGACCGATCAACTACAGCAGCAACGGTGAGAGGCGATGGTTAGTAGCTGACATAGGATCGATATGTGTTGGAATGCATAGACCTTTGTACGGGGGTGTATAATTTGCTGAACAAAATTAAAGTATACTGACCGAGCATTTCTGATTAGAATTTTCTCTTCAAATTGAATATTTGAATATCTTGTATAAATATATAGATGCCACTAGTGGAATTATTTCGATCCACCATTTCAGAGGGGTAGTTTATTCTTGCAGTCAAAAATCCTTGCTGACCGAGCACTTCTGGTTCGAATTTTTGCATCAAATCACATATCTGAATATCTCATATAGATATATAGATGCCACCAGTGAAATTATTTCGATCCACCCCTTCAGAGGGGTAGTTTATTCTTGCTGTTTTTCGAAAAACAGAATAGAATCGAAAAAAACACAAAAATATTGTTCATGCTCAACTGTTTTTTAATTATATACAAGACCACTTCCACTTCCTGAGTAGCTATTTCAATCATATTTCTACAAGTGTATGACCTTGTTCCTCGTGAACTTGGTGATAAGATCACTGGCCCATACTGGCTGATCAGCAGGTACCATGTGACCGGCGTTCCTGACCAAAACCTCCGTTAGATTACCCGCATACTTGACGTAACCAGCTAGATCATCTCCCACATACCACTGATACCTATTAGCCACCTTGTACTCTTCAGCCGAACTGAAGTTGAGAGCCTGCAAATATTCCACCATCATGGGATAAGCCACTATGATGTCCAACTGACCATTATAGAAGAGGATTCGATAGTGACTGAGCAGTTCTGCCACCCAACTTGTGATTGGTTTGGGTATGTCGTACTCGAGATTGGCGTAGACGTTTTCATCACCGAATGTGGTACTTCCAACATGTAAGGCTTCACGGACGTCAGCCCTACTGAAGTATTTATCCATCATAGCATCTCCTATACCATCATCGATAGCGTTCAAATAGTTGTAGACGTTAGAGATGCCTGAGGCATCGTAAAAGAGCGAGCCTTCGCCACCAAAGTCTTGGTTCATCAGGTCACTTGCTTCAACATACTCCTCATTTCTGATGTGTTCAACAGCTGTGAAAATAATTTATATCAGATCGAAGATCACAATACCCAAAGAACATTATCAATTTTATTGTTAGCTACAGGTGGTTGTTTCAGCCTATTTTAAAATGCCTTTTCAAAACTATCATACTAGGAGGATATCATTAAAACAATGAAACAACCTTCTATCTCAAAACCTTTCAATAGGATTACATGGACATGAAGGCCAATTTGCTCTTTCCAGGGCAGTCATAAAACGGTATAGCAAATTAGATAACCCCTTTGAAGTCTCATGGAAGCTATTAGGCATTTAAAATGTTACTGATTTGGATATAGAGAGCTGAAGTTATCTCACCTCTTTCTTCTAGAGCAGCCATTGCATCTCTGACCGTAGAATCAACGAAACCATGTTGATAAGCATAGTTTGCATATTTGATTTGATGTTCAGGGTCACTCATTCCATTTCCAATTGCCAAACCTTTGAGATTGATTTCAACTTTTGCAAGCCCTCTCTGCTTCAAAATCGTGTAAGCTAAAGCTGGTACGTATTTACCCCCATAAGACTCTCCAGTGATGAAGAACTCATTTTTCACTAATTCAGGAAAGAGTGTGAAGAATTGTTGTAGAGCTTCGTGCAAATCTCTTCCGACTTTAGTCTGATTTTGGGCGTAACCACCTGTAGTGTAGCTCCAACCAGTACCTGCAGGACTATCGATGTAGATGACAGAATGGTTCCTTGTCCAAGTCTCCTTTGCTAATCCCAGGGTGTTCTCGTCTTTGAAGACGAATGGACCATGTTCTTGGAATACGGCATACATGGATGGAGAACCAGGTCCTCCTTGGAGCCACAACAGAACTGGGTCATTCTCGTAATCGTTTTGAGATGGAAAGAACCAGAAGAATAAGTTTGAATTGTAGATTTCGTCCACTGTGAGGTATCCAGAGAAGCTCTTGATGCCTAGGAATCCTTCGAAATTCACTGTTGCTGCAACTCGAGCCTCACGAATCTTGTTTTCTCTGATCAGAGGAGTCAAAATCAGAGGTTCTCCAGCATATCCAGTGAATGGGGTACCATGTTTTTTGAGCGAACTGGGTGTGAAAAAACTTTCACAAAGGTAGAGGAGTGCGAAAAAAAATAAACCTTTGGTGATCATTCTCACGACTCGTTGATGTAGCGGATTCTCAAGTTAATTAATGATTGATTAGAATTGATCCATTTTTATATTTATAGCAGCCAAATAGTAGAATCGATATTACTGGCGTAGATTATATCGAGAAAGATTTATGACGATTTATGGTTCTTTAATCCTGTTAGGAAAGCCTAAATATAATAGTCATGCCCAAATACAATGTGCATAAGAATTGAATTGAGATAATCAAATCACTTCTCATTAATGGCACTGCTACTTCATTGCATCTTCCATGGTGATAATGGGAGTCCTTCAATCTCCTACAAGAATATGTTTGTTTTTTATTTTTCTTATATAAACTGTGCTTCCAAAATGATTTATTACAATGAATCCACAGTTTTCGTAACGCTACCACATTCTTTCACATATTCTGAGCAAACATTGTTATTATCAGTAGATACCATTTATGGTGTTTAAATAGTAGTTGCTCAACTAGGTACGTACAAAGAATCTGAAGTGGTCTCAATTATATCGTCAATTCGTGCATATCCATTACATTGACTATCATGTACAACTTTGTGGAATGCAGATATTCATCGAGAGATATCAGTAATTACTTATTCAATAATGATTTATCATTTATCAATTACAGTGTTCAGAGCTGTCTTATAGAATTATTATGAAATACATAATGGAAATTGTATCATTCATAGTCGTTTGATGGATTTCATTCGTGGACATAAGGCGATTCCATCTCATTTTGCATAACTGAATGGAAATTTGCAAACAGAGCTCCAGAAAGTATTCACTGAGTACTTTCGATAACTCCATGGCAGAAGGCGGCTCTTGATGACACAATAAAAATAATTCAGGTGACTGAACAACTTAGTCTCCTACTTCGACCTGTACAAAACTTCATTATCATTCAAATTTTTTTACGTAAACGGTTTCAGGTATAAATCCTATTCGCTTTTTATTATTGTATCTGCATATTGTCCTTTCCGCTAAAATTTGATTTTTTAGAAAACAATAATTGTTCATTTGATGGAAACAATTTGATTTTTGCATCAATGTCCAACAAAATTGAATACGTATTTTTGAAATGTTCTTATGAAGCAGCAATGCATAAAGATGCGAATAAGATGGAGATACAAATGTAATATGAATAATTCCTTCAAGAATATTGTTGAATTTCCTAAATGTGTTTCAATCAAGAATGCTTCATTGAAATATTATTCATATTAGTAACGTATCAATAATGAGTCAGTTTGTTCACGGATCGCGCAGAATGACAATTTTTAACATCAAATTAACACTTCACCATTGAAAAACAAAGGTGTTTTGCACCGTCTTCACAAGACAGCAGCAATGACGAATGGTGGCTAACGACTGAGGAGTCGAATGGGCGCAGGCGTACCGCTGTATATACGTCACTGCAAGACAAGCAGAGATTTCCTTGAAACCATATAAATTGGAATTTATGTCACAATGTAGTCGCGGTTTTCTTGAATAAGGAAATATACTGTTTATGTTGAGCAAAATTAAATTCAAGGAATTTCAAGAAACAAAGCAAGCAAGCCGATACTTTTGAGACGAGTCTATATTGCTCCATTCAATTGAAAAATTCTTGTACGAGGCAGTTTAATTTCAAGAAAATGGATTTGATGATTGGGGAAATCCTTTTTAACATGTGCATATTATTCGATTTCGTCAAGTTTGCCATCTATCATTGAAAGAGTGTTCAATATTTCGAACTGATTTTGTAGGAACGAATAAAACACATCTTGGACTCTATTCGTGTGAGTTTATCTCATTCCGATGGGCAAATGGAAAAGTTCGTTATTCAATCCTTTTCTCACGAAAATAGTTGGATGACTTTGCTACCGTGGGATCACATGAACAAATAGACAAATACAAAAAACAAGGCAGAGTTGAGTAGCATATTTGATGGTGCATTCGGGAATACAATTCTGAGTCTCATTTAAAAAAAAACTCATCATCTACCGATATTCCGAAATTTGAACACACAATCGATATGAAAATAATTTTAGGTTAGGTGACCCCAGGGTCAGTCTCATAGCGAGAAACAAAAATGGAATACCGTTTTCACGCACCTTTGACGCCGTCTGTCAGTATAATTTCACCACTCAATGTGTCTGGCATGATTTCTATTAAAAATATCTGGCTACCACTCCACAAAAATTCGTTGCATTGCGTACGTTGCATTGATTTTTTCAACCCTTCACGGCCATACCACGGCTGCCTCCACCACTGAAATCCTGCCAGACATCCCGATGAGTTCTTAATAATGTAACGGTAGTATAATAAGGTGAAAAATATCGATCTATTGATCCAAAATTGGAATTTGTTGTCAGTTCTCAGACTATGACGTTTCAACCTTATTGTTACAGTGATGGAATTTGAGCACCTATAGCAGTCCAACCAGCAATGTTATTCTATAATTCGACAGATCTGTGATAATTCAATTTCATAGCTATTTTATTGATATTTTTAAAATGAATTTTCATTTTATTGAGTCAACTATGAAAACAATTCTGTTTTTGACATCTAGGGTGTTTTATCAATTCATCTCGGAAGTGTTATCATAGCTGGAATAGAACATAACTAGATTATTTCAGATGAATATTGAATTTCGTCTAATAAAACTTCTCTGCCTATTAAGTAGGATCATTTTATTGATGCTCTCATGTGATTCCGGCGATATTAATAATTCTTGTATAAATATATTATGAACATATTTTATTGTTACTTCCTGTGGCCTTGAACAACAGTTATATAAGAGTTTCTTCAGAAACAATTCCGATTTTTTTCATAGTAATCAGATCTAGGGCATGATGAAAAGCGCCACTAATGTTTTATAAAAAGATTTTTCTAATCAAAGATGAAGCAGTTGCCGATTCCAAAGCTAACTGCATAATAAAACCTATATTGAATAATCATACCCCCAAAGGTGATGACCGTCCAGGATTCCAACTACGTATATTTATTGTCCTTCTGGGGCATAGTTCTAATAATGTAGTTTGTTTATGTGTTGGTATAACGAATAGTTTCGAAAGAACAATCATGGAATTGGTATGCTTCACTCCCCGTTGAATTTCCCCGAAGGAGATATCTGTACGGTCTGGTCTGATGTCCGTGCTTTTGCACCGTGGAAGCTTTCCAGAATTTGCCTTGCGATTTCCAGACAGATTCATTGCACAGGAAATGAACGGACCACCGAGAACATGTATTTCCTTTCTTTAGTTCGGTATGTAAAGCACGACTCTGGGTGATTTAGAATCTTCTGCAATACTTCTGACGGCTTGTTTTGAAACATCATGTAATATTTCTTTTGCGATCAATGCTCACAGAAGAGGTTTGAGAGTCAAATTTCATTGGTTGGAATAATTCATTTCATGAAGAACACACGAATTCAAATCCTCAAGGTATATGTTTTCACCAAATCAACATAGTTTAACTTACTGCAACAACAACATGTTGAGTCATACTATGTTGCATATTGTTGTTATTTGTTGTACTATGTTGCATATTGCTTATGTCGTGGTGAACAAGATGTTGACGTTTGTTGTGTGTTTCGGTTTGAAGCGGTGAAGATCAAAGGAAAATGTGAAACACACGCAGACATTCAGAAACTAAACACAAGTTGTTGTTGGTGTGGACGGTTTATCGCAAGAAATTGCAACAGAAAGTTGAGTTGATTTCCGAATCAGGGGGTCCATTTTCCTTAGTAAACATTTCATATCAGAACTAGACATACGGATCTTGAATTTTTTCTGGTGAACATCGTATATGGAACAGTAATTTCTGGAAGATAGATTTTCGTGATACGGTATGATTTGAAATAGTGAAACTTCCGAACTACTGGTTAGTTCAAAAGACATTCATCTCTCCCACTGAGCTAGAAGCATCACCCTGTGATTTTTCATCTCTGATGGAAGTAAAAATAGGATATCTGAAGATCATCACAGCGAAAAGATATGAGCAATAAGCATATTGTGACCAACATTTTTATTCATTGCCTTCAAACAATGTCTACCTCGTTAAATGAGTTATATTTGGAATAATTTCACCATAATAAGTACGTTATAATTTAGCGGAACCCTCTCGAGAAGTAGAAGTAGAGATAGGGAATGTGTGGAGTTACTGGAGTTTGTAGGGATCACCATTCCCTTGGTTTTATTATAGTTTTCTGCCGTAATTTACCGAACTTTGAACATTTTAATTTAATTCTTGACAATTCGCTTGACAAGGTTCTCTATCTACGTGGAATTCCGAGTATCATTAAACTTTGAATATATTGGGTAGATTGAGCCAACCGTGTTATACAGATAGCTGAAAGGTCTCTTAAATAAGGTTTCTGGATGATGGAGACGAATTTTCTGTTGAACAAATGAGAACCATGGGAGGAAACGAGATAACTCGGAACTATACAGAGAAGTGCACAAAAAACGGCCGGGACTGATGTAACTTTTGAATTATTCAAGATAGGGTTCTGAAAATTGGTGGGTAGCAAGTAAACCAAATTGCCCATTAATTGATGAAAGAATGTTTCTTCTATTATTTCCAATTTCACCGGAAACAATTCCAACTTCTGATTTTTGAATAGGACACCTTGTGTTATATACGATTATCGGTTAGGGATTATCATTACGGGTTCGATAGGGTTATTCCAAACGATTACAAAGATATATTTGCGTTTCCATATGCTCAATGGGTGTGACTTCGCAATATCAACACTTCTTTCTCTGTCACACTCATTGAGGATATTGAGACTTAGAAAGCGAATATCTGCGTAATCGTTTGAAATAACCCTATTGAACCCGGTATCGATGAATTCGTCATGACAATCCATTACCGATTATAGAATACAATACTTATTCAAAAATCAAAAGTTGGGGTTGTTTCTAGTAAAACCGGAAGTGATAAAACAAAAATTGTTCCGTCGATCAATGAGCGATTTGGTATACTAGCTGCCTACTAATTTTCAAAACCCTATCTCGAATAATTCGAAAGTTACAGTCCTGGCCGTTTTTTGTGCACTTCTCTGTATAATTCAGTAGATGTTTCCTAAAGTTTGAAACTACTATATCAAAATTAATACAATTGTGATAATTCTAATGTGAATCCTAGGTATACTATTATGCTTTTTCTTCTTCTTTTTTGGAAAACAAACCTTTGCATTTTATAAGCAAACAGTGAGTGTTCCTCAATTCTATGCTATATTGGAAGTCACTCTGGAAAGTTGGCGTTGAAACCCTTGAGAATGAATTGTCTCATAAATCCAAGAATAATACAATTTACAGGTTTCATTCAAAAGTTATAAACCTGAGAAAAGTGACCGGCGAGTAGTGAAGAATACGCAAAAACTCTCCTCTTCATATACCATCCACCTATACCAAATCTCATTTTGATAAACTTAATATTCTTGAACTTATGACTTGTCACCCGGTATGATTAGTACAATAACCATTATTTTTTATTCTTGTTTCATATCTACTCATCTATCTACAGATCATATTATTTCTGCAAAAAACTTCATAACTTTGATATGATCGAGATGTTGTCAATGATAAAAGGTGTCTGGATGGAGGTCACAGGAATGCTTCAAATATATGTGCTGATATAGCCTTCCATTTTATAGAAATGTGCCCGACTCCTTATATATTTTTTTTGGTGCGCCCCTTTTATGCATCAACAATCTCTAGTTATGGACAAATTTGGTATGGGGTGGAATGGAAAGTAAGGTTCGGCTTCACATTCGTTCGGAATATAAAAAGCGGTATTTAATAATTAACAATGTTTATCACAATAATTGTCAAAACGAGTAAAAACTCAGGATTTGACACATTTTGTTTTTTTTTCACCAAAAGAAAGTTGAAAGTATGCCAATGTGAAGAGTATTGAATTTATGAAACTAGTTTTGATATAATTATTTTGATATCTTCTATAGTTGAATAATCGCTCGAAAAACCTCACTTAAATCAGGTACTCCTCGTATTCACTGCTACCAATTCTAATGGTAATATTTTGATGCAGAATGGTGAAATTATGGTTATTTAAAAAGATAAGATTTATAAATAATTGCTAGTGCGTAAGATATGTTCTTTTTATTTTGCTTGATGTTCTGTGTTTTTCTCTCCCCGTTTCCATGAAATAAGTATATGGATATCATAATTCAATATACCGTGTATGTGTAGTAGGACAAATCAGATGATTTGCCTCAAAATGTCACTGCGTTGAAGGAGATGTTCCATCAGGGAGCTTGAAAGTAAAAAACCAATCTTTGGTCAGTAACACTTTCTTTTAATGCATGTTTGATGAAAAGAAATGTGGATATATTGAAGGGATATCGAATTTTTACTTATCTACGGACGTTTCGCGAACGAATCTGCTCACATTCCATTATGAATAATGTAAGATATAATTCTTTGAAAATTTTCCTACAATATATGGTGTGACACTTCTCAGTGACAGACTGATGTTGGCATAAATATGAATGACCGTTTCCAGTTGCCACTAGTGAATACCATGTTGTAATTGGTTGTTATCTTCCTTTACTATGATTTCAATATCATTTCACTCTGTCATATGTTGTCCATTTCCAGTGAGGATATATTCAGCTAGTTCTGATTTGTCGATATATGTATTTTCTTGATATTGTACTCATGATGTTCATTCGTCCTGAGGGAGGTCTCTTTGTTTCACCTGTATAATACTTTCCACAAACACAAAGTTATACTATGAATACTAATGTTCCATGATTGTTCTGTATTTTACGGCTCATTATATTTTCAGTTCTCAACACAGTTTATTTTATAATAACCAGGAAAGAGAATCGAAAATAATCAAGGTAAATGAATGTATATACCACTCTTTCGATTAACCTACAGACAGAATATCTTCTGTTGTTGTCAGTCTCACAACTGCTCGAACTTTTGATCAGAAAGTTGAAAAAATTTCAATTTCAAGAGTATTAAAATTATGGAACTAAGAGTTTACACAAGAGAAAATCACGAATATCATTCTCTACTTACTCTGCAACTTGTCTTTATAGGTTGTTCGATTTCATTTTCATGTAAATAACTATAGCGAAACTCATTATAAGTAAACAACGCCTATTGAAAAAAAAAAATAGTAGGTGTAATTCGATATTTTGTTCTAATAACGGGCCTACAGTTATCATTTGAAAATGTTCTGAGACTGACAAACAACAAAGAATATATCTCACGCATTGGCATTCATTTATAATTTTTATCCTTTCAATATACTGTAATTTCAACATTCTGCTTCGAAATGTAACCATTAGAATTGGTTGCAGTAAATACGAGGAGTATCTAATAAATGTTAGTTTTTATTCCTGGCGAGTATTCAATAATCGCAATTGAAACTGATTGCATATGATTTTTTACTGAAACCAAACCTGTATGTTCATCCCGACTGATAAGTCAATGAATTCAACGTCCCAAGTATCAAAGGTTTTAGCTCCATACCAAATTTGAGGAAAATATACTGGGTGGTTTAATACGAGTGACTATTCATTCGAAATCGATATCTTTACTATAAAGACTATAAAAGTATCATTAAATACATTATTTTACGAACCACCTTGGCCATTCCATATCTACCAATGATTTAATATATTCCTTTACTTGTGAAACACCCTGTATACGTGAAAAAAGACATAGTCGAATAACATGCTCATGCATCTATCTAGATCTGAATTGACCACTCAGAAAGTTTAGGAAAAGCCGGTAATCCAATTCACCTTCAAAATAAAATCAAATTCCGTAGGCAACGATCCGATTAAGTTTAGAGGAAAGCGGACCAGCAAGAAAACAATAAGTTTTCCGCCCTAAAACTAGGATACTGCCTCCGATCTTAGGGGCTGGAGGCTTACAGGGTCTAGCTGAATAAATTGAATGTTGAGCCGAGACCAGATAAACGGAAGTTAAATGCCACTGTTTATTTGAATATCGAATAGAGTATATAAACTTATTTTTCCTACAAGCGTGCGTGATTCACCCTATACCCGCACGCAATTTAGTTTGGGAAGTGTCATTTTCCCGCAACTTTGCGTAAAAAAATGTTCCACACTAGTGCGGGAAAAACAAAGATATGATAATATGGAAATATAAGTGGAAAAATGTTGTTTATCTGGCTGCCTCGTCTTCATTGAGATAGTTGTTGAATTGATGGATTACAAAAATATATCGCGTTTCAGTTACGAATGTTGAAAATTCTATTCAGGTATGTTTCAGATTCAACATCCATGTTCCGCCTCTCATGAAAATCAGTAATCATTTTTATGGACTTCGATATATGATGTCATGTTTGTTTGCAGATCTGAAAAGCAAAGTGTTGATACTTGTCACTGAATCGGAGGAAATCATCCAGTCACGACGAATAGAACAAAGAATCCGCAAAGAGGAAAGAAAAATGGCCAGAGAATACCTTACAGAATTCAGATCCTCATATTCGTACGGAAAGCGATATATTGATGTATTGATATCCTTTCCAGATTCTCAAGAAAACAGATAAGACAGATATTCACCTTTATGTCTCTATGGAAACACGACAGGTACCCTTACGAGGGAAGAGTATCAACTCGGCGTTCATAAACCCTCTCTGCAAAGGAGGTTGGCGCATGGTGGGTTAGGTATATACAGTGTTCTTCATTGCAGAGAAAATTGTTGTTTATCTGCCTGTCTCGTCTTCATTGAGATAGTTGATGAATTGATCAATTACAAGAATATATCGCGTTCCAGTTACGAATGTTGAGAAAAATATTCAATATTTTATGTAGGTGTCACGATTCAAATTTGAAATTGATCCTTAGTTTTAGATCCCAGCAGCACATCGTTTGGCCTTCAAGGTCCTTAATATAACCCACGTACGTTATTGAAAATGTGGAAGATACCTACTGGAAAAAACACTATTCGGAAAGAAAGCGGATATGTAGATATCCAGTTACGGACGTTGAATATATTATTCAGGTATGTCTCAGATTCAATATCCATGTAATTCATCTAATGATATTTATTTTCTGATATGAATGTACTTCGATTAATATGTGATGTTCTAGTGCAGATCAGAGAAGCAGTATTCGATACTTGCCACTCAATCGGAGAAAACCATCCAGTCCATACGAACCGAACAGAAGATTCACACAGTGAACTGACCAGAGTATACTTATGGTGACTAGTTATGTTATGAACTTGGTATATTATGATTCGATAGTCTGACATTGATGTGACATTTTTGTTAATATCATTACATCTCAAAGTCTAATGATTTGTATCAATTGTATCCACAATTCGGTGACCCCGACGTGATATCATGGAGCAGTTGAGCGAAGGCGATATCATACAAATTTTAAGACATTTCAACATCCATGTTAGTGATTCGATGGAATTTTCGGATATAAAGGAAGTGCTGGCAGAGTACATTGAAAAAACTTATGAGGACCAATTCCATGAAGTCGACTACTGGAGCATTCTTTCAGAGATTTCATCAAGAATCATACCAAATGATATTTTGAATACTATTTTTACCATAAAGATCGATAGACTTGAATTGTGCGAAATTCTGATCGTCAAATTTGAAATATTAAAAAATATGATCCGTTGAAAGCAAGACTCGATATTTTGAACACATTGTAAAAGTTCAACATTTCCAAACAATATCATGCCTCATATAACATCATCTCAGAAGACACATCAACTGGACATTCCAAGAAAGAGCAAGAATCAATTAAATCAATTAACCTACCAACTTTCTGGAAACATGAGCCTGCATTATGGTTTAATGTTGCTGAATCGATTTTTCAAACTCACGGAATACCTTATTCACAAAGAAATAAATTTGGGAAAGTGATCTCAATGTTGGACTGCAATATTGCGCTCTTGGGTGGTTTTGTCGGTCTCTCTGTATATGTTTTTTCCTAATATCCATTCGTCTCAAACACACTGTGTATTTTTCAAATATTCATCGATAATATTTTAATCTGCCGCTGGTTTTTCTGCTCACCCTGTAATAAATTATAATATTCCATTTGGTACAAGATATTTGATCTACCTCTGGAATTCAGCTCGCTCTGCATATGATATTTCTCATATTCATTCAGCTCAAACGCACTGAGTATTTTTTCAATTTCTATCAATAAGATTTTGATCTGGCTCTGATTCTTCAGGTCACCCTGTATATGTTTTTCGATATTTCATTAGTTCAAGATATTTGATCTGCCTCGATCTGGTCCTGTAGGTCGCTCTGTATGTTTTTTCTGATATTCATTTGTCTCGAACACACTGTATATGTATTCATTCTTCATCCAACTCATACGTCAACTGTCACACGTTATCGTTCATCTGTCACCGGTCATCAACTGACATCTGTCACCGGTCATTTGTCATCAAATTGCAGAATTTTCAAAACTGCCTGATGTCATAAATTATACCGGGCATAGTTTCAGAAGAACCTCGGCAAGTTTACTTGCAAATTCTGGAGAAGACATTCTTGCTTGGAAGTCTACGAATATCGCTGAAGGGTAAGTGCAGCAATCTTTCACAAAATAGCAAAATATTTAGAACCAAATTGTGGGTCACTGAAGTTTTTTATGAAAATATCACGTATACTGCGTTGGCTCCAGATCTTACTTCTAGTTCTAGTGGTATTCAAATAAACACTGCTCAAAACTGCACTTTCAACATTAGTTTATATAATTATTACTCTATCACAAATTGAAAATATGTAGGATGCAAGAGTGAAAATAATGCGCCCATAAGTTATACTGTACACCTACTTCTTTGTTACTCTCATCAATAAATTAGGTAATTATTTGGAAATGACTTTTTATTTAAGAGAGACGGAAAAATCATATGTATGGGGGTAAAGTATATTCTATTCTTCATTTTCCTGCAATTTCACGTATTACTTTTTATAAGCCTATATACTTCTCGTCCTAGAATTAGTCACTCCATAAATTTTTCTCCGAGTTGGATTTCCGAAAATATATTTAGCACACATGACATGAGTATACCTACAGTAGTTCAGATACCCACATCTAGGTTTTCACTCAAAACTCGTAACTTATGTCAACAAACGTCGTCATGTCATGATAGACATTGCTGCTCAATGGGCGTGTACACCTTAGTAGAACTTTCAACTCAAACCATGTTTATAATGATCCTTTTATACATAAATAACGATTGGCGACATAATTCCATCTAAAAATTAACTGGAATGTTTTATTTTTGGACATAAATAATAGTATAGGTACCTTCTGAAAACGGACCCTCTTTATGACGTAGAAACCTCATCTCGCCTGGAACCAATGAGCGTGACCCATAGAGTGGCCCATGTGTGACACTTATCACTGTTGCCATATCATCTAAACAAAATATCCGAGAGATCGAAATCGATATTTAAATATCTTTTGATATCAACTACCACTACTGCAGAAAAATATATTCAACTTGTCGATGGTAGGTTGAATCATTAGAATATAAACAATCTCTAAACAATGAAATGTCTCAATCTCAAAACCATCTGCACCATGACAATTTCACAATAATCCAATATATTTCATGAACGCAGCAACATTGCTTTGTTGACCCGTTTCACATGGAGCTGCATTTGCATGGAGTCTCGAATTCCGATTCCGAAGTAATTTATCTCGTCTAAAATGAGAAGAGAAGACACGTCATGAAATTAACCTCCAAATCTTGCTTTATATCATATTGATACATAATAATATTATTGATATATTGAATATAAACATGAACGTTGAATCAGGATTTGTAAAAGGCTCATCAGATAATTTACCGAAAATTGATTTGGAAATGGTTACTTATTTTTATGACTCTAACATACTAGAAAATCTCCACAGTTCCTCAGTGCTGAAATGAGGAATAGAAAATCTGAAAGGTAAGTTCCACAATATTCATTCAATTTTCATTGCTTGTACCTATTATAGTTGCATTGGAAAATTGTTCACCTGAAAGGATATTTAACATCAGAATAGCCATCATATGGAGATTCCGAGGGAGAATCCTCATTAAATCAGTCACTGATCGATATGTTTACCTATGCAACAATATGATCAATTGGTATGGAACAATGTTATTCCCAAGACTAGATACTGCTTGCATCTCCCCCTGAATGTTCTTCTAGGAGATGAATCATTCATTCTTCAAGCAATTTCCCTATGAATTTCTGCAAAGCAAAACTACTACTATAATATTGTGTTTTCCCAGTGAGGGGCGAGATTTGTTCTCAAAATTCCCAGCTAAATGATGTTTGTTTAATTGCAATTGGGCACAGAACATTTCTTAATCATACTTTTGTCGAAATATTTCAATTTAATATTCAAAAGTTGCAGAAACTTAATATATGTTAGAATTGATCTTCTTCTTGTTCTTATCATCTATGTCCCAAAAATCAACTTGCCGATTCACCTATCTTGGTGCTTTGTGAGAAATCATGTATCATTCATCTCTGTCTGGAATAGTCTTGTTTCAGTATTAGGGTTTTGACGTCACATCATCGCCTCGTTTTCAGAGGTCCGAAAAATCGGGGATTTCAATAATTTTTTATAAAACGTAGGGAGCTCACAGCAAGAAACGGTTTGCGGTGGTGAGCTAGTTTGGGTGAGTTCTATCGAATTATGAAATAAAATTTTTTTGTGATATAAGCCCATTGCAAGTCTGAAGAGGAAAGTAAGATGCGCGTAGGTCTATGCGAATTCCAGTCACATGCAAAGAAATATTATACAGACTGTAAGCATAAGCGTTCACCGCTTGACATGAAGAAATTAAGGAATATTGATTACTCCGACAAGTTTTTTGCCGTGGCGTGGCTGTGTGCTCCGCCAGAAATCGGACGTGATTTATTAGCTCGTCGCTTGACTCTGATGGCACGCCACCCCCTTACGGGCATTAAACTTCTCGAAAACTATTTATGATGCGCGTCTTGCAAATGACCTTCCACCCTCGTCGCGAGGGGATGACAACGTCCGGTCCTCGCGTCACTCAAATACTGACCGATTAAAGATGAGGTGAGAGCGGTGCAGGGGTGAGATTTCGGATTCCAGCTTGATTCAGGGTTGCCAGCAAACCAAATTTTATGATACCGAAACCACGGAAAAAACATACCGAATTCAGGAGATATAGCCCAGTTGCCATATGTTGAAATACGAATGGGTACGAAAATAATAATTCAAACATTCATAAAATCTCAACTATGTATTGGTGATATTCCTATTTAGCAATACGCAATCAATTGACACAAAATGTTCCCTTATGATTTGTGGCTTATTCCTCATAATACATTTGTGTATACAGTGTGTCCCACTTACCATGCTCACCATGGGTATCTTTTTAACGGTGAGAGATACGAGGTCGGTTAAATGACACCAAATGTGGAGTTTGTCAAGGCTAACTATAATGTGAAAAAATATTTTGATAAAATCTATTCGTTTTTGTTTTATACGCAAAAAACATATTTTGATCATGTTCATGTCTCCTCCGTAACTTCTTTATTTATGAAAATATTCAAATAGGAATTCCACATTCTCATGGCTGTTTTTAAAAGTGATTTCGAAAAAAATATGGAATTTATACCAACTCTTCTAGAATTTGAGATATCAGCAACAACTTTTAGTTTTTCAAATGTATGACATAGCTCACTACGACTTAGTTACAAATAACTTTTTTTTCTCTCACAGATGATATGTCGCAGTGATAGTTTTGTGTTGATAACAACGGAGTTATCGTCATTTATACAAAAACAAAAAACGATTTGGGAGCCGCCTTCTTGAATTTATGAATTTTAACGGAAAAATCATGATCTCCGACCTCAAAAACCCCCACTTACCAATTTTGAACCGAATCGGACCAAATCTTGTCCGCCATCTTGGAGCAGCCTTTTTTTTTCAATTTCAACAAAAATTCCATAACTCCGATTACCTTGAAATTCGGCAGGTGTTCATAATTTCGGTGACAAAACATTATGGAATTTTTAAAAAAATGGCTGCTCCAAGATGGCGAACAAGATTTGGTCCGATTCTATTCAAAATTGGTGAGTGGGGGTTTTTGAGGTCGGAGATCATGATTTTTTTTTTGTTAAAATTTATAAATTCAAGATGGCGGCTTCCAAATAATTTTTTGTTCTTGTATAAATGACGATAACTCCGTTGTTATCAACACGAAACTATTACTGCGACATATCATCTGTGAGAGAAAGAAAAAAATATTTGTAACTAAGTCACAGCGAGCTATGACCTACATTTGAAAAACTAAAGTTGATGCTGATATCTCAAATTCCAGAAGAGTTGGTATAAATTCTATATTTTTTTCGGAATCACTTTGAAAAACTGCCATGAGAATGTGAAATTCCTATTTGAATATTTTCATAAATAAAGAAGTTACGGAGGAGACATGAAAATGATCAAAATCTGTATTTTGCGTATAAAACAAAAACGAATAGAATTTATCAAATTTTTCTTCCACATTATAGTTGGCCTTGACAAACTCCACATTTGGTGTCATTCAACCGACCTCGTATCTCTCACCGTTAAAAAGATACCCATGGTGAGCATGGTAAGTGGGACACACTGTATAGTGATTTTATTAATTCACACTAGAGGATATTAGAAGCGATGAACGTGACAACACGGCGCGATTGACTTGTGGGCGTGACCTTGTCATTTCTCAGCATTCAGCAGAATGTTGCCAAGTCTCCAACATTTACATGATATTTTGTTATATGAAGTGGAAGACATATTGGGCCATGCTGGTTGCTCGAAAAGGTCAAGAATGAATTATAATGTTGAACGAAAGTCAATTTGACACTTCTATAATCAAGAATGAATCGATTCGTGTATTGTATCACTGCATTCGGAAGTTTTGATTAGAAGTACGTTCAGAATTTGAAGAAGCTTATGATATTGGGATTCAAAAAGGATATTATTGTTAGTTGGTTCATAATAGTGATAAAGACACTGATCACTTAGATTGCACAGATTTTATAGGTATATATCGACCCAAAGAATGTATGCTGAAGCGAATTTATTTTACCTCCCACGGAAGTAAATGTTTTTTTCATTCCGGGGGAGTAAATTGACAACTTTGTTTCATCAAATGAGGGAGCAAACGCCTACTTTCGCTTCAGTGAGTAGATGAAAATATGAATTCCTCAAAATTTGGCCAGGGTGCCAGTCCGGGAGATTTTTGTCGGTTGGAATAGGGTGTCGAGTGGTACCTCATTCGAAACGTCAATCAACTCCTCATATGATACTAGGGGTGCATTCTATTATCGACTCTGAGAGTGAATCAGTTGTTTGGGTGAAAGTTTGATCAGTTTATTCTGAGTATTACATTTTCGCACGAAATTTTGAATTAGTTCATTGGCATCTGAATTTGACTTGACAAAAATGTGGGTTGTGCATGTTTATCAAGTTGAGTGGGTCAGTTCACAGTTTTGAAAATAAGTAGAAAATCTCACATTCCAGTTGCAGATAAATATAGTGTTGAGTGCCGCTTTTCAATGTCGTGATTATTGTGTTGGGTACTGCTACATCAATGAAGCTAATAAATCTCAACCAACATAATATGCTATCCGCACGTTGAAATATCTTAATCGTTAATCGCCGTGATCAACTGCTGTTCTGTTGCCAAAGCTATACAGGGTATGTCACGACGAGCTTACACTATCTTTATATAGAGAATCAGTCGGGAGAAATCGATGAATATATATATGCTAATAATTCAGAATACGCTCTCTTCATAAAATATTTTCGACAATGCAGTTGTAGCAGTTATAATACTACACAATATAATTGTGTAGTATTATAACTCTCATATTTTCCTGTCTCTGGTGGAGATGTGATATAGTCAGAGATCTGTTGCAGCACTGAACTATCGAGCGCAGATATCACTGTATAGTACTTGGTAACATCATTTCGTACCTTGTATATGTGAAATTGGGCGTCAACTTGTGTAAACCACAACGCAGGATTCGATCTCCAAAAATTTGGCAGTTTTACTTGCTTGACGTCTTCAATATGATGATTGACATTTTGCACTTGAATTGGATTTTCAGGCACAGGCATGTTTTCTTCGGGTGGATTGTGCATTTTGCGAAGGAGTTTTCTTCAGTTCACAATACGGGGTCACCAATTGTAGCAGTTATAATACTACACAATATATAATCTATTTAATTAACTGTTCAGACATTGAATTATCTCTTGTCTTAATTAATTATCATATGTGTCCATAACAACTTCAATTACAAAAATATACAAAGCGAATAATATAAATATAAATGAGTAAACAGCTCGAAACGGCTTCGATGTCCCTATCTCAACTTTCAATTCACTATTTACTGATATTTAATCGGAACAGATACAGGGTGGTTCAAGAATCAGAATTCTGATCACCCTGTATCTGTTCCGATTACATATAAGTGAATAGTGGATCGAAAGTTGATATAGGGACATATGAACCGTTTTGGCCGATAATGTATAGTTTCGACACAAACAAATCCCAAAGTTGAAAAATCTCGATTTTGAACACCTTATATCTCTGTAATCATTTCCGATAGACCCTAAGTGTGCTACATCGATGGAGTCAGCTTTTCAGGGAGAATTCAAAAATGGAATAAAATACAGGGTATTCTACTCGAAATAACAAAGTTGTTGCTACTTTTTGATAGAAGCGGCAACACTGCATTGCTGAAATTATTTTAAATGAAGAGAGCGTATTGTGAAATATAAGCATGCACATTTCCATGTATTTCTCCCGACTGATTCTCGATATCGAGATAGTGTAAGCTCGTCGTGACATACCCTGTATAAAAGACAATAATCATCAAATCATGGATGCAAACCAAATCTCAAGAATGGTATAGAACAACTCGCCAGGAATGAGATGGACAGAAGAATTTATCGAAAGGCCATCGCCAATATTCATAGAATATCTACTTACTGAGCCAGAGACGAACTTCAGTGGGAATACTGGTGAGAGTTCTCATTGTATAGGCTCAACTAACACATGCGTACGATAGGTAAGCAGTACATACATGTACTTCGTAACTGTTTGGACTATATAGTCAAGACTAACCCCTCTGATTTATAGATTCAATAACGCAACTTAGGGTTTTGAAAGACATTACACGACGAAATTGAAAATATAGGACTATTCTATGAAGTTCAATAGAGTGTCCTATTTTGTGGAACATTATTCGATAGATTCTGAGTGAAAATAACGTATATATTTCCCCTTTAATCTCCTTGAAGTTACACGCGTTACGTTACCGTATTGAATCTATAAATCTGGGGTAAGGTTCTTACGCTAGTAAAGGAAAAACCGAGCTAGCCTATGTAGTCAACGTGAGGCTAGCCAAAGAACTCTAAACTGTTCTGAGAACAGACAGATTTGAAAGGCCAAATTCTGATTCAATCTCATCTAACTATTCTTATTTGGATAAATATAATAATGATATACAAAGCTGAGTGAAAATTGGAGATGAGTACTAATTGTATAATAAAATATACCGCTTGCTCTACATTATACATCAAGGGACACAAATACAAGGTTTTTTCCAAGGTGCGATTTGTAACTCGAGAGCGAAGCCCGAGAGATACAAAGCACCGAGGGAAAAATAGCATTTTGTCGTGAGGTGTATACACTATTTTTTACGCTGGCGAAAACTCAGAAATTGAGAAAGAATGAAAATTTGGTCAAAGTGTTTTGTCATAATTAGTAGTAGTATAGATTTTGGAATTCGTATCTTGACAACATGCATCTTTTTGACAACCCATGGTGACAGCAGATATCGAACTGAAATTTAGGAAAACATCTTTGAAAATAGTTGATGGTTATGGAACAAGAAATCGAGGAAAATTCCCAAGAAACTATTAATACTGCTTCTGCAGTGAATCTTAACTTGCTACCAGTGAGATCTAGAAATATGTATGATGCAGCTTATACTCGCTTCACAGAAGGGTGTTCCGCAAAGGAAGCGCAGAGCTATGCGGAAAATGTAAAGTTGGTATAAACTCTCTAGGAAGAAAATATGTTACATTATTGTTGGAAGAAAACTGTTTGAAATCGAGTATATATTGAATGTATCGATCAAAAGGTAGGAATAAGTTATAGATAAGACAATTTTCCTTTTAATTCAGATGTTTCCAGCACGCCCGTGTGAAATCAGCCTCCGTGTTCTGTCGCGATATATTCATGCGGCTGAAAAAGAGAAGGAAATTCCATCCATGTTTTATCTGGAAGTGGACATAAACAGAAGTGTGTATGTTTGTCTGCGATAAAACAAAGCCTCCTGAATCGTGAAGTCTCTTTTCAGTATTGCTGTACGGTTTACAGCATTCTGAGCACTCCTCGACTAAAGATGGAATTGCACATCAGCACGAGTAATGCTCTAAAATTTTATGGAGTTTCGCCTCTTGATAACGAATTCAATATAGTGTTGAGCTCAGTGAAAACAATATATTTGAGGAATATTATGTTTGTGACGCGCTTTCAACATTGGATACGGATTGAACAACTCCCTAACTACCAACTTACAAGAACAAGACTTTATGTTTGTAGACAAATCATCTCAAGCGCGTTAGGAATTGAAATGAAGTTTCCACAAGTGAAGTTTTGCGAGTATATTGTGAAATCATTGTTTCGTTATTTTTATTAGAAATATCTCTAGAGCTGAACAGTTGAATGGTCAAGGTTGGTAGAATGGACTTATATCACAAAAAAATTGTTCATGATTCGATAGAACTCACCCAAAATAGCTCACTACCGCAAACCGTTTCTTGCTGTGGGCTCCCTACGTTTTATAAAAAATTATTGAAATCCTCGATTTTTTGGACCTCTGAAAACGAGGCGATGATGTGACGTCAAAACCCTAATACTGAAACAAGACTATTCCAGACAGAGATGAATGATTTCTGACAGAGTGAATTAGCGCGAGATCACAGTTGGAAGAATTAATATATCAGTTGCCTCAATCTCGGTCGGGCGTTTGGTATTTTTTTTTAACTATGGCGAATGAGGTTTCTCCGTCATAAGAGGGTCCGTTTTCAGAAGGTACTATTAAAAATGCCCAGAAATAAAATATTTCAGTTTATTTTTCGATCGAATTATGTCGTCAATCATTATTTATGTATAAAAGGATCATTATAAACATGGTTTGAGTTGAAAGTTCTACCAAGGTGTACAGGCCCATTGATGATATTCGAATATGAGGTTGCCTGGATCATAAAAAAATTCTCATTCATGTCATTCCATCAAGAATTAGGTACACTTCTGATTAGGAAAGTTTAAACACATTCCATAATTTCTTTCAATAATATTCATCAATCAGTGTTGAATAGCATAATTAACATTTCTCCTTACCGCGTTTGTCATACGCAAATTCCACTACTGATATCATTTCTTCAAAAAATATGCTGATGCTGATAGATCACTAAGACCCTACACATTTTTTAATTTTAGTCCAAAAATGGTCAATTCCATTTCAAAATTGTCATCTGGATTTAAAAAGCACATCATTCGAATTTCAAATTAGTCAATTCAATTCCGAAAAGTATCAAATATATTTCAAAATTATCAATTAAATTTCAAAATGTTTCAATTATATTTCAAATCAGTCATTTGAATTTCAAAACCATCAATTGTGTTTCAAATGTTTCAAATTTATTTCAAAAACTCACACTTCAAATTCCAAAATGGTCATTTGTATTATTGAAAATATCAAATGTATTTCACAATGCAGACGTTATTGGAACGCTTCTGGCTCCTGGTTTATGTCATTGTGGCATCATCAATAGAAATCATTTTTTGTTTTGAATTCAAAATGAAAGATTTTTGAAATTGAAATGGAATTTTTTGAAAATGATATGACTGATTTGAGATACAATTGATGCATTTTGAAATTGAATTGATAATTTTGAAATACATTTGATACTTTTCGAAATTAAAATGACTAATTTGAAATAAGAATGACGCATTTTGGAATTGAAATAATAATTTTGAAATACTTCTGACACTTTCTGGGATTGAAACGACTAATTTGAAATACAATTGATACTTTTTGAAATTAACTTGATGCTTTTTGAACTAAAATTGGGTAGTTATTCGCCTGGTTGAAATGCCACACCTATAATTCCTTTAACATATCTGTAACACCGTGTGAATGTTTTTAATGAGATTCTTCAGAAATCTCTTTTTTTATCAGTATCACAAGATTGATTTTTTTGTCGAAGTACCTATATTTGATAGTTCGATGGGAATTTTGTTTCCTAGAAATTTAACGAAAATAATTGCATTCGAAAAAACTACGAGTTCGTAGGAAGAAATAGTTATTTGTTTCACTAGACAGGAAAGTAGTTGATTTTGACTGCCGGGGCTGATAGTAGTTCATAGGCGAACTCGACGAGATACTTCAGCTGTTATTATGTCAAACTATTTTATCACTATAACTATAACTTCACATCTATGAAATTCAATTCCAACAGAAGTCCACTAACTTATTATTTCAAAATGAGTACATTTTACTCATTCCATATTCCATTTTATAGACTCAAAACAGGGAGCTGAGCTTCCGTTCATCAGAAAATGATAGATCCCCTATAGTAATCCTGCAGATTGTGATCTACAGACATCGATTTATTTGACAAGCTAAATTATTCAAAGAACAGTAACATGAAACGGAGTTCGCAAATCAGCGAGAGAGCTCCCTTCGGAAATATCTCCAGAAGTTTTAAAAACTTCAGCATGATTCTAGACTTGTTCCAGGCGAGCCCTTTCCCAGAATCCCCCTAGCAAAACTACATGACGACGACATAAAATCTGTTGCAAGGGCGGTACAATGTTATTTGAGGATGTGAAAAAGACACGCAATGAATAAAAATCACATACAGTGGCAGCACAGCAATGAGTGAATTTTTATATATGTATTTGCAACCATTTTTGATATTAAATTGTGCTAATCTTCAATGCACAAAAATATAGATTACCATCGAAAATCATTTGAGCTAGCAACAGTTTTTTATATTATAAGATATTATAACTATAAGGCACAAAGACATATAGAGAGAAGACAGGATTTTCAAAAAATCGTCACCAAGATTCTGATATTATCACAGGGACATTAATAGACGTCTTCCAGACGAGGGGCGCATGTCAATTTTCCAAAGTGCTCTTGTTACTGAAACTTCATCAAGGGAGTTCGGTCCAAGATGCCAACATAAATTATTCGTGAAAAACTCTTACTATTTTTCTTGAAAAGTTTTGCATTCCCTGTAATAATAATGCTGTACTGAAAATGCGTTAGAAAAATATGTTTTATGAGTGTTTATGGTGTGAATGTTTGTGTTTTATGGTTCTATGATTGACTGGTCGCGTGTCAATAAAGCTGATAGTGTTTCCGTGATTGGCGTGATTCGTGAATCGTAATCTGATTTGTTTCATTTCTATCTTGTCTTTCGTGAAGTTTTGAGCGATTGAGGCCAGTATTTCTCGATATTCGTTTGAATTTGTGAGCTTTGTTGAAATTTTCTTGTTTCTGCAAAGTTTGATAGTGTGAGTAAAAGTAGTAATACTGTTTTCTTACTTCCTGAAGATATTCCGGGTGCAGTTCTTGGTAAGAATAAGTCATTTGAAGACAACAGCGTTGGTTGGATGTGAGGGAGTGTCCATGATCTGCTTCTGTTCTGACCCACTGGTTTGTACCGTTATGTCGGTAAGCAGTTCTCATGGCTTCGTGTTGTATGGACAGGTGTAGAGGTGCAAGATCTAACAGAGCTTCAAGAGCTCTGATATGCGTCGTTCTCAGAGCACCTGTTATTCCCAGGCAGACCAGTCTCTAATGGTCTTGCCCTTATTTGTACTGGTCCACCATACAATGGACCCGTACGTAAGTGCTGGGCAAATTTTTGCCGTATATATCCAGTGGAGGGTCTCAGCTGTAGGACCCCATGTTTTTTCAAAGGCTCGTCAGCATGCCCAGAAGCAGCATACATCCTTTTCAGTGCAGTGTGCTTCGAGTCTATTGTAACTCCAAGGTACTTGGATGAGCTTTTATATTGGAGACACTTTCACGAGAGATATATCTCAGGAAGTGTTCCTATTTTGCGTTTCTTACTGAATAATACCAACTTTTCTGGATTGACTCTCACTCCACTGGTGGAATGGAAATCCTCTCTATTGAGGGCTCTCGTAATTGGGTTCCCTAACCGGTTCACCGATTGGTCATCTGCATATGCTCGCGCGCATATATAGCCCTGGCTTATTCAAATCTATGAGGAGCTAGTCCACTACCAGGTATAATAGCAGTGATGATAAAACATCTCCTTGAGAACATCCTCTTGATACCTTGGCAGCAACTGACCTTCCACATAATTTTGCTTCCAGCACTCGCTGCAGTAGCAGCGAAACATATGAGCAAAATACTTTTCTATGTACGACAAAGAAAAAAAATATTTTATGGAAATTTTCTACATGTCGAGAAAAATTCAATAGCAACAATTCTCTTTTCAAATCCTTCACTACTGGAAACAATCCAACATCAAAGACACCGTTTTATGTTCGCTTGTTGCTTTTTCTGACAATTTATGTTTTTCTTCGTTAAACTCGATACGTTTTCGTTTTCTTATGACTAAATCTAGGTTTCGTCAATCTCACAAATGAATCTATATGAAACCGATTTCAACAAATATTTCTATCGGAATGTTTTCAAATTGAGCAGCACTTTTCCTTCTGTCTGTTACCATTTCATGTGCTGTTGATTCAAGAGTCATAAATTGACATAATTCTGAAAGAATATAGTACAGGTGTTTCAACCTTGTAATGAAAGTTTCCAAATCGACACAGTGACCCACTTCATGGCTGCATTCACATAACCCGGGCAGGTTTAATCAACTTCTCTCAACATAACACCGCCCAACCACATTCTCCCAGATTATATATTATATTACCGCTCAAACCAAAAACAACAGGATGAGGCGGAACTTAATGAGTTATTAGTTTTTAATCACGAGGCATAATGTAATTAATATTCATAAGCTGTGTACAGTTTTCGAGAGGTTCTGAGTTCAGTTAGCTACCGTTGGCCCTGTGAAAACTTGGTCTTGGAAAGGAGTGAACAAGCTTTTTGCATTATCTTGACTGCTGAGGCCTTGTTTCAGCGTTGATTTGTTTTTTCCTGGCATAAGATAAAGCGGTGCGTACCAGGATGAATGGATAACGATTAGAAGAGATGTTCGTCCACGTTCAAGGTGATTTTCATTTAGGAAAGAAAATTGTCTCGTTTTATTTCGTGATCACCCCATTCCACTTCGGGGATGGAATACTTCGAAAATGTTCTGATTAAGACATGTTCAAATATCATTCAATTACATTTGAAAATTAGGAAACTAGAAAATATATAAGCATTTCCAGGTAGTATAAATGTGTATAGAGGGTGATAGACTCGCAAAATGAGGAGATATCTTTCAAATCTTGAAAAATGCATTATAAATGGATGACTTGAAAGATTTGATTGAATCAACTGCCACAGCTCAGCCATTCTGCATTCTCTCCCAGAATTTCTAAATATTCCTTCCCTAGGAATGAACTATGAGAATCAGCAACCTGGTTTGATTTAATGCCGCCAAAACGCAAGCCTGCATTTCCTCAAGAAAAGCCACATTTAGTATGCCAGATATAACAATGTCCACCAAAGTCCACCATTTCCATGCTCGATATTTCTATCAATAGTACTGGTTCATCAGAAACTCATCTCAGAATCATCGCCAACGCTGCATCTGAGAACTCAGCTTTTCATTCCCAGCGAGAAGCTTCTTCACACCCCAACAGCTTCTCAAATACACATATGAGGTCTGTTTCAGAATACTGTTCAGGATGAAGAGTTCGCTGATGTTCTAAGTTCTCATCCAGAGACAAACCATTCACCTGGTTGGTGATGTCACACTCACAGATTTATTGACAACTCTGCAGTGCATATCTATATTTTTGTACATTTTGAAGCATACGAGAGGAATTTCCTATGCTGTTCGGAGAAAATTTTCCGTATCTAGGAACGGTAGGAAGAGTATAGGTAGGTGTTGGATTTTTTTTTTGTTAGCAATGGTTCGTTTACTCCCATGTGTATTCAATGTCTCTACACGCAGAAGGAAACTGAGTCCTTCACTCCCTTGATATTAGAATAGCTATTATCATCATTTGATAAGAATCATCATCAGCATTTGAATTAGTGCAATATCGATAGGCCTGTATTCGTATTATATTTTTCAATATGTCTTATTCCCGGTGCGGTAGAGCTTTAATACAAATTCCTTCACATGTGAGGAATTCAATGTACGTATCACATGCATGAAGCATACTTCAGATATATTGGATTAATTCACGTATATATCAGCACGATTTGAATTCTCACCACTATACATAGACACAAGAGTGCTGTCATAACTCTTCGAGGTCTTACATGATTTCCAGAAATGAGAACTATAATATTTTCGACATGTCTGGTATCTAGATGATTCGCCTTGGGAATATCGGAAAAAAACATCCAAAGATGCTCATCAACCTAATGGCGTTCGACGATTTTATGATGAGGCTGGAATATCTGGTATTTTTTGTTTTTGGGTGTTCGATATGCTTCACGAACACCACAAAGGGCCATTCCCTTCATGACAATGTGGAAGTTACTATATGTAGGTGTATCCGCTAAAACAATCCAACCCCCTCCAAGGCTTGTCTGACCGAGGTCTCCGGGATACTTAGATTGTATCTTAACTTCGAATATGCCGTTATTGATTTCACTTCTTATATTATGCGATGATCTTCAAACATTACCACAGTAACTGTAAACACTACCACTCACAATACCAGAGGTTTGTTTAAAAGACGCCTTCGTTCAGTTTCCTGAAGGCTATTCTTTCAAGCACTGATCTCGTTCATGAAGGCCAAAAGTCGTCCTTGTCTTTCGAGAAATGAAAAACGAGGTTGGTCCTTGAGCCATAGGAAGGCGTTGAAGGATACTTCCATTTCTAGATTTTTTCGAATTTATCAGAATCCTTCAGATTATGTTTTGCAGAATGTCACCTCATTAAATTTGTATTGGGTTATTGAACATTATAGGGATTCCCTTTCGTGCGCTCCAAGCGATAAGAAAAATACTCTAGCATATGGCAAGGTTGTGTAGGTCATTTTCAAATTATTTGTTTTTTCTTGAAGAAAAATTCTGCGAGACAACGAAATTGGAATTTTGGAAACGTCCTGCTTCCAGATCATAATATATTGATGAGTTTGCGAGATGGTGAACATGAATAACTCAATAGAAGTGAGGTATATAAAAATGTGCAATATATGATAGGTAATTCTGACATTATAAACAAGTATCTCCAAAATACATTTTGTTTGATAACTGGAAAACTGCATTCGAAATAAAGTACGGCAATTGATTTTATCGTTCATTGAAATATAGAAATATAGTCAGAGGCGTATTCCAAGAAAGTAACATCAATTTTCATCATAGAGAATGATAGATATTGTATCTGTGTACACATTGATTAAGTTGGCATGCTATGTTTTCCATGCACATTCACCAAAGTGCCTTACGAATTCCAGCAGTCAATACTTTTCAAAAATCTGTAAATAAAATTATTTTTCATCGCCCTCTCACGGCTCAACAGTGCATTTTTGTATAGAGGTAAGATCGATGTATAGGAAGTCAAATGATGGTGTTATCACTAAAGGAGTTCCGACATCTCTCGATATCGCCTACTTTGTAGAAATCGCAAGGCGTGGAAGAATCTTGCTAAATTTCCGAAGTTTCAAACCAAATTTACAGGCATCTTTCGAGTTCACATTTTTATTTTCATTTTTTTTTCATGGAAACGGTGCGTTATAGTCCCAACTCAAGAAAAATCTGTGATAATAGTTTATTTACTCACTTTTGGTACATGAAATAGAACGAATGTCGCAGAATGGACTGACCATGATGCAATCACAATACACCCATTCAACTACCTAATATGATATCAATACCTGCCTAATGAACTACTAATATTCTTGAACAAAATATGCCGAATATGTGACACTAGTGACAGATATGTCGAATCACGATCAACGGATCAAGATCACGATCAAGATGTTTCCGCACGGATTACGGATTATTTGTTGCGCCCTGTCGGATTTGCGTCCTGTCTCTAGATGCTTCAATTCAACTATTAGTGAATTCGTGCATCATCAACTCGACTCAACGGATTTCGAAAGAAGGAAAACATATACTTGAAAGTCTAGTTCGAGTTCATAATAAGATTCGAAACGTATTTAAAAATTTTCCAAGAAATTTCGTTACGTTACGTTCCGAAATCGTATTCAATCGTTCATATCGAGGGTTAGACTGACGAAACAATTGAAGAGTGGGCACACCAGAGAAATTAAAAACATCTCAGTGGTATGTCTATTTTGGTGTCTACTTCACCATGCAGAATTTATGGTACGTTGTTCACGGACACCTTGTATATTGTCCTGGCACCCTTCATATCAGCCCTGAGGTTTTAAGCCTGGATAAATTGATATGGGTCAGCTCATTGATAAATAGATTTCTCCTGCCGATGTATCTCAACGTTCTCCAAACATTCAGCTTTTGTTGCATACAATAATTTATTTCGCTAATGGCCTCCAAGTGAGCACAAAACCCACCGACCGAACGGAGATCTCAACACAAAAGTCACACAAGTAAAGCATTGTTGTCGAATCGGTAGCCAAATGGCCGACGGACCATCGGCCCAGACATTCAAAAACCTTCTTACAAAACCCAAATTACCCTGCCTACCTCGGAAACGGCTCTATTTATTTATTACCCCGCCCGAGTTGCCGGCAAAAACCGGAGCAAAAAGTTGGACTCTAGCGCAGTTTCCAGTGTAAGCTCTCGGAAGGGTAGCACAAGCGTCTAGCTCCACCACTTCTATCGGTGGCTCTCTGGATTCTCGTGCGTAGATGACGTCACTGAAAACACCAGATATGTGCGAGATGCAATTATTTTTTTTCTAAAAAAATCGAGCGAGTGAATGATAAAGTGAGCTATGGATCTGACAGCCAACGCTTACAGCTTCTGCTCAATTCCTCAAGAATAATTTCCCATGATTTAAAGTTTTTCTAGAACCCTCAACAAAAAGACTTGATTTCGTATAAGAGAATACCCTCAGCAAAAAACTGATTTTCATTATGTAACAAATCAATGTATATAGCCGCCCATGCTCTCTTTTAAATATATTAAAATATTCTTCAGGAGGCTAAGCAACACATTTTTCATTAATACAGATTCAAAATCATCATTCATCAACTCCAAGGCAATTCCTCTAATACCCTATCGCTCCATCTTTATCACTTGGAGCTCATAGTAGAAGATCCGAACCTAAATCGACCTTCACCGAGCTGATAATAGAACGAAATATATTTTATCATGAATTTAGTATATTAGAAAAAATATTAAAAATGGGTTCGCTAAAAAAATCCTGGGCAGACTATTTTTAATTATTTTTCGAAAAATGATTTTTAATTAAATGTTGCAACATCAGGATAATAAAAAAAAAATTTCCTGACTGAAAGTATAAAACGTATAGATTGTGCAGCCGTTGGGTTGTCTACTATTTACCTGGGCGACCTACAGGGTTGTCAGGTAAACACAGGTATATCGATGCCAGTTACTTTCACTGGATTGGATAATTAAAAAAAATTTATATCATCATAAGCGCTGTTTAATTGCGAACACGTTGATATAGGGTTGTCTGCGAAAATTCCGGTCCTATTAGGGGTTTGCGAATTTTAAAGATTTTAATTTCAACGCGCGTGGAAGTGTGTGACTGAGATCCGAGGTAAGTATTTTGTGTAATAATAAAGGACCCAACATCGCATCATGAATGGATTAATAATTAATGCTATGCCTCATCGATTCGGGTACTATTAATATTTGAAATCGATGCTAGGTTTGCAATTTTATGCAATAGGAATGGCCGTTACCTGGCGGTATTGCTTATCTAAGTAGTTTCGTATGGTAAGCGGTTCACAAATAATACAGGAACTAAAGTATGTGAACTCCGGAACGAAATTACACTATACTGGATGTTTCAATTTGGAGAAGTAAATTTATGATTGAAGATCTTGAAATGAACTAGAGTTTGAGTGATGTTATTCCATATAGGCATTTGTAAGTCTTGACAGTTTTACATATGACAAAACGGAACCCTAGCTTTTGAAGCCATGACAACTAGAATTGTGAACGAAACTTTGATGGCGTTTATGTCCATCTTTCTGAATCTTGGGATATCAGAAAAGTACTTATCTAATCTTAAAAAATCTTGCGATTTGGAGTGGAAAATCTGAAAAATCCACCAAGAATAATGTGATTCACGAATTCATTGAATTGTCTTACCGAATTACACTCAAAAATATTCTTTTCAGCTCGAAGTGAAGTTGACATTTTCAATTCGAGCTTTGTTGCCTTCAGCATTCAACTCAAAAAATTACCAGGCAAAATTACCCGTCCTACGGGCTCCTAATTTTTCGAAAGCAATTTTTTTCGTTTAATTTCTAGGCAACATAAATATTATTGAAATATCAATCAAGTCTACCTCGACAAAAAAACTTTTGTGTAATTATAAGTGATAAATTGTCATCATTTTTTTCTCGTCATAGAAAAAATATTATCATTATCTAAAAGGCATTGTGACTATTCGCTCGCTGTTGATTTCGTCACTTGGAGAACAATGAAGATTTGAGGAAGATGGTCGATTAAGGCCAAGTAAGGTTAGATCGTTCAGAAGAAGTAGTTTTTTTATGCAGGAAGGATATTTTTTCGTTCCTTGTACTACGTTATTACCTCTTTGGGATTCAGAGAGCCATCGAAAGAAGTGGTATAGCTAGCTTGCAAGGATAACAGAATCGTCCCTTGCGTCCAGAGACTATTATGCGACTGGCCCTTACAATAGGAAAACAGGGAAATAGGAATTCATTTCATTAGACGGAATGGTGCAACTTTGGATCGAGTTCGGATATGTTTAATGGGATTTCTGTTTTACACGTTCGGGGCTGTACCTAAAGAAAAAAAACCATCTAATGCCTCGTGCTACGAAAGTAATTCATGTATGTACCAAGGGTGGTAAACATGGTGTTATGTGAAACAGAGGTCACTCGGTTAACCACGAGCCACTCGAACACAAATAATAATTTGAATATTCTATATAATTTTATTTTTCGATTTGGTGACCCTATGTTCGATTATTTTTGACGATATGATGATTAAAAAGTCAGAACAGTGTTACAACGTAACGAGTTGCATCTTTTGGGCGACAAGATACAAGAAACAAATAGAAAATTATTGAAAAAAGGTGGTTGAGCACCAACTCACACTTTTGTTTTTTCATTGCTCGCCTCAGTGACTAAAAACCATTTTTCACGAGATGAGCAATAATTCTGAATGATTTTTCATCTCCTAGGAATATTCGGAATGATGATGCATTTGTTTTTTTTTTATCATTTATCTCACGAGAATATCTTAACGAATCAATCGTATCAACCAATTTCCGTTTCTTAATAGAGATTGATGTACAAAACCAAAAAATTTAGCCATTTTCAACACTGCTGAACCTTAAACACCCTTGTTTACGCTTAGGAAATAGTTTACCTTTCTCAACTGCTCTACAATCTATAATCACCTTTCATTCTATCATATGTATCACAACCATTCACAACGAATACTATGAAACCCGATCAAAACTTTATGGTTTTCGTAAACGTAATAGTCCAGTCACCCTGTACTTCACAGTGGGGCTACCTGGAAAAAGGTCCGAAGTTAACGATCTTTTCATATGATGGATGTGGCAAGTCTGTGGTGTAGAATCCAAGTTTTCCAATTCGAGGACCCTGTGCTAACTTCAGGGCATCCGAAAAACTAGTAAATTTTCGGACTTTTTTCAATATTTTGCTTATAACTCCTAAACAACGCGTTCAAGCGGAAAAAACTGTAGATTCCTCATAAAAAAAGAGGAATGTTGTTTCTTTACGAAATTTTTCTCCGGGCTTCCGTTTTCAAGATACAGGGCGTAAAAAAAATGAAAAAAATTCAGTTTTTTGCTCTTATCTCAGGAACCGTTCGAGCTACGGAGCTGAGCCTTTGTACACACTTCATCATTAATAATGTCTACTTCTAAGGCTCTTGATCATTTTCCTTGGACATGTCAGTGGCGAAGAGTTCAACGCCTCGTAAGGGTTTAACCCCCCTAACTTTCCTTCCACTGGAGAAATTGTAATTGTCAAAGCACATTCTGAAGCGCCAACGTCTTTCACACAAAAAAGGTCCTCTTGCTTCAATGCTCTGAGGAGAACAGTTGTCGAGAAAAAAGGCGATTTATGAATGAAAACATACCAAATCCTACAATCATTTTTTTTCGAAAAATATTCAACTTATAGGTAATTGAAAAAAAATAGTAGAAAACTCTCCGCCACCACCCACGTTCGAGTCAGTTTGCAAGACCTATGTGGACTACGTTCAGAAACACTTTGGGTGTAATTCCATAGTAGTGTTCGATGGATACCCAAGTGACGTTGCTCATCAGTGCACCAAAGCAGCTGGAAGACATCGCAGGGCTTTGCTGCATTCTTCGACAACATTCGTATTCTCATCATTAACAACGGCCGTAACACTGCCACAAGAAAAATTCTTGTCCAACAACACAAACAAGAAGAATTTCATTTCGTTGCTGATGACTCAAATGGAAACAAAGGGTATTGAGGTTAAGCAGGCAATAGAAGATGCTGATGTCATGATAGTGAAGACTGCGATATCTAAAGCTTCTGACTTCGATAGTGTTACTAATATAGGTGGAGACGTAGATCTGTTAGTATTACTGACTGCGTTGGGCTCTGTATTTCCAAAAGAGTGGGAGAGGTAATGTTCCTAGTACTTTGTATTCGTCATCATCTTGCAAATACAATACTCAGGATATTCTTTTCCTCCATGCAGTTAGCAGGTGTGACACTACATCGAACCCTTTTGGAGTGGGAAAGAGGAAAGTCCTCTCTATTTATGAGAAAACCCATTTTCTGTCTGACATTGTTAGTGTTTTCAAAGATGAAGATGCAACACCACGCCAAAACATGGTGGAAACATAGACACAGACACTGTGGACGATCTTCGCTACCGAATATTCTCGAACTCTGTGGCAAAATCCAGATTTCACCTTGCCCGATTGCCCGCTACACGAGACGCTGCCCGGTACCATTCTTTTAGAACTTATTTACAAGTGCAGACGTGGCTGGGCAACGAAGAGTCACCGTCTGTTTGGGGCTGGACTCTCACAAAACGAGGGTTGATACCCATAACAACGACCACAGATGCAGCTCCAGAAAAGTTGCTGCACATGATACAATGTAAGTGCATGACAGGTTGTAGCACCGGAGCTTGCAGCTGCAAAAAAGCAGGACTCCGGTGTTCAGCCATCTGCAAGAATTGTGCTGGAAATGCTTGTGAGAATTCGCCTGAAACCGAACTCAACGAGGAAGATACCGACATTGAGTGCGACGAGGAGGTCATCATGGATGAGACCATTGCTCAGGACGAAGATGCCGACCCACCATTGGGAACAACAAAGTAAAGACTTTTTATTTGTAATCATTTTACTCAGTTAATAAATTGAAATCTTATTGAGAAAGAGGTTCCCATTGTTCAGGTTATTGAAAGTTATTCATATACGGATATTGAAACGTGAAAGATAAAAGTTACTTGAGAAAAACGTGCATTATTCGCAGTTTTTCGATATTTGGAAGAAATGTCGATACTTCAAAGCGCCATATCTCGGTACCTATCAAATTTTGAGCAACGGTTCATGGATGTAAATTGTTAAAAATTTTATGCTCTACAACTTTTGTGATAGAGTATTTTTGACTAAAGTGCTTATTTTAGTAGTAATAAGCAAAATACTGGAAAAAGAGGCGAACATTTTTGGTCTTTCGATTGCCCTGAAGTTTGCACAAGGTTCTCGAATTGGAAAACTTGGTTTTTACACCACGACATACCCACTTACAACATATCAAAAGATCATCAACTTCGGACCTTTGTCCAGGTAAGATGTACCTGGTGACTGGACTATAAACTCAACTGCACTTTCTGGAAGAAAAATAGGTAAATCTTGGTGTCTGCTATAACAGTGAACATGGTTATGTATTTCAACCAAACAATAATACACATGCAGTGCAGGCAGTCTCAATTTTTCCAATGTCCTGAATAAGGTTTCACATTAACAATTCTCACGCGTTCACATAAACATCTCTCACGCGTTTTTTATATAAATGATGAGTATACATATGCGTTGTTCGAAATTGTTGAATTTCAGAGCACATTTCAAACGACTGCTGTTTCGTTATTGGTCGAATAATCTTGCACTTCCACTCATGAAGCAAGGTTGTCAGAACACCATTTATAATCAAGTTATTGAAAAGTTGTTCGAGTCCTGTCGTTGAATTGAACATAATAGGAGGAACCCATGATATTATAGCTCATTCTCGACTTTTTCGAGCAACCAGCATGTCCACAGATGTCTTATTCTCATAACAAAATATCAAGTGGCAACAATGTGCTGAATGCTGAGAACTGACAAGACCACGCCCACAAGTCGTGCGCCAGGTTGTCACGTTCACCGATTTGAATGTCCTCTTGTGGGAATTATTATAATTATTATTCACAGAAATGTGATATGATCAATGAGCCACAAATCATAAGGGGACATTCTGAAACAATTGAATTCTTATTGCTAATTAGGAAAATTACCAATAATCGTGGCGTCAGTCTCTACTGGCGGTGAATTGTAAATTTCTAGTCGTTCGAAAATTACCGTAAGGAACCTCAGTCTTGACAGCGTAAGAAACCTCAGTCTTGACAAACCCTCACAGTGGCAAAGTATGTGTACTGCTGTTCCCTTCTCTTCCGAACCTGCACAGCATATCTTCCGCCAGATCTATCGTACTATTCACAGAGATGTAATATAATCAATGAGCCACAAACCATAAGGGGACATTTTGAAACAATTGAATTCTTATTGCTAATTAGGAAAATTACCAATAATCGTGGCGTCAGTCTCTACTGGCGGTGAATTGTAAATTTCTAGTCGTTCGAAAATTACCGTAAGGAACCTCAGTCTTGACAGCGTGAGAAACCTCAGTCTTGACAAACCCTCACAGTGGCAAAGTATGTGTACTGCTGTTCCCTTCTCTTCCGAACCTGCACAGCATATCTTCCGCCAGATCTATCGTACTATTCACAGAGATGTAATATAATCAATGAGCCACAAACCATAAGGGGACATTTTGAAACAATTGAATTCTTATTGCTTATTAGGAAAATTACCAATAATCGTGGCGTCAGTCTTTATTGGCGGTGAATGGTTAATTTCTAGTCGTTCGAAGATGACCGTGGCATTAGTGATGATTTTAGCACAAAAAAATCGAACGAAAGATTCTCAAAACATATGGAATTGTATATGTATAAGTATGTGAGTGATGTTTCTACTTGAGGACAAAAAGTCCACTCGTCCATTACCCCAAGTGCATTCTTTTGCTGAATTAAGGAAGGATTTGCGTGGGTATGGAGTTATCACATCGAATCACGCCATAACTCAGGACCTTTTTATCAATAACAATTCTATCAGAGTTCAATTCAATCAATCAAATCTTGAAAGAAATAACTTGATCGGCTGAAAGAAATGGGACTGCAAATATCTTCGCCAGATTTATCACATTTGCCACAAATCAATAACGATCAACCAGTATATTTATTATTCGGTTGACAATCCGATGAAATCCTTTTCTGAGTCGCCTGTTCACATCACATCGTTAAATCTTTTGTTCCTGTAAACCTATTTGCTCGACGAGCTTTGGCTCTAAGCTCCAGCGTGCGTCGTTTTTACCGAAGCTGCCTACCTCTACACGAGCTTTTGTTGTCACATGCCTAATATCAGAATACCGCTCTCGATATATGGAATATTAGCTGCTTCAAAATCTAATGAACAATTTGGATTGTTCTCAAAGGACTGATGATTTCGCAGGGGAACACTACCTGCCGTAATTAGCCTGGTGTACTAGCAATATTATGCTTCTAATTCACTAGAGATGGAACATATATTAGGTTGCTCATTATAGACGTTATTAGTTCTGGTTTATTCTGGAGTGGAATGCGGGAGGCATTTTATATCAGACGTTTTGGTTTTCAGGTTTGACGTGATACCTCAGGATCCAATGTCTTTCAATTGGTTTCCTAATTCAGATGTTTCAGTTAGATGCTTTGAATATTATGATTTCTCTTCAGGTTCACTTCACACTATCTAATATTCAGTTTCTGTTGTTTGAAATAACCACTGATAGGGCACTTGAAGAACTTCAAGAAGGCATCAATATCGATGAAGCCACCTCTTTAAAGTTGATTCAATCATAGCCAAGAATCTTCTTCCAGAGAAGCAAACTGCCGCTGTGATATAAAATATATATCAAAATAACAAGCTTGAATGTCAAGGTATTTTCTTATTTTTTCCTGCTCATGGCAAAGCATTCCAAAAAGTTTTGACATTCTATAGACAAACGAGTTTTGATGAAGAATTGTTCTACAGATCTCAAGTTGGACAACGAAAGATGTGAGGTTGTGAGCTCGTCGAGTATGTCAGACTAGTATTCCTAATATTTTTGAAAGAACTCAAATATACGTTTGACATATTTTGGTTGGGTGATATCACATTCATGAAATCAAAATATAATGATAATGAAAGGGAATGTGGACTTTTTTACGTACTCATTACTGTAGGTATTTGAATAAGAAGTATTGAACTCATGTTTCTGGAATACTTGGTTGGTTCAAAATCTACCGAGTTCATCTATTGAATGTAAGACTAATACCAAAAGAATAGTAATATTCTCAAGTATTGCGTACGTATAACTCTATCTTCTGAATAATTGTATTCAAGAAGATTCACTGGATTTGACGATTTGTGTCCACATATATGATTCATTGTTGGACAGAGATATTTGAGAAGTTGTTGAAGGTATCATATGATGAAGGTCTGAATAGTTATTCTTGTCAAATATCTTTTCGAACAAATGACTTTTTTATGTACTCAGTACTGAAGGTATTTGAATAAGAAGTATTGAACTCATGTTCCTGGAATACTTGGTTGGTTCAAAATCTACCGAGTTCATCTATTGAATGTAAGAGTAATGCCAAAAGAATAGTAATATTCTCAAGTAATGCGTACGTATAATTCTGTCTTCTGAATAATTGTATTCAAGAAGATTCACTGGATTTGACGATTTGTGTCCACATATGATTCATTGTTGGACAGAGATATTTGAGAAGTTGTTGAAGGTATCATATGATGATGGTCTGAATAGTTATTCTTGTCAAATATCTTTTCTAACAAATGACTCAGGAAATATTGGGTTTGCAGTCTAGCACTCCTGTTTTTGCAACGCATCCCCTAATGAACCTAATATGGACGTTGATGTGGTAGCCTCTGACTCTGATAACTAAATTCGACAATAAATCAGTAGCGATCGCCAGATATTCCACTGAGCTCTGCTTTATTCTCCCTAATAGTTGCTGAAACAATTTCTTTGTATCTAGTCTAGCTTTGACCCCATTCTTTCAGAGGGATGTAGCCACTTAGTGTGTACAAAAAAACAGATAATTCCATCCGTATCCTGAGGAAGACAATGGGTCACAAGGTGAGAGGAAAATAGACAGTCAACTGATGGAGGAAAGTTCCCTGCAATCGTGTTTCATGTTGTTTTGATACAGGGTGTATTCGGATTTGCAGCAATGAATGGAGTTGGTTATTTTTAGATTCAGAATGGGGCCTTAGGGCTATCTGTCTCCATGCCATGACTTCTTCAGATCTATTGTGTCTGCCCGCAAAATCGTTTAGAGTTCTTTGGCTAGCCCCGCCTTGCCTATGATACTCCATAGGCTAGCTTTTTGATGTCCTGTGTATCTTTGGACTCTTGAGTTTTCCTTTTCCAGGGTAAGGAACGTCAGTCTTGACAGCGTAAGAAATCTCAGTCTTGACAAGCCCTCACAGTGACAGAGTATGTGTACTGCTGTTTCCTTTTCTTCAGAACCTGCCCATCATATCCACGATCCATTAGTATCCACGATTTATTATTCCTACTTGACCTCGTACCCTATATGTGCTGGTGATACTCATACTTTAGAGTTTGTCTGTGCTGACTGCCCAGTTCATTGAGGGTTTCTCAGCAGTCTCAGACTTGTTTTGATTGATTGATTGAATATATTTATTACCCCAAGAAACATAGTTGTTCATAAAAGGGATACATAAACAATATACATGGATCGACTCAGATGGTTCAATATACATAATGTTATACATACAATTATAAAATAATAATAAGATAACGAGAAAATCCGAACAATCGTGCAATTTCAACCTTGTATTTTATGAGTAGGTATTCAAATAAGAATTGGAATTATCAATGTCTCTGAAGCAGATATTTTTCCAAGTTAATTTTGAATCTAGTTGCTCCCTGTATATTCCTCAATTGACTTGGTAATGAGTTGTATAGAACGATTCCAGTATGAAAAATGGATAGTTTGCCGATATTTGACTTATACGTATTTGCTATCAGTGAATTTGATTGTCTTCTTCCATGATTATGTAATGAATTGATTCCATTGAAATTCAATTTCAAAATTCCCAATTTATATTGGACAAATTGAATAAAACAACATATTTCAAGTTTGTGTGATGATGTCAGATCTAATAAATCTTTATGTTTCTATAAATTCATGGTTCCTCATATAAATATTACCTAGGTATTGAAATTTTCAGTTAATGAGAGAGACATAAATACTCTTCAAGTATCTAGTAAAAATAAAATTTCGTATATTGAATAAAATGCCTGTAAGTAATGGGATTGAGTTTGTTTCTCAGATAATCTATATGTTTATTCCATGATAGTCGTTCATCAATATAAGGACCTGAAAATGTTTTAACATCTGTAACAATTTATTATAATTCAGAAATATTTTATGACTTGTACCCAAAAGGATATATTCTCTAAATCACTCTTCATGTTCATGATAATATTACTTGAATATTTGGAGAAATGAATCAATGTCGTGTCATCTACAAATAATTGCAGTTTTCCTCTCAGTTCCAAGTTCGACATGTATTTGAATTTATGCATGTAGATTGAAAATGAAACTGGTCCAAAAAGTGACCCTTGCGGTACACCACATGAGGTACACCTCAACATATTGCTTTGACTGCCGCCTGGCTATCCGAGTGGTTCTACCTTTGAACTTTTGCCTTATCAATTCTTGCAATTGTTGCAAAAGTTATTGAAACCTATGGTACTTCCGACTTCATCGGAAGCGAACGCTAGGGTTGAGCTGTCAACTTTATTATTCCATGAGGAATCTGAATATGACCGAACTATTAGTGGAATCATTTCTCATAACGTCATGAGATAATATTATTTTTTATTTTCATGACCAAAATGTCATTAAGTGTACGGATATGTACCACGCTAGATGATCGATTAATCACATATTGACGATCTCATCTTTGGCGTCAGGTGAAAACTTCTCATTCATAAAGGTTAGTTAGCATACAAATTCATGTTCAATGGACTGGTCACATCTATATCACGTATACGTGTCTGGTTGGTTGCGTGCAGTTGCATATTATTATGTATGTCCTCGATTCCCATTTCCTTCGAATTATTTTGTAGGTCAGAAGGTGGGTTAAATTTCATTTTCGGAATTATGGGATCTTGTCGAAGAGGGTTATTATGAGTTCGTAGAGAAAGTATAGTATGCTGCTGCCCTCGTGCTTAAAACAATCGTTACTAAAATGACGTTCATAACACTTGTTACATAATATACTATTGTGTATCAGTGAAAAAGTTATGAATATCAGTTTACTAATCTCGTGCACCAGAGCTAACTCATTGATTTACCCACATGGTCTCTAATACTCAATTGTCATTTCTTCAACTTATATCATCTTCACTTTCACTCAATTCGCAAGAGGAGCAAGAAATATACGGAAAACTTTTTCCACACACCCACTGGCTGATTCGGAATAGAATAAAACGAAATGTAAAACAAAGTATCAGCCGGAAAAGAATTAAAAAAGTTTATATTAGATTTGAATATTTGGGGAAATTCGACATCATGGAATTAGAATTTCAATTGAAGTGTTGAACGTTTCTCCATGTTTCTATCTTGCTAGAAACTTTCAATACGATCTGATTTTCCATCTCTTCCGCTGGAAAGTCTTGTGAACATTTTGTATCCATAAAGTGAATAAACTAGGAAAAGTTCTTTCGAATTAATGGAAACGCTTTCGTTTGATAGTTTTTGGAGAAATTTCCATTTTCGCCGCACTTAGTATTAGATGAATAGTATATGTAAGTTCTTCCACCCTAAGCAGCATTACCCTTGCATTTTCTCATTCGTTATTTTTTTTTTTATCATGTTGTATTCGAGCAGAAATTCATCTGTAGGTTTTCAGTTTTCTACTCCATATTGCAAGAACGTTATACTATGTAGAATGTCAGGCCAATGATGTCAAAGGCAAAAATCCAAAAATTTTGCCTCATAGCCCTACAGGCTGTGCTATTTCCTCTGAAATATTCGGAAAAAAATATTTGACCTATTTGAACAAATGAAAAAAATTAAAAGTTATGGAAAGACTACTGCGGATTTTCGTTCTTCACTCTCACTGTAGAACTTTACGAACAATTCTTACATTGACGAAGCTGAAGATATTGTAGGAAGATGCCAAATGACATAAAAAAAAATTCATCATTTCAGGTTTTTTGGCATTTTCTCTCCTCTTTTTGTATGAAATGAGTATATTCAATATACGTTTGCCTCAAAATGTTACTGAGTTCAGAGAATTTTCCTATCAGTGAGCCTAAAAGAAGAATTTCCCAGCTTTGTATTCGTATTGAAAAAGGTTTGGAGAAGAGAAATGAAGGTATATAGGAAAATTATTGAATTTTCACTCAGCTTTGGACGTTTCGGAAACGGAACATATTCCGTTTTCAACATAAAAAATGGAAAATTCGTATTTGTCTTAACACTTCTCAGTTCTCAGTGACAATTGGTGACGTTGGCAATCGAATGAGTTACAGGATGTGTTCATTAATCAATCTTGAATTTACCATTTTCTTCTTCAGATTTTGGTAGTGAATACCATATCTATATCAACTGAACAGGAAGCAATGCTAATGTCTCTGTTAAGAAGAATACAAGCAGATTCTTTGATCTTTCTCTTCTGGTTGTTATCTTCTTTTCCAATGATTTTGATAACATTCCACTCTTCCATCTGTTGTCCATCTGTAAGGATAAGTTCAGCTAGTTTCGATTCGTCGATGTGTCTTCTCTTTATATTGTACTTATGTTCCTTCGTCCATACTGAAATCCACCTGTATGAAACTTTCCACAAACACAAGGTATACTGTGAATACAATTGTCAAAAAATTGTGGATAAAATTGTTTGCTTCTTGATTAAATATGAGCAGAGAGGAAGAATTTACAAATTCCAGACACAACTAAAAATGGCCATTCAATTTTTTTGTGAAATGGAAAAATGGAATACTGTTGAAGCTCGGTAGATCGCACCATTTTCGAGAAAAAAGAACGGAAAAGCGATAAAATGCTGAGTTCTCCTTTCAACACATCCGTTCAGATTACTGGATTTCAAATACACAATGAATAAGAATTATAAAGAAACGGCAAAAAATAAAATAATAATAGAAATTCTCAGATTTTCGTCTGCGAAGCTTTGAATTGGTAAGCGACAGTGCTATACTAAAACTAGACTGTTCGGTTTTGATTCATACATAACTGCCAGTTGGGATCCACTGATTCCAAAAGGAGACGACTTAAGAGTAGATCTCTGATAACACGAGTATAACAGTTCATTTCTGCCACTGGAATATTATGCTCACCAGTGCAGTATTTGTGAGTATATAACTGGAGATACTTTCAATCAATCAATCAGAAGAAATAAATCTGAGGTTCTCAATACTTCAGACAATCATTAAAACTTCGTACAATGTTAGGGCAACAATTCAAAATAGGAGATTCGACATTACTTCCTCGAGAAACCACATATTACTTGTCGAAGAAAAACAAAATGTTGATATCGTCTACAGAAGGTCAAAACTTTGGGATTCTTTGCCGATGGAAGTATTATTCCCAAGAACTTATAACATCCAACCAAGCCAAAAGTTTAAAAAAATCTTAGATCATTATGAGAATTTCCTTTCGTGCTCTACAAGAGATATGGAAATAAGTTGTTGTTTTTAAATTGTTGTAAAATTGTTCTATCCGTCATTCGGTTGCCCCCTCACGAGCAACCCTCAGAAGTCTTCGAAAGTCTTGTGCGAGCCAAGGAATGACGGGGGCCTTACCTTTTAACGTGTGATCCCAAACACTTTCTTAGGCCATCAGAAAAAGTCTGCGTTCGTGGGGCTCGAACCCACGATCGATACCTCGACGTGAATCGATATTGAAGCATCGAAGCACTGAGGTACCGAACAGTATATGTAATGAATTCGATAACATTTTCTGGCCAGCTTTTCCACAGGGTTCAAGCTCGCGTTTTATAGATGTGTCAATTCGAAAAAAAATGATTTCTCAATCAGAACTCTCAATTGAGCTAAGCTGGTATAATTTCAGAAATTTAGAAATCTGTCCATTTCCATATTGTTACATACAAACAAAGCTCGCCGTCAAATTTTGACGTTTGTTCAGGACTACTGAAACAATCATTGCATCGAATACAATTCGAACTTCAAAATCTTCGAGGTTATACATCTCAAACTACCTGCACAATTACAAATTTTGTCAGTTCAACAGAATAATCCTCCTGCTTCGCGGTCGAATTATTTCAACTATTAAACTGACACTCTTCGTAATCACTACTGATTTCACAGGGTTCATGTCTCATTATTAGTGTGCAATACTCCACCAGTATATTTTACTATCGAAAATAAGAAAAAAACTTCATATAAACATAGGTCGAATAATGTTTCGCGAGCTGCAGCCTCCTGAAGGTATGGTACCATGAAGATGGTTTTTATTTTATATCTTCGAAACTGTTGTTAGCCAAATTATGAAAATTTTGAAGAACGGTCAATCGTCTTATATGTCTGCTAATGTGCGATAATAATAATAATTTGAAAATTTCATCCAGAAATAGGTCGAACTAGGCGGTTGGTGGTATAATCACCCCAACTATTTTGAATGCGGTTTTTTTGCATCATCAGCATAAAACTATGAAGCTTCGAAACCTTCTGCATTGAAAAGTTTTCCTCGTTTAACTTCGAATGGAAGCACCGCTCTCGAGTGAAATAGATTTGAAAATTACTTCACATGTCATAAAAATACAGAATGAAATTTTAAAAAATTTAGAATTTGAGCGTAGGCCATGAAAAACGACCACTATATTTGGGAGAGGATCTCCTGATGAGAATAAATGTTAATATTTTGCGTGCTTCTCAAGCTGAGTCATCAGGTCCGACTATGCGTTCAACAAAATGGAAGCCAGCACTTTGAACAATTACTTCAGTGAAAAAAATGTCTCTCAGATAAATTAACTATTCTTTCATGAATTGAACAAATTTACAAGCCTTCTGTCACTTATTACATGTATTTGTCACTTGTCTCGATTACTTTTTCATGGCCTACGCTCAAAATTTTGAATTTTATAATTTCATAACGTGAATTAATTTTGAAATTGATTTAACTCGAACACGTGGCTTCCTATCGAAGTTAAACAGGTAGAACCTCTTCATGCAAAAGGCTTCAAAGTTCCATAGTTTCGTGCCAAAATTGCGAAAAAACCACACCTGAAAAATTTGGGGTGATTTTACCTTCCACCCCCCACAGTTTGACCCATTCTGAAATTATTATCACATATCATTGAACATAAGCAGATTGGTCGACTCGCAAATTTAATTGATTCTGCTATCGAGAGTTTCGAGCATTTAATGAAAATCTTCCTCAGGGTACCACCAATGATGAGAGTAAGATATGGTGCGCGTATTTGGCAATTATTACGTATTTAAAATTTCGGAAAAATCACTCGACCGCCTATGATTTCTCTACGTCACAACGAGCGAGACGTTGATTCTACATTTTTCCGCTAGATGGTGATGCTGCTATTGCTGCTGTGACGAGTGGAAATAAAATGGCAAATGGCATTTTAGGTACGCGGAACATATGTGACAGTTTGGAATTATTCAACTCTGCATTCGAAAAACCTGCGACAATTTCAAAACTGACAGATGTCATGATTGTGCAATGCAACAAAAAAAACCAACGGCTCTGCTAGCTTTATGTCAACCTAGCAGAACCATAGCTGAAAATTTGATATTTTGAAAATTTTAAATAGGTATACCATAATTTATAACTTTTTTATTACTAACTTATAACTATAATCACAAATTTTTCATATAATCGATAAGTTACTAATTTATTACTAATTTATTACCATATTCGCAAATTTCTAGCACTTCATTCAACAGGGAAAACCAACGGCTCTGCTAGCGTGCTGTCAACCTAGCAGAGCCATAGCTAAACAATTATTATTTTGAAAACTTCAAATATACTATTTTACTACTAACTTATAACTATAATCACGAATTTTTCACTAATAATTTCATGGAAAAAAAACGCCGATTTGTCTATCTCGATCTCACCTAGCAGAACCAAAACTCAAATCACATGTTTTTTGAAATTCTGTTGAATCGTCAATTAATTCATCACAAAATTTCCACATTCGCAAATTTCGAACACTTCAATTAACAGGAAAAATCAACGGCTCTGTTACCTTCATGTCAACCTAGCAGCACAATAGCTGAAAATTCAATATTTTGAAAATTTTAAATATACCATAAATCATAACTGAATCGTTTATTACAGAAAGGAACTATCTAACATTTATGACTTCTCGATGAAAACGATAAAAACTAATTAAATGGTCGACAGATTCTATCCAGCGCAGCTTGGCACCCTTCTGCAAGGAACGTCCAGTAGAATTGAATGAATTAATTACTTATTGACGATTCAACAGAATTACAAAAAACATGTGATTTGAGTTTTGGTTCTGCTATAGGTTGAGATCGAGATAACCAAATCGTCGTTTTCTCCTTTGAAATGATTAGTAAAAAATTCGTGATTATAGTTATGAGTTAGTAATGAAATAATTATAAATTATAGAATATTTAAAATTTTCAAAATATTAAATTTTCAGCTATGGTTCTGCTAGGTTGACATAAAGCTAGCAGAGCCGTTGGTTTTTTCTGTTTAATGAAGAGTAATAAATTTGCGAATATGATAATAAATTAGTACTAAATTAGTAACAAATTAAAGTACTATTGCAAATCCGAAATATTGAAGTTGTTCTGCTAAGTTTATTGGGGTTAGCAGATCGACGGAACCATTGCTCTCGAGAGGTCGAGTAAAATTTTTGAATCAAAAGCGCATCAGTAATTACACCATATCTTACTTCCATCATTGTACCACCTATTATAGGAGGCTGTGGCTCTCTTATGAAACATTATTCGACCTATGTTTATGTGAACTTTTTTCCTAATCTTTGAATCTGCTAGTGAAGTATTGCACGCTAATTATGGGACACCCTGTATTTAGTTGACTTTTGTTGGTTTGGCTAGTCAACAACATCTGTGCAACTCTTCCGAATATTATTGGACAAGACCCCCTGAACCTATCTTCTAAGATGCCACTGATCCTAACGGTCTCACAGACATCCTGGGATACGCCCAACGATTTCCATTAAGGTGTCGTAAATTAAGGCATTACTGGAAATGGGTAGACAAATACTTACATGACACGTTCTAATGAGTTATCGTGCTATCGGTGTACCTAATTTATTGAAATAGAGACTAAAATAGCCTCAGCATTAATCTAACAGTGCTTTGTTGACCTGTTCTCAGTACTAATGTACTGAAAACAGGTCGACAAAAATGATTTATTATTGCACAGGGATATTAATACTTTGAACGATTAAATTCAAGCACTTCTATATAATCACCATTACAAGTAAGTGGCCAGTATCTAGCAAACTGTTCAATGTAGTCAAAATGTGAATAGAAGAAGTTTCAGGTTGTTCTACCTATTATTCATACATTCTTCTGCTAGAGGTCACGATTATTCTAAAACAACTTGAAAAAATGACCATCAAACCTTCTCCTACGCTCATTCTCTACGGGTCAGGACTTTTAGCCCAGCAAACATATATTTGCGGTAAACTGAAGGCCCAATACATTGCTCCCATAACTAGATGTTGTGGCAAAATGACTAGCGTTGGTACGGGGGCATCAGGGGGCATCAAGAAAAGGACACTCTGGCCGACGTTTTCCCGACGGTCAATCAGTCGGCATTCATTCCATTGATTGGCTTTCAAATCCCCATACTGGCATAGTAAGTATAAAAAATGTCTCGACCTTAGATGATAAGATTGCGATCTGATAGGATCTCAATTTTGGAGGTTGACCTCATACATTTTCGTGAGTTGGTAGCGCTGATGGACCATTTTCCAAATGTCCTATCCATTCAGTCGTCTTTTTGCAACGGGTATATCGTTGGAATATCTCTATGAGAACATGACTAGCTACTCGTATAAGTATATATATAAACTTATGGAGTGAGTATCGGTGAAATGTAAAAATGTATTCTGAGAGAAATACACCATTATATCATTCCATTCGAATAATCATGGATCCTTCTAGGAGAATATACAGTATGTCTAAAAAACTTGACAATAAATTAAAAACAATTTTATTATTAATTTCAGGAAAAAAAGTCATTCAACTTGGGCCTAAAACCAAAAATTCAGATATCAGATATCGATTATTGTCAGTCGTATACGAGGTATGTCAAAAAAATAAATTTTGTTCAAGTGTAATAGATAATGTACCATTTCCATTTTCGATAATATCGAAAATTATTATCATATAAAAGAGTTGACTAGGATTGAAAACTACGGAGAACTACGTTCAAATATCTGATAACATCTATTCACGATGAGGATCATGTATTATTATTTCTTACAATAACTTATGATCGATTCATATTTCAAACTATTTTATTATTGATTTAGCGGAAGAAAGCGAGGAAAAAAGCATCCTTCATCAAAAGTTCTTCAAAGTCCAAAATCAATAATGCAGATATCATGCATATACTCATCAATGTTTTGAGTCATATCTCAAAAAATCCCTAATTTCTGTAGATCATACTCACGACTTTATCGAAATGATCTCATATGATGTTCCTATAATAATCCCATATTATGATTATCCTCAAATATGAAAAAATTCTGAAACATACTGTAATGATATTCCCCTCAGAGGGGCTTTAGAAACATCAGCAGGAAGGCAGGAGTACAACGATCATTCTGTATCACGCATCCCAGATTGCTCTCCAACCTCTCAATGATTCCTACATACACCAGCGTATTTCCGAACACTCAATATATGCCGCAGTGACAAATAACGTCACAGAAGATTCTGGAATGTTCTGGAAACAATCGATGGAACAATTAGAGAGAGAGGTTTTGTTCTAAGAAGCTTCTATACCTTTTCAACTTCAATTTCGGAATCGGTAAGTTATATTTCGGAAAAAGTAATCTCGATTTCAGAATTGGTTAGTTCAATTTCAGAAATGGTGAACTCAATTTCAGAATCGGTGAGATGGATTTCAGAAAGAGTCCATTCAATTTCAGAAATGGTAAGTTGTATTTCAGAATTGGTAGGTGCAATTCCAGGAAAGAAATCCTTATATTTGTTTGAAATGTTTTGAATTGCATGTGAAATCAACAAACTATATTTACAATATCTAACTTTTCAAAAACAATTCAATAACATATAATTATAATCTCAACTTAATCGACAGACATGTCTTCCATCCGAATCGCAGAAGGATAGTGGCGTTGCACATGATTATAAGATTGCCAACACATTTGAGGTGTTATCATTCGCATTGAATGTTCTGCACATTCTTCAAGACATCGCAGTCAGAATTCTATCTGGTTGAGCAATCTGTTCAGATTCCCGGCTATGATCCTTTGGCGATGCTCTTGCAAAAAGCTCTTCACTTCTGACTTGAAGACACCCATATATCTTCAATCGGCTTAAACATAGGGCTGTAAGGTGCCAATCTGCAAAATATAACATCTTGAAATTCTTCCTCCATGCATATCTCTTCTATTCTTGAATGTGCAGGTGCATTATCCAGAACTTTATACCACTATGGTATCTGCAGGATGCCCATTTCGAACGTACGCTCTCAAACACCGTTTCATCCACTGTAAACAATCTTCTCTTTTGGTCTTTTGCAATTGAAAACATTTCAAACAGATATAAGGATTTATTATCTGAAATTGAACCTATCAATTCTGAAATACAACTAACCATTTCTGAAATTGAATGGACATTTTCTGAAAATCATCTCACTGATTCTGAAATTGAGTTTACCATTTCTGAAATCGAACTAACCAATTCTGAAATCAACATTACTTTTTCCGAAATATAACTTACCGATTCCGAAATTGAAGTTGAAAAGGTATAGAACAAAAAGAAGAAGACGGAAGATCATTCGAGAACGTTCTCGAACCAAAGCCTGCCATGTGTTCTCATATATATAAACGGCCGAACAACTGCAGTCAGTCAGTCAGTTAAGCAGCGAGTGTCAGAGAGACAGTTATATACCGCGTGATATTAATCGACATGACATAAATAGTAGTTATATAAGTTCAATATAAATTAATGTTTCTTTAGTTCAAATAAATCAGTTCGAAAATAAATAGTGTCGTGTTCGCTTCTGCACCCGGATAACGTAACAATACATTTCAGCTTTTTAAGGAATATGAATTCTTTCATCGTTTTTTCTTCCGTATGATTGGGAGAATACTCAATGACCTATAGTGTTATCTGGAACATATAGGTTGAATGCCCAGCATTTGCCTTTCTAAAGATTGAGTAAACGAAGTTGTTGTATTTCCCGGCAACATCAAAGTCAATAAAACGATGAAGGGCCAATACTTATTTGCTTCACTGGCAAAGTGACTACAAGAATGTGAAAAGCCAACATATTTTTGACGCTGAAGTCATTCCCCCAGCAAAGAAAGCATTGGACCAATAACTTATTCCTGGTATTTCATTGTTTGTAGGGAGGTTATTCATGGCACTTCTCTTCACCACTGTACAGGAACATGCGACTAAATAAATTATATCTCCTATTCGACCATCTTTGATTTTTGTTGATTGTGTTATAGCGGGAGCATTTCTTTGGACATTTATTATTGCAATTCTAGGAGCAATAAAAAATCTGTTGTCTTCGTGATGAATGTTATAGTATTTCTTCTGGAAAGTAATGTTCTCTTTTGTTTCTGCTTGTGGGTATGTCCACAGTATATTTTCTCAGTATTTCCGGACAATTTCAGATTTATTTCTACTAATACTGCTTTTCCCAAGTGGGCACCTCTGTTCTTGGCGATTCAATTTCAAATAACTTCGGTTTCATAAATGAGATTTCCTTTTATAAAGGTGATGCTTCCCAGAAACTGAGGGGAATTATATTACTATACGAGTTTTCCTTCAGAGAAAGTCGATAAATTCCAAATACTTCTCCGCGCCGATATTTACCGTTCTTTCTCAATGTCAGTTGGAATTTTAATGCTCGAGATTATTCCAAGATTTATTGAAAGATCGTGGTATTATGGTAGTAGATTCTAGGTTGTTTTTGAAATAACTGAAAATGTGTTTATCTTTGCTGGAGAGGGATAGTATGCGAAGAATATCAACCAATTCAACAATATCCTGTCAAGAGGCTAAGTGATTTTTTATGTTACTATCGCATTAGTTGTCTGGGCATGCATCTCTGAGATATAAAAATCGATAGAAGTATTGAGAAATGTAACTGAGATTTTTCTCTAGGTACTCCCCTCGATTGGGAGAATAGTCAGAAAATGTTCACCATTGCCGATGAGAAACAAACCAACAGATGCCCACTAACTAATCATTACATTACAGTACGATAGGTCTGACTAAAGAACTGCTGTGCAGGTTCTGTCAGGAAGAAGAGGAAACAGCAGTACACATACTTTGCCACTGTGAGGGCTTGTCAAGCCTAAGGTTCCTTACGCTGGGTGAGGAAAACCAGAAGCCCAAAGATACACAGGGGATCTGAAAGCTATCCTATGGAGTCTCATAGAGGAGGCGGGGCTAGCCGAAGAACTCTAATCGATTTTGAGGGCAGGCACAATAGATCTGAAAAGGTCGCGATGTGGAGGCAGATAGTCCGAAGGCCCCATTCTGAATCTAATCTAACCTGATCTAACTAATCATTTGACTTCATTAGAACACCGTAGAAAGGTCAGCAACCTTTCACTCTTCTGAAGATACTTCTGTGGGAAAATGTTCCTTAGAAATCTCTGCTATTATTCAATTACTATTATAGCAATGCCAGTCAGACCAACTCAACAGGCCCAGTCAGTAGGTACGTTGTCAACCTTGAAATATGTCGAACAGTACTTTACCAAAGCTCGTTCAACTATAGAACGGCAAAGCTGTGGAAATCTCTTTGCCAATGAAAGTATCCCAAGAACTCATTTTGACCTCCAAATGTTCGAAAAAAATTCCAACACCTACCTCCTCTCTCTTTCCTTCCGAGGTACGACCCACGATGTTCTTTGAACAGTATATCAATTTTCTTTCGTGTGCTCCATCAGAAGAAAGAACATAATATATATAGGAGGGGAAGAATGAGGCATGATAATAGTATTCTTGCATTAGAAAACTTTCGTAATCATTAACTGTAAGATGTATAAACGCCATGTATCGTGTTGAAATCAAATCTATACGCTAATCGCGAAATCTCAATTGCCCCCACAGTATATTATGATGATAATTACTACAGACTATAAGGTGGAATATATGTTCCATGGTTCCATAGAGTGATAATTTCAATCGAGTGAAAAATATGTATATGCAGGTACCTAAATAATAGTTATTTATTATACAAGGGAAAAAAGTAGTAGATTTTAGCTCCAGGTTGTGTTGTCTCCACAACAAAAAACCGTGAGCTAAAATATCTAATATTTTTCACGTGTATGATACACTATTTTTTCTTTGTGACAGAGGAAAGGACGAATCAACATTGAGAAGATATTACATTATTTCGACATCTGAAAATTTTAAGTTTTTAACAGTACAACCTGCGTTGTAGGCATCTTCATCATTGTTTTGAAGTATTCAAATATCTGATGTCACTTCTGTCAGTATAATTCTGTGATTTGATTTCAGAAAATTGCGAATTTAGTGGTTGTTTAGTAATATATGTAACCGCGAAGTCGAATGGAAGATAAAAGGACCTGCAGTTCTTTCTCGGAGACGGTATTAAGCCATCAACAGTGTATATATATATGATAAATATCCGGGAGAAAAGTACCCACATTTTTTCCACAGGAAAAAAGTAATTTATGAAAAGTGACATTTTATAACCTGCCAACAGAGATGAAATGGATGTCTTCAAAGGTATGGCCACTCCTGTCAAGCCCAGTGAGATCAGCATTTTTTAGAGAAAATGCATGCTTGTGTTTTGTTTGCATTGGAATCTACCAAGTTATTGGATCCCAATTAGAGAATTGTTGCCGAGCCCATCTTTATGTTGTCAACATCTCTTCCTCGTTCGTTTCTGATTCGCCTGGCTGGTATTGGAGCCCTGGAAGAGAAGGCAGTATGGAGGGTACTATCATCCGCGAAGCTGTGTACTGGACATGGAGTTGCTTCCAACAAATCGTTGATATGGAGTAGAAATAGTGATGTTGTTAGAATTGATCCTTGCGGAACACCAGCATTCATGATAGGAAAGTCAGATGAAACTCCGTCGACCACTACATGGAGAGACCAGTTTGAGAGGAAACCAGCTAGCAGAGAACATAGCTGGGGAGGCAAGCCATTAGATGGAAGCTTGGCGAGGAGTTCGTGGTGCCAGACTCGATGGAATGCCTTGGAGATATCAAGTGCAACGGCTAAGGTTTCACCATATTTTTCAATAGATTGCTGCCATATATGTGAGACGTAAGCGATCAGGTCACCAATTGATCTCTGATGACGGAAGCCATATTGCCTTTCGTTGATAATATCTGACTGTTCCAGTTATTTCATGAGCTCGATGTTGTTAGCTTTTTCCATGATCTTCGAAATAATAGATAGCAGTGCGATTGGTCAGTAGTTGCTAGGTAGAGTCTTTTTGCCTTTTTTTTAACTGGTTGTACTCTTGCAATTTTCCAGTTGGACGAAAATATCCCCAATTTGTAAGAGTAGTTGAACAACTTGCAGAGAACAGGTGTTAGTTCGGGAGCACATTTCTTGAGAACAATCGGAGGGATTCCGTCGGAGTCAAAAGCTTTGTTGGTGTTGAGGCTCAATAAAATCTTCCCTAAAGTACGTTGGCGAAAGGTGATCTCGGGCATATGACTGTCAATTGGCGTTATGTTTGGCTCTGGCTCTGGTGTATCTTCTTTCGCCACGCGTCCTAATCCCAACAGCAGTCGTTAGACAGTCAGCCAGATTAACCTAACAACGGAGGTCATCGGTGCCAAGCATCCATCGTTTCACTTTGAATGCCCTTCGAGCTAATCAATTACCCGGGTTCGGTCGAGAATAGAAAGTGTTCGGGAATGGAAAACTAGTGGGACCGGAAAATGGAGGACAGAGAATGGAAAACTGACGATGAGGTGAAAATTTCAACTGGATAGATATTTTGTATACTAGAGGAAATAACGTAGTTATCATGGTGGAATTTTGTTGAAATTTGTTTCGTTCTGAACTACACACAAAAAGTACATTGAATAATATGTAATTACCGTTGAGGGGCCATACAATCATTGCTAAATAAAACAGTGTTATTACGCAATGGTATAATAAATGGTTCGAACAAAGTGGAATTCAGTACATTTTAAAATATTCAATTCCAATTTCATCCCAGGAAACTGAGAACTTATGACGAAAGCAGGTCAATGCTACCAATGACTTCCCTACCTAGTTGAAAATCGAGAGAACATGTTCGTATTTATTGTTTTCTTTCATTGGCGTAGAATTTCAAAGGTGCAATTATTCAAAAAATCAAGTTCTACGCCTATGTATTATTATCGGACAAAATTTTGACACCATTTTTTTTGCCACATAAAACTCTATCAATAAACCGAAATCCAGCAAAATGGCATATGCCGTTTTAAATTTATATGGGAAAAACGATTTGAAAATTGTAACTTCGAGGCCCTCTGGAGCCCAAACGATGCAACTTTGTAATGAGGTTATTTTACTTAAAACGACTTATTTTGGTCTGAGGAATATGTGGTATGTTTTTGTAAAGACCTTTTACAGACACCCTGTATTCACTCACATAAGAACAGTAACGATTTGTAGGTTATAATTGCAATATGAATCTTGCAATTCTCATCAATGTCAGTTGAAGGTGTCAAATAGGAAGAGTGCAAGTTGAAACTTGCAATTTGCATAAATGCCAAATAAATCTGTCAATCAAGCCATAAATGAAAGATAAATCTTGCAATTAGCTTAAATGTCAGGAAAATCTTGCAATCACATTCAAACGACGAGAATTTTTTTTCTTGCTATGTCAGTTCAGCGCATTTTTGAGATATAGAGACATAAGAAAAGTTTTAACCGATAATGAATAGTTTCAACACAAAAAAATCCTGGAGTTGAAAATCCTCGATTTTGAACACCCTATATCTGTGTAATCATTCCTGCAAGATCCCAAGTATGACACATTGATGAAATAAGCTCTTCATGGAAAATCTGAAAATGATGATGATATACAGGGTGTTCCTTTGAAAATGGAATGTTCATGCCCGTTGCGCTTCAAGATTTCAACTTCGGGATATGATAATTACAAAAAAATGTGTCCCTCGCTGAATTATAATCGACTTGTCCGAGCGATTTCCAATTGTTTCAACGACATCGAAAATTAGGGGGGGGTGACAATTTTCAGCTGGGAAACACTGTATATAAAATCATCTGAATCAATTCGAGTAATGATAACGGGTAATATTATCTCTATATGAACTCATCTTGTTGTTAGCTCCTCAGTATACAGTCTGTCCAAGATAAGGTTGAACAGCATGGGGATCGCGGAAACGGTAGGAGATACGAAGTCGCTTAAATAGGGAAAAAGTTGCGCATTCGGAGACTCATATCAAGAGCCTTCGAAAATTTCGAAAATTATTTTTAGTTTTTGAGTTATATCGAAAAATGTGAATTTTTGGAATTTCTATTTTTTTTTCTCCGTTATTATTAGAGATACAGAAAAACTGAAAATACTTTTTCATAGCAACTTCTGATGACGTTTAACATGGTGATACCGGTTTTTTTTATGCGACGTTTCGTATTCGTGGAACCATCATCAACTTTTGTTTCTAAAATACGGTCCTGATAATTGAAATATGTAAAATTTCAACATTTCCTGGTATACCACTCACAGAATGTCCTGCGCCTTTCGTCATCGCCTGGTTTTAGCGCTTGACATATTCTGATTTTTTATGGACGGAATTTTTGTTTCCGCAAAATGAAATGGGTTGTTGATTGAAACCAATTGATGAGGTATTTAGTGTGTTGAGTAATTTTCCTTCAAAATAAGTGGAACTGATGGCATTTTTCTTTAGAATTTCGTAAACACATTGATGATGGCTGAAAATAGGTCGAAACACACATGAACCACTTTGTATAATACATGGTTGAATTCAGAATATAAAAACCGTTCAGAATCTGTGAAAAAATTATCAGGACCGTATTTAAATACAAAAGTTGATGATGGTTCCACGAATACGAAACATCGCATAAAAAAATCGGTATCACCACGTTGAAAAAAAATGAAATAGATATTCCAAAAATTAACTTTTTTCGATATAACTCAAAAACTAAAAATAATTTTGAAAATTTTCGAAGGCTCTTGATATGAGCCACCGAATGCGCAACTTTTTCCCCATTTAACCGACTTCGTATCTCTTACCATTTTCGGGATCCCTATGCTGTTCAACCTTATGTTGGACAGACTGTATTTAGTTCATACTATCATCAGTAATCGCATGAAAGTTGACATTTGATGGGCGACAGATGTCGAACAGAACAAACATCCTGTCTTCAGATTTCAGGGCGTTATTTCACATTGACATTATTGCATTTTGAACTCTCCAAATCGTTCTCATGGAAATATTTCCAGAGAATTCCAATTATGGAATCCATGAACAACACGACCAAGGCAAGTATGAGGTATTTCGTTTGGCGGCCGACAAAGCGCTTTGAGGGATAAGCAATCATGTAGCTACTTCTAGATCAAACACCCTGATGATAAACATTGTCAAAGGCACTATCATCCTTTGGTCCCGATGATAGTTCAGTTTTTTTGACATAAGCCAGAAGAATAATCTGATGCCAAAGGCATAGTCTGAAATATATTTCCCTATTTGTTTTCTGTTGAATGTGGAACACTTGTTGTTGAAATACTATATAGTGGAAAGGTAAAATATACAGGGTGAGTCATGACTAACCAGCCATAGCCCAATGGCGGATAGAGGAGGTCAAGGTGAGTTGATATATTTAATAAAATATTTTTTGCCTATTCTTTACAGAAATACAGGGCATTATTTGAATTCAAGGCAAAACTCCAATGAACGATATTTCAGGAACGTCTCTATGTTATCGGCTGAAATTCACTAGCAACTTACCTCTAATGACACTCCACAAGATGACGTACTATGAATAAAAAATTCCAGATCCGGACTTGGAAAACTCATTTTCTCTTTAGATGTCAAAATTTTGACCTTCTGGATCGGATTTTTCGAAAACTCATATCAGAATCGGAAAGATCAGGAAAAATACTACAAGTATGGCTTTTCAATTTGTACGGCACACCTCGATCGTTTTGGTAAAAAAATATCAAACAAAATACCGATGAATTTTTCTTCGATTTCGTCCGGGCATATCACTCTCTACATTCGACTAAAAGTAATTGAATCAAATTTTTCCCTGGAAAGATTCAACAACACACTTGAGAAAAGGTATAATTCAATAAAAAAATCAGGACCGGACTCGATTTTGGAAAATAACAATCATAATTTCCGAAAAAGATTTGTCAGAATCTTAATATCATTCAAGATTCTCGAAATGTCCTCCTCCAATTTCTAAACATTTTCTGCATCTCTTCGGAAGATCTCTTATGGTTTTCCCAATAATTTGCTCATTATTACTGATAACTGCAGCTGTAACTATCCTCTCCCTCAGTTCGTCTCTGGTGTTGACTTCAGTCTGATAGACCAATTGTTTCATATGCCCCCAAAGAAAATAGTCCAAAACTGTGAGATCAAGGGACCTAGGAGGCCAAGAATGAGGGTCGCCACGACCTATCCAGCGGTTAGGAAAATGGGTGTCCAGGTATTCTCTCACTTGTATTGAGAAATGTGGAGGTGCTCCATCCTGTTGGAAGTAAAGAACTCTTTCATTCACATTTTGCGCCGCCAACAAGTTGGGCAGAACGTTCTGAAGAAAATTCAGATATAAGTCCCCTGTCAGTCGTGCAGCTCTTGAATTGCCATTACAAAAACCGTATACAAAAATAATATCTGTATATTCAACGTTAGTGAAATGCAGTGGCATTTTGAAGATATGAAATGGAATATGAAATTATAAAATTAGTAACAGTATGTATTTGAAATTATCAACAATGAACTAGATGTCATTTGACAGTTTCAACAACCGTCAAAAATCGAGTCAATGACATACACTACTATATCACAGCCATCTTTTCATGTGTATTCGGAATCGATGAACTACTAAACTCACAATTTGATTTTCTGATTGGGAGAGTTCACAAGAAATGAGATCATAGTCAGTATTACTTCAAATCGAAATCCCTCCATGTAGTATAAGTTGGCACGTATATCTGATTAGAAAAAAAATCTGCTACCAAAGCAACAATTAGAAGTTAGATTTCAATTGAAAATTGGGAGAGGATAGTTACAGGACAGCTGCAGATATAATCAGAAATAATAGGCAAATTATTGGAAAAGCCATAAGAGATTTCCTGAAAAGATGCAGAAAATGTATTGAAATTGGAGGAGGACATTTCGAGAATCTTGATTAATATTAAGATCCAGACAAACCTTTTTCGGAAATTATAATTTTTATTATTCAAAATCAAGTCCGGTCCTGAATTTTTTATTGAATTATACCTTTTTTCAAGTCTGCTGTTGAATCATTCCACGAAAAAATTTGATTTAATTACTTTCAGTCGAATTTAGAGAGTGATATGCCCGGAAGAAATCGAGGAAAAATTCATCAGTATTTTGTTTGATATTTTTTTACCAAAACGATCGAGGTGTGCCGTACGAATTGAGAAGCCATACTTGTAGTATTTTTCCTGATCTTTCTGATTCTGATGAAGGTTTCCGAAAAATCCGATCCAGAAGGTCAAAATTTTGCCATCAAAAGAGAAAATGAGTTTTCCAAGTCCGGATCTGGAATTTTTTATTCATAGTACGTTATCTTGTGGAGTGTCAGTAGAGGTAAGTTGCTAGTGAATTTCAGCCGATAACATCGAGACGTTCCTGAAATATCGTTCATTGAAGTTTTGCCCCGAATTCAAATAATGCCCTGTATTTCTGTAAAGAATAAGCAAAACATATTTTTTTACATATATATCAACTCACCTTGACCTCCGCTATCCGCCATTAGGCTATGGCTGGTTAGTCATGATTCACCCTGTATATACACCGAGAAAAATCCAGTTATATAAGTCTCTATTCAATAACATCCTATAACTGTTGAATGAAACATTTTATCCACGAAATGTCATCTGATGAACGTGAAAAGTCAACGTTCTCAATATGAAACAGGTCACCTTTTCAAACCACTCTTTTTGTTTTAAAAATGTAACCTTATAGATTTGAAATGGTACAAGTTTATAGCTGAAAGATGGAATTTCAAAGATAATCATTTAAATCATGAAATATTTCATTTTACCGTTATAGAAGTATCATCTAAATTCCATCCCTTCTACATTTACCATCTTTGTCATACTTGAGAAGGAATATTCACAGATATATTCATGAACATAAAAAATGGATATATATAAATATAGATTAGGTATAGGTTTTGTGGGGATGCAGCTGATGTGGGACTCAAAAGAAAACTCTTTTTACTTTTGAGAAAGCTTTCGGAATTTATTTAATTCCTTCGTCAGTCTCTCTAAAATGGAATGCACAATTATAATATTCAGAAGAAATGGGTATTAAAAATTACTTACAGTATATGAGGTTGTAGAATTGCAAATCAGAATAATATGTAATATAAAATTGTAAAAAATGCATAAATTGATGGATATAAAACTAATATAACTTTGTCAAAGTGACAATATGTAACATGAAAAAATACATGGGGTTGAAAAATTAGATAGGTAAAAGGTTGATCAAGATGGAATTGAATTTATGGATATATTGTGTCTATCATGCCTTTTATTCTCTATTTCTAGAATATTTGAATAAATTACATTTAAATTTTGAATATCTGTTTTTTTATTCATAGAGAATAAAAGGCATGATAGACACAATATATCCATAAATTCAATTCCATCTTGATCAACCTTTTACCTATCTAATTTTTCAACCCCATGTATTTTTTCATGTTACATATTGTCACTTTGACAAAGTTATATTAGTTTTATATCCATCAATTTATGCATTTTTTACAATTTTATATTACATATTATTCTGATTTGCAATTCTACAACCTCATATACTGTAAGTAATTTTTAATACCCATTTCTTCTGAATATTATAATTGTGCATTCCATTTTAGAGAGACTGACGAAGGAATTAAATAAATTCCGAAAGCTTTCTCAAAAGTAAAAAGAGTTTTCTTTTGAGTCCCACATCAGCTGCATCCCCACAAAACCTATACCTAATCTATTGATTTATACAGCTACTAATATTAATTGAATATATAAATATATATTTGCATTCTCCATGTGATAAAAATTTTGTTTCTCTCTCGGTTTATTCAACAGAAAACAACTACTTTCCTGACTATATGCCACGGCGAATATTGAATTACATCTATTGAACACACACGATAAGAATTTGAAAACAAAATCTTCTGAAGTAGAGAATTGGCATTCTCCTTCATATAAAGTATGCATATAATATCATTCTGAATATACAACAGGAAACAACTCCTTTCCTAGGTATTTGTCACTTCGAACATTGAATTATATCTGTTGAATATCCAAAAAGAGAGCATGAAAAATCAAAATCCTCTGAAATCGAGAATTAGCATTATCTCTCAAATCGAATAGAATGATATGATGTATTATGATATCAAAATATAACTAACCTTCATGTTCAGTATTAAAATGAAAGATGAAATGTACAGGAGAAGTATACTTGTATGAACTCTGACTTGTACATAGGACTCGAAGAGCTTTCTAAATTGATTTTACTACATATCATTTTAATTTATATGATATTAAGAGACATATATACGATCAATTCGCTGAACATTCTGTGTATTACTGATCCTTCCCCTATACTATCCATGTATAATGATACAGAGTGGATTCATTGTTTATTCATTCAATGATATTCGTATGAGTCGCTATAATTCAGTCAGCATTCACATCCACATATTTTATTCACCTTTATGACTGTGCCTTCGTATCTATAAATTGTTCCAAGGGTCATTATCAACCTTTCATGGCGAAATATTTCTTGAATGTCCAATCTCAAATTCTCTGGCAAATGTATGATTCCGTGATTCTAGAAAAACGAGGCGACTGCGTGAATTGGATTTCAAAATCGAGATTACCATTCTCCAGCCAAATTCCTTCAATGGTGCAGGTATTCAGATTATTTTTTTTTTGTTTCGGTTCCCATACGGGAAGGGATATCCTGTAATGTTCAGAGAACATCGTGAGAACTAAGGGAAATGAGGTAGGAATTGGTGTTCTTCTTGAATTTCTGGAGGTTATATGCCTTGGCAATGTGTTCCAGAGCCTCGCTGTTCGTTTGATGAACGAGTCTTTGGAAAGAGATGTTCTGCACGTCTCCAAAGTGACCACGAAGGGGTGCGAAGCCTCAACTCGACGGGTTAATCTCGCGGGGACTGCCAAGGTAGGAACTATTGTTGATATTCGAGGAGCGCATCGTTCATGAAAATTTCTATGAAATAAAGCCAGATCGCCAATCTTGAATTACTCGTCAGGTAAATATCTCTGGTCCAGTTTAAAACTATCGACATTATGGTAAAATACGGTACAAACATATTAAAATGTGTTTTCCAAAAGGGGGTAAAATTCAGATTACATTTTGTTAAGCAGCCATTTTCGCTGCGATATGTCGTGTTGAAGTGAACTTAATGAGTGACGGACCTTGGATTTATTGTCATTGAACGTACTGGACTAATGGAGGCAAATTTTAAGTTGACATGCATGACATGACATCCAAGACATGACTTGTGTCAAAGGAATAATCAAGAATGTTTATTGTTATGAAACATAAGTGATTAGATTAGATTAGATTTGGAATGGGGCCTTCGGGCTATCAGCCTCCACACTGCGACCTTTTCAGATCTATTGTGTCTGCCCTCAAAATCGATTATAGTTCTTCGGCTAGCCCTGCCTTTTCTATGAGACTCCATAGGCTAGCTTTCAGATCTCCTGTGTATCTCTGGGCTCCTGGTTTTTCCTCACCCAGCGTAAGGAACCTTAGTCTTGACAAGCCCTCACAGTGGCAAAGTATGTGTACTGCTGTTTCTTCCTCTTCTTGACAGAACCTGCAAAGCAGTTCTTCTGTCAGACCTATCGTATACTCATGTGTTTGTTGAGCCTACAATGCCCTGTGAGAAGTCCCACTAGTATTCTAGTTTAACTTCGTTTCTGGCTTACTAGATATTCTGTGAATGTTGGCGATGGTTTTTAATTAAACTCTTCGGACTGTCTCATTCCTGGCGAGTTGTTCTACTATTTGACTAGTCTTTTGTATAGCTTTCGCAATATCACAGAAGGGTTCTGGGCCATTGAGAGCTTTGTTTGCCCCTGCTCGGGCAAGTGAGTCTGCCTCTTCATTGCCCTCGTACCCTGTATGTGCTGGTACCCATGCTAGAGTCAATCTGTTCTGACTGCCCAGTGCATTTAGGGTTTCTAAGCAGTCCCATACTAGCTTTGAGTTAACTTGCATAGAGTTGATTGCTTTGATTGCCGCCTGGCTATCTGAATAGATTGCAATGGTTTTGCCTTTGAACTCTTGCATTATCAATTCTTTCACGCAATGAAGTATTGCAATAATTTCTGCCTGAAACACCGTCGCGTATTTGCCTAAGCTCAGTGAGATTCTTGTCTCTGGCTTGGCTAAACATAAGTGAAGATAAACATTATGAAATCGAGAAGAAATAACCTAGTTCCTAAGGAGCAAATGTCTTGTTGGTCTTATGAGAACCTAACTATCATGTCATTCAATAGTCTGGTTTACCAAAATGCAACAATTGAACACGTGAATACACCAGGCAAACCCAGTTGAGCCTCATGAGAGCTCACACAAGTTATTCCAGATGTAATCAAAAGTTGAATAAATTCAACTGTCTGCCAACCTATTGATAATAATGAATTTGAATAAATTATCTTGCACGAAATACAACACTTCCCTATTCGATATATATACACGTGCCCATAGCCAAGCAACCCTCACTCAGAAGAAAGAATGAAAAACAAGCTAGGTACTGATTGATATCTAAATCACCAAATTACATGTAGCATCAATTATTCATCTATCTTTCTTTCTCTCCATGTAATCCGTCGACCGCTACACACAATTTGATGATATATGGGTGGATAAGCTGAATTCAATGAGCACCCTTACTTCCCTTTCCCTTTGCTTTAACAGCTTCCCTCAGCGCACCCCAAAACAGTCCCGCTATCCCGAGCTGAAATATTCCTAGAATTTCCCTTCTGGAATGTACGAGCAAGAATGAGGTTTTTCTTTTGGCGGGACAGCAAAGCCCTTTGAAGTGGCGCAAGGGTCGACTGTCGACTGTTCATGTCCAGCGCGTTATGATGACCAGTGACCGACGGTTGGGAGATTTTTCATGCTACAGGGTGGCTGGATGACGCAGGGCGAACTTATTGTCTTCTATTATTCATAGGGTTGACCCAAATCGGCGGGGTGTCGACATTTGAGCTCGGAATTGGAGGCTAGAATTCGTCCACTATGTCTCGCTCTATAATAATTAATGAAATGTTGTACAGAATCCTCCATTTGAGTAATTTATCTACATTAAAATACGATATACCGGATTAACTGTAAAGAGTTGATAGCAAATACATATTATTACTCACTAAGAAAACAAATTCAACAGTGACGAACTATTGGGGTCTAATTGATCATTGAGTAAAATGTGAAATATTTTGAGTTTGTTGATTTCTAATGATTCAAAATGATTGAGTTACAGTCCTTCATTTTCAACGTGTAGAATTTTTAAATTATCATCAAAACTATGGTTTTCTTTCAATATATGGTTGGCGTATGTTGAATTTGTTTTCTTTTCCATGAAATTCATCTTATGTTAATGAATTTTGTGGAAATCTTATCGTTGGTGAATAATTCACATTTGCCATGGATTTCCATCAAGTAACGGCCGAGACACATCAAAAAAAAAGAAACCAAAAAAAAACAAACAAACAAACAATAATACAATCATCTCTTCCCTCTTTATAATATAAGTATAGATAACGTAGCTGATTGCGTGTGAAATCTTGACCATTCCGTTTTGTTATGTAATCCAGTGTTGCTAACTTCCAGCTATTTCTCGATCAAAGCCGAGTATTTCAATGCGCATCGATAGGAAAGCCCCATTTACTGGGCAAATCCTACTGATACCGGTATCCTCGATGAAGAAGAAGAATAGTATGAAAATTAGAGGGATTTTCCGGCGAATGCAAGATTTCGGGCCTGGAAAAGATCAGATGCTGCGAAATAATGGTATCCCCACCTAGAGGCTGTACGCATTCTCACCACACAGCGCATAGTCGCAGGATCGAGGCTTTCCACTGAAAATTCCCCAGTCCGGATTTTCCTCCATTGGAACGGTATCGCTCGCAAGTCCTGCTTTTCCGCGCCTATGACACTTTCGACGAAATGATTTCCTCTTGGTCCTTTCTGCCAAAACATTTTCCGACTACATATCGATCGTTTTTCTAGGAACTTTCTTGTTCAAAAACTCCATCTGTTTGTGGTGGTTATATTTGTTTAGTGACGATATCGAGCAATTGACTAATAGAGTTGGTGCTGGAAGTTTGGGAGGATTTTAACTGCATTGTGAAAGCTACCGAACATTTTTTGTGGATTGCGGGGATTTTTCAAAGCTCTATCAACTAGGCAAGTCTCTATATCTCTTCCTCTTTTTCGGTTACACTAATCAAATACCACTACTAGCATTGTTAATAGTAATTGAATAGGATAATTGGAGGAAATTACCTGCACAAGTACAAACAGAAATTAAAATTTCAATGAACCCACATTATATCTTCATCATCTTAATTAGTGTGGAGTCCACATGGTCGAAAAATGTCATCCTCAAACCCGATGAACTGGTAGAAAATCAAACCTTACTTGAATGTATTCGAAAAATGCATCTATTTGTGGTAGTTCATGTTTCGTGATGATATAAACCTATTGCCTGATATGTGTTTTTGTTGATAGCTTGAGAGGATTCCAACTGCAAGCTCTCGAAACTTATATTCTGATTCCGAACATTTCATTCAGCTAGAAAAAACTGTTAGAGAGATCTTTTAGGTATCATCCACGATATATTGATGTGTTTTTTTTTTGCGAATATCTGGGTTATGCTCCTGTTTGAGTAATTAATCATTCAATTTTCAATGTTTTTGGAATCTTTCGATATCGTAACAAGTATCTCTTGTTCACCTTCATGACTTATTTCTCATTAGGCTGGAGATAGACATACGCATGTCCCTTTGATGTGAGTATTCACAATAAATTGTTGTGGAGATGATTTTGTGTAGTATTCAGTATTAATATATAAATATGCTTATTTTATCTGAGTCTATAACGGCATCATCAGAAATTCGATATCAAGTTTTCTTTTTATTTCTTGGAGCGCACGAAAGGAAATTCTTATTATGTTCCAAGAACATTGTACATACCTAGAGAGGATAGGAAGAGGTAGATGTTGGATTTTTTTTCGATCTCTTGGAGGTTATTAGTTCTTGGGAATACTTTCATTTAGTGATTCACACGAGACCAACGAGACGAGACTTTCATTGAGTCTCGTCTCGTCTCGCCGATGAAATATGAAGTCTTGTCTCGAGTCTTGTCTCGCAGCCTGGAGTCTCGTCTTGTCTCACGTCTCGTACGAGAGTCTCGCAAATGTATCGCAAATTCGTCATGCATAATCTTGTTCCAGTCTAGTACGGGATATCCACCTTTACCTACTTTTAGGTATAAAGTAGAAGTAGGAAGAGAAAATTACAACAAAAATAACATTATTAATTGAAAAGTAAGTACCTAATAGCTAATAGGTACATACTTACATCATACATCTAAATAAGAAAAAAACATAGCATTATATATTCGAAAGTTATAAAAATAAAATGAAAAGTAACACGTATATTCAGAACACATAAACAAAACAGAAACTTTAATCCAACATTATTTTGCTTATTTAGGAAATAGGTATCTAAGAAAAAAACATTATCAGTCAGATCAGCCTTCACGATAACAAATGTTTTTGTTTTTCATCCAGTCGTTAAGACATAAAGCTATTTTTTATCTTGGACTATTTAGCACAGAATGACTTATCTATAGATCTTCAGGTAGTCATTCAATTTGCGATCTGTCGTTATTGCAGAATTGCCTATATATTCCGCCGCCGTAAGAGAGAGAATAGTCCGTTTTCGTTTCACGCATTACGTCGTTTCACAACAATTATGGATTGTGTTTTTAATGTATTTATGAATGAAATGTTTTGTCCATGTGTGCTTAATAGTCTGAATTCTTTCTGATTATGTTGTTATGAATGAAATTCTCAAGTCTGCAGTCGGCACGCAGAAATATTTACCTGCGAGACTCTCGCACGAGACACAAGAGGTCTTGCAGGAGACTCGAGACGAGACCAATAAAAGTCTCGTCTCGTCTTGTCCGAGTATCGTCCCGAGTCTTGTCTCGAAAACGAGACGAGACCATGCGAGACTCTCGAAAACGAGACTCTCGCGGGCATCACTACTTTCATTTGCAAAGAATTCCTGAGCTTTGCGGATCTATAGACAGAAGGATGTGATGTGCTGACTGGGCCTGTCAAGTTCGTCTGAGTAGTATTGTGAGTGATGGAATTATTGAAAAGGTTTCTGAGGAACATTTTCCGTGAAAGTATTTATAGGAAAGTGAGGTGTCACCAACTTTCCTGCGGTGTTCAAATGAAGTCAAAAGATCAGTGACTGTGGCATCACCCACCAGGCGGATGATTCGAAGAGCATGAGCGTATGTTTCGGTACTGAACTCCCATATGTGAGAACAGTATTCTAAAACTGATCGTATCTGTGCTTTGTAGATCATGAGAAGCTGATGAAGTGTATTGCTGATGGAGATACTGATCATCGATATATTGGTCTTGGTGGACTTGGTGGTACCAGACAGACATCAGGCATACTGAGTTTCGTTTTTCTAGAGAAAATAAAGGCACATAAGATTTGATGGCGTTGAATTCAACTAGGTTTTTGATTCCATGAGCTGTAATCTCAGCAAGATCGTCAGTGACAGCGTTCACCTGCCATCGTCGTAAGTTCTTAGTTTACTGGGAAGAAATGAAAATTCTGGAAGATAACCTAATATGGAGTATAATATCGTCTGTAAAGCTGTGGCTCGTTGCTCCCAACAGATCATTGATATGAAGTAGGAGCAATGCTGTTACCAAAATAGATCCTTGTAGATCTTGTGCAATGGTATCAGATACTTCGTACACCACCACATGAAAGGATCTGCCTGAGAGGAAGCTCGATGAAGGATGGCATAGCTGAGGTGGTGCGCTGTATGATGGTATAGTTTGTGGAATATTCGTTGGTGCAAAACACGGTCGAAATCCTTCGATATATCAAACGCAATAGCTAGAGATTCCTCATGATCTTCTAATGAAGCTTGCTATATATGGGTCACGTGAGTATAAATCAAAATCGCAGTTGATCGTCGGTGGCGAAAGTTATATTGTCTATCCGAGCCTTTCAGATATTTGATGAGCTAAATGTTCATGGCTTCCTACATCACTTTGGAGATTACTGATAACAAGGCAATTGGCCTATAGTCGAACAGGCTTTCGTTTTTTGGGGCAGCAGGATGGAAAAATACACGACTAGTGCGAGATGGTGAATTAGTTGCAGAGAATCGGTGTCAATTCTAGTGCACGATTTTTGAGAACTGGGCAGATACCATAAGGACCGTTAACCTTATTCGTTCTGAGACCGAGCAGAACAAAACTGTTGTTGGTGAAGTATTCCATTCTCTTCATTGGTTTCTTCTATGCTAAATTATTTTGAAGGAATTAGTTGAATAAACAGAAATTATCAAAAAATCGTGATGTCTATTCGACGATTTATGAAAATCATTGACATGTTTATGATTTCGTCCAATATTCCCATATCTCTCTCTCTCTTTCTTGAAGCCTCTTTCCATAACACTGAACCAGTGAATAGGTGGGTTTTGAAAAACTAAAAATGACAGTGTCCCCTGACTGGTCTAAAGCTAGGTTGAATTACATCAAGTTGAAGGGTGTTGATGTGTATTTTCACTTCAATAGTATATTTCATCAATGGACGTGTACACCTTCGTAGAAATTTTAACTCAAACCATGTTTATAATCAATCTTTTTTCTTTTATACATGAATAATGATTGACGACATAATCCGATCGAAAAATTAACTGGAATGTTTTATTTTTGGACATAAATAATAGTACCTTCTGAAAACGGACCCTTTTATGACGTAGAAACCTCATCTCGCCATAGTTACAAGAAAAAAACCAAACGCCCGACAGAGATTGAGGCAACTGATATATTAATTCTTTCAACTGTGATCTCGCGCTAATTCACTCTGTCGGAAATCATGTATCATTCATCTCTGTCTGGAATAGTCTTGTTTCAGTATTAGGGTTTTGACGTCACATCATCGCCTCGTTTTCAGAGTTCCGAAAAATCGGGGATTTCAATAATTTATCATGAAACGTAGGGAGCTCACAGCAAGAAACGGTTTGCGGTGGTGAGCTAGTTTGGGTGAGTTCTATCGAATTATGAAATAAAATTTTTTTGTGATATAAGCCCATTATGACGATTATCTGAAAATTCATGGAATTCAAGTAGGAATATTTGAACATTTTAAGGAACCGATAACGAGTCAATCATCTTGTCCTATGTTGATCTTGTCTTAAAAGACAAATAATACAACATACAGATAAGCAACATAATTAGCAGACAAGGATATCCACAGAATAAGATGAGAGTTATGCTTCTGATAACTGGTTTAAGTGGATGATATCGATGATACTTCAGTTTCTCCCCTATTAAGGGGTAGAAGACGAGGTAAATATTTGAAATTCCAGAACGGACTCCGTCTTTCTCACTAAATATCTCCGCCTCGCTCGTTCGATAGGCGCATCTTATTACCGCGAAGAAGACATACGAGGGGATGTCCAAGATTATTCGAGAGCGAAATATAGAAAAGTGAAGGGTTTTTAGATGCTGTGAGATAAGTTGCCGTGAATTTTCGAAGCTGCTCTTCTGTATGATAGTTAGGGTCATTTTATAGCATGAATGCGAAACTGCTGTTTTTTTTCTCACGATGATTTCATCAAAATTCTCTTGATCAATTCACCATATTTCTAGACTTTTGAGTGAAATATAGGAATATCCACAAGGATACAAGGATTATATTGTTATTGAATATATTCATCAGTTTGCTGTATATTGACCGATATGGGGAAGATGCTACTAGAAACTATAGGACAAATTTGATATACAGGGCGATTCATGAAGAGACTCACGCATAGCGAAATGGTGAATAGGGGAAACAAAACAAGTTGAGATTCCATGTATGAAAGATTCTGTTGGCCGTCAATAACGAAGATATTATGTGAAATTGCCATATTATAATTTCAATGGCCGACATTTCAGATATGATTCATCCCAATTAGGCAGCGACGTTTCTTTATTCGAGATGGCATATTATAAAAAAATCAGATCCGAAAAATTCATGTTCTCTTGTTATATAGAAAAAGCTAATTTTATGATCAGTTTTCTAGAAACATTTCATCAGATTCAGGAAGATCAGACATAATGCCATAAGAACTGCTCTTCAATTTGCACGACACACTTTGATCGGTTCATTAAAAAATATGAAACAAAAACGTTGGAATGAATTTTCAATTTGAACCTAGCTGGTACCTCTCTTTTTTCAACTGGATTCATGTGAATTTACGATAGGAATCGACATATATAAGTACTTGATAAGAAACCACAGAACTGCTTTTTTGGTGATTTGAAATGTTCGTTTTTGATCGAAATCGTGACTTGTTTCTATCTACAAATATCAATGAAGTAATAATGAAATAGTATAGGCGGTGTTTTTCATCATTTGACGTGATGTGACTTCTGTTGATAATCCGAAAAGATGGGTACTGGTGAAAGTATGGCATGAAGATTTCACAAAAGTGTGCTGCTGGGCAACACCACGACGAGTGGTATTTCAACACAATTGAGTTAACTATGAAAGCCAGAACCATGAGAACATATTCAGAACGGATCGAGTTGTTATATTTGCTAGAGAGAGAGAATTTTTTATAAATGAGCGATTCGTATTCTGTCGACAGATATAATTATTTTATGCCAAACTGACAGACTTTGCTTCGCTATCCATGGTTACATCTTCGAAAACACCAACGCTGATAGACCAATCAGAATTGAAAGACCGCTTGTGTTTTTGCGATTACACACGTTGTGATTTGATTGATCAGATTATGATGTAATAAATGAAATAAGTATATTGTTTAACGAGCACGGAAAGATAGTGATTTCCTACGAGAATAAAGTTTGCAGCATATTGGCGAATGCTGCCATAATTTTTCTACGGCTATAATAGATAACAGCGACATTTTCGATTTCTTCGGCTTGTAGCCATTTGATTTCCTGTCAAGTAATGCTCATCTATGAGACAGCGATGTCATTGCTTCACATTTGACATTCCATGAGCGATGAGATTTTTTTGAAATAATAACCCGGAAAAACCACCTTAGAGTTTTCCGATTTCCTTCATATTTTAATGACATGATATTGTTTTGAGTACAATGAAATGGCGAAATTTCAAGTCGATATGTCAAAGGGTTCCGGAGAAATATCGATTTATGATTACCACATAGTACAGACAAACAGACAGACAGACCACACACAAAAACCAAAGTTGCTCGAAATTCGATGCGGATCATTTTCTCCAAAGTATAACTATACCTCTATATCTCGCTTAGTTTCCGAGATAGCATTTTTGGCAAGGCCGTAGTATACTCCACTATATAAGTATAGCGTAGTATAACCAATAGCCGTAGAAAGGTTTTACCCCTATACAAATTCTTGGGTCTGTAAATCTTCCATGGTATTGAACATTGCAAACATTTGAACTTTCTCCATGTTCAGCATTTGAAAAATAAAGTGACATCTTGAGTGCAAGAATCACACGTCACATCATGAAATAAAAAATAGGGCACGGCTACTAATATCTATCTAGAATTTCGATCAAGAACTAACATTTCGAATCATCAAATAAATCAGTGTTAGTGGTACTGTGCTTTTTCTCGTTCGCTCTTTTCTGTCAATTTTTACCCAACAAAAATTTACAAAAAATCTATTTACATGAATCCAGTTGGAAGTACTGTTCACTTCATCAGTCAGGTCGAAATTGAAAATTCATTCGAACGTTTTTGTTTCATATTTCTTCATTGAACCGGTCAAAGTGTCGTGCCCTGAAAATGAAGAGCAGTCCTCATGGCATTTCGTCAGATCTTTCTGATTCTGATAAAAATTCTCGCGAACAGTGATCACAAAGTGAAATCTTTAGAAATCAGTAAAACATGAATTTTTCCTATGTCCGGATCTGGATTTTTTCCATAAGGTGCCATCTGGAATAGTTTCGATAGAGAAACGTAGCTGCAAAATTTCAGCAAATTACGATGGGTCATTCGTCAAATGGCAATTTCACATCGTAGTAGATGGATTTTTTTTTCATATACAGCGTCCCACACTTGAAAAAACGCTTTTCTCTTTCTATATCTTAGTTATTGGTCGTGCGATTTTTATCAAATTTGGACTGGTATTCTCTATCTGGGGTTCTATTGAAATAAAACGGGGTCGATTTTTCATGAGAAGGCATCTTTCAACACGAAAACGAACCTCATAATATTGTTCTTCATCGTTATGAGAATTTTCACATGAATTCTATGGAGGGTATCAGCATCAGCATTTTTGCGAACGTAAATTAGTATTCTATGCAACGATCACGAGGAAACCATGTATATAGGAGTGTATTGATAGTTCAATATCATGATAGATTCATACCCTATTTTTTGTAGGACCACAAGTCGGAAGTGACAACTTCGATGGCCCGTATTGTAATTCCAATTTTTTTCAGACAATACGGGGAAATCTGAATAAAGTTATATCAATATGAAAATATTGATAGAGAAATTTGACATTCGCGACTAAGAACTTCCAAATTGCATCTCATCAAAAGTATTCATTACTCACCCTGTGTATTATAAATGATGTGAATGATTTTCGTAATCCGAGCGAGAACACAATATGATCAGATCGACTATCGGTGACTTCGATGCATGTATTACGCTATTCAATACTCGAGAACATATATAACCGCCATCGCATATCAACATAAATAGATATTTTGAATTGACTCGGCCGTACCAGTATACCACCTGACGAAGCTATTGTATTAGCGAAACATGTCGTGTGTTTGAGAATTTTGTGGAAATCTTATCGTTTGTGAAGTTTTTACATAAATAGATATATCTATACACTGGTACGCGTGCTTCCATGACGCGAGTCTGCCGGTTTACTCTCATCCCAGAAAGTGCCTAACTGGTCTATAGAAATAATCGCTCCAAAAATCAATTAATTTCTCACTATTTATATTTCAGCATTCTCCAACATCATAAGTACATGAATTGCATGAACTTTTGACGCATTCGCGTTGTCATTATGATTTCCATTTGGAATTAAATGTCAAACAACTCAAGCAAGTGAGATAGAAACATAGACCCACTTGATTATACACCAGTACTACGTGTTTTTATGGGTCAAAAACGAGTCAAAAATGTGTTATCATGATGAAAAGAACGTGTCTTCATTGGTTAAGATCTGTATCGTGATATAAATCCGAGATAATTAATTCGCTTCTTATAAAATGGGAGTAGGAAAAATTATTCATTCGGAAAAGATGAGTTCAACAAAAAAAGTGTGCCTCGTTTTTTTTATGTAAACCATGCTGATAATGAAGAGAGAAATTTAACCCATTCTATAGTATTATAAAATTATTGAATTTTTGCACATGGAGGTTCGAAAACATGAGTAACATACTGTAAAGTTAGTTCCTAAAAAAAATCCTGATTTATGAAACCCATTTCAATTTCAATAAAAACGCACGGCACTGTCCATAATTATGTTTCTTTTCCTAAAAACCAATCATATCAATGGTAATTCATACTAGTCCAAATTTGGTAAGAATCGCACGATTGATAGCAATAATAGCTGAGATATAGAGGAGGGGGGGCGTTTGAAGTGAGACATGCTGTATATAATTATATATTATACATATATCAATTCGTCTGTACCCAGTGTACCCCGTTCTGCTGTTCACCATTTGGCTATCTGAGTCTCCCCATGAATCACAAAAACCTGAACTTCGAAGTAAACACTCGAAACACTCGCGAAGTCTAGTGCTACCGCTACCGCAATTGGTCAAAAAGTTTATTTCACGAATCCCAATATAGGCGATATTTTCTATATAATACAAAATATCTTCTCTACCCTTGAGAGTCTCTACTTATGTGGAATTCGCCGCTTCAAAAAAAGTCTCTATATCGTCAACCGAAATGCGGCTCGCCCTTTTGCCGACAAACGTTTCACATCGCACCTATGACATCATCTGATGTTTTTATTTAGGTATCATTTCGGAGAGCAGGATTCACGGACATCGTGCTATACTTCCTTACTGGAATGCTAAAATTATCTTATAATCCCCATTCGATAATATAAAATAATGTATGGATATTGTGGACAGTATAAAAGTACCCAAGGAATAGGATGAAGAAACAGAAATGATGAAAAATGATATAGATAGCTGAAGTACAAACGTAAATGTGTCGTACTTTTTGAATCACACTGGTAAAATCTCAAAAACGCAAAATAAGCCTGTATTCCAATATTGAAACACAGTTTTCAGCATTCTCCGGTGAGGACGCTAGGAATCGGTGTCGAAATATTGGAAAACATGGGATGGCGCGCCCCCACTTTTCCCCCTCTAAAAATTTTTTTTTCTTGAAACAAAAAATACTGGGCTCTTCACAAAGGATGAACGGATGTTTCTCTGGAAGCGGATTTTGAGTTTTTGTCTTAGTTTTTTCAAAAAAAAATTCTGAATATACTCGAAAAATGCAATGTTCATGATTTTTTTGCAGAATATCGGTGAATTTTTTCAAAATTCTGCTCCCAGAGAAACCTAGATATTTCAATTCTCCATCTCACCATATTTTTTGTTTTCCGAAAAAATCAATATTGAACAATGAAAAATGGGGGCGGAGAAAACATGTTTTCATTGCACTGATGCATGGTGTATCCTCCTCTTAAGCTGATTCGAATTATTACACAGAGTGTATATATGATTGGGTGTTAACCTATACTCACTTTTCTTTATCTCATGAAGAGCACGCGAAAGAAAATTCCTAAAGTGTTCGTGGAACATCGTGCGTACCTAGGTTAGTTACATAGATACTTTTTTTATAGTGAAGGGATATTCACAGGAAGATATACATGGTGTTTCAGAGTTGTGCTGACAAAAGTCTAGGGGAGATTCCTCTCAACAAAATCTGAAAAAGGGGTCATATGAACATGGGTCCGAAAATGCTCCGTTACCGAAATACAGTGCCAGTTGAACAAACAAAAGTTTTTTGTCTATTGATATTTTGAAAACACTAACGCCGATTTGATTGAACCTAACCTAACCTAACCTAACCTAACCTAACCTAACCTAACCTAACCTAACCTAACCTAACCTGACCAACCAGCTGTTAGGGAATGTCGATCAAGTTTCAAACCTGCCCAGCACAAAGTTACTACGTTACCTTTTGATGGGAGTCCAGTCAACAATAATTGACCATTCTGGTATCAGTATCACCCAGTGTTGCCAGAGTCGGTACGTTCGTACCGAATTCGGTACGTTTGGCAACTAAAATGTACGTCAGTACCCTTCTTTAATTTCCGGTACCTTTTCGAAAAATCCCATGGAACTTATGTTCATGAAGCGGATCGAAGAGACAAATTCCTGCATGTTCTATGTCTCGACGACTCTGCGTTCTGATCAGTCGTTCTGCGATCTGAGTTAATAGTTAATAAACGTTCTGTGATCTAAAATCAAACGTCAACTACCAATCCATTACAAATCGCGCTTCACAATTAACATTTGACATTTGATATTTTTATATTAACCTAAGATATAAAGGAAATACATGTTATTATTTATTAATTATTTATTTTACATTTCATTTTTATTGTTTATTTCATGAACGCATATTGAGATACAAGTATTATCCACAAAAACTGTAACGTCATGTAGAATGATTTTCACCTTAGATCATCCATGATCAAAGATTTTTATATACTTCAGACTTGGCGAGTTACTGTCATTTTTGTCCTCAAAGTCAACTGTCATTTGTCATCACAAGTCAACTGTCATTTGTCATCAGAGGTCAACTGTCATTGGTGTCAATTGTTTTTTTTGCTTGTTTTGACAACATTGACAGTTGACATTGATGACAAGTGGCCACTTTGGCCAACGATAGTCGATAACTATCATTTTCGATTACGGTTGATGGGTTAATGAAGATTCTCCTGTGTTCTGCTCTTTTATATGTATTTGCAAAATTAAATGAATTGAAAAATTAATGCTTTTCATTGAATGTAGTGTGTCATATTTGATTTCGGTACGTCGACTCTCGAATTCGGTACGTTTTTTTTATGGTTTCGGTACCGAAAATTTATGTTTGCTGGCAACACTAGTATCACCACTGTGGTCAAACGAATGACTTGACACAGCCTATAAATAGGAATATTATTGCCCTAAGATTTCGTCTGCTATTTACTGACTCCTCTCTGTTTTTCTCTCTCTATCTATCTCTCTCTTTCTGTCTCTCTCTGGAGCCTCCACCCATGACAGTGAACACGGGGATTATCTCGCACTGGGGAAATTTAGCATACAGTGCTTCGTCACGGGAAATGTATGTCGCGTATAGGTTCAACGTAGCGATTACATTTTTGAAGGATGACCCGATTATCTGATATATGGCCGAAGGGCGCAGATCGCAGGTGGACCGGCCGGGGGTTGATAATGGCCGGATTTATGCTTGCTGTTCACCACCGCGTGACGTAATGCGCCGCAAATATGCTGGGTATACTGTGTTGTTTCGCGCCGGGCAGACATCGAACGAACCGTTGAGGTTTGAGGTATTGCTTTGATTCGATGGGACTGCTGGAATCGGATGATTTTGTTTCGGTTCCCAGATAGCACAATGTCATTCGTAGAACGTTCATAGAATATTCTTCGAGAATATTTGAATATTCTCAAAATATTCTCACAATACGATACAAATATTCTAGGGACGTTCTATGAACATTCGGAATGGACTGTTACAAATATTCTTAGAATATTCCCAGTATATTGAAGGGGAAGGAAGTCAATTAAAAAAAGCTTGCTCCGGTCGAGATGCGAACCCACTATCTTGTGTTTGAATTTGTATCGACCTTAAACCTTACCACTTCGCCATGTACTACATTGATGGATTAAATGAATATCAAGATAACAACAATGAATTAGCGAGATGCATTTAATAATAATAGGTTTTGTCGGGGTGAATATTATGAATATTGATAAAAGAATTGGAACATCAATATCATATATTTCGATACGATTCTAAATATTCTCAGAAAATTCGAAAAAAATATTCTAAGAATATGTCGAATTTAATGTTCATATTCGTTGCAGAATGAAAATATTCTATGATCATTCTAGGAACATTCTATTGGAATATTTGGAAATAAGTACCTATATTTGAACATTGTCAGAATATTCTTAGAATATTCTGTGCTGTCTGGGTTGTTTTTGTATTTGTATCCACTAAAATGAACTACTACTATCTAGACCGCTAATGCCATAAGAAATGACATCCAACTGGAGAACATTACTAAAATGCTTATTCAGGACCTTTTATACAGGATGTAGCTAAATGACATCGAAAAAATGCGAGGGGTGTTTCCTTGTGACATTCTAGCAAATGAAGTTCATATCAACATGTATTCTAAGATGCTCCGTTTTCGAGATACAGGATGTTGAAGTTGGAAGTATTAATTGTTTTTATTTATAAGCCACCTGTATAAGCTTGCATGGTGCCAGAATTCAGTACGAATGAAGACTGAGGAAGCACGATGTTCTTTGAACATCATAGGGATTTCCTTTCGTGCGCTCCAAGCGATAAAAAAAAATTGGAGTTATTGAGTCATCTCAATGGAAGTCTTGAAAACACCTACATTAAAATTTGTAGTCGAATAGAATTTTTATTGTTACCTCAGAAACTCACACAAGGGATGAGAAATTTTTTATTCAAATAGTTCGATCTAATAAAAATATATTCATGAATACTCATAAAAACCGGTAGTGTACAATGATATTCACCATGAATATTGATAAATTTACCCACTGTGACGCCACTGGAAATATTATGTCGAATCTAATTACACCAGAAGAAGCTCCATATCACTATTAACAAGACCACAACGTTTTATCGAAATTGATGGTAAGACAATTGAGAAATTAATAGAAGAAATATTTTTCATGGAAATATTGATACCCTGTATCTCGAAAACGAAGCAAGTTAGGAAACATGTTTATATGAATTTTATTTCCTAAAATATCACAAGGAATCACACCTCGAATTTTTTTTGTGTCATTTAGATACAACCTGTATATCTCAAGTGCGGATGCCTCTCGATATCCTAAGTACAGGATGATTCACCATCAATGTTCCTTCTATCTGTATTTCAGTTTTTTCTTGCATCGATTTCAAAATTTGAAAAATCATTTGAAATTACTTGACTAGTTGACTTTTGCAAATTGGAAACCCTGTATTTCATTAAACAATCATTCAGAGATTTCTATAATGAATCCAACAATACCATCAGGTATGATGGGGTTATGTCAAACGTTTTCAAAGATATAACCGATTTCATTTTATATTACGGTCGATGTGGATGATGACTCAATGAATAATTGGTCTGTAAGGGTTATGCAACTTTTTCTAAAGAATATCCGGTATTCTCCAGTCACCATAAGTGTCAATCTTCAACATGAGTATACATTCTGTTGCACGCTCAATCAGACACATTGAACGTAATATTCAGCGATTCTCTTCAATGTCCCCCTACCTTTTGATTTTTCGATTTCTGCATCAAATAGCCCAATAAAAAAGTCTGAAGGTGTCAAATCTGGCGAGTTGGCTGGCCATTTCGTAGGACTTCGACAGCAAATCTAGCGGCCAGGAGAAGTATTATCCGAATAGTTTCTTACTTGTCTGGAGTGATATGGTGGTGCTCCATCTTGTTGAAATACGATATCCGCATAAGTATATTTGAATTAAATCAAATTTTTAGCAATTTTATAGTAGGTGAAGACATTTTTTTTCCAGATGACGCCTAGTCACCATCTAGAAATTTTCATCTGTCAGTTTCACTCTAAAATATAGTATTATGCATTAATTTCATTATTTCAAGTTTGAATTTTTTCAAATGACCCGTACTAAATATAAAAAGAGGGGGATGGGGCATTGAAGAAAATCACTCTATTACTGATTATCGGCTATATCTTCGTAGTCGTTTGACATACCCCATCATACCTCTTATTTTTGAAATCATTGTCGAAATCCTATTGAAAAAAAAATAACCATAACCCTGTATATCATTCATTCCCACTACCCTGTATTTTCAGATATAGCAGAGAAAAATTATAAAACATCATTTCAGAAGATTCCTCAGATTCTGAAATCAGTTCAAAAATAACTGAGCTAGACGATGAGACATTTACGGTAAATCACCCCGTATATAATTCATTACTTTCTCAGAAAACTCCTGAAACGTTTTAAGTAGGTCTCTAGAGGATGGTATTGAAATGTTCTGATATGTCATTCGCAAGTAGGAAATGGTAACAGGTGGAGATCTTGCGGGTGCCTCTCGACATCCTGAGTACATTATTAGGACGTCCTCACGAAGTTGTCAACACGTCTTTGTGTTATCTGGTTTACTAGGTTAGATTCCAGGTGAGTGGGGCGAATACCGTCCCTTCACTCACTTTTCACAGTCTGGAAGTTCCTGCGTATTGAGCGGAAGCGTTTTCAGGCGAACAATTCACACAAGTCTTCAAGAGACTTGTGTGAGCTAGGAATGACGGGGTCTTACCTTTCAACGTGTGATCCTAAACACTTTCTCAGGCCATCAGAAAAATGTCTGCGGTCGTGGTGGGTATCGAACCCACTACCGTTTTTTTTTTAGAACAATATAATGAACTAATGATATTATGATACTGCGAGTCATTGTAAATTCATGTTCTCGAAGATTTTGGTGACCGAAGTTCAGCAATCCATGAGTGTGTTTGTCATTATTTGACAGAGATATCATCCAATTAATAGATTCATTCGGCTGTATTCTTGGTCAGAAATGCATTCAGTGCCCAATCTGAAGATAAATCATTCAAACTGTTTTCTTATAGTCAAGCGAGAAGGTTTCTTTCGATCAATATCAAGGACGAGAAGAATCAACCAGAAAAGACTCTCCGTAAATTGTTCAAAAATTGTTCTTATCCATCATTAGGTTTCCTCCTTACGAGCAACCCCCAGAAGTCTTCAAGAGACTTGTGCGAGCAAGGAATGACGGGGGTCTTACCTTTTAACGTGTGATCCCAAACAAAAAGTACATACATACATAAGCACGGTTTTCTGAACTTTGGACACAATCGACTCCGATGAGAGTTGAAAATCATATGTGCCACTTTCTTAAAGTAAAAAAACAACTATGCTCTTACTGCGACTGAGTTGTAGATTCTCAATGCTGATGGTGTATACATAATCAGAGTTTATCGATTCTGCATATCGCTCCAATCTGATATGAATTTATAAATGGAGTTATCTCTGGTGGAGTAGTAAACCCGCATATGTGCATCATTCTCTACCTATATCGTCAACTGCGATAGTTTTGCTTTCGAATTCGCTTCAATGATAATTGCTCTTTGCTGCTTGCTCAGGAGCAATATATCCTTGTTCATGGCTCGCAGGAATTGCATAGCGAAAGCAGCATGCCGAATTACAATGGGATACTGATTTCCTTGATGTGGCGTAGTGTCAATCATAGGTGTATAATTGGATATGCGATACCGGCTTGCTATTAGAATCTGATGAACGTGTTCGTACATTCGCTGTTCCATGAACTCGTATTGTTGAACTTTGGGGCTTCATTGTGCCCCTGGGAATGTCATTATCGCTTCTACATGGTGGTGATGATTTCAATAATGATATCAATCGAGTTCATTTCTCTTTGAGACTACAATCCAGATGAACACATGTTCCACAATCAGTTTTCTTCCACGGATTGTAGGTAGGTGAAGTACTTGCATATAACTCTCGATTTCTCATAATACTGATTGTCTTGGCAACTACTATACGCACGATGAACTAATTTGAAATCAACTCTCACTTTGTATTCGTCAAGTCCTGTTTACTAGGTACATCAATAAAGCAAACAAAATCAAGTACCCCTTGAAACTTGAGAGTTAGTTAATCTGCTTAGACTCCTACGTTCTCTACTTCATTCCTTCGTACTCTTCAATTTCATTCCACCAGCAGTATTTCCATAAATTTAGTTCATTCTTGGTTGACTATTATAAGCTCTTATCTTTGAACTGTTTTTCATAAGCCTTTTTTGCTATTTCTTGCCTTTTCACCTGAGTAGGCTGAAGATTGATGCTCTAGGAGCAACATTATTTCTGTTTTGTTCATGTGACTTCTGAAATTTTGTGATGCAATAATTCACGTTCGACTGTAATGATATATCATCAGGTGAAATCAACTATTCTTTCTATTTTTCTTCCCCGTATTATGATGATGAATCTACTGCTGCTTCACGACATAATCATTGTTGTTTCAATGCATAATACATACCTATCGATCGCAGATTTCCTCAAGTTTCATATCACTAAATCTTCTTGAAAATAGCATTGCATCAATATCGAATGATGAATATCAACACGTTATTAACATTATCAGCTATTATCGAATGAATGTTGATTATCAGTAATCATTTACATTCACATCTTCATCCTTGTGATTCGAATCTTAGAAAAAAATATTGTGATGTGATGAATTTCTCACATTCCAACTTTCCATTTTCGACTTACAGATATTTTCAAAATTTGGTGAAATTAGAACATTTTGTATCATATAGATGAGAGAGAAAATGTCAAATTTCCGTAAATGTCTCATGATCATCTCGTTCATGAATTGTTGAATTCTCTCTCGTAATATGTATTGAATTCTGGAAATAATCCATCAAATCAAGATCTTCATAATACTTCAGAAGATATATAGGAAAAAATATTCATATATAATACCACAAGTGATAATATTTTGCCGGAAATATTCGGTGATTTTTACGACAGCTTGTTGCCTAGTTATTTCGTGAATGACATTGTTATCAAAACTACGAGTAACAGTATCACGAGTTGTATTCGTATGACTATTTCATGATTGAATGAGACAATATAAGAAATAGAAAAAATAATTTAAGTATATTTCAACTCGAACTACGAAGAAGAACATAATGATAGTAATGAAATACAGAATTTACTTTTTTTTAAATTAACTACCTATACTTATAGTTATTCACGAAGTGGAATGTATAATTTTGATAAACAGTATTTTTTTTTATTATATTGGAGATGGTTGCTCTCGAAAGAGTGTATTACTATCCAATTCAAACAAAATAAATTGAATTTATGTGACATGAAATAATTAAAAAAAAAGATATCGCCGCCGAGGGCTCGAACCATCGACCTTCGTATCCTGGCGGAACAACCCTAACAGTTGCGCTACATCAGCTAGTAAGTATATCAGTCAATCACAATAACTTCAGTGATTAAATGAGATTACTTCAAAAAGGAATTTGAATTCTATTATTGTTGAGTCAGACCGATATGCAAACTCTTTAAATTACACATGAAACGTCCAGCCAGAATAAAATTGTCTCGCCTTTCGTACAAAATATCTCACTAACGCGAATTATAAGTAAATAAAATGAAGTAGGAACTTAGGTTATTGTCTCAGATTTGAATCCAAAGCAATGACCAGACACGATGTCAAAATTTTATCGCTGATAAACGAGGTTAGTTGGTCACGTGTGGGTCAATTCAGCTTCTGTATTGGTAGAGCAAGTTCGATAAAATTTGATAAACAAAAAATATCGCTAGAATACAGAAGAAGCCATGAAAATGGTCGATTCTGATTGGTTCTCGAGATCAAGAGTGGAATAGTCAACATAAAATTATAGAAAGTTGATGAAAACTCATATGTCCAATAATCTAAACATTCACTGTGTGTATCAAATGTTGAAGAAATTTATCGAAAGTTATTCAGATGATCGAATTGAATATGTTTCAAGTTGAACATGTGATTCAGTGAATTCAGTGAACACTGAGAAACTGTAAAAAAATGGGATAACATCGACCAAATGAGCTAGGTTTCATCACATTTATCATGAGTCATTATTACACTCACGAATTGGTAATGAAAATACCCAACGTTATCCATTTTGTTCTTTTGATGATGATGAATATTTTTGCAGTTATATAATTAGATATTATGCAGAATTAGGTATGAATTATGGGTTCAGGAGCATAGGGCAGTTGATCAAGAATGGTTCTCATTGATTGAATTAGCAGGAGAGAAAATAGAGTTATCATTGAAAATGAATGAGAATTTGAAAGGTTCACAATCACTTTGTGGACCTATTTTTCTTCGCTCCCTGTTAATTTCTGAGTGCATTATTGTAATTGTGGTGAGTGATCCATTCAACCTTCAATATGAATCATTCGATCACTATATATCACAAAAAATGTGATTCACATGGAAATGACGTATATTCGACAGGGTGCTTTGGGCACTTTTTTTAGAAAAACAAATGACTCAAAAACAGTTTATTAAAGGCTTAGGCCATACCAGAACTCGAATCAAATAAGCAAAGAGATTCTGTTTCTTGATCAAGTCGCGACTTCAGAAATCGTCGGTTTTTTGGCGAATTTTGGGATGATATTTTGATCCGCAATGAATCGAACACCAAGGCCAAAGCGATCATAAATTTGAGGTTATAGTGGTTACATTGTTTGCCTGTGGGCAACTCAGAGTTTGAATAACATCGAAAATGAATTATATTTATGAAGTAATAATATTAAAAAGTTGATTACACACCTCCACATAAATAACCTAACATCAAATTGAGATGGAGATGAAAAAAAAAACATTCGATGAAAGATAAGGGCAGATTGACAAAACGCATCAATTCGACTCCACTCGAACTATCTAGGAATCGAATCGAGTTTACACTATTCATTCGAGAAACAGAATACCAGATATCGAATAAAGATGGCCGATTCGACTCGTTGCGTAGAATTAAATCTCCCTGCAGAGAAGGAATTCAGAAATGTTGTGGAATACAGAGTAATAAATAATAAAAGTTACGAAGATAAATTTACTTTCAGAAAAACGGGGAGCTTCAGGATAATATATACTACTTGTACAATAATTATGTCAAGAAATTTTTCATTAAACGAATTCTACCATGACTTTATCAAGTATCGAATGGGTTTGGAAAAATAGTTTGGTTGCGGAACAAACTTCGAAAAGTTAAGTTATCAAGAACTTTGTCTTTAGGTTCCCATGTCGAATTCAAGATTGAAACTCTGGCCCTGTTGAGAGTGTTAAGCTCAATTTGTAGTCGTGAAAGTGGTTACATAATCTCCTATCATAATACATTATAATATAATCTGATTACAATAAGATTACACAATCAGCAAAATCGGATTTGCCTAGTTATTATCATATGAATTATGCTAGCGGAATGAATGAGAATTACGGTATACATTTCAAATGAACAACAGATTGAATGAGCATAATATTTTATGTGCAGGTTGATATCGTCAGACGAATCATTGCAAGTATGCCCTGGATGATTGTTTGACGTTTGATGAAAATGCAAATATAATACGAATTGGACATTTTTATAACTATTGAGTATAAGAAATGTTTACCAAACGATCCTCAGAGTCTCACAATCGCCTAAGATCATCCTCAATGTTTCGCCAAACGCCTGGACAGGACGTTCCATTTTCTAGAACCTTAGAAATTTATTCAGTGTAGATTCAGCGCCGTAATTGTCCTATATAGATGAAGTATTTCAGTGACAGCCTGAGGATGTAGAGGAATTCGTATCTATGGATGTCTTCAGATGGCATTCCATGAAATAACTTGGTCGATCAAACCAAAAGGAAGAAGAAGAACTGGAGTTGAGGTTATATAGAATAGAAAATTGTTATGATGATTTCATCATATTGCTATTTCACAAAATGATAACAAGAAAAAACTGCAACAAAATTAGAAGATACCAATAACAAGCATCATAATCTTTTGCTGATGACATTTCTCTCAGAAATTGAGAAATAAAAGTAAGTAAATCAAATCATTTTAAGTAGGTTCTGGACATGGTATATTGATGAATTATCAATTTCAGGAGGTTATTCAGAACACAAACTTGTTGATATCATCAGAACAGAGATGTTTCATTCCAATATTTAATTTTGGCTTCTTCGGAATCTATAAAATATCGTATGCAGGTTCGAACTTTCAGTAGATTCAGCACCAGGAAGTATATCTAGGTTAAAAAAAAAAGCAAATGTAACGAGCAATTTGCAAAAAAATTAGAACATAACAATAGATTGATGATTTTTGCCTGAGAGAGAAGAGAAACAAAGGTAAGTTAATCAAATCATAGATACCACTGGACATAAAATATTAATACATCACTCCTTTCAGAAGGTTATCGAAACACAAACTGATGATATTTCATTCACAGATATTTTGGCTTCTTCATAATCTATATAAGATTGTATGCAGGCTTGAACTTTCAGTAGATCAGCATCAGGAACTATCTCAGACATGCTTACTTACTTAAGAAATCACAAATGATAAGAAGAAAAACTTGCAACAAAATCAAAACATAACAAGAATCACAATATTATCATGTTGATGGTGGTGTTGGTTTTTTCCTTAGGAAGAAAGGAAGGAACAAAGGTAGGTTAATCGAATCATAGATCTTACTATGGATATCCGCGAGATATTCGGGTCGATTATGCTCAGAACTTTTCATAACATCACTAAGATAACAATATTGTTATGATCATGACATAATAACAATTTTGCTGTGCAATTCTCTATTCTGTTTGGACAGTAACTGCAAGATTGGTAATTAGTTGGAATGATAACAATATTGTTGAAAAATAGAGAGTTCTTGAGCTGACAACACTGTTTTCATCTCGTTTATTGTCATTATCTCATGAAGTAGAAGAGTTTATGATCATCAAACCTTCCTTGTCTCGCACTGACATTTTTGAAGTAATATTATTCAAATTGACAAACTGTTTGAATTTGGTGGCAAGTGGTGCAAGTAATCAATGATGTCCCGGAATGAGAAAACAACCAAAATCCGGATGAAAATGATTATACGTTGTTTTGAAAGAGATACCAATTCATATAACCGGAAAAACTCCTGTTGCTGGCTTATTCAAGCAAAATAGCTAGGTAAACTATTTTCATTAGGCAACTCGAAAGGTTTGCTGGTGTCGCTGATGATATATAGAATTTGTAGTCCCATTTTCCTTCACAAATTGTGACATATAGGGAATGTTTTCAAGTAATTGATTACACTACTGAACTACTGATATGTTTATAATCAATTTCCAAAATTTTCAATAATTCCACTACAAGTTGAAACTTCAATGAAAGGTTATCCAAGTAGTTAGTTACACAGGTGAACTTCTCATATGTTTATTATTACCTATTTTCTGAATTTTCAAACACTTAAAAGGAAACGTAGTGCAAAAATAAGGGTCCATTGCCATTTGTAATCTTGTTATCAAATAGCAAGTACATACTCGATGTTGCCGAGATATAGCAAGAGAGCTAACAAGATATTGAAATTGACAGATCATAATATTGCCAAAAACAATGATTAGAATTCCAATTCTCTTGATCTTGCTGTGAAACCAATATCTTTTCCACAACCATATTGCTTTTTGCAAATAGAATCGATCCGATTAAAACATTGTTTGTTCCAGATTGTTACGGAAAACACTAACTTGATGATATCAACAAAGCAGAGATTTATCATCAATAGGCAATAACTTCCTATAATAATACTCAACATGAATCTGGAATACATTTCTTCAAAAATTAACTCGAAATACTTCATAAATGATGATATAAGTTTTTAATCTGAGCATCAATATATATAGAGTAATTGTGCAAATATCATTGAATACTGCCTGAAGTTGTGAGAATATTGTCCCATGAATGTCCCAAATGACCTTATAGGAATGTCCTGACACGTTATCAGGACCCAGATATCGCTAACAGAAGGACGGCTTAGGAACGTCCTCTGGCACGACCTGGATCTCCTGAAGACATTATTGTGAACGCCTCAAATGGACCTCAAAAGGTATCTGTACTATCTAGGTGCATATTGAATATTATTGCAGACTACTGACTGATGTATGCATTTGAGAATTATTCCATGACTCATTCATAAATTGACAGGAATATACGCTTCTTACTCAGAATGACATGGAAACCAAACGATAATAAAGAGAATGAAATTCCCAGGCGTAGAACCATACATCATTCCACACATTACCAGAAAAAAAAATTGCACGTCCTCATATCAAAAACGAGTGAAAAACTATTTATCATCATATCAATCCGTCCTTGTCCCGAATCGGCCGTTTATGTTGTCAATTTAACCCAGTTTTCAATACAGCTGGATGCAAATGTTTTTGCTAGGGATTGTTCACAGATAATGAATGGCGCGATTCTGCCTCATTCATCAATCCCTATCGATTGCCAATAGATTTTTACCGTTGTCAGGTGATTTCGTGTCCACAGTCAACCATACAACAATCTATTTTTGCTGCTTGTAGAGACTAACAATGTCTATACAACCTTCCAATCAGTTTGAGCTCTGATCCCGAGGCATCCCCAAATTCTCCTTCACGGAATCATTGATTTCACTGCATGAAAATACCACCATTTCAGATAGGATAGTTTTGAAGATTTTCAAAAGAAATAATAGTTCTAAGAGTACGAATGACGAACATGGGGAAGAAACCTAGCACGAAACCTTTGGTACTCTTAGGATTACATCTGGAAAGTGTCAAAATAGACAAATTGCTTAGTCGAATGGATTGTTGACAACTACTCTAAAGTAATTTTTGAATGTTTGTTGGGTCAGGTTTTGCTCAGATTGCGATCTTTGGACTGCTGTCTGATGGTTCTTACCCTGCAATGATGAGGTCCAAAGCCCTCAACCAGTATTTTTTAACACTTGGAGCGTTCGAAAATGAATTCCAATAATGTTTGAAGAACATCGTACGCATACCATAGAGGGATAGGAAGAGGAGGTAGGTGTTTGAACTTCATTTGAACTTTTGGAGGTAATTCATTCTTGGAAAAACTTCCATTGGCAAAGAATTACGAAGCTTTGCCATTCTTTAGACGAACGAGTTTTGGTAAGGTGTTGATCGACATCATCCAAGGTTGACAACGAAAGGATGTGTTGACTAAATGAAATCAAAGTATAAGTGAGTTCAAACATCACCCAGCAGCCGAATGGTTTGTCTCTGGATGGAATCTAAGAGCATCAGTGTATCTTTGGTGCTGAACCCCATATGTGGAAAGAGTATTCTAAAGCTGGCCGTATCTGTGCTTTGTAGACTATGAAAAGCTGTTGAGGTGTCTAGAAGATTTTCACACGGAATGAAAATTCGAGTTTTTGTGTATCTGCTTTCACGACAGATCGACCATAATTTTCCCATAAAAAAGTTAGTGTTGAGCTACAATCTGGAATTAAAAACATTCAGACAAGAAGCACTTACAATCAGTTATATTTTATACGAATCGCATAGATTCCAGGAATATTGGATTGAATGATGTGCGTTGAATTACCCAGGAAAGTAGTTGGTTTCGTTCAGTGATCCACCATTGTTATTGTTCATCTCATTTATATTTTTTTGCTTCATTATCAATCATATCTTATTCCTCACCTAGTTCAATTGTCTATTCCTATTAATTATTTAATTGAAGTTGTGACTTCTGAAATAGTCCCATTTGTCGATGAATTTTTTTTATCGCTTGGAGCGCACGATAGGAAATCCCTATAATGTTCAAAGAACATCGTGCGTTCCACAAATGCATAACAATTACCTATCATTTCGCAAAAAAGCGTGTTGTCTGAAAATTGAAGAAGTATATTTTCATATTCTCACAAGTTATGAATATCACCAATGCAATATGTCTAAGATAACATCCTTGAATGCAACAATATCTGATCATTTCCATGCACGAATGCAATTCATTGTAATATTTCACAATAAAGGGAATTCTCGAGAAAATTCTGTTTCCTTTGTATGGAGCACACACCAAACACGACAATTTATCCACTATTTGAAGTCTATTGACATTTATTTGTAAGTATTGCTTACTAGCATCTAGCGACAATGTTTCAAATGTGCTATGGCAATTATTGTTCTGCATGTGCAATTACCCTTGTAAATTTTTGTTGATTGCATTACTTTCATGAAACTTTTTATGTATGAGGAAAATATTCATTCAAAGAAAATGTTCATTATGATCTAGGTGGGAATATTGATGAGTCAGGCAATATCCACATATTCCAACCCATGCATGCCATCCATTATTCAAGAAGTTATTGAATCTGAAGAATATTGAAGTAGGAACATTTTTCCGTTCGAGTTGTTCTCCTCTGAGAGAACATCAGACGCTCAAGATTCGAGTAATACTACTTCGTACTCTTGAAACTTCCATAATTTCTAACAATGAATTACTTATACAAGTTCATGGAATTCAACAACAAGTTTCTTGAGGAAACCCACAACTGCATAATCTATAAATCGAGTTTTCTCTTTACTTTCCGTCGGTTTAAAAATCTGATTTGATGAATTCTATAATGCAAGCTAATCAGAAAAGTTTTGAACTTAATTGGATTTCATTTATGGATTGAAAAAATCCTTGGTCTACGTTCCCACCTCATTGCACTCAGAATTATCGAACAAATTATCATTTTTATTGCATTATAGAGTTTCAAATTAGGAAAATACGCATTCTGTGAACTTATTTTGAGGTACACATCCTAGATTACAGTCAATGATGAATATACCTCAGCTTAAAAATGGAAAAAATTAAATTGGCTGAGAAATTATTTTTTTAAATACATATTCCATTTGTAAAATTGAGTTTTAGATAATCTGAATGGAGAGAAATAAATCTTTCGGCAACTGAGATGCCTCAGTAGAACTGGATACGTATAATAAAAATTGGCTATAGCACTATAGAACTTCAATGGTAATTTCCCCAAAATATTTCTGAACAAACAAAAAAATCGAAAAAACCGACTGAGTCACTTCATGGCCATTGAAATCTTGGTGACTTCTGGTTGATTACAATCCATTCCTCGAATCGAAGCATTTCACATTCTTAGTTACCAAACGATCGCATAGCGCGAATATGGTTGCCGTAAAGCAACATAATTTGTTTCGAAAAAGAGTAAAAGGATTTTCGTTAATCATCAATAAAGCGATTGTATTGGCTATGATTATTTCACTCACCATTTCATGAATAAAACAATAATTTCATTTGCACTCGGTGCGTTATGCAACTATACGAACTATCAATGACGAAGCGAATTACAAAATGAAAAACATGGAATATTCCGGTATCAAGCGGTCAATCTACAGCCGAAACACGAAAATTAAGACAGATATTTCAACCAATCAAAAACGAGTATTTTGAAATGAGTGACGGGGCTTCGCGAGACCAAGACCAAAACCAAGACTGATCAGTCTTGGTCTTGGTTTCGAAAAATAAATGTAGTCTTGGTCTTCGTATTGGCCTTGATATTTCGAGACCAAGACGAGACTAGCTCAGTCTCGGTCTTGGTCTTGGATCAAATTGCGTCTAGAAATTTGAATTATTCAATCCAAATATCCAACAGTTTATATGCATATAATAGGTATGTCGTATTTCTCAGTCTTTGAATTGTCAATTTAAGCGTATAACCATGAGAATATAATTTTTGAGAAGCCTTGAATAAACATTAGATGAGACTCAAACAGCAAACAGGCCGGCGCTCGATGGGCCAAGAAAAAGGTTCAGAAGATTCGGAACTGACAACTACGCATTATCAAAATATTTCAAAAAATTTCAAATACACACCAAATAACTTTTGTATTGAATAGGAGAAGGTATGGACCACTGTGACCTTACAACATACACCTATTTGTTGTAAATTTCAACATTGCAATACTAAATTCGGAGAATGTATTTCGGATTTTGAGTGAACAAAAATTTGAAACCTACCAGATGACGAATGAATAACTGAAATGAAATGCCATCATCATCCATCAGATTTTTCTTGATATTGAGTAGATATAAGTTTATTATTCTTCTTTCGAAACCAAGACCAAGACCAAGACTCTTGGGAGAGAGTCTTTGTCTTGGTCTTGGGAAGATTCATTTATACATATTATTGATACAAGACCAAGACCAAGACTGGACCCTTGGTCTCGCGAAGCCCCAAGTGGAATAAATTGTGGAACCTGAGGGTGCTCAGGGCGATCACCAGAAATAAACTATACGCTCTTTAGAATCTAGATGTCTTGATGTTTATCACTTGTTCCTTGTCTGCTAGTGCCTCTAGTGTATAAATGCTCAACCATTTCGAATTATTGAATGAGATTAAGTTTCTCTATATTCTCCGGGGGCCAGGTAGCCGTTCGATTAGAGTGTGTATATTCTAATCCGCATTCGCTTGCCGGTCGTGGGTTCGATTCCTATCGACTGCAGAAATTTTTCTGATGGTGCAAGAAAGTGTTTGGGATCACACGTTAGAGAGTCAGGCCCTCGTCATTCCTTGCTCGCACAAGACTCTCGTGAGGGGGCAACCGAATGACTGATAGAACAATTTTAGAACAATTTAAAAAAAATCATGAGCACTTCATGCCTCCATCTCTTCCAACAATTCACAGACACTGTTGAATGAAAATGGCAGGTAATTGAGATCAAGTGACCGGTAGTGATTAAAATGCATATATAATCTTTCAATAAGGTCATGCCATACGAACTGTAACCACCTGTATTAATCACAATGAAATATAACTCAACAATTATCACAGGATCTTCAGACATTTTATCCACTCCGGAAACCTGGGATATTCTTTCTCACTATTTGGAAAACAATTTCAGGAAAGAAAAGACCAATCTCACATCCTGGCACTGCACACTTGTTTAGGATATAGACTTCACTATTGTTCAAATCGAAAGTCAACAGTTGTTGATTGATTTCTTCAATCTTGATTGAAAAATCAAGTAATCGGCCATAAATTGAAAAAATAGCACTTCGAAACCAGAAAATATCTCAACAAGGAAGACATGTCAATCGTCATTCATCAAACAAAATATAATTCCCACAGATCACGGATCATTATGTCAGGACATCTGTTTTTTTGGATGTATGATGAATTGATATTCATCATACAGAATGTGGAAAGAAATTTTGAATTGGGGAAACATGATAACGAATCTGCGATTGAGGTTTATAAAAATAACAAGTTTCCATATAGGTAACCTCTTTGTGAGAGATATAATTCCCTTATCACTGATACGAATGATTTTTCTGGAAGTTCCAAGCTCATCAAGATGAGAGTTTGTGCAAGTATACTTCTCATATACCTACATTTCAATTATCATTCCAATACTGAACATATTGGTAAGTTATATTTTTTTTTCATAATACATCACAATATTTTATTCGATTTGAGAGATGATGTTAATTCTTAATTTGAGAGGATTTTTATTTTTTATGCTCTCTTTCTGGATGTTCAACAAATATAATTCAATGTTCGACGTGGCAAATAGCCAGTAGAGTAGTTTTTTTCTGTTGACTGTTCAGAATGATATTATGTGCAACTTTTTATGAAGGAGAATACAAATTCTTCACTATATACAGAAGATTTTGTTTTGAAATTCTTATCGTGTGTTCAATAGATGTAATTCAATGTTCGTCGTGGCATATAGCCAGGAAAGTAGTTGTTTTCTGTTGAATAAACCGAGAAAGAATTGATATTTTTATCACATTGAGAATGCGAATTCTCAATGTATTTCTTTATATATAGGTACCTTCTCATTTTTTTATGTTCATAAATATGTCTGAAAATATTCCTTTTCAAGGACATCTATTGTTTGGGCGCAGAACTAATGATATTATTCAAAGTTATCCTAACTAGTTGGAGATCTATGAAGTGTAGTTTGTCTACGGTGGCCGAGGATCCAAGTCCACCACTGTCAAGAATGCATATAGTCTACACCACGTGACTCAATATTTACAGGGTAGTATCGCCCGCCAGACCGTGCCAATCCAAGGACGCAAGGGATTAGGTATATTTCATCCCGGCAGAATGCGTGTTCAATGTTACACATCACAATGAGCTGCTATACGCAAAAGGCTCGTGGTTTATTCAACAGTTCGATGGAATGCAAATGTTGTTCGTGTTCGATTGATCGATGCAAATCCAGGGGCGAGTGTCCAACGATGAGAAATGAATTTGGAAGAATAACACATTCAGTGCACGATTTGAATCGAACCAGGGTGATCAACAAGTATTATTGGTTGACTCAAGTTCTCATGAAACGATGAAAACCATTTCTTTGCACATTTAGTTATTTCTTGACTTTCTTAAAACCACCAGACATTCTCAATTCCAGTCATAGGTTACAGAGTAGGTATATATCAGGTGATATAGAATTAACCTAAACTACATTTAACATGTAGTGGTCGACGGATCTTCATTTGACTCTCTTATCATGAATGCTGGTGTTCCGCAAGGATCAATTCTAGCACCAACACTATTTCTACTCCAGTTGGAAGCAACTTCATGTCCAGTAACAGTTTCGCGGATGATGAAACCCTCCATACCACCTTCTCTTCCAGGGCTCCAATGCCAGCCAGGCAAATCAGAAACGAACGAGGGAGAAATGTTGACAACATAAATATGGACTTGGCAACAATTCTCGAATGGGGATCCAATAACTTGGTAGGTTTCAATGCAAACAAAACACAAGCATGACTTTTCTCTAGAAAAGCCGACCTCACTGTTCCCAACATGAGCTTTTCAGGAGTAACCATACCTTTGAAGACATCCATTTCGATGCCTGGTATCACTATATCAGCAATAACCTTTCTTGGGAAAATCACGTGCACAGAAAAAAATAATTTGATAGCATTAACAGAACGGGTTCTGTATCGAATTTAACGAAGAATTATTTCAGCGTTACAGATTTTTTTTACCATAAACAGAACCATTGTCACGAAAGATACAGAATGTTGCAGATTTTCTGTTAATTCTACAATAAATTTCTGTAAGTAGTTGTCTCCGATCATATATAATTTCTTTACTATTCACTTATCATTCTATAATATTGATAGAATAGCTAGGTATAAGATTACAGAAAATACTGTTGGTATCAGAGTTTGATCTTTACTATTCATTTTGACATTTTCAATGATGATTTTATACCAAGAATAGAATCTTCTCTAACACTCATGGAATATTTCGTTAGAATTGACAAAAAATCTTTCTTTGAATATTAAAGTAAATATCTCATGCGGATACGAATAGTTCTGTAATATTAAAAGATCATGAGTGAAGTAATTCTTTCGAAAGAATGTTCTTTAAATAAAACAAATAGTTCTGTTTCAGTTCAAGAAACGCAAGAAACATTATGTCATTATTCACCAATCAGATTCGTGCTTACGCTCACCTGATGTCACCGAACATGATGTATTGGTCTATTTTCAGATTTGGTTACCATCCCTTATACCGCATAGGGCATTATTCATTTTTTATTTAGTATTGACAGTGAATGCATCGGTGTTGAGTGTTGTTTTCAATTTTCTTTCCGATTGATAGGTATCAAGGTAAGTGTACTTAACCCTATATCAGCTTAGCGAGATTTGGATACTGGGTACCTACCGATACCTAATTGTGTGATATACATTTATCAATATACAGGGTGTTACATTAATATGAGTATAGGTATGGTTACATCAATATATTGTGACAACAATGAAGGCGAGAAAATAGAAAGAAGTTCCTATGAACTTTTACTCGTAGTTTTCAAGATAAGAAGTTGATCTATCATCTTAAAAAATTCGTTGAAATTAAAGTGGGTGATCTGGTCCTAAGGTCAGAATTTTACGAATTACTCTAAGTGTGTGGGCAAAACGGAATAACTATTACAACAATGACTCATTAGAAACGATTATATGTGTAGGAAAAATTATTCAGTTTACTATAAACAATGAAGTCTCTGAAATTGAATATTGAAGTAAAAGGTTGTTTACTTCCGCTTGCATTTCACTTTCTTAAAATTTTTGAGAAGGGTGGATCAAGACACGCCATGGACGGTTGAAACACATTCGACAGAAGAAGGAAGATAATACTGCTATGGTATTCTCAAGACTTGGAAGCATTATATCAACCCACTTGGATATAGACTGGTATGTTATTTGTTCTCACTTTTATCTTGTTTCAGAGGTTTTGGCTTCTTCACTAATGCGTTTATTTTTTCTGTTAATTATTCTTGTACTATTTCAGGTTGACATTGATTATCAAGAACCGATAAAAGAAAACTCGAATATATTGATGGATTCATGAGAAGTTTTTTTTCCAGAAATCAAATGAAATATTCTCAGAAAAATTCAGAGAAACCTTCGAAATTAATGATATTCAATCAGAAAGTAAGTATTTATCAGGTTAATCAGTTCATCTTTCTCCCTTGAATAACAAATATGACTTTATTAGACAGACTCACTTCCAGAAGGAACAATTGCGGTGACATTCTGGTTCTTACATCCTACCTCAAGCCGACAGGAAAAAAAGTTATCAAAGATCCGTCAGGAAAGAAGAATGTCTTGAAGTTCACCATAAGGGACTCCTAAAGTTCATTTTTCCTAGTCGGGCCTAATTTGGCAATATCTGTTCTGGTAATGAACAATTCTATACCATTAATAGAACCATTCTGTAAACACAAATAATTGATAAAACCAATATTCAACCTGTACAGAAATATCTTTCGCGATTATGAATATTTCTTTACTATTGAACGAATTATTTCGTTCCGGTTATGATACATTTCCTATTAATGGTTCAGAATTCAACAGAACCATTCTTTAACATATAAATAACTATCGTTTGACACAAGGAACACATTCTGTTTTACCAATAGAAATTTCTTTATGACTATCGAACTATTCTTTAATGTTTCAGAATTCTAGCGAATTCTTCTTTCCAGTGTACAGAACTATTTGTTGAGACAACGAACAAATTCTTTCACAATGAAAGAAACTTTCTGTAGAAGTACCGAAATGTCTTTTGATGTTGATGAATCTCATTTGGGGATTTTAAAAGAAATGGATTATGATATTCACAGAAACTTTCATTGGCGCTATAGCAAAAGAAGTTTTTGTAGTATTCAAAGATTTTTTTTTTATATTTACCTTGTCATTTCTTTCTGTGTGAGATCAATTGCTAAAAGTGCATCCCAAAAACTTGATTTTCTGTTTCGGGCCAGGAGCTATTTTACTTCCAGTCAACTGCTTATGATATATAAGGTACAGATTCGACCTGTCCTGGAATATTGTTCCCATATTTGGAGTGCATCATAAAAACTGTTGGATTCTGTCCAAAAAAGGGCAATTCGTCTCGTGGGTTATGCCTCGCTAACAAACTCACTCAATTCTCTGGAACACCGTAAAAAAGTTGGCGATCTGGCTCTATTTTATAGATATTCTCATGAACGTTGCTCTTCTGAAATATCAACAATTGTTCCTGCCTTGGCAGTCCCCGCGAGATTAACCCGTCGAGTTGAGGCTTCGCACCCCTTCGTGGTCACTTTGGAGACCTGCAGAACATCTCTTCCCAAAGACTCGTTTATTCAACGAACAGCGAGGCTCTGGAACACATTGCCAAGGGAGGTGTTTCCCTAGGCATATAACATCCAGAAATTTGAGAAGAACACCAATGCCTACCTCATTTCCCTTGGTTCTCACGATGTTCTCTGAACATTACGGGATATCCCTTTTCGTGAGAACCAGAACATAAAGATGAACTAGTGCTGAGGAAATTCGGAAAATTCATAGTAGGATGAAACACATTGGAAAAAGAAGAAAATATAACAAAGATTGAACATCGGTCGAAAAGTGGTAGGGGATGACTTCTCAAGGGTGTGAAACGGATTACCTCGATTTCCGGCAAAACTACCAGACTTATGGAAAAAACTTGAATTGCAAAGTTGTAGGTAATGAAAAATTCTCAACTTTTATGGTTACTTTTTCTTATATTACCTCAAAATTCAGGTGAGAAATTCAGATAACCAAGTTTTTGGTTTTGTTATTCTTCATCTGTCCCGAAAAACAAATAATTCCACGTAAATTGGTGGTATACAAATACATATCCCAAATACATATCCCAAAAACACTGTAATTTTTTTAATATGAAATGTTTATTTTTTTAATTTTATTTTGACTCAATATCGAAGAAGCACCATTAATCTCAGTCCAATACTTTCGCGTCATGATATTTGCTTTCGCGAAGAAGTCGATGTACAAAACAGGATACGAAAAATACCTACACAGGGTTTGATTCACGGTGGATGGCCTATTAGAAGTATCTTGAAAACGAATAGACCGAACATTCTGAAAATTAAGATGATTCGAAAATTGAACATTCTCTATATGTCTGAAAAATCTTCATCGATACAGTGTTGCCACTTCTATCAGAAACGACTAGCAACTTCGTTGTTTTGAATGGAGCACACTGTATTTTATTGCATTGTTAGATTATTTCTGAAGAGCTGATTTCATCAATGTATCACACTTGGGGTCTAGCAGGAATGATTACATAGATATATTTTCAAAAGTTAAGATAGGGACATGTGAGCCGTTTTGATCGATAATGAATGGTTTTGACACAAAAAATACTAAAATTGCAAAATCTCGATTTTCAACACCCTATATCTCTTTAATCATTTCTGCTCAGGAAGAATCTGAAGATGGAATAAAATAAAGGGTGTTCCATTTGAAATAACGAAGTTGCTAGTTCTTTCTGATAGAATTGGCAACACTGTATCGATGAAAATATTTTAGACGGATAGAGAATGTTCAATTATCAGAGCATTTCGATTTTTAGAATGTTCTGTCTCTTCGTTCTCCAGATACTTTCAATAGGCCATCCAACGTGGATCACCCTGTATACATCCTTTCATTGTTTGAAAATAAGATCGAATGAAATCTTGTCGCAATGCGAGCAACATTACTTGTTAGTTGTTATGTGTGTTTGATCCCGTAGTCCTCAGACCCTTATTTTCCTGGTTCGAGGGATGGAATAATGATGACTTTCAGAGAAGTCTGAATTCTGCTGACTTTCGAATGAGCTTCGGCTACAGTATAATGTAATCGATGTTGTTTCCTTGACTGAATAAGAACAAAACTCTACGAATATTCAGGATTTCATCAGGCACAAACTCAATATTTTACAAACCAAACATAATCAAATTGTGCCTTGAATAAATAGCAGGCATAATAATATAACATATTACCTACACCTATTTGTTATTTACATTAACAGTTTACTAACCATACGAACCTGTGGAAGAATTGTGAGTAAGTTCTGTCAACTGATCGTCGATCGAGGCTCACTGTCAGTAAAAAGTCACTAGTGCCCTGACGTTACTAGAAGTAAGAAAGTTCAATTAATTATGATTCCTATTAGGAACATATGCGGAGATAAAGAATGCTTTCAAGTATGGTTCATCGAAAGTCAATTGGGGTATCTCGAGCCTCACGTGCACACACTTCAAAAGGATCTTCAAACCGGAAGACACAGAGGGGTGCGGAAGATGGTCCAATTCACTTTGGATAGACCATTATTGATTCAAATATTTTTCAGGAAAAGTTCGTCATGAATTTCAGTAGATATTGTACCAAACCATTCATCAGACTATCATATTCGTTTCGAGTAATCAGATAAGATTGAAATACATATATTCAAAATTTGGGAGCTCGGGGTATTTCGGGACGCAACTTCGGATGTTCTAATTTTACTAGTGGCAACAATACAAATATAAATATTACCCCAATTTAATATTTTGGTTAGCTGAAGGAGTACCTGTTGATGAATAATTCAACGAATTCATCATGAATTATTGATATTTCAAAAGTATACAGAAAATATAAGTGGTGGTGAAAAGCTAGGAAAAAATTAGTGATGGCTGTTGGTTAATCAAGGAGGTGTTACATTATAATAATGATAATAATAATTATTTATTCATTTCAGCAATTTCCATGTAAAAAATGCAGAGGAATCATTGTAAAAAATGAGTAGAACTGATACAGTCCCATTTAACCCCAATCCCGGGGTATCTTGGGACAGTGAATATCCTCATTCTTGTATACAAATATTCTAATATTAGGAGCCATTTATGATGCTTTATACAGGGTATATCTGATATATCTTGTGATAGTTCAGGAAATAAAGTTCATGAAAACATGTGTCCTAACTTGCTTCGTTTTCGAGATACAGGGTATTCATATTTCCATGAAAAGTATTTTTTCAATTCATTTCTCAATTGTCTTTTCATCAATTTCAATAAAACTTTGTGGTTTTGTTGATAGTTATATGGAGCTCCTTCTAGTGCAATTAGATCTGAAATAATATTTCCAGTGGCGTCACAGTGGGTGAATTTATCGATATTCATAGTGAATGTCATACCACTTGTTTTTCTGAGTTTCATATTTTTATTCGATTGAACTATTGAAATAACAACATTTTCACTCCCTGTGTGATTTTGGTATCTGGCTAAGTTTTTGAGGATACAATAAAAATCCAAATCTTGATGTAGGTGTTTTCAAGACTTCCATTGAGATAATTCAATAACCCCAATTAGAATCATTTTGAAAACTTTAGGGCTCTCTCAGTCACCATCCATACTGGATTCTGGCACCATGAAAGCTTATACAGGGGGTTTATAAATGGAAATAATCGATACTTCCAACTTCAACATCCTGTATCTCAACAACGGAGCAAGTTAGGACACATGATGATATGAACTTTCTTCGCTAGAATGTCACAAGGAAACACTCCTTGATTTTTTCGGTATTATTTAGATACACCCTGTAGTTTGGATGCATATGGACGAAATCTTGCACATAGTAGTTATTAACGTCTCTAAATACTCTATCAAATTTCCACATTATTGAAAAAATGGAAGTGAACTTGTCTCAAGGGACCCCATTTTATAGTATCTTTCTTGGTTTTGACCACCTTGGATGTATTATTTTGGTGTTATTTAGATACACCCTGTAGATTGAATGCATATGAAAGGAATCTTGCACACAATAGTTCAACGCGTCTCTAAAAACTCTAACAAATTACCACATTATTGAAAAAATGGAAGTGAACTTGTCTCAAGGGACCCCATTTTATAGTATCTTTCTTGGTTTTGACCACCTTATATGTATTATCGGTATGTCAAACCTTCAAAGTTTTGGGAACTGCATTACCTCGATAGCCCCACGAGATATATGGGATTACCTCGTCATAATCAATCATTCATTACCATCCCACAAATTGGTTTTGATTCAGATTCAGATGAAAACGCGATGACTAATTTATAACCTAATGTTGGCGAATTAATGTGAAATGGGTGTATTCAAAGTACTCGTTCTCCGAAATATATTTAATTAAAGGCAAATGATACAGTGAGGCGAGCATAAAGAATTTAATGTTGTTAAACTCCCTCGGGTGAACTGATAATGAATGTTTCATTTTCCTCCTTCCATTTATCTCTGTATGTACACTTACCGTCTTAGAAACGACTACATTGCAGGACCGGCATATGACGACGTTAATTTCCAGCCCAGCACCCACATAAACTTCTGGAATATATATATATAATAATAATAATAATAATAATGAAAATGATAATAATAAAAATAATATTAATAAATGACTTTATTGTTCTCAACAGTTACAATTTTATAGTAAGTAAATTAACATAGTACCTAGAAATAGGAAAACAAAAGGCGAAGTTCAATTTGGATGCCGCAAGCGTCACCAAACTGCTCTTCCACTTAACCTCACAAAATTTCTACCGTGCATTTTTAAATATAAACAAGAACATTGAAAGAAACAGTACATACATAATGGCGAAGGTAGACGATACATCTTCTGGATGTGCGAATAGTGTTGAAAAAGTGTTAGAATGAAGTGGAGGCATGGCCACCTCATTATTACTGGTTGTCAAACAAATAATCCCTGAGTTTTCTCTTGAATTTCTGTGATTTTACATGTCTTATATCATATCATTGGGAATTGAATTATGGATTTCACAAATCTGGTAGCTGAATGATCTCTTGAATTGTTCCGTTCTAAATTTGGGTGGTGTTAAAGTATACCTTTGAACCTGATATTCAGGGTGTGTACATCACTGTGGTGCGTTACTTTTTTAAATCGGTTTGGTGTTTTCTTGGTTGATAATATTTTGTGAAATAAATTAACAGCATGATGGATCCTTCTATACTATCAAGAGTAGAATTGAATTCCATGGGAGTGTATGTATATTCATTCTAGAAAAAAAAAATCATTCGATTTTCACTTCGACATTCATGTTGTGAAACAACCACTCGATCAGATCCCAATGTGTGTATATAAGACTTCAGGTCCAGTAATACAGAATGTTCACTCAGAAGAAGTCTTGGAGAAGCTTAAGAATGTCAATGCTATTCGAATTGCAGTGATGTGTTGCAACATAGAAATGAATTCTAAACCACGCAACACTAATTTCGTCTCACCCCAATATTTTGCCCCTGTTAAAATATGAATAACTTTTTTTCTGCTTTGAACAAATTAAGTTTGGATCACACTGTTCGCTAGCCCATCCCTTCAGCTATAATTTCACATTGGTTCAAAACATGAGGGTCTCCATACAAAATCGCTACAGGGTGTCACCTGAAACTGTGCAAATTTTCGGAATTCACAAAAGGATCTCAAATGAACAATGAACATTATCTCGGGACATTTTTTGAATTAATTTCTCATCTCTTCAATTCACTGATCTCAGAGAAATAATTTCTTTGACTTTGCAGTCATAACTTTTGTCCTCATTAACCGATTTTCAGAATCTCAGACTCATTTTGAAGCATAAGAGATATGAAGATCAGAGTTGACTGAAGATGAACATTATTCAGTGTCCCATTTCTAATGGAAGCAACCCTGTATATTTCGTAATTGTTAAGTGAGGATTTTGAAATTTGCAGGAGCGGTACATATACTGCAGATATACACTATGATCAAGTGGAGTAATTTCCAGTGACTTAGACTGCTCGCCAAGAGCGATGGAACCACCCACAAAAATGATATTAGGAAGCAAGAGAAGTTGAAAATCATTTCAAATCAGGACGTTCAATTCATGAAACTTTTTTTATTCTTCCTGTTCAATTTTCAGTTTGGAGAAATTAAATATTGTCTCACGTTTCATGGAAACATATCCCCGTATCTAACATAATAGACTTCATCTTTGGACTTGCCTTCCTCTTACAAATTTCAGAACCCTATCACAATTATTACATAAAGTATGGTGGTACTTTCATGAGAAGTGATACAAAATTATTTCTAGAAGTGGAAATTATTCAAGAAAACTTTGTTTAGTTAGTGAAATGGACGTACTGATTTCGAATCCGGAGTCATCTTCAACCTATCTAGGCTCCTAAAATCATTTTCCAGAAATGTGGGAGGTTCCATGACTGTAAGCGAGCTGTATATATCACTGGTGATGACTCCACTTGGTTATAGTGTGTATTTTCAGTATATCTACCGATTCTGCAAATTTCAGAATCCTAACTCAATAATTACGAATTATACAGGGTTGCTTCCGTTAGAAATGAGGCACTGTATAAGGTTCATCTTGAGTCGATTCTGATCTTTATATCTCTCTCCATCTGAAGTTTCCAAAATATGCCATATTGTTGACGAGAAAAAAAGAAATGACTGCAAAACAGAAAGTTGATTTTTGAGATCACTCTGTAAATAAAAGATATCAGAAAACAATTGGAAAATTTCCCAGAGTAATCAGATTATTTTCATGTCTCTATACTGTCAAATTTGAAAAATGAAGTCCTTGTTCATTTGGGATCCTTTATTTGGAAATTCCTGAAATTTTGCAAAGTTTTGGGTGACACCCTGTACCGATTTCGAATGAAGAATCTCATGTTTTCACGAATGATCCGATTCAGAATCAGAAGAATCACCGAATGATTGTATAGTTCGCCTTGGTGTAAAATAACACCACAGAAAATGTACGTTTTGATCAAATCATTACACTCTAGTCGGTGTTGTTTCGCACTGACAGTTTCAGGACCTCAGGACACACCCAGTGGTGTCAGTTGGTGTAAGCTGGTGTTAGTTGTTTTCCACTGTGTATGATGAATATAATGTCTGTTTAAATTTTCGAAACGATGAATGAAACCATCTTTTTTTGCTGGTTCATGATTGTTGATTGTGCAACTGAAGAAGTTTTACTCCCATGAATCAGCAGTACAGACGGTTTCGTTTAGGAGCAAGTTTCAAAATCATACAATCTTTCCTAGATGGAAATGGAGCTCATTTTTCAAATAAGTTCCTGAATGCGACCCTGATGCAAACAGGAGTAAATATATTACAGAGATAAACGACAGCTTAATTGTTTCTTAGTTCAATTTGTATATTTGGTATAAAGCTCTCTAAGCCTACTTTGTTCCAACTTCTTATTGATGTTACACCAACTTCTGTAGGTAATTGAAATCCTCTTGATAATTTATTATTTGGAATCTGACCTTTTCGCGCCCTTTGTGTAATTAGACTTTCCTATGGACCCAGTTCGCTCATTTAGAATCTTTGATACAGTTTTCTCTTCATTGAAGTTTGTATTCCTGATCCGAACAGTAACCTTCTGGAAAGTACGTACTTTGGAAGTTTGATGTCATCGATTGGAAATGTTTAGAAATGGTGGACGTGACTCTTTCATGCTGGACTTTATCCTTCAGAAGGTGTTCAATTAACTAAAAGATCCAGAATGAGGACTGGAGAGCTTGTACAAGGAGGTAGTTTTTTTGAGTCTGGTGGTGCTTGCAACATTCCATAGCGATCCTAATTCCACTAACACATTTTTAATTGAAATTGATTATATGACGATATCCTCAAAAAGTCAAGTTAGTGGAAGGAAAAAATTTCACCTTTCTTCCCTCCAGTGATAAGAGTTATTGATTGTGAGATAGATGTATCTATGAATTATCATACCTGGTCACCCAAGTAATTTCTGCATTCGTAAACGGATTTTTCTCAGATTTGGTACAGTTATATAAGCAACTATTCAATATGGTGGACTTCTGGATTTGCTGGAAATGCCAGAAACTCCGTTTTTCCAAATGGAACACAATGTATATTCTCAAATATTCAAGTTCAACAGCTCAAAGCAAGTGCAATCTTCATGTCAAATGTCATTTTTTCGAAAATATGAAATCCAAATTATTTTTTCATTTCACCTTGTGGATGAATGTGATTTGGTCAAGGCTATTCGAAATGAGTCGCAGATATCGAAGAAACATGATTGTGTCTGAAAAATATGAAGAAGACTACTGATAGTGGATCATTTCCTTCCAAAATGTAAGAAATGTAGGCTTGGACAATGTTTGAATGCTTTTTCGAGCTCATAAACGTATTAAACGCCATCGAAAACGTATGCAAGCATATACAACACGTTTTCACAAGTTTTTGGGAATTCTGGCCCATTTCCTCAAAATTTGATCATTTGATGAACTTTCAATGCTCCAAATCATTTTTTGAGTGTCTCATCGTGTTCTACACCTTAGAAAACATAGACATCGGCACCTCAGTCGTAAAAGTAGGAAATATTTTGATGTCAGGGTTATCTTGGACGCCATCTTGAATATCTCAGTTCCGTTTGGTATTTTGACTTTAAACGGTATTTTCACTTACTTATCCGATTGTTACATGGAATGCTTTTAGGATTGTAACGAAGGGTTTTTTTTTTTGGAATCCAGCACCGACTGATAGGAATAAATTCCTATTTATTGGAAACATAATTTGACAAAAGTCAAGTTTTTTCGATTATTTTTCACGTTTGATATCCTACATCATATTGCAAATCACTTTATCTCATTATGAGCTACCCAATATTATATCCATAATTTGCAATAACAAAAAGTCTGTAGGCATGTGCAAGAGATTTTAACCCCTAATACATATTGTAATGAAGTGTTTTCGACCAGCTTCATCACTAGACTGGTTTTGATTAATATCTAAGTGAGCTGAAACTGATTCGACTTGAATTCCACCTGTTCGAAAGCTCCAAACCTGAAAACCAGAGAGAGAGCTGAAGTAATGCATTGATTCCTGACTTCCCACACCTTTTCCTGATAGTTATCTCTGATAAACATCATCACAACCCTAAAGATTTCAATAGTTCTCAACCCTTTGCTCATGATATGAAATTTGATTGAATTACTGCATCAGCAATGGTAGTTGATTCTGTTCCGGTTCCCATATATGGATGAATATCATTTTTTCCGCATTTTTGTGAGTTCAAGAACATGTGCTTTTGGATGATAGTTCCTGCAGCCATAGTTGAGGATTCCGACCAATAACAACCCAAGATCGAGCTGTCCTTGTATCGACGTCAAGGGTAGAATATGGATACTGAAGACAGCTTAGGGATCACTCCCTTCTCTACAAGTCTGCACTACCTGCTCGACCTTCTCTTCAAGCTGTTGGTTCTCTTGCTGATCTCTTAGTGCTCTCATATTTCATTCAGAGCCAGTGTAAAGTATCAATGTATAGTGATTTCCTGTTGCACATGTAAGTTGGTATAATATTTTTCACCATTAGTATTCATCCTGTTTATAGCTTCATTTCATTCCTGTTGTTTTTCATACCGATACTCACCCGACCTGTGTAATGAATCCAGAAAGTTGTAGTTACGAATACATGTTTTTTTTGTGATTGCATATTCCATATTTCTTTCTCTATTGTCATTGTTTTCAGTTCCAAATGGTTCCAGTAATTTATTTGATGATTTTCAATATTTTCATTTGTCAAAATTGCAGATTATTATTATTGACTGACGACTGACACTGACAAGCCAGTCGTCAATTCTTCTTCCTCTTGTTTTCCTTGGGAAATCCTGTCCTGTGCATTCGTGTCCATGTGCTAGGTATCCTGTCAGGCTGTGGCCGGTGGTTATAATGAAATGTTGATATGGATAGAAGAATATAATTACCCTCACTAAAATCCTGAGATAGAAAATTAGAAAATCGAATCAAAAGGAAGGATAAATAAGAATCGAATCTGTTTAATTAGTTTGGAACTGTGTTTCCGTTCGTCCAGGTAGACTTCATGAAATAGTTTGAATAAATAATTTTCCAGGCCTCATTCAAAAATCCCAGAGTTCCGAAAGATATCTGTTTTGATTCCTGTAATTATCCAGACTAAAAATAGCAACCAGTATTCCAGGCTGAACCCAGGGTTTGTAATTGAATCCTCCCAAGTAGCACACATATATTGGGACAATATCGTTGCAATATTACGAAAATATCGGCAAAATATTGTGAAAGTAATATTGGCGAGAAAAAAAATGTGAACATTCGGCGATATTGGTACAATATCAGTTTCCAAATGTGATAGAATATTCTCATATCAATATTGGTTGAATATTCGTGGAGTTATATTGGTCACAAAATGTAATATCAATATTGACGAGTAATTTATGGTGAACATTCGGCAATATTATATGGAAATATCGGTAAATCATTGGAAAACATCATGAAGCTATGTTGTCCCAAAAATATTGGTAGAATATTGTCATACCAATATTGCTGGAATATTATAGTAATATACTGATGCAATATTGGTTGGAAATATTGGTACATTATGAAAAATCATTATGTAGCTATGTTGTCTTCGAAATATTGGTGGAATATTTTCATATCAATATTTGCGAGTTATTCGCATTAGGAATAATCACAAAGGTCAGCCCAGCCGAAGTGCAATGAGAGGGCCTTGCCTTGGGGAAGCCGCCTTATTGATCCTACTCCAGGTAATAATGCTTTACAATCGTCTAGAGCCAATATTTATATTCTCTCGTCTGATCGGCAATGGGAGTACGTTACGAATCATTTATAGCGCCATCTATCGACATCGGTTTGAGAGTGCATGCTATGGAATTGATATCGAAATTTCGATATCGACATGTATTCTCAAAACAATATGTGAACAATATTGCTCACATGATATAGTGAATCAGATATCAGCCAATATAAGATGATATTACTTTCTGAATATTCCTGGAAAACTATTCAACCGATATGCAATTGAACTTGAAAATACAATATTGTTTTTTTCTTTTATGACCGATATAAGATATTTATTTAATTTGCTGTTATTGATATTCATATTTGAAACAATATGCATTCCATGTCTTTCGCATGATATAGTTGAAACGATATCAATCAATTTCGGTAAATATGATGTTTTGAATATTGTCGAATGAACAGTATTCGAAAATGAGCCGTCGAACTCGAATATACAATTTTGCATAACCGCTTCAGAATCGACATGGGGAGAATGTTCAGATTGCGATATTGGTTATAATTGTTGGAAACAATATGTATACGATATCTTCCGCGTGATATAGTTGAAATGATATCAATCAATATAGGTGAATTCGATGTGCCAAATATTGTTGAAACAATATTCTACCAATGTGCCGTCGAACTCGAACATACAATATTTCATAACCGCTTCAGAATTGACATGGGGGAAATGTTCAAATTGCTATATTAAATATAATTGTTGGAAACAATATGTATACGATACCTTCTGTATGATATGGATAAAATGATATCAATCAACATAGGTGAATGTGATGTTTAGAATATTGTTGAAACAATATTCAACCAATATGCCATCGAACTTCAATATACAATATTGCACAACCGCTTTAGAATCGACATGAGGAGAATATTGAAATCACGATATTGGTTATAAATGTGAGAAACGAAATGTATACGATATCTTCCGCATGATATAGATAAAATGATATCAATCAATATAGGTGAATATGATGTTTCAAATATTGTTAAAACAATATCCAACCAATATGCCGTTTAACTTGAATATACAATATTACATAACCGCTTCAGAATCGACATGGGGAGAATGTTCAAATTGCGATATTGGTTATTGATGTCGGGAACAATATGTATACGATGTTGTTGTACCGACATTTGTAAAACAATATTATATAACATTTATGAATATGTTTTTCAACACATTGTTAACGAATTTTACAACCAATATTGCTCCAATATTGTAGCTGACAATCCATATTCAGCTCAGGTTGAACCAATATTCCACCAATATCATCATTTCAATATTGTATGTCCGATATACTCTCATATTGGACCTATATTATGTTTCACATGTACGATATATCTATATCGGCCCAATATGAAATCAGGTTCCAGACAATATGATGTGCTACCTGGGCTACATTCCCTTGGCTCCTTATTGATTCCAGGTCGATTCAATAACATTGACCCCTGGTTTATACTGTAGGTACCAAGGTAGGTATACCTCCTGTACCTTTCTCCACTGTTGCTACTTTGGGCGGCTGTACAAAAATATTTTGTGCAGAGCAGGTAGAGTAAACTACCTCAAAAACAATCTGGCGCTCGAGAACCCCCCCCCCCTTCAAATACCAGAGTAGTCACCGTCCTGAACAGAGCGTCACTGTAAGGGCCACAGAAACAAAGCCCGTTACAATATTTTTGTCGAGAAAATTCAAACCAAAAATAATTTTCGAGGGCTCTTTCTCGCGTCTTGCCTACACTTGAATGGTTCTCATAAGGAAAATTAGCGTTTGAGAGCCGTACGCAGTGCCTCACTAAATGAAAGGATATCAGTACATGTGGCACAACATATGTACCTTGGTGCACAAACTGCACGTTTAGGTGAGACACACAGCCCGTATCTCATGGCAGTCAACGTTTTAATTCTCGAATGCACTCGATTGACATTACACCCAAAAATGTTTCACTGTGTATGCTCCTGAATCTCAAACTCTTGCAATCCGCGTAATAAGACACATGCACAAGATTAATAGCTGTAGTTTGTTCAACAGTGCTCGAACAAACATTGACGAACTTACGTTTGTTTGCGATGTTAAATTGCTGTGTATCGCAAATACTCCGTTCCGAGGAGAAGAGGCTTCCTCTTGATCTTCGATCGTAATCAAACGTTCGCCTGGGGAATGAGGATGATGAATTTTTAGCAAAACGACCGGAATAACATGCCCGGAGTGGATTATCGAGAGGAAGCGCTACTGCGGATCTAATCGTGCGTGAAATGAGATTTTATTCATACAGTTCTGAAATTGGAAAGTACATTTTCTGGTAATGAATTTCAACAATTTTTTCTTTAAGGAAACGGGGCTACTTCAGTACTACCGTGATGCTGAGCTTGAAAAAGGTTGCTGAAACAGACATTTCCACTTGTGATACCATTAGAGGTTGAATCATTTCCAGAATTGTTTTCGCCTCAGGATAGTTTTCAAAATATCCATGAGCGAAAGAACATTTCCAGAAATAATTCAACCTCGTTTGGTGTTCGCTAAGAAAATTTCACACCAGATTATATTTGAAAATATTATATATAATGAATAATTTCAGGAGTTATTCATTTATTTGATTTCCATATAACTTCGTGAAAAAATCGAAAGTCTCCGTCGCAGTGCCTGCTCATATTTCAGAACACGCTCTCTTCTTCGAAATATTTTCGATGATACAGTGTTGCTGCTACTACTATGGAGTAATGGCAACATTGATATTTCAAATATCGGTCGGTCGAAACGGCTCACATATCCTTATCTCAACTTTCGATTAACTATTTACTGATATTTGATCGAAACATATTCAGGTTGATCAGGATTCTGAATCTTCTGAATCTTGACCGATAATGAATAGTTTCGACACAAAAAATCTCAAAGTTGAAAAGTCTCGATTTTGAACACCCTATATCTCTGTAATCATTTTCAATAGAGCCCAAGTGTGATGTATCGATAAAATCAGCTCTCCAAGAAGAGTCTCAAAATGCAAAAAAAATACTAGGTATTTTGTTTGAAAGAACCAAGTTGTTGCTGAAACTATTTTAAATGAAGAGAGCGTATTCTGAAATATGAATATGTATTTTCATGGATTTCTATCGACTGATTCTCGATATATAGAGATAGTGTAAGGTCGTCCCCCTTGCATGGTGATACCAGTTTGAAATGTCTTATTTTATATTCTCCCATTTTATATAATCTTTTATTATGGCCATTATAAATAGGAAGGTACGTATTATTATAATAGATACAATTTGGACACCAAAGTATTCTATATAATAGATATACAGGGTGTCCGAAAAGGTCACATGTCATATAAAAAAAATGAATTTCATGTATAACTTTGAAACGATTGTATCAATGATATTCGGGTTGAGAAATAACCTCATACTAATGCACCTTTCCAAATGTGAACAGCTATTCAGTGATTGTGTTTTACACCGGATGAGATGCATTTTTTCTGTTTAACACGTTGACTGCCATGTCGGTCTATTAGACCGAGAAAAAAATATCCTGACGTGCCGCCTCGGTCTCATAGACCAAGATTAGAGTTGATACACCAGGCCGGCTCGGCCTATAGGACCGAGTCAATTGAACCGCCCGTGAAGCCGTCGGTCTGAATTATTGTTAATAATATCGCGGAGAGCGACCAAGACGGCTTCAGTGACAAGTTTATATAGGTTGAGACAAGTATTGCGTACAGCACTAGACCGAGGCCGAACCCGGACGGACCGAGCTGGCGGACCGACGCGGCGTACACGGGTATACATGTATAAACGAGCGCCGACTCGGTCTATAAGACCGAGCCAAATTTCTTCAATTTTTTGGATCCAGTGTCCCAATTTTCAAGAATTTCAACGATATACTATCTTCTGTAGGCTTCAGCTACATAGAGTCACTCATGGTTTCTGGGACAAAATTTTTGATTTTGCTTCGGCTCTGATACCAACAGTGTGTATATGAGCCCGGCAGTCAACGTGTTAATAAAAGCATTCTTCACAGAGGTGACAAGTTTGATTCTTGTTTATCTCAGTTCGATGCCAAAAATGGTATACTTCATTTCAATCAATATATCTTGTATCGATCTAGAGAAACTCGCATTCAAAATCATTCATCCAAACCGTTTCAAAGGTGATAATTGGCAACTAATGCTCATGCTGAATGTGAATAAATATTCAACTTTTTTGCAAAAACATCCAGATCCGTTGTTAGAGGAGGATTTTTCAACTATGGCTGCAGGAACTATCATTCAAAAGCACATTTTCTTAAACTCACAAAAATGCGACAAAAATCATATTTAGCCCTAAATGAGCACAGGAGCAAAATCTACTACCCTTGCTGATGCTACTGAATGAATTCGACTGGTAAACATTCAATAACAAAAAAGTTATGACCAGGTTAACATCCATCATTTCAACTGATGCATAATTTATCCAAACTTCATATCATAAGCAAAGGGTTGAAAGATTTTGAAGCCTCTAGGGTTGTAATGATGTTCATCAGAGTTTACTATCAGAAAAAGCTTTGGAAAGTCAGGAATCAATGCATTACTTAGCTCTCTCAGGTTTTCAGGTTTCGCTCTTTCGAACAAGTGAAATTCAAGTAGAATCAGGTTACTTAGATATCAATCAAAACCAGTCTAGTAATGAAGCTATAGTCAAAAACACTTCATTACAATTCAGCTATTCGGAACCAAAAGGAGAAATTCAGCCAATAGTCAATGAAAACCGAAAGTCGGATTTTTCAATATTCCCAGTCCTCAATCTTTTTTCATACTACGTTTCACTGACTCCCAATCAAATGTCTACACATGGCTTCTTATAGTGGAATTTTGGATGCATTGACATTATGAGGCAAAACATCTGAATTGTTCAGACTACAAGTATATTGAATTGATAGGTATATTTTTATTTATTAAGACGATAGGAGAGAAAATCTCAAAAAATGAGAGAAACCATTTTTATTCATTCTTCTTCCGCTTTTTTTGCTATGTTTATTCTCGCCTGAGATACCGCCTCAATTGCTGAACGTGTTTCGGAGTTATAAGGGTAGAGTAACTTCGACAAATATATGAAAAATGAATTCTTGTGACCGAGTGTTCACTGATACCGATTCGATTCGTCTGGTGAAACTGATAAAGAAGAAAAACAATATTCTCCTCGAGGATTTGAACTCAGCAGTGGGGTCTGAAAATCGAATGCAGATATTAATAGTAATAATAATAATTACAATATATTTGGCATAATCAAGTAACAAAAGAATCAACACATTGATGATAATTTCACAGCGAATGTATAAAAAATTCGTAAGGCAATAAGGCAAGCCTTGTGGTGGATTGAAAGAAAAACTTTGAATATTACTAATTATATTCGATGAATTAATCATATCAGGAAAAAACAGTCTTTAATCAATGGGAAAACACATAAAACTATACTACCCACTGTGTCACCACCCACCAAACCGATTTTTCACACCTCGACACGTGTTTCGCTAACTATTTTGGCGCGCATCTTCAGGAGTTGATTGAAAAATGACCAAGTTTTGATGTTAATACCTTCAGTTCAACTGTAAGAATTAATTTTATTTGATACTCGATACTCTGATGATAAGTCTAATAGTAAGCTATATTTTGATATGAAATGAGGCTCTTATGACAAAATATGCACTCATTATAATGAGATATTATCTGTTTGCAAAAAGGTCGAAATTTCTTGATTCAAGAACAAAATTGTTCAAATATGATGGGAGATTTACTCGATATTAGGAGAATGTTCTTCTTTCAAACTAATCAATTCTTTCGTCAACCAATACGTACTGTTATAATGAATAAATGTCCATTCGAACCACGATTTTTTTTCATGACTAAGTCAATAAAGTTCTGTAGAAAAATCAAACAAATATTTGGTTAGACCTATTCAATATAGTTGAATCAATGCTGTTTCGCATTCAATCAAGAAATCCTTTTTATATGTGTACTCGAGTGAACATTATCCCCGTTGATTACAGATTTGTAAAAATGTTCGATTCGATACCTACCGTCTGAAAGAGCTCTTATAACATATGTCACGTGACCACTATGATAGCCACACGTTTCCTAATTCTAGTTCTTCCTTAGTGAAGTTGACCCAAACATGTGATTTCATATCATGCTATTTTTGAAACTGGATTTGTTCAGGAGCATGTGTCGATATCATCATTACGTACAATTTTATTATTCATGTCATTATATAAGGGGAAACAATAATTTGTACTTACCAAGACAGAATATGTCCTATTCTATGAAATCGCTTCTCTATAAAGGCATCATATGAGTTCAATAAATTACCAACCTCCATCACAGAATCGAAATCAGTGAATGATTCCAAGAATTTAATAATTCCATATATAAGAACTGATTCTTGATTATGTTGCTTCATTCATGAGTACTATCATTGAGTATTAATATATCATACTGCTATCATTATTATTTTTATTATTATTATTGTATTCTTTTTCCATATTATTATTATAATTGATTCATTATGTGGAGTTACTTATATTTAGTACTTCATTTTTTAGGTATTAAGCTTGGAGAAATAATTATTAAATAGGATGTTTCCTACCAATAAAGATTTCATTCATAAAAAAAATAGTTAGTCCATATTCACATTGGGATTGGCTCATAGATCGTAAATTCATACAGGGTGATTCCTTGTGATATGTTAGCAAATAAAATTCATATAAACATGATTGTGTCCTAACTTGCTCCATTTCTGAGATACAGGATGTTGAAGTTGGAAGTATTGATCGTTTTTATTTATAACCTTCTTGTATAAGCTCTCATGGTGCCAAATTACAGTATAGTTGGAGACTGAGAAAGTCCGAAAATTTCAAAATTATTCTAATTGGGGTTTATATTCAGTGATCTCAATGAAAGTCTTGAAAACACGCTTCCATCAAAATTTGGAGTCAAATCGAATTTTTATTGTTTCCTCAAAAATTAGGTTGGATTGAAAAATTACACATAGGATGAAAACGCTGTTATTTCATTAGTTCAATTTAATGAAAATATGGAACTCAGAAAAACCGGTGGAGTAACATGACATTCACCATAAATATCGATAACTTACCCACTGTGACGCCACTGGAAATATTATTTCGAATCTAATTGTACTAGAAGAAGCCTCATATTACTAGTCGTTCTTGATTACTATCAACGAAACCACAACGTTTCATTGAAATTGATGAAAAGACAACTGAGTGATGAATGAAAATCGATTTTTCATGGAAATATTAATACCCTGTATCTCGAAAACGAAGCAAGTCAAGACACATGTTTCAATGAACTTTATTTCCTCAAATATCACAAAGAATCACCCTGGAATTTTTCGGTGTTATATTCAGATACACTCTGTATACGTATTGTTTCAAGCATAATATAATGTAGGTACCTACTAAAGAAACTTGAAATAGACATTTTCCCCACTTTTCTTTCAATCAATAACGGAACAAATTTAATTTATTCACCCTGTATCTCAAAGTAATCCTCTTGTCGCCTTACTTCCAGGGATTGAACATTGATAAAGTTTTTCTCCGCAGAAACGAGGTCAAATACTTTTATGCCCCTTCTCGTGATCCAGGGTGACTTTTAAATTTTCCTGTCCATATACTGTCACCACATAATCCATCAAGTTTTTCAAGCCTGCTATAAAATCAATAAGGCATAGAACTTTTCGCGATTAATGTTATATGTTACGGTAGAGCGTATATTTCTTACAAAATATGAAGCTTGCAAGTCATATCGGTTATTAGAAACAGATGATATTGAAGAGGAAACGTTGATGATTACTATACACCAGGGTATTCTCGAAGTTGAGGCCTTCTTTCGAGAGAAAGTAGAATTCATTGAGATATACAGTTCCATCAAATTTCGCCTCAATAAAAGCTGCATGATAACGGAGATGATATCCCACTAAACATAATAACATAACTCAAACATAAATGTAACATTACAATGTGACTTTGTGATGTTATTTAGAGATTATGCTTGATATCACAGTTACGTTGCGGCAATCGACGTATGTGCCTCGTATAAATATTGCAATGTAATGTTGATGGTAAATATTATATTAATATATCAGGAATCACATAAAATCAATGTTACTTTATAACGTATATTCAATGTTACTCAAAACATCTAAACAATATTTTATATTAACATTCTAATTAGTTTATAGGAGTTTTTAGGTTATGTCTATTTTGTCTGGAATCATCAAGAAAATCACCTGAATGATCTTCAGAAAAGACATCAGAGAAGATGAACTATCCCTGAATATTAATTGATCCAACCGAACTCCTGAAAAACTATACGTATGATCTAGTTACCCAGTGATGATTTGGGACAGATTGACTACTATTTTCCCAAGTATCATTTTAGTTATTCTGCCTCATAAATCTAGTCAGTCCAGCTATATGATTTCTGCATAATCCAGTGATCCCTTACTGAAAAGTAATAGGTGAATATATTTCTATACGAGTTGTTGGGAGTTTTCTAAATTATTTCGAAATTCTATTCTATGTTCTTCTTCTAGCTATGATAAATAACTCACCCGTTATTTTTGTAATTCGTGAAATATGAACACAATCCGTATTCACGAATCCCTCCTACTTTTTCACATATTATAAAATGCAGATACAGATTGGTTGCATTTCTATATTCCAGCAGAGCAAACCTGAATTATAAGTAGTTATCATGAGCAATTCATTGTTGTTTCGAATTTGAGTCCAAGACTTCTTCACTTACTTTGATAACTATACGAATAATACCTAAAAATCAATATTTTCACTGATCACACTATTTGGCTTGTTCACCATAATAGACCACAAACAAAATGGCTGAAATGGAATTGAATTGCCTTTTGACAGTTGACAAGGTTACTTTGCCGTAAAAGAACAAATATCATCTCCATGTATCCTGTATGCATGTACGCTACGTTATAAGGTGGTGAAACGAAAACATTGTACAAATAACATACAAACTCTGTCTGAGATATATCTGATAAACCTAAAATCAATATATCACAATATTATCTAATTATATTGATTTCAATATTGATGCGATGTCTCATAAACGTTTTACTTCATAATATTGTGTTGTATACTTCAGAAGGACATTATCGCAATGTTATTCCAACAATATCACAAAACTTATAACTGAAAAATATTTTTGTTATGTATCATGTTTAGTGGGATATCAACTTAACATTTCGAACATTTGAAGAATATTAGATTTTTTCATTAGGATTAAAAGTGACACTTTGTTTGACAAGCGAATTTTGCATTTGCGAGGCGGAGCGTTTAGCGAAGCCGAACGAAAGCAAAATTTGCGAGTCGAACAAAGTCACTTTGATCCGAATGAAACATGCTATTTTTTCTGCAACCGAAACAATTAACTCAAATAAACATGTGAAGTAGCCATCAATGCCGTGCCATATGTATGCAATACAACAAATATTGACAAATAATCCGTGTGGTGAGAATATTCTACCAGCATTAACAGCAGGTTAGGTTTCCAAGGATGTTCGAATTGTAGTTTCAATATAAATACAACCACAGAGTGACATATTTGTGTATGGACCAGGTGCTCTAATGGCAAATACCGCGCCAGGGCCAGCTATAGGAACAAGACGTGGAAAATGTTAGGTTAGTGAGCATATCAACAATAATTTATTCCTGTCCATACTACACTGTATTTGACCTGATAGTCAAATGAAGCTGAACAATATCGTTGTTTGACACAAAAAAACTATTGCTTGCCGTGATTATTCAAAAACAAGTTATCCATCCCGAGAATAACGAATGAAATACAGATCAAGCAAGTATCTCAGTCTTGAAGGCTTCCCTGATCAAAACAAAAATACTTAACTGAGATGTTTATAATTTCAATACGTAACTATAATAAGGTGTATTTATATCTCCAGCATGGGTATGAAATGCCAAATCTGCTGAAATCGGAAAGAAATCAGGTATGCGTCTCAACCCAAATAACCAACCGTCACAATGTTGTTTATTCTTGATGACGTCCAGTACATCCTTTTTAGTTCCTTGGAGCTAAAGTTCAACTTTAGCTCCTAGGAACTAAAATTCAACTTTAGCTTCTAGAAACTAAATATGTTGCCTAGCAACATACCTATTTTTGTGTCAGTAATAAAAACGTCAATTTGAAAGCTAATTTCGGTATCAAAATGGACGACTTTTGTGTCGGTTGCAGAAAAACTAATTTTTTTTTCACCTCTTGAATGATGAAGGTGAAGTTGGTATTGGGATTTAGGTCTTTGATTGAAAAGAAATATATTTCGTTAAAGCCAACGTTCCATCAATTTATTTCAACATCTTCAGGGCATAAAGAATAGTTTTTCGTGTTGAACGAACGGTGATGAACCATAACAGGTTTCTGTTTTGACAAATGTACGAATAAAACTGAGCTCGAAACAACAAACACAACACTGAAAAACGTTACAAATTTTGATAATATATTTTCAATTTAATAGTTACCACTTCCTTGAGATGACTTCCTATACAAGGTGTTTCACAGTGGATGGAACATTAGAAGTACCTATCTGGAGAACGGAACGCCAGATCACTTCAAAAATTTGTTAGCGTAGATAATAGAACAAGGTCTATCTATCTTAAATATCTCTATCAATGCAGTGTTGCCGCTTGTATCAGAGAGTAGTAGCTACTTTGTTATTTCAAATGAAACACCCCGTATATTATAACATTTTTGAAATTCTCATGAAATACATCATAACTTCTCGCAGCTATTCCCTACACCTACCTGTAATGGTTTTTGAGTTACAATTCATTTTGTCCAATTTTTTCGAAAAAAGCTGACCATTGAAAAATAACATTATTTTACCAATGCAAACTGACAAACTATTGCAATTTGGATCCTAGCTGAATCTGGATCCCAGTTGCAGTATACAGGAAGGCTCAGAAGTCAGTTTCTTTCAAGGACTTATAAAAATGTTTTTCCAAATTGAACACCCTGTATATTGTTAGTTATTCTGAAAGCTGTAACATTTGATGACTCGATTGTGTATACTTTCCGTTTACCTATCTCGTACGGTTTGTAAGTTATGATATCGTCTTCAATAAAATAATTATTGGATAGTGATTTAGATAGTAGGCTATAAATTTCATTCTGACAGAGACCTGACATAATATTATTCCTTCATTGTCATCTTGAATTCAAGTTGCATGAGTGTGGAAGTACTATGACTGAAAATAATCACTCAAATATGGTATTGATGGATTTATTCAAAATTGATGGTCAATGTAACAATAATGTCAGCAGAGAGTTTAATGTAAAGTATGCAATGAATTTGAAAAAAAAAACATATATTGGATTGAAGAGACATTTTGAAATGTTTGAATCATCATGAAAAGCTGAGAGTATCAAAGTCGAACAAATTTTTATTTATTTCATAAAGTGTTCAAAATGTTGACCATTCGTTTTCAAACACTTTTTTATTGAAATATAAGAGACCAAGCAGTACCACTGAAATCATATATCGATGTGCAGAATAATAGTAGGACATTTTCGTCGGGACAGTGAACCTTCTTGATATTAGTATTTAATTATATTATTCCAGTTGTTGGCTCACACGTCACCTGTCATGTTTCCCTATAACTTCTTGTCACATGTTGAAAGTAACAGTCCCTTTGAGCAGATATCGCGTTTCATACAAGATTTTCTTCAACAATGCCTACTACTTTCGGGATGAATCAGATACCTATATAGTCACTTTAAACTGATAAAAAAACTCCCTTCACAAATTTTCTGCTGACTCCTTTCCGAACACAGTTGGCCGTGACAGGCGAGGCAGGTCGCTGAAAGGAAGACTTTTTCCTTTTTTGGGAAAGAATATACGGACAAGAAGGCCGGGTATATCGCTGTACAGCTTTTCAGTGCTTTTGTTATTGGCATTCCAGGTTTCAATCAATCCAACCGCACTTTGATAGGATCTGCTCTTTTGAATCACGAGTTTTGTTATTTCAGTATGTGTATCAGAGAACAGAGGATGGCGTGTATTTTTTTCACAACAGGATAGATAATACTCATATCATATCAGGTAATCAATAATTTGGTACATAGCATATAACAATACGCACACATCGCAGCTAACGTCAGCCCTTGATAATACAACCCCTCACAAAACACTCCAACTAACAAAATATCAATATACCTACTCAATACATCAGTAGATTTCTCATGAATTTCATGATTATATTGGACAGTAACAATAATTTCAATCACTATTTCGATTAAAAAATTCCAGGAAAATTATAAATAAGACGTGATTCGCCCAGAGGATGAAATGACAGCCACCAAACAAACGAGCATCCTCGACTTCTTCCGACTAGGATTCCACAGGGCCAGGATGAACAGATGCGACACGGCCTTGAAAAATACACGGAACATGACTCTCCGCCTTCCAATGGATGACTAGCGCCAGTACCCTGGAAGTCTTAAAATTATCCTGGCTGCAGTTGTTCACCTCAACTTCCAACTGTTCGATGCAGGTTAGGTGCAGGTTTCCTTGCCCTCATCATTTGACAATTTGACAATTAACTTGTTGAAAATGTCTAATGAAATTTCTGTATTTCAATGACAGCTCAACAATAATAAACAAAACAATAATCATTGAAATTACTTATTTGAGTATAAGGCCCATCAACTATGATAGAAAAAGGAGATATACCCGCTAAATAATACACAGAGGCCAAACACCCATCGGAGTCAACGTCTTGGAGGTAATACCTGAAGCACAAAAATCAGACCCAGACTAGAAGAACATCCTGAACCAGGTGAGTATACTTTCTAATTGTTATTTGATCAAATTGTTATATTTACTTTCATTTTCAGGTTGTAGAAGTCTGATGAACTAAGGGATCAAACCTATCTAGTGTCATGTAAATATGGAATATAAATAAAGAATCTCAGATACAGTGTACCAATGCTTTTATACTTGAATTATGAAAATGGAACTGAACATTCGAGGAAAGCTAATTTTCACGTGACAATACATTGTACTTCATCGAACAGTACCTGTGCCAATCATTATTCTGAGAAGAATCAGTGAAAAATGGCACTTTTCTGTTCGCTAATATGTAATACGTTGAAAAACTACTCTTTTTAAAACTCTCCGTTTCCGAATGAATAATTACTCAATTTCGCAAAAATGCTGTTTAGATGTGCTTGATTTTTTCACAAATTCATCACATAGGGGGGTACGAAACAATGAAGAATAATATTATGATTTCCGTTTTCCTGTAACAAAATATTAAAATAAGCTCATGAAAAATTCACTAATTTTTACGAAAAATCCAAAACCTACCTACTATCCCTATTCTCCCTAGGTACGAACATTAAAGTGCGCTTCAAGCAATAAAAAAACACCTGATAAACCAATCAGTTTTAGCATATTCATTGAGTTCCATCTCTCTCCCAAGAGGAGAATATTTTTCCCCCTACTAACCTGAGAAATCACCAGTATAAGAGGATTTTCTCTAATGAGGAGTAACACTTTTCGAACCTAGGTGAATAACGATGAATTGCGATGAAGAAATTTCGCCAAGGTAGAAAACATTGTAAATAATGTTTATATTCATCAAACCATGAATTATTGAATGTGATTTTGATTACAGTACCATCATGTTCGTAATTGGAGTAGATATATCTTGAAACATCACCAAATGGAAATCACTTTCTGGCATATTACTGATGGTATTATGAAATGAGTCACCATCGATTCAAAAATGATTTTTTCATCATCAAATCTGAGTATCAGTTGCATTAAAACGTAATCCTATACAATTTCATCATCATTGTGAGTAGTACTATAAATTCAAGACAAATCTAACTGTTCATTGTAAGTAAAGTTTCACTGTAACAAATTGGATGCACTTCGAAACCAAATCAATATCTACTAAACAAAGTTTCACGTTGCTCAAACTTCGAATTCGATGTATATTCGAGAATCCTAGAATCCTCGCATATAAAATGAGAAGTTTCGAACTTTCAAGTACGAGTCTGTCACGTCGTTTTGTTACTGATATTCCTCATAAAAGTATACAAATTCGGATATTCAATTTCGCGAAGGCACGATTTGTAGCCGAGTTGTTTGCTATAATAGATACCGGGTGAAAACGGAATTGGTCTCGCCTTTGTTTTCAGATCTACTATTGTTTTTAATCGACATCGCTTTCATTTCATTTTCTAGCAACGTATTTACTATGCCACTTTAATCAGTTCAAAAGTAATTCACATAAGTATATGATGCTGAAGGTTATTCTTGGTCTTCTCTTATGAATGCAGCTGTAGTCATAATATTTTGAAATATAAGCTCATCTCTGTTTTTGTATTTCAAAGATAATAGTTTTATAGTGGTGCACCAGCTGACTGTGGGGGAAATACCACAGCTAGACCCCCTCAAAATCCTCAAATTCCTGAAGGAATTGAATCTCGAGGGGCTGCTATGAACAAGAAATCCTTGATATAGCAGAAGCAGATGGGGCACAATAGATCTAATTAGATCGCAGCGCATCTGTCACCATCCAAACCTACCAATACCAATTAATAGTGGTCAGGTGAGCTCGGTGGCCAAAGAACTGGAATACGTTTTGCAAACTACTAGTGAACAAAAGTGTTATTCAATTGCTCATAACTCCTCAACTATTGAGATTGAGGCAAAATTGTGTATTGCACTGTCGACTCGAAATTGTTCAAGGAATATGGGACACCCTGTATAGTGATGAGAATTTTAATCGATCGCGAATGAATCCAATATATTATGAATGTGATACATGCGATACATGTGGAGGAATTTGTATCGAATTTATATTATAATTATAAAGCTATGGACATGGAACTGAACATTCCTATTAATCTACTCTCATTCTATGGGAAATTAACAGGATTCCCTTAATCAGCTTATGATGTCATTATGAAGATTATTAATTAAAATATGAGAAAAGAGCTCACATTGGATTTTGTGCACTAGAAATGAAATTTTCCATTGCGAAGAATATAATATAATTTCAATATAGCACTATGTCTAAGTGCTCAAAAGTATAGCAATATGTTAATTTGAATCTTTCCGTATATATATTTCATGATTTAAAAATTCAAAACCTAGAAGAGTTCAGAAATGAATATTTTGATGGTAATAAACTCAATCAATCATTGAATAGATTTGTGAATCGTCCATATGTTTTTTGCCTTGCAAAATTTGGATAGTAGTACGTCGCGAAATAAACATGCTTCTCAGATCTCCTCTACTTTTTTAGACATCGCTTCGATACTGCTTCTTCATTTTGGCGTCCTGGCAACCTTCTCAGGCCAAAATCATAAAACATTATTGCTCAATGTGTGGAGAAGTCCATACTGCTCGAATTGAAGAGGTGGTATTAATGTCGTGGAGATTATTTCGAAATTTATTCTTTCTTCAAAAATGATTGTGCTTTCAAAAACAAATGGAGATTGAAAACATTGGAAAGTTATAGAATAGTTGGCACATGGAGAGGAGACATAGATACGAGGAAGGTAGACAGCCTATATAGAAACGACCGAGGGAGAAATGTTGACAACATAAATATTCAATAACTTGGTAGATTCCAATGCAAACAAAACCTTTTCTCTAGAAAAGCCGATCTCACTGTGCCCAACATAAGCTTTTCTGGAGTAACCATACCTTTGAAGACATCCATTTCGATGCTTGGGATTACTATCAGCAATAACATTTCTTGGGATAATCAAGTGAGATCAATTGCTGAAAGTGCATACCAAAAACTTGGTTTTGTGTTTCGGGCCAGGAGCAATTTCACTTCCAGGCAGCTGCTTATAATCTATTAGGCACAGAACCGACCTGTTCTGGAATAATATTCCCATATTTGGATTGCAGCACCCAAACATACCCTGAAACTGTTGGATTCTGTCCAAAAAAGGGCAATTCGTCTCGTGGGTGACGCCTCGCTCACAAACTCACTGACTTTTCTGGGACATCGTAGAAAAGTTCGCGATTTGGCTCTATTCTATAGATATTTTCATGGACGATGCTCTTCTGAAATATCAACAATTGTTCCTCTCTTGGCAGTCCCCACGAGATTAACCCGTCGAGTTGAGGCTTCGCACCCCTTCGGGGTCACTTTGGGGACCTGCAAAACATCTCTTTCCAAAGATCCGTTCATCAAACGAACAGCGGGGCTCTGGAACACATTGCCAAGGGAGGTGTTGCCCGAGGCATATAACCTCCATAAATTCAAGAAGAACATCAATTCCTACCTCATTTCCCATGGTTCTCACCATGTTCTCTGAACATTACAGGATATCCCTTTTCGTGGGAACTAGAACATAAAGAAATTACGAAAAAATAAATGAAGATGAAATTGATAACTGTGATGAGCTGGCAATAAATAACTTAGTCATTCGAAATTAAGAACAAACGATCCTCACAGGCAATTGAAAATTGATTGTTTCACGCAGTCGCGTTGATGAAAACTTTTTCCAATATAAATTCTTGCTTCCTGGAGTTTTTCACCACTATAAAAAAGTTTCATGTGAAACGCCCACTATGTTTCCTTTGGCTCGATAAATTAAGAATTGAATTATTCATTCCACACTCGGTAGTTGCGAAACTGGCATTTTAATATTTAATGACGAAAAAGTCGTGCATATACACCAAAGGCTACCTCCTATGTTAGTGTTTCTGTTTCAGAATCAACTGTTGAGAATTCGATGAACCTAGAAACTCTGCAACTCACACAAAGACTGAATTGAAGTTTTTGCTGTGAGTCCTGATACGCAAATACAAGTTGCGACGAGACATTGAGAGAATTGTTTACATACACGAGGTATGTAGGGTAACTGTTTCGAGAGGTAGTTTTCCCTTCTGAAAACGTTATTCCAAGTTCAAATACGTTACCCTATAATATATATATTTTTTTTCATCGTTGAAGTTGAAAATAAACATTTACTTATACAATGTGTCTCATTATGAGCGTGCAATACTTCACCAGCAGATTAAACGATTGAAAATATGAAAAAAAATTCCTATAAACATAGGTCAAACAGGATTTTTCGAAAGCATTCGACACTGTCGACCATAAGTTACTTTGTTCAAAATTGAAGTATTACGGTTTGGACAATATCGTAGTCGAATTCATTTCCTCCTATCTTGCCGATCGAACACAGAAAGTTCGTACATGTAAAGGCATATCTTCTCCAGGTCATGTTAGGTCAGGGGAACCACAGGGTTCCATATTGGGACCACTACTTTTTCTCGTATACACTGCCGATATATATAGAAATATTGAGTTCTGTGAAATGCAATCTAATGCAGATGATACCCAAATAAAATATAGTTTTGATATAGAAAATATTCCTGTTGCAGTTCAAAGGCTGAATAGTGACTTGGAACTCCTGAACAATTATTGTGAAAAACATGCTCTAAAACTGAATCCTAAGAAATCATTAGCTATGCTGTTTTGCGCGAAGCATATTTACGAAATAATTAGAAATGAAATTATTCTTCAGATTGACAACGTTTTCATACCACTGGTTACTGAAGCTAAGAATCTTGGTCTGATAATGGATATTGACTTCAAGTTCACGAGCCAGGTTAATGATTTAGTGAAAAAATCATATCTGTCACTAAAACCCTTTTTTGTAAATAAAAATATTTTGAATTTTTCCCTAAGAAAGAAACTGTGTGAAACTATCGTCTTGCCAATTCTTCAGTATTGTCTTATAATTTTTTATCCTTACCTAGACTCAGTTACTAAGACAAGATTGCAAAAAATACAAAATACCTATTGTCGTTTCATCTATGGTCTCAGAAAATTTGATCATATCACAGTCACTGTTTTCGTGCACTCAGATGGCTAAATATTGAGTTTTTGTGGAAATATCATTGTCTTATTTTTGTTCATCGTTTGCTGATTACGTCAATTCCAATCTATTTAAGAAACAAATAAATATTTCGTAACCAACAACATAATGTGAATGTAAGAGTTGACAACACATTGGATATACCACGCCATTCGACAGCTTTGTACCAGAAATCTTTTTCTTATAATGCTGTGAAATTGTACAATTCACTTGATTCCTCTTTCAAAATTAATGTTATTCATTCCTTCAAGAAACGCCTTAAATTACATTTATTGCTCGAACAAAATGCCATTTGAAATTAAACTATATTTATTTACATTCATTCATTATAGAAAAATTGAATAATTGCAAGTCATCTGCACTTAGTGATTAAAGTATGTGAAGTTTATGTATTATGTATTATAAATGTGCAGGTTAGGTGTAAGAGTAGCCATGATGGCTAAACTTCGCTCTGCCAAATGTTTGTATAAACATTAAATCAAATAAAGACGTTTATTATTATTATTATTAATGTCTCATAAGCGAGCTACAGCCCCTTGAAGATGTTACCCTGAAGATGGTTTTTATTTTATATCTTCGAAACTGTGGATAGCAGAACTATGGAATTCTGCGAAACGGCCGATCTTTTTATGCCTATTATGCCTAATAATATTCGATAATAATAATTTGAAAATTCCATCCAGAAAAGGGTCAAACTGTAGGGGGTGGGGGGTAAAATCACCCCAACTATTGGTGCGGTTTTTTTGCAACTTTAGCATGAAATTATGAAACTTTGAAGCCTTTCGCATGAGAAAGTTCCTCTTGTTCAACTTCGATAGGAAGCACCGTTCTCGAGTAAAATCGATTCGAAAATTACTCCACATGTCATAAAATTTCATATGAAATCAGAAAAATTCAAAATTTTACGAAGGCTATGCACAACCGGTATGTTTGGGCATTGTCGATCTAAATGAAAAACTACCTAACTAGGTAAAACGACATTGGTTTGGGTAAAGACAATCAAGTCAGTCGACATGAAAATTCATGAAATAAGTGACAGAAGCATTGTGAAGTCATTTGATTAATGGAAAAATACTCAGTCGAGTAATTGTTCAAAGTGGCTTCCATTTTGTTGAACGCATAGTCGGGCCCGACGACTCATAGGTTGAGAAGAACGCAAAATTTGAAATTGGTTTGTTCTTATTTAATTTGCAGCCTCATTTATTCAGTGGTGAGAACCAGCGAATTCAAATTCCTCCAGGAATAAAAGTCAAATGGGTTCAATATTCCTGACCATAAATTCACTGAAAATTTTTGTTGGAAGCTTGTCCGTCATACTACCCTGGGATTTTCATTAGCACAGAAAAGGATGTTATGCATATTATGGAATGCTCCATTCTAGGTGAATGTGGCTTCTTCACTCCATGAGATGTGAGGAAGCAAATTTGCAGGATTCAAAACCGACTGGCAGCCCTGTACTCTTGGCAGGAAGTCATGCACTCGTCGAAAATGACATGGATGAATTTCCTGCATCCTAACCAATCTTTCTATCTAAAAAAAGACACGGTCCATTTTAATTTCATAAATACCAACTCGAATCATCATTAATTACTGTTGCTTGCGGTATTTGCATTATTCTGGAAACCGTTCTGATGCTTATTTGAGGGTCATCTTCGAAATGGTTCAAGACATTTTCAACTGTGTGTTTTTCTTGGTGCATACCCTGTCCGTGTAAACGTCTGCCATTTTCCGTCAAACGTTGATGTATGCGTGTGAAAATTTGACGTGTGGGAGCTTCTTGGTTTGGGAATCGTCGCTGGTATTCATGCTCAGCCGCCAGAGCACGGCCATTAGAGAAGCCATACACGAAGTGCATATCTGCCAGCTCTCGATTTGTGAAACCATCTATTTTTATAAAACACATTCTCAATTAGCTTTGAACACAACTTTCAAACCTCCTGTCACTTATTTTCTGTATCTGTCACCTGCCCTGATTGTTTTTCCCGAACATTGTAGTCGTGTTCCATAGCCTACGCTAAAATTTTTTATTTTTGTAAATTTCTTATGAATTTTTATGACATGTAAGGTAGTTTTCGAATCGATTTTACTCGAGAACGGTGCTTCCTATCGAAGTTGAATAGTAGGAACTTTTTCATGCAAAAGGCAAGTTGCAAAAAAGCCGCACTAAAAAAAGTTGGGGTGATCTTACCCCCCACCCTCCACAGTTTGACCCATGTCTGGATGAAATTTTCAAATTATTATTATCGCATATTGGCCGATTCGCGGAATTTCATAATTCTGCTTTCAACAGTTTCGAAGATATGAAATAAAAATCATCTTCAGGGTACCACCTCCGAGGGGCTATAGCTCGCTCATGAGACCTATTTTTCTAGGAGCTTTCTATCATATTTTTGATCGTTGAATCTGCTGGTGAAGTATTGCACGCTAATTATTGGACACCCTGTATTGTTTCGAAGCATTTGTCTCTTAATCTGATCACAGGCGATTTTGAATTTCATTTCCTCGATTACCAGTAAGAATGTGAAATAGTCAGATACCTACATTTCTGCACTATATCTTGTAATAATCAGAAGAATGATATTCATATGTTTCAGTACATCGTTATTCTGAAATTTCAAATAAGGAAGTGAAAACCAGGAATTTGATAGGGTTATGAAAGCTGGTACCCTCCAACAGCTTCAGATTGATCAATTACCGTCTCATAAAATATTATTTGCAGGCCTAAATTGTTGTTTTTATCATCAAATACGTATAACGATGTAGGCATAATTAGCCTAAAGTTCAAAAGTTATATCTATCCCCCCTAAATATTGTGTTATAACTTGAACGAATAACAAAGCAACACAAGAGTTGAAGTTTAATTACTTTCTTGCCACAGGCAGCAAAAGATAAATGGAGGTGAGATGTATCATATTATCTTCTCGTGAATGTTTTCCAATTCCGACTCCTAATAAACAAAGACATGGAGATTGTCGACAGTTTCATTATTTCCTCATATTCACGAAACCTAATTGCCATATTCAACATTTTCCATTCGAATTCAATGGAACTATCAGAGCTCTATCGAGTTATGCAACACTTCAACAATATCACAACTGACAAACCTTGGTACTGTTCCTATTTCTTTTACTCTTCAGATAGTACTTTCAGACAAAAATTCATATCCTATGAGGGATTGGCCAGTTTTCCTCAGATTGATTCCTTTTGTTCGTGAATATTTCACTCATGGAATCATCATAATGAGATTGATGAGAATGCTCTAACGAACCATACAAACGAACGATGCCATCAAATTTCAAGTTCATTCACTATCGGAATAGTATATTACAGGACTAGTGTGAAAACTGACATATTTCGCGCGAGTGGACGAAACGAGCGCAGGAAATGCACTTTCCAACGAGTTTTGTACACTTTTTTACCTACGACCACAAATATTTATATTATATGTCATGAGTGTTTATAAGTCCAGAGTAGGAATCATGTTTCTGATCATATTCGATCACATGAAGATGATATCATTATCATTATTATTAAATTTTACTTCAATATTCTAATGACATCATTAGTTCAATGTTGACTCAACATTAACTTAACATCAACTTAACATGAATTTAACAATTTCTCAACATTAACTTAAAATTAAACAAACATTGACTTAACATCAACTTAATATTAACTCAATAATTATTCAACATTAACTCAACATTGAATCAACATTAACTCAAAATTAACTTGACATTACCTTGTAATCGAATTAATATCAACCCAATATCAAATTGATATTGACTTCACATTAATCGCTAAATTGCCAATACATTGACACTCATTCAACTTTCAATTGAAATTAACTTGATTTCAACTGTTCATCAACTTAACATTACGCCAACAAACGACCATAACTCATGTTGAATGGACACTAACTTTCCATTAACTAAACCATAACTTAACTTACCATAATTCAGCATAATAATCATTCATTGGTACATCATAATCTATAGACCCTGTTACTGTGCGATTTTCGAAAATTTCCACCCATGTGAGTTTTGATTTCGAACTTTCTAACTGTTATATGTTGTCATAGTGAAACGAGTCACTTTCCCAATAACAAATCAATGTGTTTTGTGCTGTTTTCATAGGTGGTCGTAGGAAAATTTTATTTTCATTGGGATAAATCGATACTTCAATTTCCTAGCATCAGATGTGTAGTAGAAAAGAAGAATCTGAGATCCGATGTGTAAACAAAACTGATGGTAAGTTATCTGATGACTATCATAAATTTCCGCTTCTGATGGATGTCAAAACTGTTATCACATCACATCGGCCGTGCAATGATTCGAAAGCAAGAAAGCTAAAGCATAAATGGACATTATTTGTCACCAGATACAAACAGAAACCAACCCCTACCCACATAAAGGGACTTGTTGGTTGTTGGTTTGCACATAGAACACGATTAGCATAGTACCGATGAAAAAATTTCCATTCAATGTGATTGATGACTGATGGTTAGCTATAGAAATCCCGTGAATAGAAGTCAACATATAGGGAGAGGTTTCTGTTTATGCTGATGATCAGGAAATGGGACTGATCTCTGTTATACACTAGTTGAATCCACGCAACATATATTCATTTTATAATGAACATTCCAAGTATAAATAGAGTTTGATGCAATCATTCGTTATTTGAAACATCACGCACACTATTTTTTTTTCAAATCGGCACCATCAAAAAACGCCAGCTCTTGCTGACATTATATACTTTCTCCATATACGTATTAATAATCAATACGGATAATCTCTATCTGTTTCCATAGCGAAACATGAAGCCGATTTTTGAAGACAAATGACTATCCATTAGGAAAAGTGAGATACGATCAGACACATACTGCTTTGATTGAAAGGCTAGTGAACGTCATTGTCCACCGAAACGCATGTCTTTGATGACTACTATAATAGCGCATGGCGCATGCGTATCATGCCACCAAATCCTTATGGATATTCATTTGTTTCATACTTTTGGCTTCATCCTGGCACCCGTTATGATCCGTATCGTTTATTAATACGTATATGACTTTCTCACGTGGCAATAGTGATACTTGTTGATATATGTATTTCTCTTTATTCCGCAACTACCAATGCGAGCATAACCACATATTCCGACACTGCCATATTTCATATCTGATAATCACCTTATGAGATCAAATATAGCCAATGACAACAGTATTCACATTCCACAGAAGACCTTGGTTCTAACTGGTGCATAATGATCACTCATTGACCACCTATTATGTTATATTCCTTGCGAGATACTTCAGTGCCAATAAGAATGGCCTAATACTCCTAAAAGGTCAAGATTTTATTCGAACCCATGGAATTTTGTGACCCTGAAAACAGCATAATAATGCTTGGAGTTCACAGAAATATCGAGAAAACATAACAATTCTAGCCTATTTTTTTTTAACGTCATCGTCATTTGTCACCGTCGAAAGCTATCATCCGAAGTCAAATCCATGATCAAATCTAACGAATACTGCAAATATTCAAAGAAAATCCTCATATTATCTGATTCTTCAGCTTTGATTTTCATGTTATGAAAAATCGTGAAGTTCAATAATATTCTGAAAATTTCACAGAGCTCTGAGGAAGAAATGGTTCGTGACAGTGGACTAGTTAGTGTTAGCAATTCTAAATGATGAAATAACATGTTTTATGCACTTCAGGGATCTAAAGGATACTTTCATTCCCTATTTTCTGTTGTAATTTTATTGTGGCTTCTATCATCGAATATACGCTCTACAATGACGATGCACCATTTGATGAACTGTTTTATATATTGTTCTCCATATTTTCTTGGTAATAATTGGCCTCCAGCTCCTTGAGCTGTCTTTTCATTATTCACTATTTCATTCTCATTTGTGGCATGGAATAATCTTATATATGAGTCATGGAAACCATCCATTCTCCCTTTGGAATCTTATATATGGTGAAATTCGATGGATTCATTCAAAGTCTTCAAACTACAGGAAGAGAATACCAGGTTGGGAAGATCTTCAAGAAATTCGCTCAACGTGAATCTATACAATCATCTACCTACCCATGTTACAAACATGGAGGCTGATAAATTGAAAAAATGGGTGAAACGATTTCTGACAAAATCATGTTTTTATTCGGTTTCAGAGTATATAGACACCCCTCTGTCCTATGGTCATAGCCTCTTGGTACAAAAGTTCCTGAAAATGGCTGTGTTCTGAAAGTATTATGTGTATAGTATTATTTTAATCTGTATTTTCATTCATATATTCTTTGTTGTTGTTTGTTTCTTGTTATTTCACTTGATATCTCATTCTTCATGAATAACTCAGTTAACAACTTTTTCAATCTGACTTGTTGCAAAATTTGTATACATTAACGTGGTCACATTGAGTACTGTAATGGGTTTTATTCCTGCGGCCCTTACTTTGGCGCTCTGTTTAGGACGGAGACCACTCTGGTATTTGACGGGGGGTTTCGAGTGCCAGATTGTTTTTGAGGTAGTTTACTCTACCTGCTCTGCACAAAATATTTCTGTACAGAGGCTCAAATCAGCAACAGTGGAGAAAGGTACAGGAGGTATACTTACCTCGGTACCTACAGTATAAACCAGGGGTCAATGTTATTGAATCGACCTGTAATCAGTAAGGAGCCAAAGCAAAGTATCTCTCGGCTCTCTGGTATTTTAGGTTGGGTCTGGAAAATTATTTATTCATTAAGTCTATCTCGAGAATCGGAAACACAGTTCCAAACGAATTGAACAGTTTCAATTCATATTCATCTCCTTTTCCTTCGATTTTCTTTTTTCCTAATATCGGAATTTCAGTGAGGTCAATCATATTTTTCCATTCATGTCAAAATTTCATGAACCATAGACCACCGCCTGATGGGACACAAAGCACAAGGACACCTGTGCACAGGACTGGAACGTTCGAGGAAAAGATAAGAAGAAGAAGATTTGACAACTGGCGTGTCAGTGTCAGCCGTCAGTCAATAATAATAATCAGCAATTCGACAAATGAAAATATTGAGAATCATCAATTAAATTATTAGAACTATTCGGAACTGAAAACATTGACAACAGAGAAAGAAATATGAAATATGCAATCACAAAATCCGTTTATTCGCAAATACAACTTTCTGGATTCGTTACACAGGTCGGGTGAGTATCGGTATGAAAAACAACAGGAAAGAAATGAATCTATAAACAGGATGAATTATAACAACAGGAAATCACTATACATCAATACTTTACACTGGTTTTGAATGGAATATGAGAGCACTAGGAGATCAGCAAGAGAACCAAGAGCTTGAAGAGCAAGTCGAGCAGGTATTGTAGAGTCGCGTAGAGTAGAGCTTAGAGACGATCAATCCCTTCGCCTTCTTCAATATTTATACTTTCCATCGACCTCCGTCCAAGGACAGCTCAATCCTAGATTCGCATTGGTCGGAATCCTCAACTATGCCAGCAGGAACTATCATCCAAAAGCACATGGTCTTAAACTCACAAAAATGCGGAAAAATTATATTTAACCCTAAATGGGCACAGGAACAGAATCTAATACCCTTGCTAATGCTACTGAATGAATTTGACTGGAAAATATTCAATAACAAAGGAGTTATGACCAGGTAAACATCCATTATTTCAACTGATAAATAATTCATATAAACTTAGTATCATAAGCAAAGGGTTGAAACATATTGAAGTCTTTAGGGTTGAAATGACGTTCATCAGAGTTTACTACCAGGAAACGCTTTGGGAAGTCAGGAATCAATGAATCACTCAGCTCTCTCAGGTTTTCAGGTTTCGAGCTCTCGAACAAGTGAAATTCAACTAGAATTAGTCTCAGGTACTTGAATATTAATCAAAACCAGTCTAGTAATGAAGCTGGTCAGAAACACTTCTTACAGTACTCACTAACTTACTTATTTACATCAACTTGATCGCAATTCCTCTGTTGTATGTAACAAGGGGCCTCAGCCCCCCGAGACTTGGCCGGTGTCAACTAGTAAAATACACATTCATCCTCCGCTGCATCCTACACAACACAACCGGTCCCGTGTTGAAAGTACATCATTCCCTTCGCTAGCTCACTTTATCGTAAACGAGGGTGAGCGCCAGGAATGCTCGTCCCATTGTTTGCGAAATTGCAAGCATTCATAAATAATAGATCGGCCTTATTAGCGCCAAACAGGACGGGAGAGTTCCGGGAGATTGCCAGTTGGATGATGGCTTTGATGTGGATTGGATCTCTGTATTCATATTAGTTTTTTGTGATGAGTGAGACCCATCCAATATGGGGGATTATGTGTATGAAAAGGTATCTGCTTGGGTATTGCAGAAAACGAACAGTGTACAGATGAAAAGGGTTTCTTGATTCAATGCGGTACAGCATTGATTCAAGCGTATACGCTCTCGAATAGGTCCAACCAAATATTTGTTTGAGTTTTCTACAAAACTTTCTTGACTTATTCATAAAAGAAAATCTTGATTCGAATGGATATTTCTCCATTATCACAGTACGTATCGGTCAAAGGAAGGTTTAATTAATTTGAAATTTGAAAATTCCTCTATTGTCCAGTTGATCTTCCATCATGTTTGAACATTGTTCTTGAATCAAGAAATTTCGAGCTTGAGATGATATCACATTATAATAAGTGCATACTTCTTTCAGAAGGTCCTCATTTCCTTGTGCCAGGAGCGAGGCCAAGAGATTATCATTTCGAAGGAGCTCAAAATATAGCTTACTATAACGAGGCATATAACCTCCAGACATTTGAAGAAGAACACCAATTCCTACCTCATTTCCCTTGGTTCTCACGATGTTCGCTGAACATTACAGGATATCCATTTTCGTGCGAACCAGAACATAAAAAAAATAATTAAATCAATTCTTACAGTTGGTGAAAGAAAGGCTTTATCATCAAAACTTGGGCATCCAACAGCAAAAATGAACACAAATATGATATAAAGAAAAACATATACATACAGTTAAGTCATCAAATACTATATGTGTAGCCTAATCTAGCAGGTGGAATATTCATTTTTCTAGATTCTCGTGATTTGCTGTCCTCGTCTTCTTCCCACAGAATTTCATTGTGCTTGAAATGGCTTGAATGTTGAACCTAGAGAAGAGAGTTAAATCATCAATTGGGAAATGTTTTTTTGTTAAATGAGAATCATTAACCGTATACCTTCATAACTTGCTTCAGAAGAAACAATATTTCCATTCATCACAGCCAGGCATTGTCAAAAACAAACCGAATATCAAGACAAAAAATATTTCTGGTCACAAGAAATTCGGCATTTGACAAAACGGCAAGTATAGAAGTTAATATATAGGTATGTAAAAACACGAAGGGAGGAGACATATTATTATTGGTTTAATCATTCTAATCAGGAATCGAGTAAAATATAAACAAAGAATGGACAATCACCTACCTATACCTATTAGGGCGTTTATCGAACGAATGTGTGTTGTGCAGGTTATACAAACATATGCTCGTTATAAAATGTTAATGTGAAAGTTATTATTATTCACAAAAAGGTTCAAATTTTAATCAACAGCATCATTATAGTATAGTCAATAAAGGAGCTACCTGATGTAGAGCAACTATAGCAAGGCTGTATGATAGGAATAGTTTGTGGTACTGTAAGTGTTGCCTTGAAAATTCAAGAGACTCTCACTTTTTCTGCTGAGATCATTGAGATGCCAGCAAGATATTTTTCGTTCACTTCTTCGATCTTCATCAACTGGGATGAAATAGTAGTTGTAGTAATAGTAGTAATGGTAGTGATAGTAGCATTACGAACAGTAGTGAGAGAAGCAGTACCAGCAGAAGTGGGAGTAGTATATTAGTAATAGTACTGAGAGTTACAAAAGTAGTATCTCTATGATAGTGGTAGTAGTAGTAGTACAAGTTCTAGAACTTTTGTCCTCAAACGCATGGGAGAAAAATATTTGTAACACTGCCAATTTCAATCTAGTTAAGAGATAGCAAGCACAAAGTTGATGTGGCCGAGTCAGCTAGAGAACTAAACAAGATGCCATTACGGGATTGAAAAATAAAAACGTTCAAAATTGTTCTTATCCGTCATGCGGTTGCCCCCTTAAATGGATACTCAAAAAGTCTTAGAGAAACTTGTGCGAGCTAGGAATGACGGGCGCCTTACCTTTCAACGTGTGATCCCATACACATTCTTTGGCCATCAGAAAAATTCTGCAGTCGTAGGTATCGAACGCACCTACCGGCTATCCATCTTGAATAGAATAGTGACGCTTCAATCACGCGACTAACCTGGCCCAGGTCATTCCGTGAGAGTAAATATCTCCTTCTCAATAATATCGCTATTTTGAGATATAATCAACCCCATTGACCAACAATCCGCGTGGCACACTAAGAAATGAAAATGCTACAAATGTTTTCGTTGAAGAAACAAAGATTCTCCATCCCCCTGAGATTCCACAACACCAGTTTTCTAAAGAAGCGAGTGTAGTCCGCAGACCTTCCCGTTTTTAATTTGCATCATATCTGTTTACAAGGCACATCTAACTGGAAACTTCTGCTTCTAATTTGTGGCCGGAAAACTCCAGGGAAAACGAGCGGGTGCGTCTTCTAGACGCGTAAAAAGGCGTGCTACCCCGAGGGATTTCCCTATTTTCTCATTTCCACTCATTGTACGATCCGGCAGGAATGCCACATTAAAAGCGGAAACACATTTTGCTCGAGATGATCCTTTCTTACAAGGAAATGGAATAGACCAGTCAACTCATTTTTGATGTTCATCAAGACAGACATACAGATTAATTCATGAGAGATGGGATTATGAATAGTTGAATAATTTTTCATTAGACTAGTGCTGATAATACTGTCACGAGAGAAGGTATTTCCTTCATATAGGACCAGGTAGAACTGGTCAATGAAGACATCACCTCTGTTGTAATTAAACGGAATGCACTGTTCTGTTCAGAGATTCGCCAGAATGGCACTGGAATCAAGTAGGTACTTATCAATAACGACTTGTCATATATGTTGTCTTGGTCATGGCTAAGAATTGAAAATGAGTGCTTTTATAGTGACAATAGGTCCATTTTTTGATTTCACAGAACTATAATGATTGAAATATTTCGCTAGTGGCGAAGACAGTTCAATGAAGACCTTGGTAGCAAAGAATATTATTATGTCGGGACCTTATAACACTCTTGGTCTCTGAGTAATGAAGATATTCTTCACTACCTTGGTGTATAAATAGCTATTATTATACCATGCATCATCATGAGTAGTGATGATGAATATGAACAAACAACGATGACCCAATAACAATTCACATTATTATGACCTTTACGACGTTCTTCTCATATCAACAGTAGCCCCAGACCAGACCAAGTTCGGAACCCTCACATCCAATACTTATATACAAAAATTCATAGGAGTTCCTTGGTCAGTATCCACAGTTTAATGTCAAGGAATTATTTGTTTCACCTAATGTTTAGAATAACCCTCATGATTCGAAATAACTGATATACCGAAATGTTCTACTCGTGACCGTACTCTTCATGGGATGTCAACCAGTAGATAATATATGATTATTCTGAAAATGGTATGAATATGAGGAGAATATTTTTGCAGAAATCATTTCTTCGTATTATCACCATATAGAAGAGGGAGTAAGTCACCCTCATGACACGTCTAGGTACGATGATTCTCAAGGAAGGATCTTTTTTTATTCATTGGCACAGAAGGATTGGTTTGGCTCGAAATACATATGATATCCAAGAAGGTACAAACAGCAGCAAGTATGAGACTATTTCCAATGATTTCAATATTATCCTACTCTGGAAAAAAATGACAACCAGAAGAGAAAAATCAAGGAATCTGCTTGCATTCTTCTGAACGGAGGAAATAGCATCGCTTCCTGTTCAGTTGATATAAATAGAATATGGTACTCACTACTGGAATATGGGAATGAAAATGGTAAATTCAAGAATAATTGATGAAACCATCCTGTAAATCATTTGATTGCCAACGTCACTAATTGTCACAGAGAACTGAGAGGTGTCAAAATGAATACGAATTTCCTATACAAATATCCATTTTTCATGTTGAAAATGGATCAGATTCGTTCCCGAAACGTCCAAAGCTGAGTGAAAAATTGCAAATTTTTCTATGTTTCATTATTTCTCTTCTCCAAACCTTTTTCAATACAAATTGTCACTGACAAGCTAGTGAATTTTCCTTTGGCTTCCTGATAGGAGAATTCTTCAAACGCAATGACATTCTGTAGCTAATCATCTGATTCGTCCTGGAAAAATTAATATACCTACTACCTCCTCGATTAACCTACAGACATCAGTATTTACAGTGATTCTTTTGGGTTTTCTCCATTGCTCACGTTATATAAAAGCAGTACAGAAAATTACTAAAGCGAATGGTCGGTCCAATATATTGGTTGTCTTGTCGTTTCGTTGTTATTCCTGGATAACAGGACATGAAAGCAGGCTTAGTGTTTCAGCAGATGGAAATGACCCTGAATATGATATAGGGGTGATCATATTCGGGTTATTTTTGGTAATCCGTGATTTATGGCTTTGTATATTGGATTACTGTTCAGTTATATCTAGTGGAACACTCAGGTGTCTTTTCAGATAATTCACTGAGTCCACTTCATTTCATATCAAGAAAACTGAACAACGTCTGACCATAAGACTTCTGGACTCGAACTACAAATAACAGACCTAAAATTATTCAAAAGCTATAATTGTTTCAAATTCCTTGGTTTTGACAGAATAAACCCTGCAGTCTTCACGTTTCTTCTCCACTTTTTCATGAAAATCAACGTGGCCTTATCAGATATCATTAACATTTTCACTGCATAATCTCCTATGCAAAATATCACCAATGAGAATCAATGTTTGATACTTCTTGATTGATCCACGGACATTTTCCTAATCCAATGTTTCAGTTTATTCATCATGTCTTGGAATCTTATAATATGTATGACTTATTATATGCATGTACATCATGAAGAAGAAATAACGAATTCGAAAATAAAATACAGGGGGTTCTATTGGAAAATATGGAACACAATAGATCTTTTAGGCCGCACTGTATTCACGCCTCATGCATACAATTGAAATATATATTAGTTTATATAGTATCTCCAATAGCCAGATCTCAAGAATTTGTGTGTACGCAGCATTATTTCTAGTAATATATGGTAGTACTATAGTACATAGGTGTTCAAAATCGCCCTGTCATGCTGAATCTGATAAGGTCATCTTGAGTTTCACAAAAAAAGTAGGGAAGAATCGTGAAAGAAGATAGGCTCTCTTACATTCTGAATATGTTCATATTTTGTAATGCCATGATTGTCTGGAAAGCTGAATATTGAACATTTCGAAATACAACGCTCCTCGCGATAAAACCAAAAATAAACGGGAATGCTTTCATGTGGCTTTGTGCATCCACACAAAAAATAGTTTTTCGACCATATAGATCCGAATTGAATTATTATTCTGGAATTTGCCAGACACTCGTCACTTAACATGAATCGCAATATTCGCGATTCAATTTGGACGGAAAATTCCGAAAAATGTATGGTTTTCCGGTGCTTTTGATGACTGAAACAATACAAAATATTGCATGTATATGAAACATAAAAATGAGACTTTGGATGACAAACCGCTATCATTATAATGGATTTTAATGATGTTGAAAATATCCTTCTCTACTACTGCTATGAAAAGTAGCGCATTTCTCATACCTAATGTCTTTATGTCTTGCTCATACTGTGAGAAATATTTTTTCTCACGGCACTTTGCCAACACCACATTCATTTCCATCGAGAATCAACAAAAATCGACCAAAACTTGGCTGCTGTTCAGCTTTGAATAGTTGTCACAACTGTCAGAAGAAGTTTTTCAAATTTTTCAGGGTATTTCTCATTAGTGCTTTTGATAGAAATCATCAAATATCATTCCAACAATTCATGATAAATAATATGATGTATTTACCGAGATGTGACGATATTGATAAATACACCGCCAGATACAGAGATAATGGAAGAAGCTGTGAAAGTTGGATTTGTTTCCGGAAATTTCAAGAAAAAAGTATGAATTTGCATAAACGAAAAATTTATGGTATCTAAAAAAATACAGGAATAAAATCTTTTACGGGTGGGCAAATCTTTGGAATCCTATTAGTAACCGAATGTGATTTTAATGTTGAAATTGGAATTATAGTGCGTCCTGTTTCGTGATCGTTTCACTATATTCACTATGATATCCCCCATGCCCATCTTCATGATACCTCTGGTATATTTTATGCGTGACTTATCAATATTTTGAAATCGTTCGGAGGTGTTTTGACCTGAAGAAATTGAACAATTGAGAATATACAGGGTGCTTCATTAAAAACAACAAAATTGATAGTTTTTCCACAAATTCCGCCATACTGTATCGTAATGTGATCGAATTCGAAATGGATGCACATATACAGAATGTGTAGTAAAATTAAGTTGCATACTTTGTGTTCGATATTTTCTAAACTTCAAGTCTTTAAGAAAATGTAATGTGTCTGTTTGAAAAATTTCGAATCTATATTCCATTCTCCACGGACACAGTGTATGCTATGTCTGGAAGTTCAAGAGGTCGATATCTGTGGTTTGTCATGTACCAATTGATGCCTATTTCAAAATTGTCACTAACACATTAAAATATGTTGTTGACTTTGTGACTTAAAATTTTTTTGCAGTTTGCAGTTTGATGCATCTGTATGAATAATATAAAGGCAAATTCATTTTTTGAACAAAAAATATAAGGTCCGTATTTCAATTAAAAGCTGAGGGTGGCCCTAGATGAACGAAACGTTGTATCGGATATCTTATATCTCTGGATCATATACAAAATAAGAGAAGAAATTTCACTGTAGTTTTTTTCTATTTCCTGAAATAAAAGGTCTAGCGCCATCAGAATACGAAAATCGACATTTTTGTGTTCACTCAATTAACTCAGGAACGGTCCATGATATATTTGATTCCTTTATTATGATCCCTATGTCTGCTTGGATGTGCAACTTTGGTTTCATCAAACCATTCTTCTATCTCTAACCGTTTCAGAGATACAAATAGGGGTCACCCTGTATAACACATTTCTGACCAATCCGTTCACGTGTCACCATTAATGTGAACTCATATTGATCTGGTGATCTGTGTATAATGATGCTCAAATGATTTTTATTTGCAAGTGGAATATTGTATTTTCATAGGTATTATTCAACATCGAGTTAATCGTTTTGTTATTGCAGCTTTGAAATTGTGGATTTATGAAACTGTGTTCATCCTCATTGTAGAATTGGATGTGATATTCTGTTTTTGCAATCAATCGTGATGATGTTTAAATGATATAAACGTCGATATAAACGATATCTTCCCGTACAACGAAACATTTTCCATGAATTGATCTATCAAGTGACACAGAATATGATTCCAGAAAAATTATGTTTTTTTATTATTCTCGACTCAATCAATCAATCAATTGATCGATTAATCAATCAATCGATCAATCAATATTTTATTTCCATTTTTCGACATGGTATTAAACAACATGTATTGTTGTTGAGTATAATACATTTCACACATGATTTGAATATCTATGAAATCTTTTACTATAAAAACATTCTTCCAATGAAAAACATTCCAGTTCCAATTTGAATGAAGATAGTCGATCAATATTCCTTATTCTTCCAGGAAGAAAGTTAAACATTTTGAGACCAAGATGATCAGGAGAATCAGATTTAACTATCATTTTTGGAAAGAGGACATGAAAATTGATCATTCTCCTTGTTTCATACCCATGAACATCACAATTTCGTTTGAAACTAATTCTATTCTTGAAAACAAGAACACACATTTCAAAAATGAGGATACAGGGATGCGTCAAAACTTTGAACATTTCCAAAGTGGTTCTACACGGAATTCTAGCGATACATCTCATCGCTTTTGACTAATTTTAACATCTTTCCAACAAGGTGAGTCGCCTCATGTGTTTTGACCAGTTTAACTTGAATATTCGAAAATATACAGGGTGCTTCATTAGAAACAACAAAGTTCCACAAATGAACGTGAATCCGCCATATTGGATTGGTATGTGATAAAATTCGAGATAAATGCATGTCATACAATATTTGGATTTCATAAAAATGCATTGACGTGTCACCAGGTATGTATTGATATTGATCTGGTGATCAGGTGTGCATAATGAAAACAAGTGAAATATTATATATCCATAGATATTTTTGACATCGAGTTTAATGAAAAAGGTTGATGAACATGTCTGTTTCATGATTGTAGAACATAATGTGTTTGTTTGTTTCTGCAATCAATGGTGATTATGTTTTGACGATATAATCGATATCCATGTTTACGTACAATGAAGAATTCTTCCAATATTTATACCCGCTCTCCATTGATATTAATATCGTGTTTTTATGAGTTTCGTTGCCAATAAACCGCTGTAAATAATCCGTCCATTCATCCCAATTACAACTTTTTCCACTCGAGCTGAAACTTCCACCAAGAAAATTATCATCAAACTCTAACAAAGCTCATAACTCGCATATAACTTATTTTCCAGTGAAGTAGCACGAAAGTTCTGCCAGTTCTTGGATAGAAGGCATCAACAAAGGAGAGCATGAGTCTGCCGTAATGCATTTTCTGAGATGGTGTTCTAAATGCCAACTGTGAGAAAACAAAGCCCCTAAGTCATATCCGGAAAGCGAGACTCCCAGTTGTTGTGGAACAAAAGATGGATTTCGAGGACCGGATATAGTGGTGCATTAGTAGTGGTTCCGGTGTTACCGGTCTGTGTTGTCTGGTGATGTCTTGTCCTGCACACGAGACATGATGAGTATTCCTGCTAGCCACTATGATGCTTTGTTGAGTTACCAGGCAAACCTGCACAGAAAAAAAATTGTTTGAAACTACAAAATGTCTGTAAATTCAACAAAATCTGAGTGTCATAAATCCACGACCAAATATTGTGTCACCGCAACAAATGTTTTTTGTCAGTTTTCAATTTCAAATTCATTTGATGTAACTCATTGATGATTCAGATTAACATCAGGAATTGGTTGAATAAACAAAGACTACTTTGTTCCAATAATACTTTATCTGCTCTGATGAACAGATTCATTTCATTGAAATAATCAAATCATTTTATTCAAGTGACAAACGTTTCAGTTTCTCGAAGAGTGAATATGTTGAAATAAATATATATTCTGAATATTACAAAATAGTATTTTCATTCAATGAAATATTTCATTCGTTCAACAACATTTTTTTAGAATTGACGAAATATTTTCTTGAATAATATTTTTTAAATATCCAATAACTGAATTCTAAAACTTAGAGGAAGTGAATATCAAATTCCTCAGTTGATTGAAGACTATTAGCTTGTATAAGTGTCATCAGAAATTCTAGGACAGCTCAATATAATTGTATAAACGGATGTTCTAGGTAAGTATATGTACACCCCAATCAATGCGAGCGTAGGAAGGTTGAAAGAAACGCCACCTGGTGGCAAAAATGCAACTAGATGATCGGTCAACAAAATATTTGTTCGATATAATTTATCTGTGGGTTCTGTTCAACAAGATAATGTTTTTGAAATAACAACATATTCCTTGATAGTGATGTGTTGAATCAACAAAATAAAATGTTGTCATAATCAATTCAATTTTGTCCAATAGAAAGGAACCTTTGATTGGTTGCACAATGAAATGATCGTTGACTCAACGATATATGATGTTGTATTTAGTTGAATCTTTGTCAAACCTGAGTAAATTTTGTCGAATAGACAAGATGCAAATGATTGATTGAACAATGAGATAATAGATAATAATTTGTTTTATGTCAACTATAAATGTAGTTGAATAAAATTGAACTCTTGTTCAAGTGAGCAATTATTTCAATCAAATTATTTGAGATCTTTAGGAATGCAGGGAAATAGTTACCGTCAGTCTCGTTCATGCAGCATTCATTTTTTTAAATGCGTTGATCTTCCCCCAATGCAGCAACTTGGAAAGCAGGAATATTTTTGTATTGGAGTTTCATAATTGATACAACTTTCTAAATCTTTGAAATCGGTAACTGCCAGCTACTAAGATGTAGTTAGGTTGTTCTTACACCAAATTAAGAGGGAAACATTCTGTAGATAGAATTCTGCATTATGATTTACTCTTTTAAATTCCAACAGATTGCTCTCAAAATGAGGAATTCATCAGATAGAACCCAAAATTCCAATTTTATTAAAAAAGGCAGATAGAACCTTATTATCCTTGGGCGACGATAGTATTATTATCAATCAGACAACAATTTCTTCGTTTAATACTGCAGTGCATCACACTCCAGGAATATTTCAGAACTGATTCATGAGCATGTGATGAAATTGTACTCTTGACGTTTCGTTTTTATTAGTTTCTTTTCCAAAAACACAAATCATTGGCCACTCTCCTGTTTATCCAGGCGGTGCTTGTTATTTTTCCCAGCGGATAAATCGAGATTCGATAGAAAATCTTCCTGCTCTTTATGGATCGACGTAACGACTTCACGTCAGGGGCTCAACAAGGGATGATTTACTAGTTTGGCATCCTGCAAATCCCATTTAACTTGTATGGCATTACTCATTCTTGAACTGGAACACTGAGAATTTGATTATGTAGCGGTATACACAGTAAAAAAAAACACCAGCTCACACCAGTGTCAGAGAATGTGAAAATTTTACCAAAAATTATGCTTTGCTAGAAAATACTCCCTCTTTCAACATTTACCTTTGAGTATTCTTTTCAGGTGAAGATGTTGAGACTTCTATATTTCCTGGTTGAACTGCTGATAATTGTATCAACACATTGAATATTCACAAAAAAACCTTCATCTCGGACTTGTTTCCAGATGGCTATCACAGAAAAAAAAGTTTTGTTGCACCAACAAAATAATTTTTGTCATTTCTTTTTTGTTGAATTGAACACAATTTTGCGAAATCAACAAAATATATGTTCATTTCAAATGAGCAACCTATTCAAAGAGACAAAATGAATTATCTGAAATATTTGCTCTCTTGAACAAAAGTTTCATTACATTCAACAACATTTATAGTTGACATGATACAAATTTTGTTGATTCAACTATTATCTCATTGTTCAATCAATCATATGCATTTTGTCTATTCGACAAAATTAAACTAATTGTGACAAAGATTTAACTGAACACAACATCATATTTTGTTGAGTCAACAATCATTTCAGCGTGCAACCAATCAAAGGTTTTTTTCTATTCGACAAAATTGAATTGATTACGACATTATATTTTGTTGATTCAACACATCACTATCAAGAAATATGTTGTTATTTCAAACAAGTTACTTTGTTGAACAGAACCCATAAAAACATTATATCAAACAAATATTTTGTTGAATGATTATCTAGTTGCATTTTTGCCACCAAATGGCGTTTCTGCCAACCTTTCTACGCTCGCCTCGATTGGGGTGTACATATACCCACCTAAAACATTTGTTTATATAATTATATTAGGCTGTCCTAGAATTTCTTATGACGCCTATACAAGCTAATAGTCTTTAATCAACTGAGGAAATAGGTCTCCAATTTCTCTCAGTTTGGAAAATTGGATTATTTTTAATAATATTCAGCAAAAAAGTTTGTCAATTCTAAATACAATTTGGTTGATCGAAGAATATATATTGTCATTTCAATATATTCACTCTGTGCAAAACTGATAATTTTGTCACTTGAATGAAATTATATATTTATTTCAATCAACAGAATCGTTCATAAGAGCAAATATTGTATTAGGTATAGGAACAAAATAGTCTTTGTTTATTCAACCAATTCCTGCTGTTAATTTGAATCAATAATGAGTTACTTCAAATGAATTTTGAATTGAGAACTGACAAAAATCATTTGTTGCGGTGACAAAATATTTTGTCGTGGATATATGACACTCAGATTTTGTTGAATTTACAAAATTTTTTTAGTTTCAAACAAAAATGTTTTCTGTGTATAACCTCCCAAGACGCGATCTCAGGACCCATGGTTATGTACACTTTTTCCACTATTTCTCTTCATCTGCAGTTGTTATCTCCCTATGTAATTCCAGGACATCCCATATAGTTGATGAAGGCGTATTGGAAGAAATATATATATAGACAAATCAGCTTATATATAATATATAGGTCGGAATACTTTTTTTCCATAAAACGGTTCTGCCAAATTTGAACTTTCTCTGATGGATTGATGGACATTTTCATAGACGCATTTATGTATACAGGTGCACCACAATGAATAGGTTCAGAAGTAATTCATTGTTTTGTTTTTCCAGACCTATCTCAAGATTCTCTCAATTTTTTTCTCCTCAAATTCTCAACAGACAAAACAACCAGTGTCGACAGTTCCTCTGGTTTTTTGACCTAAGCATATCCAAATCCTCATCTAGAACTAGAAAAAATTACTGTTCAAAATAATCCGAAGACAATGTCATTCCTTGCTCTGTTCATTCAGCAATACTGTATATGATAAGTACAAATCTGAAGCTGGGGATTATAGATTATCGACTAAAATAAGCAATCTTAATAGACCACTGAATAATAAAGTACCAACTTCGTTGTAAGGTTTTCAAAACGTATATATAACAGCAGTGTATTTTATATTGCAGACCAGAATTGGCTGTATAAATTACATGGAAATATGTTCCGCCTGGCCTGATGTTTTTATCAATCTGCATTTTATGTTGAACAGGACATTCATCTTCCCGGGATTCTTGATGCGAGAATATTGAATCCATGTCTGTATGGATATGAAAAGTGGAATAAGCTTTTTTTTCCTAGATATTTTCATTAGAAACTTTATGATTTTCAACTCCCTTATCCATTTACACTGGGGGAATAATTCTGGATTGAATTCTGATAAAGCCAGAAGCAAACCAAAAGTAATTCTTATCAAAACACTTTGCCAAAAAGAACGTGTTTCTCCTGGACTAATTGTTCGATTCAGATGCTTGAGTGCTCATTCTTTTGAGAAACCAATGATCTAAAATTGTATTGGTCCTGATTGAAACAATTAACATTTTTTTATTCGCCAGAGATTTTTCAAATTCACAAAAACTCTGGATTCTCCACCATTTTGTTTATTTCAATTATTGGATTTTTCAAATGTTCCATTGTGTCCTACAGTTGTCTGAAGTCTGAAGCAAAATAATAATAATCGTTTATACGAGATTAGTACATTTACTCCCTAACAAATTGCAAAGAAATTAGTGTATCTACTGGACTATTTGTTCGATTCCGATGTTCGAGTACTCATTCTCTTCAGAAATGAATAGCCTAAGATGACATCGGTACAGGTTGGAAAAAATCTGATTTTTTTTTCTCCAGCGGTTTCTGTAAATGACAATACTTTGGTAGAATCCGCCATTTTAGTTTTGTTCACTATGAAATTTTCAAATATTCCACTGTATACTATAGCCCTTTAGCAATGAAACTACGCCAAGAAATTCGAATTCGGTTGAGAAATGTTGAAACCACGAAGAAAATAAAAACTCCCGGTTTTTTTTGTGACCACCCGATAGATTCACATATCCTTGCAAGGAAGGCATGGTGAAAATATGATTTGAAAAATTGAATAAAATCTAATCAATATATTTTCAATTTCAGAGGATTTTTATTTCTCATGCTCGCCTTCTGGATGTTCAACAGTATAATTCAATGCTCGACGTGGCAAATAGCTAGAAAAGTAGTTGTTTTCTTTTGAATATTCTGAGTGATATTCTGTGCATATACATATTTTCAGAAGATATTGTATTCAAATTCATATCGTGTCTATTCAATAGATATAATTCAATGGTCGTCGTCGTTTTCTGTTGAATAAAGCGAGAAAGAATCGATATCTCCATTACATAGAGAATGCGAATTCTCAATGTATTTCTTTATATATACAGGGTGGTCCATTTTTCAATACGGAGAATTTAACAGCGTATAGTACTCGTTATTGAAATAATAAAAAAACTTCCAATGAACATATACTTTTAAACGCTTATTCGTTTTTGAGATATTGGGTGTCAAAAATACGCTTCTGGATATATTTTTTCAATCAAGAATTAGAAACGGTAGATAAATTAACGAAATTTTTCACAGATACTAAACTTTTTGAGCCATATTAGATTAAATGAAAATTATTCATAAAAACTATTCAGTGGCGGCTGAATCTGGGGTGGCGAAAGTAATAATTACACAAATTTTTTCGGTAATTATTTTTCATTTATTTTCCAAGTTTCAATGAAAAAAGCTCGCTTGTAAGATTTTATATCATTTTCTAGTTGAATAATACTACTTGATATCAATTAAAGAAGTAGGCTATGCTCAGAGTTGCTCACTGTTCTCTGTTTTGAAGACAAATAGCAGGATATCCACTGCGGTCTATATGGCCTGTTGTGACTCTTCTGATACGTAAATGATTGATTTGCAATGGTCACATGATTGGTTTGGTAAACGGCCAATGCTAACTAGATTTAATGCATTACAATGTTTCTTTCATTGGGTTTAGAGACATGCATATAGGTTTGGTTTTCATTTTTCCTTCTGAAACGAAGCTATTGGATGAAAAATCTAAGAGGGCAAAAAAAATTATTTCGAAATGCACGCCCCTGAAAATATGTAACTCATTCATGAACTGTAATAGGTCTTAAAGTTAGCTCATTGATATTTCCACAATAGATGTGAATTTCATCACAATCGGTTATAGCATTTCTGAGAAATCAATAAATAATCGATTTTATAAAAATACCCTATATCTCGAAAACGAAGCTTTTAAAAGTATATGTTCATAGGGAGTTTATTCATTATTTCAACGAGTACTATACGCTGTTGAATTTTTCGTATTAAAAAACGGAGCTCCCTGTATATCCATGTTTTTTTTTTTTTTTTTTTTTGATCGCTTGGAGCGCACGAGAGGGAATCCCTATAATGTTCAAAGAACATCGTGCGTTCCTAGGTAGGATAGGGACAGGAGGTAGGTATTGGAATTTTTTTTGAACTTTTGGAGATTATATGTTGTTGGGAACACTTCCACAGCTGAGAATGTCTCTTTTCGATACTTTCACCCAATCAAGGGGTTCAAACTGACAGGAGTTGAATGCCAACAAATAATAATTCTCAGATTCTCTGATGTCAGTTCGTTATAGTTTGAGCTATATTATAGAGATGGAAATAATGTTTATCATGAAGAATGGCTGAAAGGATAACTGGACTTAAGGTTACTGAGGAGGGTTTGAAATCCGAAATGAGTCGATTCGAATAAAGTCATATAACCAGTTTGTGAGAAATATAATTTCCATATCACTGATACGAAGGACATTTTTGGAAGTTTCAAGCTCATCGAGATCTGAGTTTGTACAAGTTTACATTTCAATTCCAATTTTAATACTGAACAAATTGGTGAGTTATATTTTTATATCATGATACATCATATCATTTATCCGATTTGGGAGATAATGTCAATTCTCATTTTCCGAGGATTTTCATTTTTCTTGCTCGCCTTTTGAATGTTCAACAGATATGTTCGACGTGGCAAATAGCCAGAAAATTAGTTTTTTTTTCTGTTGAATATTCAGAATGATATATGTGCATACACATATTTTCATCTGAAGTAGAATGCAAATTCTCAACTTCAGAAGATTTTGTTTTCAAATTCATATCGTGTGTGTTCAATAGATATAATTCAATGTTCGTCGTGGCATAAAGCCAGGAGAGTAGTTGTTTTCTGTTCAATAAATCAAGATAGAATTGATATTTCTATCACAAAGAATACATATATATCCATTTTTTTATGTTCACGAATTATCTGAGAATATTCCTTCTCAATGAAATCCAATTAATTCGAATTCCATCGAATGGAAACGAGATAATTGTTCACCCTGATTTTCTCACAGAAAATATGTCGGAATGGAAGGACAAGGATGCTTCATATACATCGGCCTCAGAGGGGAGGAATTGATAGGACCATTATTATTCATCTCTTGGAGCACACGAAAGGTAATTCCTATATTTTTCGAAGAACTTCGTGCGCACTTAGGGAGGATAAAGGGGGGAAGGTAGGTGTTGAAATATTCCTCAAGTATTGAAATGAGTTCTTAGGAATACTTCCAGTGGCAAAAAATTCCGAAGCTATGCTCTGCAATAATATAAATGCAAATTAAATATAATCTGCATCATTCAACGTTATAGTTGCACCCTTGTAAGTTGATCGAGAATATTAATTTATCACCTCGTTTCTTCGAAAGTAAAGTAAAGTAGAGTAAAATTTATTGATTTGCAAAGACCACTGTAAGTGATATAAAACACGTCATAGCTTACATATAGTTAATTCACATTTAAAATTGACAAATATAGAAATAGTGTATATTAGGTAAAAGAAAATATATAATATGTTAAAGTGAAGGTATCTATCTAGGTAGCATAAAATTTTTCGATACTATGAAACATTCTCGACAACAGAAAAGTTTTGAGATGTTTTCTGAATTTGAAGTAAGTAACTTCTTTTTTAATTGTCTCCGGTAGCTTATTGTAAATTCTTACACCATTGGAGATGGAAGAGTAAGCTGTGCCTTCTGTAGAATATACTATAAGCTTCAGAATCAACGGTGTACTGAAGTAGATTCAGGGCGATTCTCAAAAAATTTCATTAAAATTCCGCAATCACAGTCATTCGAGCTTACTCGTCCCAAAAGTCTGAGAGCGAGAGTAGCAGATATTATTAAATTTGAAAAGTTCCGTCAACCCAGTGCAAATCCAATCCGGAATATCTCGCTAAGCATGGGTGAAATTGAAATTAATATATTCGCACTAATATGTGCATGTACTTTCAACGTCTCGACTGCCTCCAAGTTAGCTAAATGAAAATGCAGACTCCGTAGCAGCGCGTCCTCAGACAACTTTCTGTAATGATATCAGCTCATAAACAGGCATTAATAATAATTTCATCCGTTTCGTCACACCCAAGTAATGCAATCATCTTGAGTATGCATAATTTATCACGGCTCCACAGCTAGATCTGTCAGAAAGAAAGACTGCTCTCGAGACGAAAGACCCGGAAGTCAAACGATTCATCAGATAATGTGCTCAACAGAACTGACAGAACTTAATTAGCAAACTTTCTATCTGCCTCATAGATCTCAGCTGAAAGATGAAAACTGAATAGACATTCTCGTTTTGTCGCCAATAATGACTACTGTAAACCGATTCTTACTTTTGAAATACTCAACAGATGAATATCCAATTACTGAGTGGAGAAAGATAGAGGAAGAAGAATACAATAATGCAGGAACGATTCACTTCCATTTCAGTTCCCGTTCATTGATAGACTTTGATCTATGATGGATGACGTGAAATGTCAACGAACTGGGTTCTTTATCAAATTCAAGGTCGCTGTGATTGAACTATGTCAACTGAAAGTCTTCAGGCATATGAGGTGCTGCAGCTACTTCATGTATAGTATCGCTTTCAGTGATTTTTCCAATGTGAACACTCTTAATTTATTTTTTTTCCTCCGATTGGCAGCAAATATTAATTTTGCTGACACATATCGATCAGCAAAGTATCACTTTTCCTGCCTAGGCAGCAAAGTGGGTACTTTGCTGCCTAGGCAGCAAAGTGGTTACTTTGCTGATTGATAAGTATCAGCAAAATTAAAAATCCATAAATCGTTTATAATTTCCTTCATATTCCATCCGAGACTTCTCCGGCAACAAATTCAACTCTATATTTTTTGCCACCTCCCTTATTAATAGAGGTGTAAGTATACTTCCAGGTCGCTATCACTGTCCATTATATAATAATTCAAATATAGCGATATTTTTTCGCACAACTGTCAGAAATTTCATGAATTGTCAAACCAACAACTGCGATTTCTATCAAATTTTATTTTAATTGAACACTATACAGGAAGAATAAAGAGATTGTGGGAATTGTATTAATTCGCAAATACAATATTCTCCCATATAATTATGAACAATCGGAGAAAAAATTATATGTTCAACTCGGCAGCAATGTAGATTGACTGCCTTAGCTGGATTCCTAGCCTCGCTACGCTCGGCTATGAATTCAGCCACGGCAGTCAATCTACTACTTTGCTGCCTAGTTAAACAAATAACTATTGAATTGACTCGTCCGTTACTTGATGAATTTCTAAATTCTACACGTAGAAAATGAAGGAATAAAACTTTATCATTTTGGATCATTAGAAATCAATAAACTACAAAATTTTAACATGTTACTCAACAATCAACTAGACCTCAATAGTTCACTACTGTTGGATTTGTTTTCTCAGTAGGCAATATGTGTTCCTAGCAAACATTTTGATATGGGGCATCAATGGCCCTATATATTTTTCCCAAACCTGACTTCAGCGGCCCAGTAAATGGTCCCATATGCGGGACTCTATATATCAGTACACTGCGACCGGCAGCTGGTCCCAGTGCTGGGTACCCAGCGATCATATTCATTTTCCCGGCAAAAGGCCAGTACAACATAATCGACACATTGGGTTTCCCATAGCAAGCCCAGCATATACATGAATGATGGGACTCTAATGGCGAATTAACGAGATTGGTTACATACTATCGAGGTAGGGGAGGAGTGCAGGTTTTAGAGGTCCAATGGATCTGAAATTTCTAGTACCTCTTTAACCTCTCTGTTCTTCAACGATAAAACTTCTCGATGTGACTGCTTACTGGTTGGTATGTGGTATCTGCATCTTGTTGGGTAGCATTCCTTCAAAGTTGATTCTCCGTTGTAAGGTACTTCTGGAATATAAATTGCATTATTAGTTATATATTAGTGACCTATGAGTCGCATGAGTTCATAACTTGATAATATAGTTGGATCACGTGATAATATGGAGCTTTTCAAGTCTCATTATTTCCTTGCAAAAGGTATTTCTGTAGTTGAAACATTATTGTTATTTAGTTCTTCGATATAGCGACACGTTCACATAACCTATAAGATTGCTTTCGATAGCAACAAACGAGTTGAAAATGATGGTTGCTTTTGGATAAGTATATAGCCAACTCCAGTTAGTATGATCATTAGGTATATGAGGTTACGAGATCCCAAACACATGTATTTAATAATGAAATTCGAAACACTATGTAGGTAGATTGATATACTTACTCAATATTATCATAATTGAAGAATCCGTCTCCTATTATTATCAATTGAGAATACTCCTGCCATCATGAATAACCACCAGGCAAAGAGAGGACCACATTAATTCGACATAAACAAACTAGTACGCGATCACCACTCACGAGAGTCAGCCATTCCAGTCACATATAATATATTGATCAGCTGATTGTTGATGTCGACGTTCCCAGAACATCCACCAGGGGAACGAGTAGCGAACATGAAATTGGCCAGCAAAGGGCCAGATCTCGTTAGTATTCAATTAGTTCCAGACATCTTACCATCACACAAGATACATCCAGATTGTCGTTTCGTTTGGCAACAAAGATAATTATTATATTCTCCAAGAATGGAGGCTTGAACAGTGCATTTTCCGAATTGAAACACCCAGTATTTCCATACTCATACAAATAATCATCCCAAGTCATATAGTTATCATACTCCATCGAACTCAAAAGAATAATACAATTCACAGAGCTGTGAGTTTCATTCGGAGTTCACTGGACTACATTTCCATATCTCAATGGAACGAACTGATAAATTGGCTGTCTTTGCCTTCCAAGACAAAGTCGTAACTCACACGATTAATTCACTTAAGCTCCTTCAGGAATATCTCTATACAATGTCAAGGGATCTTGAAATCTACTTTGAATAATGTACCGGTCTTACTCGGTTGTCCTCTGGATCAAATGGATGTTTGAGAATCAGTTACATTCAGAACCATAGAAAAACGATATCAGAAGAACTCCGATGAGATCGTCAGATATCAACAGAAACTCATTTCCGATGGCTTTTTCTTCTTTTTTCTCGTGAATTTCGATGTTAAATGTCCAGTCTCCATGGAAAGATCAAAGCTTGAATCGTTGTGAGCAATAAAGTAATGAAAGGGTGTGTGAATTGTACAATGTGATTTCATTGTCTCACGAATGGAGATGGTTTAGGTTCATAGTTTCCGATCAACAGTCAACAGCTCATGATTGTGTTCATTATATCTACCCTTTCAGCGAGGAGGTTTATATTATATCACCTTGAATTACTAGAATATGCTAGAAAACTAGACTGCAGGGAAATTATTGAAACATCCTCCTGGGTTGATAATTTTCACCTAACTCAACTCGCGCCACATAACCACCTATTTCACGTCTAACCAAACCGATTTTTGGCGAATCTATACTTGTCTTGCTTATAACTATTGTTGGCATCTCCATGAAAATATTGAGAATGAAAATCTGTTCTTGAAATCTTACATATATACTAGAAGTAGCTTAATCGTCTACTTGCAATAAATCATTGTAAGGTTCAATGAATCCTATCATCTTTTGATGATTTCAAAACCATTATCACCTCTTATTATGCATTTGATTTCTTTACATCCACTAGTTCGATCATATCTCGAAGATCTCAAGCCTGTAGTTCCTCTAGAAAGGCGGAACTAAGTATGCCTGATATAAAAATGTTAAGTACCATCATTCCCAACAAGTTCACTATATCTGTGCTCGATATTTCCATCTGCAATACTCTCTCTTGGGATAATCATGTCAGATCCATCGTGAAATCTGCTTTGAAAGAAGTCAGATATTTGTTACGTGCGAAATGCTACTTTACACCTCGATGGCCTCTCATGATCTACGAAGCAATTGCGCTGATTCCATCCAGAGAAGAGCCATCCGCCTGGTGGGTGATGCCACACTCACTAACTCTTTGACATCAATGGGACACTGTAGAAAGGTCGGCGACCTTCCACTTTTTGAAAGATATCTCCACGAAAAAGCCCAATTGGCACATCGTTTCGTTGTCAACCTCGAAATATGTCGAACAGCAATTCATCAGAGCTTGTTTGTCTATAGAACGGCAAAGCTCTGGAAAGCTCAAGATAAATTCCAAAACCTACCCCCTCTATCTATCCTTCCTCCAAGCGATAAGAATATGTTATTGATTGTGTCGTGGTGATGTGATCTATCATGTTCTGGTACACTTGAGCCATTCAATCTACCATTCTCCAATGTATGATATACAGGCTTTACAGTGAATTGAATTGAATTACATTAGACGATACCGGTGAACACAACGTAGGATTCTTTTGAAAATTTGGTTCCTCGGATAATTATGTTATTTATTGTCCACGAAACCGCAGAACCAAGTAACTGCAAAAACCAAAATTTTCAGAAGACCCTGAAAACTGTATAATTTCGGGTCAACTGATCAGATTCAATAAAAAATAGTCACGAATCACCTGATTATTATTATCCTTACGTTTGAACATTTATTTTCTTTTTTTTTTCCTTTTTTTTTTCAATTGCATTACCTCGTTGGTCCCAGCACTGTGGGACCGAACGCCCCATAAGTCGAAACTTGTGCGGGGTTAGGTAGCAGACAAACACAAACATTCATGACCTAACTAGGATTCGAACCTATGACTCGGTGGGAATCCCTATACGAACTCATCGCATTCACGCTCTCGACCACCGAGCCGCCATTGATTATTGAAAAAAGTTTTGTTTTTGTTTGTCAGCGTGAGATACTTGGTTTTCACATCTGCTTATGTGCGGAAGCAAAAACAATAATTATTCAGAAAAGTAATTCGCAAAAACACGTTTCTTCATTTTCCTGGACTTTCCGCTCAACAAATACTTACATCCTGTGTTGAAAAACCAATTGAAGTTAGGAATAAACTGTTTTAGATATTTGTTCTATAAAAGGTCACTCGCCAATTAGCAGAGATCAATCTCTGTGAGAAGAATAAATTGAACACAAATTATCAGAGGCGTGAATCACGTTGTCAACTGTTAGATACTTGTTTTTGACGACCCCTTTAATTTTGTTCTTCAGGTAAGGGGTTTTGTATTTGAGGATTTCGAAATTTTCACAATTTTCCACCAGTTGTGAGGTTTTGCATGCATCATTACCAATATGATAGACCGATTGCCGCCAGAATCCCATTTTCGAATTTTTGTCAGTTACCTACATGGTTTTGCCATTTAACCGACGTCATGTTCTATCGAATTAAAACATTGTCAGTGCTGCGACGACGCCGCTTATCAATCATTCTAAAACACGTGATTTTGACATGGTTTCTTGAGGGGCACACAAACTATCTGTTAGGTTACCTTTGAGGAGCATAGCCCTCCTGGCCATCCCTGATGCCACTTCCACAATATGATAACTGTTTCACCAAACAAAATTATGAAATTCTTTCTGGTTTCAACTCGGATTCCAAGGAAAACGATCCCACTTATTCTGGTTTCATGACAAATCCTGCCAAAATACAATGTTTGCCCCTCAGCAACCTGTCAAATGACGTAATTCTGGAATGACTAATATTGAACAGTAGCAACAACTTTGATTTTTTTAATGGAACACTCTGTATATCATTCCGTTTTCAGATTTTTCCTGGAGAGCTTATTTCATTGACTTATCATATTTGGGGTCTAGCGGGAATGATAATAAAGATAAAGGGTGTGAAAAATCGAGATTTTTCAACTTTAAGAATTTTTTATGTCGACACCATTCATAATTGGTCGAAGCAGTTACCATTTCCCTATCTTATTTTTTCACGTACTATCAATTGATATTTAATTGAAATAGTTACAAGGTGGTCGAAAATCTCAATTTTGAACCACCCTGTATTTATCTCAATTAAATATCAATTGATAGTGAATGAATTGTTGATATGGGACAAAGAACCGTCTTGACCAATTTCGAATAGTTTCGACACAAAAAATTCCTAAAGTTGAAAAATCTCGATTTTTCACATCATATAACTCTAATTATTATTACTGCTAGACCCCAAGTGTCATCGGTCAAATGAATCAGCTCTTCAGGAAGAATCTGAAAATGAGATAATATACTACTTTTCAATATAAGCGTCAACGTCGCAATGCTGAGAATATATCAGGTCGATAGAACATGAATAATTATTTAAGGCACCAACTTTTCAGAATAATCCTGAGTTGCGTTCTCCAGAAACGTCTAGATGTGCCATCCACCGATAATCAGCCTGTATACTCTTTGAACTTGTGTTTTAGTGACTTGGTGAATTCCTAGACCTCCAAGTATGGCCTAGTGAATTAATTCATTGCACAGACTATAAGACGCAGATCATGTGGTATTCATTTCACCAAGTCAATATGCCAATAATTGCAACCTCCTCTGGAAAGAATCCAGCTTCAATAGTGATACATATCGCGAGAAATATGAGCAAATATTCCATCACTGGATGGTTTCGGTAAATCAACTGCACACACCATTCAGTTTCCTTGGCAGTCATTAAATTACAGCCACGGACAATGCATCCTCCACCTCCTATTATTCCGCATACCCGACGATGATTAGGACTAAACGGTCTGAGACGTCGATTAATTCCAGAAATTCCGGCATATCATCACCATCGTTCCAGACGGCCATTGTTGGCCCCTCGAAATTTAGTTCGGTAAGTAGATTCATTTGTCTGGAGCTCGGTTCACGCCATGACCAAGAGTGCGCTAAGGGACTCCCGTATTAATTGCCACCCATGCGGAATCCTTATTCTCATCTTGACGGATATATTCGCTTTCTCACACACGTTTCTAAGCGAAAAATAAACGACTATTCCTAGATCCAATAAGATTTCTTCAACATCCTTAAACCGACCAATCACCAAGCAGTTTTAGTGATAAAAAGCTACCTAGCTTTCCCAATAACATATAAAAAATATGCACCTTTTTGCTTCCATTCAACACACTTTCATACTGTGACAACTGTCATCGTCACTACCGGAACACATGGTGGTTATTTTTTCAATCAAAAATGTTTCCACCCGCGGGCAGTGTGGTGGGGTATAATACTCCACTAATGGACATAAATGGAACAATGAAATGAATTGTGAAAAAGACACCTCTCACGCCAGGTGACTTCAGTATAGCTATCTGTCACTCTATACAAGAAGCGGCAACGGTGAATCCCACGTAATTTCTGAAATATCGTTAATCCCAATTCACTTGGAGTATCACATATCCCCATTGCAATGTAAACAACTGAAAAGGAGAGGATTGATGTATACATTTTTTTTTTTTCCAATGATTGGTTGTATCGGTGGTAACGGTATATGCAATTCACCGCGAGGATTTTACTCCATCTAAGTTCAGTAGTAAACAGAGCCTAATTTATAATGATGAATTAATAATAGAAGACAATTACTCTCTCATAGAAAGTATAAGTAGAGGAAAAATAGAAAAGCTTTGATTGTGCAGTTAGTTTTGTATTCGTATATTATAGTCAACAAAATCATCTCTGAATTCGAGGAAATTTTCTTGAATGTTCATAATAAACGGGCATTTTTAATTCTCATTCTCAAATTCCTTTCTGAAAACGATCATGGCCTCGTGGCAAAGAATGCAGAATTCATTCCAATGATCAAAGTGCAACTATCATATTAACATGTACTACAAACACTCTACTTAAATTTCACCTTCTTTTTCTCCTGTCTCCTGGATGGCATTTAGAACAAATTTCCCTTCTTTTTTATCATATTGGACAATTTATATATAATTCAACTATTGATATGATTTTCTTGAGATTAATCCATATTCAGTGAAAAGAAGGAAGAATATCATTCAAAATAATGGCGTGTGTAATGTCATTCGGAAGCAATCTATTGACATTCGACATCTCGTTTTTTGATTGACTATTGATTAAATGGTCGTCATCTGGAATGCTTGTTCACTAAATATGAAAAACTCGCCATAAAAATCATGTTTCCTGTTTGATTTTCTATATAAAGATGTGCCATCGAAGAACATCATGAGTATATAAAGTGTCCAATGACAAAATAAGAGCAAGTAGCTTCAAATGCCCCTCAACACAAGGGGAGAAAGAAGGCGAAATTTCGAACTTTTTCTTGAAATATCTCAATAAATAGTGTTTTGTTCACATTTTCATTATGAAATTCGGTTTATCACAAAAATACGTGAGTACCGAAAAACATTTTCAAACAAAAAAAACCATCGCATGATAAATGCAGTTTTACCCTTAAAAATTACGGTTTCAAGTGTAAAAATCCACTTGGGTGAAAGATCCAACAACAGAAAATTGAAAACACTCACTGGTAATTTTTTCAGGTAATAGGAATTCTCCAAGATAAATATAGGTAATTGTAATGTCAATCAAAATAAAATACATTTTCCACAATATTCTTTCGATCAATCTCACGATAATAAGTTTATATGTTCTGCGGGCCCTGTATAAGTAGGTGTGAAGTTTACCCTCACCACAATTTTTGCCAATATATTTAATTCGAATGGGTTGCTGTAGGTGGATATTTGTGTTTTATCCTGGTTTTTGCTTTAAAACTTCGTTTTTCCATAATGAAATCGAAAGGGGTGCGAAGAAGGGCTCAGTTGACGACTGGCATCCTTTTTTAACCGAAAGCCCTTCAAAAAACAGCAAAATCGGCTCAATGATGATCTAAAACTAAAATCGAAATACGCGGTCGCCTCATAGCGCTATAAGCGCTTGTCGTTTCGAGCCGCTGGTTAGGCCTCACTAAGTGACGTCATCCACGGAGCATGCAGGCCTTGTTGTATCGGTGGTAACGATTTGGGACATATGTTTTTATCAAAACAGGTAAAAAGGTTGATCACACAACTCCATTGTTCTTTTCCATGTGAAATATCGCTGAATTTGGCTTGTTTTGTTCCTTCAAAAGAACTGAATTTGTTAGTGTGAATTGATTGTTGTTGAAAAGGTTTGTGATTTCGATTTAATGAACAAGGGATATTCATTGTGTTGCAAAGCAAGCATGACAAACGGAAATTGTTTTTCATGGGTGAGTTAAAAATTGTTCAGATTCTGGTAATTTATTTTCAGGATGTGTCTGTGGATGTTGATAACTTGGATTCAACGGACGATGCTTTTCATATGGACTTTGATTTGCCTACAACTTCCAGCTCCCAAGTTTCAAAGTATATTGATAATGAAACCATTGAATAGTTTTGAGCAAAGACCAAAGTGCATAGCACAAAAGTCGCTCGACATTGTCGAACAATGCACTTTTGACTTTTGTCTTTGCTCAAAACTATTCTGTAGATTAACTTCTGAAACAGAAAAATTCCAACTTGTCTCAGGGTAGTTTCCCTGAGCCGAAGTCGAAACAAGCCACAAACTTAACAGGATTTCGAACCAAAGAATACTTTTTCTTCTTTGGATTCTCAGACTTTTGCTTCTGAACAAAAGGATCAAACGCGCCACAAAACTCGTGGTGATTTGCGAAGACCCAAAAGTTCTTTTGCTTTTCTCAAATGAATCCGAAGCAGTAAACTGGGATTCGGGTTTCACCTCAACCCATCGATATTTTAGGGTGCATTGTGTGAGCTTTCGACCTTGTGGATCTCATAAGTTAGGCGTAGAAGCCTAAGAGCTAATTTGATTATTGAAACTGTTTCATTCCTGAATAAGGCCCAATCTATTGCGGAGAAAAGTGAATACTCTGAAACAGTAAGTGAAAAGGAGAATGACAATCTTGATGGGGTACTGAAAAAACATTTCAAAAGTAAAAACCACAGGTTCAAATTCTTCAACTTAAAAGCTACATAATATATTCTTGAAGCCTTTGGATCTTCTCTTTTTCCAGAAAGGGAAACATGAAGGTGTATGTACATTCAGATATTCATCTTCAATGTCAAATTCGTCCCTACATTGTACGTTTATTCCCCTGTTTTATATATATCCTACTACATCAAAGTTAGGCAAGCCAAGGTCAGTTCATTTCATTGTACCAGTTTTTCAACTGATGAAGCTATTGTGTTAGCGTCACATGTCGTGTGACATTTTGTGGAAATCTTAACGTTCGTGAAATTCTTTCATTTGCTATGGATTTCCATGGAGTAACGGCCGAGTCAATTCAAGATTCGAATTCCTTGTGTTTGAAAACAGGGATTAAAATCATTTCATAAACTTGGAAAGGCTAAACCGTTAACGAAAAAATTATTTCGATTTAAATGCAGATTTCGTGAATTATAGCATAAACAGTGAATAAACGCGGTGTATGTTTAGTTGCCTATGCCTCAATCGTGCATTAATAGACAAATTGATCATTAAAAGGGGTCATTAACGATCAATTTCATAAACATTCAACTTACTCATCAATACAAGGACGACGAAAAACATGTATTTATAGATAAAATCATTATCTCTCATGTATTTACCCCCGAATAGTACCCCAGAGCGTTCGGCTGACCTTGAAGAGAAGGAAGCCGCCTCATTTCTTCTCGAATCGCATGAATTATGCTGTTTAAGCATTTCTCTTGGGGGCAAATTGCTGTAAAAGTGGATGTTCGCCCCGCGTGTTTTTGATGAGGATAATTTGAGTTTGTGTAATAACGAGGAATGAGGGACATTACCATATCAAATGGAGATATTTGCAAGGAAAAGGTGAATTGATAGTCGAGGGGAGAGAAAATGAACAAAGGTAGGCGCACATTTTTATCTTACTATCACAAGCAAATTACAATATCATGTATATAGTCATCAAGCTTCCATTATATGATGATTTCATGCACGACCAGTCGTGAAGTAACACTTTACCGCCCGGTTTTGCGGGCGTAAAGTGGCACTTTACCGCTTTCGGACTACTTTACTGCCCAGCGTATAGGTCACTCGCAATAGGGGTTCCTGTACATTTCAGGTCATTTATATTTCAGTTGTTATCTTCTTCATCCAATATTACAGAACTCTCGATATTCCTGAGACGCAAAATGATATGATCATTAGTTACCGGTGATGGCATCAATTGTCAGCAGAATGATAGCAATAAAAGTCTACTCCTATTTCAAAAAATTTACTGTGCTATTGTATTGTATTCTCGGTTCCATCAATAATATTCCTCACTGCAGCCATGATGTATTTCTATCATTATCGTGATGTCAATAGGTATACACAATGAAAATTCGAATTAACCGGTCGTTCATGAAATGTTGTATGTATTTCGGGCGTAACTTCTGGTTGTGTCAACTCATCACCTTCCACTGTACAGTGTGTCCAGTTTTCGATGCTTTTGCGTGATATCTCAGTTATCTTTCGAAATAGAACCTTGCGGTTTTCGCGGTCCTGTACCACTTTTCTGTGAAACTCAAGATGGCCTAATCAGATTTTGCATCACTGTTTTCATTTATGAGATAGAGGGCGATTTTGAAAATTCAGGATTTCTGAACCCCCACTATATCTACGAAGTTTCTCAGCGAAAATGTCAAATTAGAATCTTATTCCATATGGAAGTTTACGCAAAATCCAGTGGCGCACTCAACTTTTTTTTTCTGGGTATGGTTTCAGTGATACGACTCAAACTTATGATTTTTCAAATGGAACACCCTGTATTTTGAAAGCTCATTGAATTCCTCATCTTCTCCCCATCAAAATGGAATATGATGAATAGGTATAAAATTTCAGAAAATGCTCCAAAATCACTAGAACGTTGAATTTTAATAGTGGGCTATGGATTTTTCTTTTAAAAAAAGTTCCAATTGAAGGAATATTTCATTTGATTCTTCCATGAAAAGGACAAAAACAATTGCAACACTAGTTAATTAAGATAACACAAAAATTAGATTTAATATTCACTAAGACAATTGAATTTCGAAATTAATCAGTAACTTATTCATTGAATCGTTCAAATTGATGTCCACTTTCTCTCACACGCTTTCTCAATACGTCTTAATGCATTCAAAATCATTAAAGGATGTGTTTGTAATTCCTGGAAAACTGCCTCTGTTGTTGCACGAAGGTCTTCAAGATATTTGTGACTCTTACTGTATGAAGACGTATTGAGAAACTGTGTCAATTGTGTGTTATGGGAAATGGACATCAATTTGAACAATTCAGTGAATAAGTTATTGAGAAATTCCGAAATTCAATTGTATTTGTAAATATTTAATCTGGTGCTTATTCTACATTATGAACTTTTTATTACTATTCATTTGTTGCTATCAGGTACATAATTTTTGTGTTTTCTCAGTTAATTAGTGTTGATATTGTTTTTGTCCTCTTGGATATGGAAAAACCAGAATGAATATTCCTTCAATTGAAACTTTTTTATAAGAAAAATCCATAGCCCACTATTAAAATTCAATGTTTAGTGATTTCAGAGCATTTTTGAAAATTTCATATACATACATTATGAATCATTTTGAAGAGAAGAAAAATGAGGAATTTTATGAGCTTATAATTTGAAAAATCATAAGTTTGAGTCGTATCTCCAAAACCATACCCAGAAAAAAAAAGTTGAGTGCGCCACTGGATTTTGCGTAAACTTTCATATGGAATAAGATTCGAATTTCACATTTTTGCTGAGAAACTTCGTAGATATAGAGGGGGTCCAGAAAGTATAAATTTTCAAAATCGCCCTGTATCTCATAAACGGAAACAGTTATGCAAAATCTGATTAGGCCATCTTGACTTTCACGAAAAAGTGGCACAGGACCGCGAAACCCGCAAGGTTCTATCTCGAAAGATAACTGAGATATCACACAAAAGCATCGAAAACTGGACCCACTGTACTCATTTGTGTACACTGCAACTTATGGTTTACTATCTACATCTATTGAAATGTTTCAACAAAATAATGACGTGGTAGTATTCTGCAATGTACATGAAATTCGTAGTTTCGAGATGTACTCACAAATGGCAATGGTATCAGATGATACTCCGTCCACCACCACATGGAGCGATCTACCTGAAAGAAAACTCGTTAAAAGATTTCATAGCTGATGTAGTAAGGAGGTCGAATGCCTTCGATATATCTAGAGCTACAGCTAGAGATTTCCTTTGTTTTTCTAATTAAGCTTGCCATAATATGGGTGGCATAGGCAAGTGAATCTTCAGTTGATCTTTGGTGGCGAAAGCCATATTGTCTATCATAGATGATTCCTGAGCTCTCCTGATATTTTATGGCGTAAATGTTTATATCATTATCTCCATTACTTTGGATATGATGATCGATAACAGGGCAATATAGTTGTTGGGCATCAGGATCTTATTTCCTCTTTGCGGGATTGGTTCCACTCTAACTTTTTCCAGGAAGATAAAGAAATACCCGACTTGTAAGATATGGTAAATAGCTTGCAGAGAATCGGTGTCAATGGGGAAGTTTCTTTCAGATGAATTTCCATAAAATGAGTTCGGAACTCTCCAGTTTTATGTCCAAGTCCAAGTCGTTTTCATTTTCGAATTGAAACAATTCCTGATTTTCGAGGGGAGGGGAATTCACTGTGACGTATATTCTGAATCTAGTCTGGAAATAGCTGATGGTGAAGAATACAGCTAGCGAATAGCTAACGAATAGTTATCGAATGAAAAACGAATGGAATAAATAGAAGAAGAAGTAAAACTGGTAAACAAAAACATACATAACCACAAATGCACTTGGAGCAGGAATGCAGAAGGTCATTATGACAGGTTATGGTTTTGTTATTTATGCATTGAAATATGTCGAATTAAGCTCGATCCTAAACGAAAATATCATTGAATCAATGAATCACTATCGGCTACATTCAATGATACTATCCTTCCTAATTTACTGTCATCGGTCGGGACAGAACGAAGCCGAACAACCCATGGATCCTTCCTGTTGTTGTTCCTGTCAGTATTTTGAGTGGTGTGGACGGACTCGAAGTATTAGGCTCTGTTGCAAGGTATTATCTGCAACTCTCCTTGAAAATAGATTCGTTTCATTAAGGAACGAATTCACCTGCAAAAAAACGACTGACAAGTTATGAATAATATATATTGCAATATAACGATAGTGGAAAATTATAGAGACTTTCACAAAATATCATGATAATTCATCTTCTAAGTAATCAACGTCATTCAGCCAGAGATTATACACACCATAATCTCTGATTCAGCCAATGAGAGATTTATGGGAATCATTCCTACTACTCGACAAAGTAGGTTTGAAGAACCTTTTATATCTTATTGCTGTTATGATATAGTTTTTATGCATTCAAATAATCAATTTCCAGAAATCTAGACATAGCGATGATGTCGGCAACGTCGTACTTTAACGTATTTTGACTCTGTGTGAACGTGGATTTTCAGAAAGTTAGTGGAGGAGCGAAATTCCTCTTTCATTTATTTTTTTCTGAAGTGAAATTTGATCTTACGAAAAACAGGAATAATACCTATGTATGAATTTTTCACCAACTTTACAGTGGAATGAAAATCTGAATTTACTCATTCTGGTGCACACTTTTTGAGAATGATTGGTGGAATTCCATAAGGATCATTGGACTTATTGGTTTTGAGACCGAGCAGAATGCGTCTGATTGCTTTGAAAATATCTGCAAAAATGTTCGCTTCCTCTTGCGACTTTGTTGCTAATGTGCCGTAGTCTTTGGAGAGTTCTGGAAATAAACTGAGCTAATGATTTCGTAATAAGCCCACTTTGTCTCTGGCTTGTAATTACCAGATTGCAGTTTATGTGATGAGTGAAATAGTCTCTACTAGTAACATTCGCTATCGTCGTCAATTTGGCAAAGTTAGAAAGCCAAGATACACAGTCGAGTCAGCTCTTAGCTAACCAAACAAATCTACTTTGATTATTTACAATCTCTTTATTATTCATTCATACCATCTCTATTTTCGTTTCCGCAACTAACCCCAATAAGGAAGACAATTTCTGCTGGCACTCGTGTATACATTCCTCCCAGGTTTAAATAAAATATCGAAGGCAACATTTCAATTTAAAAGCAGTCTTCTGTGAGCACTGAGGGCTGTTTCCCTATCGTATGGAGTCATTTTGCGAGAGGAGAGCGTAGAGACAAGTGACGGCGATAGGGCAGGCACTATGTTTTCGTACCAACTTGAATCTCGTTAGGCCTCCATACTTGGATGAAGGCAAACGATATAGGTAACCGAGAGGAACAGTTTTGTGATTTAACTTTCGCTCACGCTTCTCTTTTGGATCTATACTCAAAGGCCATTTGTGAGATAGGGTCGTATACTGGTTGTACTGGAAGTTTGTTCATCTGAGGAAATATCAAACTCAACTTGAAATGAATGTGGAGAGTCTTCCTGAATAAAACGAGATTTTTTGCGGCTAATCAGATTGCTGAATTTCAGGACAATGTAACGAATACTTGAGCCATGTTCAACAAGCTGTTTACTTGTATAATTATTAGTATTTCCAAGCCAGAACGTGAATGAAAATGACATAAGAAGCCTTCTCCTCCTATTGGTTCATGGCGCCCCAAACTGCAAGGATATAACTTTTTGTCAGAAAAGATTTCATGTTCCAGAAAATTATTCAGAATTCACTATAACGAATATCTAGATGTGAATTCGAGCCAAATTACCGAACTATGATAATTGATCTGTATTACTCTGGATATATACAGTGTGACCCATTCAAAATGGAACCACCCCTGTATCTTACGTAATCGTTGGGAAAGTATCCTGAAATTTGCTGGAGCGAGATATATACCTAAGATGCACTCTATGATCAAGTGGAGTCATCTTCATTGATATACACTGCTCGCCAACAGCCATGAAACTACCCCAATTTCAGGAAAATGATATCAGGAGTCAAAATAGGTCGAAAATCACTTCAGATTTGGAATCAGGACGCCCAATTTACTAACCATTCAAATTTTTTCTGAAAAATTTTCAGTTCGGAAAAATGAAATTTTGTCGCATTTTTCATGGAAGCACCCCCGTATCTCACGTAATTGACTTTATCTTTGGACTTTCTCTCCCTCCGGCAAATTTCAGAACCCTACCTCAATAATTACGTGAGATACGGGGGTGCTTCCATGAGAAGTGAGACAAATTTCAATTTTACTGAACTGAAAATATTCTAGGAAAACTTTGAATAGTTAGTAACTTGGGCGTCCTGATTCCGAATCCGACGTGATTTTTAACCTATTTCGACTCCTAATATCATTTTCCGGAAATTGGGGTGGTTTAAGGGCTGTTGGCGAGCAGTGTATATCACTGAAGATGACCCCCACTTGGTCATTTTTGGTATATCTCTCGCTCCAGCAAATTTCAGGATCCTTACCCAACGATTACGTAAGATACAGGGGTGGTTCCATTTTAAATGGGTCACACTGTACATATATCATTAAGTTTCATATAGTATACTGTAAGTCGTGATCATTATGTTGTTGTTGAAAAATCAACTTTTTCCAGTCTGTTTTATTGAATTTGTTCAAGAATATATGTTTTTCGAAAACGTGAAACTTCAAGTTACTCAGCAGTCAAAGTCAGTTTACATCTTACCGTTACTAACTAGAGATTTCATGTTGCCGTCATCTTTTTTATATTCAACTTTATATTGTTGCTATGGAAACCTTTAGAAGTAATCGAATACCTATCCATTCATTCCTGTGTTCTGATTTCAAGAAACTGCGATCTCATTGGTTGTTTTCTGATTCAAGACCCCGAGAAGTAGAATGGAGATAAAAAGTGTTTTCAGTTTTTTCTCGGAGGCGGTATTATCAGCTCATTCTTCGGAACGGACACAATATAAGCCATCAACAGTGTACATATATATCCAGGAAAAAAGTACTCACTTTTCTCCTGTGGGAGGAGTGTGATTTAGGGAAAGTGACTGCCAACAGAGATGAAATGTCGAACTTCTTTTCCGTCACAGAAAAAACGTGATTATTTGCCAGATACCATGATGACTTCCGATGGATGATCTGCCATCATAAAGAGTTCTCCCAACCATCATTCATGGTGTCATTTCCTCAAAAGTCAGTTTTTTGTTACTAGTCTAGTTACCAATCCCAACTAGGTCCTATTAAGCTCCTGGATATCAGTATATAAAGCTTAAGATTGTCTCAGCATTATATTGCTGTCACGTTATTCCAATATAACTCTTGTTATTGTTCAATCCACTAAGAGGTAATTTCAGGTGAATACACATTCAGAACCGAGATGATCTCTCCATTACTATGTTGAAAGTTCATTCTGTCTGACAAACATTGAATATGCATGGCTGTTGGCTGATGTTGGTAGTGATATCGTTTAGTTTAATTAAATACTTCTTGAACATGAAGCAATGAGAATCAAATGGGAAGCGAAGTGGTGTACTATATAATATTATGTAAACCATCTAACCCAGCACATAGGGCATCATTCAACCTAGAATAATCCCTTTCGGTTGGCATATGCAAAAACAGCAACGATGTTATAGCCATAAACAAAAGGCGGAGTTGTTGGGGTTTAGATGTATAAAGGTTGGAGAGATAGTGTAGATTAGACGCATAAATTACTGTAATTAAAATGCCCGTTCAGAGGGGTTTTGTTCATTAGGAAGTGAATGAGAATGCGAAGTGGGCTGATGGAGCCATACCAGAGAACAGACATTTACTATCTGCATATCTTATCGTTATTTGCTTCAAACATGGGCGTACCGAAGACGAAATCTCCTGGAAAACTGAAGTGTATTTTGACTTTCGCTTCCATACGTTACCAGATTTGATTTGGATCTTCGGAATGCTTTGTCTAGTGACTAGCTGACTGTCCTGCGATAACGTTATCTGCATGGCTATGATACAATAACTATTTGGCATTCACTTTGAAAGAAGTCATTTGATTCAAGATGCATGAAATAGTATATCGTGCAACAAGTGAGAAAAGTGCTTCTCCTCACATGTTGCACACTATACTTTTTCTACAACTGCACTCATTCGAAGAATCCGAGTAATGTAGCTTATTGGTATTCATTTCATAATGTGGCACTATGCCACACTGAATATTGTGACCAAAGAGTAGACGCATTTCCTAGTTCCCCAAAGTATTTCGAAAGAGTACACTTTCCGAAAAACATTTTATTTCTGTATTTTTTCAGATTCCATAAATTTTTCGTTAATGCCAATACATGGTTTTGAAACTAAGTTATCTATGAGAAATGCACTACTTTTCATAGCAGCAATAGAAAGAATTATTTAACAATTATGTGTCATTGATATCTGACAGTGTAGTTTGATGAATGGGGGTAATATGGTTTGGTGGAGCCTGATACTGAAATATACTTCTCTATTTATCATTTGTTTTGTATTTTTGGCGGTTTCTTGGTCCACTGGTTACTGGTTTGTTCGCGTTCACAGAATTATCACTCCGAATTCATCATCCGAATTTTTCTAGGACTGTATCGTACTCCACAGGTTCTGTATCTCATACGAAATAGTTCGGGACAGTTTCAAATCGATTCAAGGTAGTACGAGCCTCTGGGCAAGAACTCTTCATGACTGTCTAATTAAATTCTTGAGACACTTCCAAACAAAACATGGGACCAAAGTAATCATTCGCGAAATCGACCAACAATATCGAACAAAGAAAATATTCCAGCATCAGCTCATCATCTTTTTCAAGTTCAGATGATGAACAAACGTTCTTGAATATGAATGTTTAGGACTTATCCGAGAAATATTTGTTTTGTAGGGAACACCATGAATATGCACACTCAGATGAATGATTTAGGAATAATTATAAGCGGAAAGGTGTTCATTATCATTTATTCATCTATTTTATTATTATATTATTCTTTTATTTCTTTCAATTGCATTTCCTCGTTGGACCGAGCACTGGATTCAACGCCCCATAAGTCGGAACTTGTGCGGGGTTAGGAGAGCATACATTTACAAACATTCATGGCCTAACTGGGATTCGAACCCATGCCTCGGTGGGAGTCTCTATACGAACTCAGCACCGGGCCGTTAGCATATTTCAGTAGAGATTATTGATTCAGGTCCTAGTTATAAGGTTCCTTCCGGGTTGATCTAACTTCAACATAACCCCAAATATGACCTTGATTCACAAGACGCAGGACATTCGTCACTTATTCATCCCCAATGAAAAAAAAACAGGGAACAAGCGTTTTTGTTTACCGGGAGTCCAAATTATCTCAGACTCATCCCGATTTGAATTTGGTGCGCACCTGATCTCGCGCAGCTCAAGGACCGTTTGAACAATTTGAAACGCAAACAAACCTGATATGTTATTTGGATCGGCATATTCAACATCACTGGCTTATTTTCAAAGGTGGTACTGAACTTCATCTGATACATCGAAAGTTCCATACAAGAACCATTATTCATTCTTGAAAAATCATAATTGAACAATGAGATTAGGGCAGGGTTTCTTTCCTGATTGCCTTTTTTCATTCAGCATTCTATAGAATGCGTATTCAAATAATTCGAATAATTTCTATTCTAGAACTGAAGCAAATTAGGAATTGTTATCGATGCATCATGAATCATAAAACACGAGCTGAAAACGAACGAAAAATCAAAAGATTGCATAACCTTCTTGGTGAGAAACATAAACTTTGCAATAATGAGGACTCACCCATAAAAATTATAATTAACGAATGAATTGACAAATAAGTACAATGAAAACAGCGCAGTTTCACTGAAACGTGAATAAATGAATGAACAGATAGAGAATGGGAATATATCCTCAATGGAAACCTAGCTATGACTGGCGTATATTTTACTAATTGTTTGGTATTCCCTATATACCGACTATATCTATGAGTGATAGGAATGGGTTTTGAACTGGTTTAGAGTGAACATATGGGCGTGGTGTCAGATTTCATTTAATGATGATTATCGACAATTCTTCATTAATTTCAAGATTAGACCTCAGAAATTGAAGCTGTTCTAGAATTGAATATAGCAAAAACTCTCGAAGTCGTCAATACAACATTTAATTTCAAATTCAAGAAGGAGGGACATGTTTCCATCATCAGTCAGAAAGAAACTATTGTGTTGAAGGAAAAGGCAAAAACATGGTCATAATGAGCATGATAAAATAGTTAATAGAACATGTTCATTGTTTTAATAAAATTGGAAATGGAGGAACAGATAATATTATTCAAATTGGTGCCCTGTACCACAGATATTTGCTCAACGACCCCGTACATTCGGTAGCAGGAAGCAATCACAGACTAAACATGTACCATGCTCATTATGACCATGTTTTTGCTTCTTTCTTCTCCACAATAATTTCTTTCTGGCTGATGATGGATACCTTTTGGGTACGAAACATGTACACCACTTCTTGAATTTGAAATTGCATATAATGGAGATGACTTGGAGGGTTTTTATTATATTTCAACTACTCCACTCCATTTGAGAAAACATGGAATTCTACAGTATTCTAGAATAAATTGAAAAATACATTCAGGTTTCATCATTTCATAAGACATCTGAGGTACTCAATTATTTCATGAATAATTTGGTCAATACTCCTCGACCCATTTAGATCTCTGGATTAGAAGAAGATTATTCTACCTATGTAAGTACTAATCTCGTCATAATCAATACAGAATTTCTGAATACTCAAACATAAAAGTGGGGATGCCAACGTCACATTCACGCATGCAAAATTGCATTTTAGCTCTGTGTGAACATGGCAGTTCACTAATAAATGATGTCAGTTGGGTAGTGACGGTGAAGTTTTCATCTGAAGTTAAATTCCAGCCCATGAAAAAAATAAAAAACCTGTAGGTGAACAATAATTTATCATGAATTTTGAGGAGAAATGAAAATCTACATGGAGAAAACCTCCTATTCCACTATCTATAACAACCTCATTTGCCGTATTATAAAGAAATAATAAATACCTTGTCATGCCGGCACTGTCTAGATGGAATCGAGAAAGGAAGTTTCGTGAAACACTCAACTTTATGACACCTAGCGCTATCTATGCCACCGACCCATGAAGTGTGCGCTATTATGAACAAAATGTGAACTCTAGTACTCGCATCGAAACTTCGAACAGTTTCAGGTTTCACTGGTTTCAGCCGAAACGATCGTCGATGATCATAACGTGCTCATTGTTCAGCTACTTTCAACTTTTATCAACACGATTCTTTGACACGCTCGATGGCTGATTGCCAATTTGCCATGCAAAATCGTCGTTGAGAATGTTTGATCATTTCTTAAAAAGGGCATCTACCGAGTTCTAAACGGCCGAACGATATGTTCAGTGCATAGTTATTTATCTATTCGGTTGATTTTGTCGGATAAGTTAGATTCATGGAACGTTCAAGACTTCATATTATGGTATTTCATGAGACAATGATATATGGTATACTTGTTGGGGGGACAAAAAAGAACATATACACATTTTTGAATTACAAAAAAGAGTGATACGTGTTATATGTGCATAGAGCTAATGCTAAACCCCTGTTTCAACAATTCAGACTAATTTTATAGAAACGAGGAGAGAAAATCCCAAAGAACCAAGTAAAATCAGACTAATTACTCTTCCCAGTTTTTTCATACTAGACTGTTGTTGAAAAACTGACAATTGCAGAAACAACTGTTGAATTAGAAGATACTCATGATCATCTCACAAGATCTCGGTCATTGCTGAGTTTGCCAAGATTTAGTCTGCATCGCACTCAGTCATCTTATTTATATGAATTCTACAGAAACTGTTCAAAGAAAATGACATGAATGAATGAATTCAGAATAACTCCGAGGGATATTTCAACTGCAGATTGTTTTCATTCAGACCAAGAGCTCTTCTCCCACTACTCATTTTATATTCTATGTTTATTTTATGTGTTTATTTATCTACATTTTCAATTGATAATTCCTGTTCAAATTGTGCATGTGTATTTGTCTACATGATGGTAATTCAGCCTCATCATCAATAATTCGGGTATATGTATCTAATGTGTAATGAACTTGATGACGAATATTTACTAAGTTGAAGTTACGTTATGAATACTACACCTTTTCCAGATGTATTTCAGAAAGCGTCAATTCAATTTCAGAAAGCATCAATTGTATTTCAGAATAGTCAATTGTATTTCAGAAAGCGTCAATTGTATTTCAGAATAGTCAATTTAATTTCAGAAAGCGTCAATTGTATTTCAGAATAGTCAATTCAATTTCAGAAAGCATCAATTGTATTTCAGAATAGTCAATTTAATTTCAGAAACGGTCAATTGTATTTCAGAATAGTAACTTTTATTTCAGAAAGCGTCAATTGTATTTCAGAATAGTCAATTGAATTTCAGAAAGCGTCATTTGTATTTCAGAAAATATCATTTGAATTTCAGAAAGCGTCAATTGAATTTCAGAAAGCATCAAGATCGATTAGTTAGTAGAAAGTGCACTCCATGTAAGAATGCATAGGATGTTCAGTGCTTCCTGTAGTGATGTTTTCAATTTTATCAACCCCAATTTCTTTTTTATGTACCTTTAGGTACCTATATACTATTTGATGAACAGATTACAGGATTTCAGGTATAGGGGACTATCATAGATACACTTATTCCTATTGCTATGAAAAAGTTCTGATTTTTACATGTTTGTCCAATAGGAAGTGACTGATGGCTGTTTGATACTGTAAAATAGGCTTCTTAATAACATTTACAAAATCAAGCTCTGTTGCTATGACGTGAATGTCATGATATTTTCACGATTTAATAAAGTTGTCTGGGAGGAGAACACCCCGTGGAAAGTGCCTGGCAATTGTATATTCTCTTTCATGATAGGATCCGATTGAACATGAAAAGATCAGCTTTTGTTGAAATGATGTTTTTGCCAGTTTTTTTTTTCGTACTTTCAACACCCGGTATCTCTTGAAAGTCCATCCAGTACTGAAGATTTCAGTCTATAGAGAACGATTTCTGAAATTCAATTGCCTATTCTGAAATACAATTGATGCTTTCTGAAATTCAATTGACGCTTTCTGAAATTCAAATGATACTTTCTGAAATACAATTGACACTTTCTGAAATTCAATTGACTATTCTGAAATACAATTGATGCTTTCTGAAATTGAATTGATTATTCTGAAATTCAATTGACGCTTTCTGAAATTGAATTGACTATTCTGAAATACAATTGATGCTTTCTGAAATGCAAGTGACTATTCTGAAATACATATGACGCTTTCTGAAATTGAATTGACTATTCTGAAATACAATTGACGCTTTCTGAAATACAAGTGACTATTCTGAAATTAAATTGTCGCTTTCTGAAATACATCTGGAAAAGGTGTAGTATACGTAGGTTACGACCAAAGTGCAGGACAAATTACAATTGATTTTTTCTTTCGTATTATTTTAAATCAATGAGAACGTTCAATTGAGTCAAGATACCTTGTATAAATTCGACTATACATGGATATACATACAGTATGATGCAAATGTATGGAATAAATTCATTATTCCAAAAATAGGCGACATTTGAAGAAATTCCAAAAACACGTGAGTTTTAATTTCTGAAGCCTCATCTCATGACATTCATATGAGAGATGTTACGTCACTGGTGTAGAAGTAATGACGTAATGGACGATTTTTTCAAATACAAGCAGGGGTCATGTGACACCTCGTTTGAAAGGTCTACTGATCATCTATCCAACTGTCAAAATTTTGCATAAGAATATTGCAATTAAAATGGGTTATCATTTGGTTAACTGAATCTTGCAGAGGTCTGCTACTGAGAATTGAACATCGAAGGGTTCTGGACTCTAGTTTTTGGATTTTTTTCGGAAGTCGTCTTGTTTTGGAATGAATTTATTCCATACATTTGCATCATACTGTATAGTAGTTCCACTAAGCAAACAGTTGGGATTATATCCATAACCATAGTAACCAATTCATATTATTACATACAAACGAAGCGCGTCGTCAAATTTCGACTACTCAAAAAATAATCGCATCGAATACAATTCTTCGAGGTTATAACATCAGCGAAAAAAATGAGAGTTGCGAAAATTCATGAGTAATATTGAGAAAGACTGGTCTCAGAGTACTCACCTCGTACAGAATCCATGAAGGTGATAATATAGTAAGTTAATGCCAATTTTTCACATGAAAAAATTACAATTCTATCCCGATATTCCAGGTGTCTCGCTTCAACACTTCCAACAAGAAATAGGGAATCACATTCAAATTCGATGAACATGAGGAAAAAATAAAAAAAGGAACAGGTAGATTTGGATCAGAAACGGAATATTCAGATAATACCAAAAGATCTAACAAAATCACGTGTTCTTCAATTGTGGGAATGGGCGTGTATACCTTAGTAGAACTTTTAACTCAAACCATGTTTATAATGATACTTTTATACATAAATAATGATTGACGATATAATTCTATCAAAAAATTAACTGGAATTTTTTATTTTTGAACATAAATTGTAGTACCTTCTGAAAACGGACCCTCTTATGACGTAGAAACCTCATCTCGCCATAGTTGAAAGAAAATACCAAACGCCCGACGGAGACTGAAGCAACTGATGTATTAATTCGTTCAACTCTGATCTCGCGCTAATTCACTCTGTCAGAAATCATGCATCATTCATCTCTGTCTGGAATGGTCTTGTTTCAGTATTAGGGTTTTGACGTCACATCATCGCCTCGTTTTCAGAGGTCGAAAAAATCGGGGATTTTAATCATTTTTTATAAAACGTAGGGAGCTCACAGCAAGAAACGGTTTGCGGTGTTGAGCTAGTTTGGGTGAGTTCTATCGAATTATGAAATAACAATTTTTTGTGATATAAGCTCATTATCGATATCATATATTCAATTATGCTGATAGTCAATTTTAAAACTTCACCATCCATGTTCAACATATACTAGTGAAAATAAAAACAATCTCAATAGATATTTGGGTTATCATTTACGAGTAGATACAAATATTATTATTATTTCGATATACTGGCAGTAACAAAAACCAAATGATTCGTCCCAAAATGTCACAATCAGGAACCTGACATAAAAATTTGGTCGATATATAGTCAGTCAAATCTACATTGGGAAATGTTTGAAGAAGAAGAGAATATGATTTAATTAAATAAATTTGAGATTTTGCTTTTATGTTTGAAAGTTTAACTATCATCATTTTCCGTACTGGTGGATTTTCAAGCAACAGAGAAAATGCAATCATTCCATCACAAAAGGCGTTCGTTAGTGATGACAAAAAAACGATCTAACGATTCGATTGTTTAGATAGTATTTGTGAAGTTAAGCAGAGAATGCAAGAGTTTGATTTACTGGCCTTTTCACTTTTTTTTATTTTAATTGGTCCTGATTTCAACATTGCTATATGGTGCGATATCGACGTGTCCTAATCCTGACTCAATAAAATTCGGCTTCAGCAAACAGGAGATAGTGTGAATGAAAAAAGTCGATCGTTTCAGATATTTTTGGATTGCTCTTCATCTACCATCAGTGCGTAAACTTTTCCTGTTTTTTCTCTCTGTATTTATGGCCACATTTGATTTCGTATTCTCCAAATAGATTAGAGATAGATAGATAACGTTTATTTGACAACTTATATATACATAAAGTTGATGTTTGTAACAAGTCATGTGAAGATAGATGGATGAAAAACAAATACTCTGATTATAGTGTAAAACAAACAGTAGGACTACTTATGAAATTTGAAAAACTAAACATAATAATAAAACACGAGGTATGTATAACCCACAGTCACGACGAATATTATGGCTTTTACCCACGAAGATGGAAGTGATCATCTGAGTGGGTAATAGTCATTATGTGCGTGTAGAAAACCATACTTTATCTACAACTATTCAAATATCAAAGCAACTCTGAGAGTTCAGAAATATATCTTTGGAAATGATGAAGGTTATAATATTGCAAAATCACTAAATCTGATTTGAAATACTCGATAATTCCATCGAAAACTTATTGACAGAAATTTCAATCAACGAACAGCAGGAAGAAAGTCATGCAATCACATATCACAATCTTACCAAGTATTATAATATGCCATTTCACTTTTCAGTTTTAAAATGATTCATATACTATTGCAGATTATTCATTAACTTGCTTCCGCTGTAGCATTCCCCCACCGCGATGATTAATTGTAGTACTCTGTATCTAGACGCTAGTTACCAACAATGAAATTCCATGGTTCTGATTGGTCTGTGCTAATCTATTTGAATACCCCGCACATAAGTGTGAGCCAATTTTCAACTGTCAAGTCCTATTTTATGGTTATGCATGGTTACTCATGATGGTATAGTCACTGTTGAGAATGAAAAACAGTAAATTCTCATGTTTCAGTGTATTTGTAGAATTGTGGTGATAAACACTATGAGAACCATGTGAAGTGCGTCTTTTGAATTTGCGTCTAATCCACAAACAGTAGTATAGTGGTGTGCTTTGATAGAACTAGTAGAAGGAATACCTACTCAGTTGATTTTGACAAGACGATGGGATTGCAGATCATTACGCCATGCATTCTACTGTCTTATCACTCTTATTACTCGATTCGTCATAATAATGTATGTCATTTAATGTTGAAAATTGAGTTAGCAATGTATGAATAATGACTCCATAGTTGTAGATACAATTGTATTTCAGCAGTAATAGGAAAGATAATGGAGTGAATCCAAGAAAATATTGTTGAAACAATATAAGAGTGAAGTGATATTTCAATTCTAACTTGATGATGTGACTGTGACACTCTCCAGAGATTATTACAAATTTCATGGAAAGAACACGCTTTAATTACTACACCATTTGAAAAAGGAGTTATCGTGCGAATAGAATGGAAGGAGTAGCTTTGACGAAAATGTTTCTCAAACTTCTGGATACTCCTTGGTGTGAGCTAATTCTTTGAGATAGAAGTGAATATTGATCAAAAAACAGTGTAACTATAAGGTTGAGCAAGTTATTGTGAGAGTAGCCAATAACTCGGGAAATCCAAGAAAACCTAGAACTCACAAAGTAATAAATACCAATCAAAAGCGAGATAAACAATTCGAATTCGAGACTTGCAAAACCAAACGAAGATCCTGGATAGTCTATGGATCTCCAGTCGCTCTACTGATATCCGTCCTTAGAAATGGCAAACAAAGAAGCAAAAACGGCAACGACTAACACGGAATAGGTGGAGTAATAATTTAATTATTGCATTCGAAAGCGATGGCATCTTGGAGCGTTATTGTCTGTATCTGAAAGCATATCATTAGAGCATTTATGGCAGACTTAGAGCTGAACCAATGCTCACTCTTGAGTAAAGCACAGCGATTATCCGTTCGTTTTCTTTGAAGGACCACTGTATTGTCTCGGGGTGGGTACATCTTATTGTTATAAGTAAACGAGAATAATTACGATAGGGCATGAGAAGCGCTGACCCAAATTCATTGAATACGAAGTTGGCGAAATAGTTTTTTTAACAACTGTCAAAAAACTTGACATGTCTGCATCTATATTGATTCGTAAATGTCTACTCTCTGCACTGCCGAAATAATTCACGAAATTAACATGAAATGAGATCGAGTAATAAAAAAATTAGAATAAAATGAGATTGATAAATAGGAATAGGAACAATTATAATTTTAACACTAGCTCCTCTTTCTCAAACGATATAGGTAGTTGAATCTAATTATAATTTCAATATATCTGACAACATTGATTCTCTCCACATTTGTAATGAAGGCTCTAAGTTGAACCTATTGGAAATTCTAGAAATTGAAAATGTCTTGTCTTGTCTTAATGATCAAACCAATTTTGAACGTAGCTTGAATTTTCGTACTTCAAACTTTCAATGATCAGCATCAAAAACATATTAATGTCATAACTCATATTGGTCTATTGTTGTTCTTCTACCAATCTTTAGTTTCCATTACTTTCTAAATTTTCATTTGGTTCTTGTCAATGTCTTATTAGTTTTATCATATTTGACATTGACCGGTGTCACTCGTTGTTGTCATGATTCTGCGTCATCACTAGATACAATTTTTATTTCTTTGTCATGTGTTATTGACATTGACTTGTGTCACTTGTTCTTTGTCATGTTATAATCTTCATGTGATTTAAGATGTTTCTGGGTCTTCGAATTCCGTCGTAGCTTCCATTTACATTTTGCATAACCTGATGAATATCACATGAGAGAATTTTTTGAAATTGTGCCAATGTTCTTCTTTAAAAATGTAATGCTGATCTGGTTTCACTGGACTCTCTCCAGATTTGAACCTATTTCAAATTCAGGACTGATATTGTTGTGAAATTTGGCCTAGGCTTCTGATTTGATTTGCTCTTAATATGTATTGCTGAGGTTAGTATATCGATTCTTCAACTCTTTTTTGACTCCTTAACAATGTCCATGATGATAGGTACTTCTGAATACAGCATTTTTATGTATGATGATGGTCTGTGGCCAAAACTTGTTACACAACTTATTGAACAATTTTTCGTGGTCGACAGAATTTGGGACTATTGCTTTCTCTTCCAAACATGAAATATCATTGCATGAAGGATTTATTTTTAACAGAGTCATTCATTAATTCATTTCTCATCATAAAACAATTTCAATTTCTGTAATGATCATTGATATTAAAGTTTGATATAATATCCCCAACATAAATTTTAGAAGATGATCTCTTGAAGAGTCGATTCAAAATTTGAAAATTCACGTTTACAGTTGTAGGTAGAAAATGTGCCGTTCGTATTTCGTGTATAAAATTCGTGTTTTCATGACAAATTCGAGAGAATTGACACTCTCTGCTGCCAATAAAAAAAACTCCAGTTCACGCACTAATACAAAAATACCTACTTCTGATAATTCTCCAAATGACCACGATTAAGTAGTCCAAAATCTTTCAAAAACGAAAGTGATACCTCCATCATAATATATGAATGAAACACGGAAAAAAAGAGTTATCAGTTCATTGAAAACCAGTTTGAAGCTTCAATTGGGACCCAAATTTTGAAAAACATATGAAATAGATTGAATCACCAACCATCGAAAATCAGTAAAAATGTCACGGCAAATATCAATCTATCATCCAAGGAGTCATGGCAAATTAAGAAAAAAACGAATTTATGAACAAATCGTTGAACATGATATTTTCTCATCAGAACATCATTGGCGCCAATAACAAATCAACAAATAATAACAACCGTAAACCTCTTCTATTGAGCTACAGACGAAGAACAACAAGAATCTTCAAGTTCTAATTGAGGCTTCCTTGTCTGTTCGTGGAGATAATGAAAATGAAGTTGCAAAACGAATGCCCAAAATTCATTGCAAATAGAATTTACGGAGACTATTGACACCAGATGTTTAATAAGCTGTCATTTGCATCTTCAACTGAATTGAAAATTGAAAATCATCCTGTTCAAAGCCAACACATTTTGATTTCCGATTTCGAGGGAATGACTGATAGTAGGAGAAAAAGTTGAAGTACTAGCAACATTTCTATCTCATCTGAACATTTACGAGAGAAAAGAGAAAGCCCTGGGACACAGGGATTGAAAAACATAATCTATATTGGTATTCATTACAGAATCAACAATAAACTCTATGTAACTACTGCGTGTTGTTTTTTTGTTGATTGAATTCACTTATTTCAATCGAAATTTTTATACCGCCCTTTTCCCAAGTCCCTTCATTTGCCCAGTGACTATCATCTATCTGATTCAATTGAGCAAAATCTGTATTATTCTGGATCATCTTGGAGTATTTTGAAAGGTATTATCGGTCCTCTTCACAATATTATGATATGAACTATTCACATCGGGGTAGATATTCATATCAAAGGCATACCTGCATGTGATGCAATCTGATTAGTATAAACAACTCTTTTTATTTCCGTCTATTTGAAACAAAACTCCGTCTGATATTTGAGACGTGGATTTCAAAGGACACAAGTCCACGATTTCACTGAGCCTTTATCCGTTCTAAAGGAAACCTGGAATGGAATGAAAAAGGTAGTGGCCGTGTTTCCCACTTGATGGTTCTCGTTTCAAAGCACAACCACTTTGGCCTGCAGGGAAATCTAGAGGAATATTTATAAACAACTTTTCTGTGAAATTATTCGAAGGAGTCGTTCAACGTGGAGCCTTCTGATTTTAATCGTGCCAAAAGATCAAAGGACTTTCAAATTTCTATGTATCGACGCGACAGGAAATATACGCTGACCTATATTTCATTACATACTTCTTGAATTGAAAGGTCTATTTAGTGCGCTTACTCAATCATTTCAATTTTCATTCTGTTTTGTTACTCTATCGACCATCTTCCGAAATGGCTTATACTCAAACAGTGCGGTATACCTGATGCATGTTAGTAATATTCTATGAATTTAGGAAAAAATATCAGTCATAAATTTCTGATACGTCTAGAATTCACAATAGAGTAAAAATTTCAATCGACGTCATATACTTACATTCAACAAGTTAATACATCATTTTTTCCTCAATTTTCAGAATCAAATGATTTCTATGAATTTTATTCAGTGGGATTATACAAACTATTCAAATTTACCCCACATTTCCATTTTATATTGATTATTTCGTACATAAATAGTATATTTGATGCGATAATTTGTTATCTAAATTCATCATTCCTAAACAACCTATGAGAGCATTACCACATATTATGACGCTGCCAAATTGATACCTTTATATAGTAATTACCTTATGAGATTCAATATGACCAATGAAAACAATATTTCACTTATCTGCCAATCATATTATCCTAATATTGATTGAGATTTCATTGGAATACACACTATTTTTTGTCACTAGCAACAACTAAGTGCTTAGAGGTCACAAAAATATCAGAAGATGGAGATCTCAAACCTAACTTTCTGACCTCAACCATCAACCTCGTTTGTCGCCCTCAAAATCTCTCATCCCGTGGAGTCTAGTAAATACTGCGGATAATTAAATATAATCCCTAGATAATCCTATCTCAAACCTGCTGGAGAAATATTTCCTCAGACTCAGAGCAGAGACCAAACACAATATGTGAATGCTTTGAATTGAAATGTTCCAAGCTCATCAAGATCAGATTTCATATAAGTATACTTCTCCTATACATTTAAATTGTCATTTCAATACTGAACATATTGGTAAGTTATATTTTTATATCATAAAACATCATATTATTCTATTCGATTCGAGAGTTGATGTCAATTCTCAATTTCAGACGATTTTCATTTTTCGTGCTCTCTTTTTGGATGTTCAAAGATATAATTCAATGTTCGACCTGGCAAATAGCCAGGAAAGTAGTTGTTTTCTGTTGAATATTGAGAATGATTCCCTGTGCATATCTTCATATGGATGAGAATGCAAATTCTCTACTTCAGAAGATTTTGTTCTCAAATTCTGATCGTGTGTCTTCCATAGATATAATTCAATGTTCGTCGTGGCATATTGCCAGGAAAGTGTTTGTTTTCTGTTGAATAAACCGAGAAATAATGGATATTTTCATCACATGGATAATGCGAATTCTCAATGTATTTCTTTATACATACAGGGTGTCCCAAAATTAGAATGCCAAACTCCACCAGCGGCTTCTACGATAAAAAATAGGACGGAGAGACCTAAGCGAAAACCGAACTGAAGTCTAAAGCAACTCGAATTCCACTACTGTGGTCATACGAGTACAACCTGCACACAAAAGAGAAATGAAGTAATGATATCATAACAAACTCTGTCATCATGAATAGCTCACTATTGTCAGTAGTATAACTATACATTACGCTACACACTACTGAAATTGGAATGAGACAGATATTGACTGCATCCATTGAATTATCTACGACCGCATTGCATGTATCCAGTAACTATTGGAAGATGATCAATAATTAGTAGACACATTGTATATAGTGAGCTATTATCTGATGTATCTGTGTATGGTTCGGTTTGTATTTTAAAACATCTCCCAGTTGACATTATGCGGCAGTTTGTAGACTTGTCTCTTTTATCAGTTTCCGCTCGATTGCCTCTATTCATGACAATATGCGGATGATTTTAACGAATATTGGAAATATATCGGAGCATAGAACAGAAATAACACATCATTTTGCATGTGATGGATCTCTATCGATTTGATGATAAATTACTATCGTCTAGAGCTCACAGAAATTGTTCGTTTTTTATTCCGCTTGGAAATATATATACAGTATGCCTCACTGAGTTAGAACCATATATGGAAAACTACTTTTTCCTACAACCGCGCGCAAAGGAGTATTTCTCTGCACTCATTTGCGTGCGCAAAGTCATACTTTTTCGCACTGGGTGCCAATATCAATTCTTATCTGCGTATTTGGCATGAATAACCAACAATCTGGAATCAAGCTATGTTTGTTGAATCACGGAACATTTGTAATGACATCATTGATGGGGTGAAGGGAGCACTCATCTGCAAAATGATAAGAAATATCAAGAATATTAGGAATTTTAAAACACTTAGTCTACGAGATTCTGCCTCGAGAGACATCAGATAGGTACATATAACTGAATTATAATCTTCAGCTCGACTTCATTTTCATTTTTCAGCCACAGCTCCACCAGATACCATACTAGCTAACTACTTGAACGTTCCTGAAAATTCCCGAATCAACACTTATATTGAACTGCGTGGAACTTACTTTGGAAATCATGAAAAATGGTTTTCAGTCAACACCGTTCTGAAAGGACATCGAATTAGGTTGTTTTATATCCAATATCCGTGTTCAACCCCCTGGAGACTGATGTTGCTGGATACAATGGAATGAATTCAGAATGATTGTCTGGACACGAGGGGCTCTGGAATTATGCAATTCCATATTGTGGATCATTGGGATGACAGTGAAAAACAATATCATCCAGACTAGAATGCAACCACAGAAAAATAAATTTCATTTGTTATCGTATCATGCAAATATGCAGCTATCTATGTCAATAGGATTTGAGGATTTGCAATTCGAAGAACTGACCTGTTTTTAGAAGTGTTGCTTCAGAATATTTCCACTCCATATCCACATCACCGTAATCTTCTTGTTCTTCCAATGAAAATGATAGTATACCGAAATTTCACTTCCTATTCTGAAAATTTACCTTTCAAAAAATATTAAATCGCAGATGATATCGATAGAACTGATGAATTCTCATTTTATTGGCTTCCATTGTTTGATTCCATTTTTTTCCATTCAATAATGATTGTGATGCCTCCACTTCGAAATACACTCCGATGCAACCTATTTTTGTTAGGTAAATCTAGATATCCCATTGCGTTCTAGAAATAAGAAAAGAAGAGGTGCTTTGTGAACGGCCTGTATACTGGTGAATAATAACAGCACAGTTTTCAATTATGTAACGAGATATATCGCCTGTCGGTCGAAAAGAGAATAAACTGCACATCTTTAGCTGAAGCGAAACAATAAAAGTCCATCAAATAGTAGAAATAGCAATTCTGGATGATTAATCGAATACTCTGACAAAGCGAACACATTTCGTGGCACTATAGTAGCGGAAGCATTGGCGTGGTATAAGTGAAAAGTCACCATTGGATACAAAAATATCGGTGATATTCTGCTGAGGTGTCAGATCTGCTGAATCGGCAAATAATATTTCTCTACTTATAAGTCTTCCGTATTTATGTGGACTTTTCATAGAACAATAAATATAATACCCATTTCTCTGTATTGGCATTTGTAGGTATGGATGGTGATAAAAGCGATGCGACCTGATTAGATCTATTGTTCTAAAATTGTTCCTATCCGTCATCTGGTTGCTCTCCACTCAACATGAAACCTTCCAGAAACATTTCAATCCTACTCTAATGTGGACTGTTTGAAACTTTATTTGAAACGTAACCCAGACCTTTTTGTCCAGGTTGTCTAAATATATTTCAGTTGCAAGAACGTTTGAATGAAACCAGAATGAGAGGTTTAAAGGGAATGCACCCATGTAAAAATGAATGTTTCTCATAGAAAATCATCAATCAAAAAGCCAATAATGTTCACTGTACTCAAAATTATATTTCACCTCAACTATATTCAATTTCCAATAGAGCGTCGAATTTCTTGTTGCTAAGGGAAGTAATGTGATGGCTGAGACTCGAGTGAAAAGGTTGCAGTTATCCGAAGCACATTTCTTAAACGTTCAGTAGGCCCCTCACGAGTAACCCTTCAGGAGACTCGTGCGAGAAAGGAATGACCTCCTTAGGCCATCAGAAAAATGTCTGTGTCGTTGGATTCGAACCCACGAACCAGCAATCAAATTTGAATAAAATACTGACACTTCCTCCACGCGACTACCTAGCCTCATTGTACCTCATCTTTTTCTGCTATCTATAGGTTTTCTTGTTTATAGCAGCCCCCCGAACTTCTCCCAGGAAATCGAGGATTTTGATAATAAGATATGTTTGTATTCATTTTTTTGTGATAACAGTCCAGCAAGATAAGGTGGGGTGTTCCTAGATGTTCCCCGCAGAATATGTAGGTGCTGTCCTCCTTTCTGAGTGTAACTTCCTCAAATGTGATTCGAGGTTAGAAATGCCTGTCACAAATCCCGCTATAGGTCGCGTGCAAGAACTGTCAGATGACCGACCCTGGAGGCAAAACATATTTGTTTACAAGTGATCGAAATAGTTTTCCACTATTATTTTGGCATTTGAATCGTATTTTTCCGCTATTCATCAATTCGCTAACGCCATCACATTGTGCTGTTGTAAAATGCACAAAAACTGCAGCGGAAGATGAAGAAATCCAGATGGTACATTATGATTCAAAAGTAAGTACCTACTATAGTCACTCACATAGTTTTTATTTTTGAAATTTGGTTATTTCTCTGATTTCTTATCGGAATTCCTTCTGCAATAGGATCAGCTAATAGAAATATACCTGAAATTTCTAGAATAATGCAAGAAGATTGGATTCATGCAATCAATCGGTAGGACTGGTCTGACATGCTGACGATCGTGTGTGTTGTAGACATTTTCAATCTATTAGCAGCATTAGCTTGTATTGCAGAAGTGGCAGAAGGCAGAAGGAATTTTAATAAGGAATGACAACATTTCATAATGCTAACTATGTGAGATTACTATTTATCTGAAAAATCGTATTCCCTAGTCTCTTGCTGCATTTTTTGTGCATTGTACAACAGCACAATGCGAAGGCATGCTTGAATTAATGAATAACGCAAGAAACACGATTCGTATGCCAAAATATTGTGAAAAACTATTTCAACCTTTTGATTCCTCTGTAACCAAATAAAAAAGTGAGGTTGTGTTTCAATAATTCACAGAAGAATGAGGTTGTGTTTCAATATTTTGCCTCCAGGGTCGGTCTTCGTGCACGCGACCTATTGCCTTGAGACTAAATTTGCTGAGGTAAATCAGTGTTCTACATCTTGCTCGGCTGAATTTGCCGAGGAAATCTTCAGCCTATCGCAGTCCTGGGAGTTTTCGCCTGTGCTATGTTGATCGTGTTGCTTCTTTAGCTGCACTAAGTCATTTAGGAAATAAGAATGCCCAAGGCAGCAGAATTATTTTGGTCCAATCAGTGGCGTTGATGCTTCTTTTTGTGACAGAATGTCTACTTGTTCATTTCATTCAACTTATATGTTCTCTGGTACCCTAAAGAGGATTATCTTCTTGTTCCTGCCTATAAGTTGTTGTCAATATCTCCAGATGGATTACAGAAGCTGGATACAAATGCTGTTGCAAAAGTGTCGAATGTGATAGCGAAATACATACTAGAACATACTTTCGACAATTTTACTTGACATTCTGTCCAGAATAATTGTTGTTATGATAGAAATTTTTATTATCGCATGAAATTGTTTGCCAAAAGATATATTATCTTACGAGGCCACTTCGATACGGTACCACCTTATCAACGATATAATTATACCAATCACTGGAATAGGACCCTTTTAAACAGCTGAATCACCAGACCTCGATCCATCTCAATAGCGAAGTCGAAAAAATTGTTGGAAAAGAGTCTGAAATAACTTCGAGACTGAACTTTTTGAACATATTGAGGTGTAGGAAGCGGTAGGAAGGCTTAATTTGAACAATCATGAATTGAATGTCAAATTCAACAGGGGAGATATTTATTATTTACACTGAGCGAATTTTTCAATATAAAAACCGTCTTAATTATAAATTTGGAGGTGTTCAAGACGATGTATTACTCAACTCTCATCTCCCATGACGATTTACGAGAGGTTACTGAAAAATAAATTGCGAATATGATTGTCACTTGTAATACCACAAGAGGTCAAATTATTTCCGCCAATTTTTTCGAGCTCATGGATATTTTGAAAATCAATCCGAGTCGAAGACAATGGATAATTTTCGAAATATTCATGAGCAAGAAAAAATACCGGAAAGTAATTTGACCTCGTGTGATATTTTGTAAGAAAATTTCACACCAGATTGTGCTTGAAAATTGAATAATTCAAATTTCATTCGTTCATTTGATGTGCATACAGGTTGACCAATAAATTCAGTTTGGGTCGCAGTTTTGGCACCAATAATAGATTCCTGATTTCTACCTATTATATTTGCATGAAAATACTAGTTTAAAATGTATACATATTTTATTCTCCCATGTTATATTATTGACTTCGGGATACTACAAGTGATGAGAAATTATAATTTTGTCAATTAATTTAACATAGGTATAGGTACATACTAGTAGTAGTAGAGAAAGGGGAGGCGGTCGCCTAGCAAGTATGCCCCAGTGAGCCTTTTTTATAATATCTACTATTACTTCTCCTATTTCTCCTTTTCGAACCTCCATAGATTTCTGATGAAGGTCAGTATGTCCGTCCACCTTAGTAACTTGATCTTTCTGTTGAAGCGTATCAGTACCAGAGATTTCGAATGTTAGCCTTCCATAACACCTTACACTGGCTCAGGTAGTGGTATGACATTCTATACAGGGTGGGTCACGGTAGATGACACCTTAGACGTTTACGGAGAACGGGACATAAGATCATTCTGAAAATTTGGTTACTCAAGTATTTGCTCTTGATCTATCGATCTAAAATATTTTCAGCTCTGCGGCGTTGCCGGTTCTATCGAAAAGTAGCAACAACTTTGTTATTTTGAATGGAACACCCTGTATTTTATTGCATCTTCAGATTCTCTCTGAAGAGCTGATTCCATCGATAAATCACACTTGGGGTCTAGCGGAAATGATTACAGAGATATAGGGTGTGAAAAATCGACATTTTTCAACTTAAGGAATTTTTTTGTCGAAACTATGCATTATTGGTCAAAACGGCTCACATGTCCCTATCTCAACTTTTGATTAACTATCTACTGATATTTAATTGGGACATATACCGGGTGATCAAGAATCTGAATTCTGCACCACCCTGTATTTGTTTCAATTAAATGTCAGTAGATAGTTGATCAAAAGTTGGGATAGGGACATGTGAGCTGTTTTGACCAATAATGAATAGTTTCGACAAAAAAAATTCCTAAAGTTGAAAAATGTCGATTTTTCACACCCTATATCTCTGTAATCATTTCCGCTAGACCCCAAGTGTGATACATCGATAAAATCAGCTCTTCAGAGAGAATCTGAAAATGTTATAAAATACAGGGTATTCCATTTAAAATACCAAAGTTGTTGCTACTTTTCGATAGATAGATCGATAGATCAAGAGCAATTACTTGAGTAACCAAATTTTCAGAATGATCTCATGTCCCGTTCTCCGTAAACGTCTAAGGTGCCATCGACCGTGACCCACCCTGTATAATAGGTGCAGTTAGGGCATTGATGGATTCTTAGCCTAATTATTATTGATTCCTACCCAATTGAAGTGACACAAAATCACTATTTTAGGACGTCAAAATATCATCCTGTCATTAAAACGTCATGAAAAAATTTCAGATTTCAAACGTTGGTGGGTACCCACGAGAAAGAAATGTCCACTAAAATACATACGTTGCTATGATAATTTGTCATGAAAACCCAATTCAACTGTATAAAAATCACTGGTGTGGAATTTTCAGATAAATTTTCTACAACCCTTACTAATATTTTTTGGCAGACCACATCATGTGAAAGCGAACGTTATTGAACGAACTTTATTAATGACCGAACTAATAACTCCTACTTTGTCATGCATACAATAATTCATCCGTTTATGCCCAACCCCTCATGTGGCCTATATATATTCTCAATATTAGTTCCGGAAAGTCTATAAAACGATATGAAATCTCATCTAATATGCCAACGACGTGGTTGTGCCTAAACATGTATCACGAAATTAATAGCTGGTATATGACTTGAACCGATATTTTGTTTATGCTTTGCTAGAGAGTTAACGTTGTAATTTTCGATAACGCTAACTTTCCCCGTTCAATATACGCTTTCCACGAACAAGGTAGATTTCCATAAACGCAACTATAAAAATAATTAAACTTACTATGTGAATATGTACCAAGAGCTCAATATAATTACTAATTAATAGAGCAATGCGAATCAGTTGAAGTCCCCGGAGGACAGAAACTTTCCTGCACTCCAACTTTCCATGCGTCGAAACCTCAAAAAGCGTCCAAAAAAATGGAAATGAATTAATATTCGAATATGTATTTCAATAGCAATTATACAGGGTTCATCTTGAATGATGACTTTACTTATAGGTGGTGATTCCTTGTCATATTCCATGACAAAAAGTTCATATAAACGTATGTCCTAACTTGCTCCGTTTCCGAGTAACGGGGTGTTCAATTAAAGTAATCATTTGAGATACACCCTGTATAAGGGCTATAATACATCGACGGATAGAGAACAATAGTATATTATTGTCATGCTTAGCGCAGAATAAATAAATTGTTCTCAAAGATGGATGCTTCATTTTTACACTTCTTGGAGATATGCAAGTACCAGAACATTCTCTTCGATTTCACTGTCGTCTATACATTTCGCATTTATCTTTACAAAAGAATTTTTGATATAAACGAATATTATTTGAATAATTCTGATACAAAATTCGAAAATAACAGTTGCAATACAATTCACCAGACATGTCTCAAATTACTGAAGCTGTGTTTAATGAACTGCGTTGCCATGGTAATGTGTTTAAGAAATCGTGTTGCCATGGTAACGTGTTCAATATCTTGAATAAATCACAGATCGACAATCCATGATTAATCGATCATCTAGCGTGGTACATATCCGTACGTTGAATGCCATTTTAGTTATGTGAGTAGAAAAATTCAATTTTTTGGTCAACAATTCGTACACAGAATATCTCCTCATTATACAAGTAATATGTCGTATCACCATTCACCAAGCATTCTCTCAGTTTTTCTATCTAGCAAAGTCGTACTATCTCTATGTGACACTGTTCTAAATAAACTTCTTGCGTGTCCGGGTTCAACTGATTGGAACATTCATTGAACAAATAGACATTAACAGAGAGTTCAGCATTGTAGTTCCAAACAGCATTATTCAAAATTATGTCATCACATTGCCTATGGGTTGTAGAAATACCAGAATCCTGCAATCGTCCAATATGCTGTGAATGCATATGGCTATATACAGGGTAGGCCACCAGTAACGCCTCGGTCTCTAGAAGGCTAACCACTTATCTTCTTGGAATTCTTTCTCTCTAGGAAGTTGCATGTCAACATAGGCTACCATTTGAAATTATTTTGAAACATACAGGATGCCCACAAAAATCACAAAACACTGAAGTTGAACTTTTTTCAATCGAACACCAAATATATTATTTCATTTTGAGATTCTCCCTGATGAGCTGATTTCAACGACCCATCATACTTGGGGTCTAGCATTTATAATTACTGAGATATAGGGTGTGAGAAATCGAGATTTTCCAAGTTCAAGAATTTTTTGTGTCAATTTTTTTCTTGGATAAAATTGAATTAAGAGTCTTGAATTCTGTTGGTAATATATTATAAAGATCGTAGTCCAAAGAATTCTTCTGGGAAACAGAAAGCCGGTATTTTGGTAACCTAATGAAATTTGCTTGTCTTGTATTGTAGCTATGTATTTGAGATTGTCTAGTCAACCTACTCAATTTTTCATGTATTTCTCTCAGAGAATGCTCGATATATATTAACGGAAGCGGTAATATTCTGAATTTAACAAAGAGAGGGCGACAGTGTTCTCTGAAACCACAGTTTGCAGAAATTCTCAGAGCTTTCTTTTGTTGACGAAAAAATTTTCTACAGATTTTGAGGAGTCGCCCCAAATAACAACGCCATAACTTATATGCGCATGAAATAATGCAAAATACGTACTTTTCATAGTTTCTGTATTGATAGTTCGAAACACGTTGATATTATTCTGATATTAAATATATGGTTTGTTCATTAAGTGTCGTGACTTGTTTCAGGATTGTCAATTATGTCCTTATATTTGTTTTTGGATGTGATTCTGGAATAACTTTATGACTGGGAACTCCATAGCCTCATAAGAAAATAGAAGGAATGAGCAGAGATTCTCGCGATGACAATGGCTATAAATATGCATTTTTGAGGCGCTGGTAAAGAAGGAAGAGAAAATGTAGCTTTAATTCGTATGTCGCGCTACACACATATAGCTATTCCCAGTCGGTATGAGGAAGATAAATAATATTATTATCCCCACAGGTGTCGTGGATGCGGAAATAGTAGAATTTTTTGCGGCCTCTCCCATTCTGCGTTCTTGGAACTTTTCCAAAAGCTATTTGTGAAAGTTGCCGGAATATATTCGACAAAACCGCTGTAAATATCATTGTTCCAAAACTCGGAAATTTCGTATTAGTGGAAAAAAGTTTTTAACTGATGTGGAACATCCAGATTATTCCACGTAATGCGATGATAATTTGTTCGAAGTATTTTCTACGAGATGTTTTTCTCATTTGTTACTTCTTATTTTGGATTCGGCAAACGGCTCGAGTAATCTGTTTGTCTCGACTCTTACTTTGCGCGAACATAAATTTTATATTAGATTTGTTTCTGTGACAATTATGGCAACTTTTGAAATATCACTCGTTTTCCTAAGGATTAGAGTTTCTTTCACTCCGAGAGTCTGAAGAATGGCATTTAAATTTCTTATACCTCAGAGATAGTCGCCGGAGCCTGATGCTTGGATGTTCTCCAAATTGAATTTGGAGACGTGATGAGACTGGTTTTCTTTCGGATTGTCGTTTAAATTTTCATGGATATTAGATATGCGTAGACTAGCATTCGGATCTTGCAAAAGGAAACCAAGAGCAAAAGGTGAATGTGAATGGGAATGTAAATGGAATGTAACCTCATAAAAACCTGATAGAAATTCTAAATGTGAAGAGCGCCTCATTCACGTTCATATATGTATTACAGCTCATACCTAATAGGCATCCTTCAATGGATCTACCGGAAAAAACTATTTGAAGGAGTCGTCAGATGAAACCAAGAGTCTACTTGTTGAAACCACAAGAATTAAAACATTTCCTCATGCATGTGTTTTCCTTACGTATACAGTATGACCCACTGATAATGGAAACACCTCTGTATCTTACGTAATTGTTAGGTTTATAAGGACCCAATATTGAATATTATAGGGTTCTGATTTCTAGCAAAGCTTTTGATGAAACATTTCCTCTAATTCACAAATAATTCATTATCCTTACAGTAAATGCTAAATCTATCTAGAACATCCTGAAGCTTCATATAGTCGTCCAATGACATACAATTCAGTGAAAACTTTCAGGTCATCAGCATACAATGAGAATTGTGACTCATGATAGCATTGATCAATCTCATTAATGAAAATAGTGAATAATAAAGGTCCCAGATTGGAACCTTAAGGTACTCCCGAAGTAATTGTGATTGAGTTAGAATTGAATCCATTGATTCCTATGATCTGAGATCTATTGAACTGCAATGAAATACTCCACAATGAGAAGGCTCAACAAATGATCATTAGTCTGGATTTCTGGCCATTCCAGTAAGAGAGTAGCAGACTCCTAGCAAAATCTAAGAGGATTGGCTCATTTCGAAGTTGTCATACATTCTTTGAAGAATGTGACCAAACAAATGCTAGTAGGCATGACCTACGTTTTCTTACAGGCCTACTTATTATATGGGTCACTGTTATTCGAATCATCATATTATGTTGAGACTTGGACTGTCGAAAGATCTGACTTTGTCTTGAAGATGATGAAACAGCAGAGCATATAATTCGTGCCTGTCCCGCTTCGGACTGAATCATGTTTAGCAGTGTTTCACACACGCCCCAGACCTTTTTTGTATGTTCTGGTTCCCACGAAAATGTATATCCTGTGACGTTCAGAGGTTATATGCCTCGGACAACACCTCCCTTGGCAGTGTGATCTAGAACCTCGTTGTTCATTAGATAAACAAGTCTTTGGAAAGAGATGTTCTGCAGGTCTTCGAAGTTACCACGAAGGTAACCTCAACTCCAGAGAAATGAGTGAGTTTGTGAGCGAGGCATCACCCAGGAGACGAATTGCACTTTTTTGGGAAGAATCCAACAGTTTCAGGGTATGGGTGCTGCACTCCAAATATGGTCTCACAAATGCATTGTATGAAATATATATAATACTTGAGTTAAATTGGTATGAATTCCTTAGGATGGAACTTGAATTTCTCAGGCTTTCATTTACAATCTTTGCAATACGGGCATTAAAGCTTAATGTTTCATCAAATACTACTCCTAGATCCTTAAATTTCTCTAATGTTTCCAATTCAGTTCAGTTAGTTTAGTTCAGGGTATGTTTGGGTGCTGCACTCCAAATAAGGAAACAGTATCCCAGGACAGGTCGGATCTGTGCCCTATAGATCTTGAGCAGCTGACTGAAAGTGAAATAGCTCCTGGCCTGAAACAGGAATCCAAGTACTTGGGATGCGCTTTCATCAATTGATCTCACGTGATTTTCCCAAGAGAGGTTATTGCTGATTGTATTACCAAGCATCGAAATAGATGTCTTCAAAGGTATGGTTACTCCTGACAAGCTTATGTTGGGCACAGTGAGATCATTCACCAACTAAACTAATCATCAGCTTCATTAAGAAGCTGAATCTACTTACAATAGAGCCTTACGGGTTGCAGTGGAGGGCCGAACAGACCCATTCACTTTGTACCCTATCGTACCTAACCTATAGCTTGTTGGAAATAGGTATGATATCGTCTGCTCACAGACTCCGAAAGTGTCACTATGATCGTTAGCTTTACTGAGAAATAGCAATAGCACATTTATTTCAATACGTTATTCGTCACTGACGTCCGCTTAGGTTCAAGTTGTCTTCGTCAAAATCTCTCTCGGAAAGGATAAAATGGAAGAGACTATTCGCAGGGCGAGGATAGTAAAAGTTGTCTTTAAGTCATTATCCTGCATAGCAGGCTATGATTTATGTAGGGTCCTTTCAGATGTCCCGAGAATGTTGTTTTCTTTTTTTTTGCGACTATACATGAACTGATCTCCGTTGAATAATGTAGGCTTGTCATTGTGTAGCCATACTTCTTCATTAGAATTACAAATATTTTTGCGACGGTAGTCGACACCCTGATATTCAAATTAGGGTTCGAGAAACTTGACTTGGTATAAGAAATAGTGATTTCGTTCTGAAAATTGGCATGGTAGAGTGAGAAAATGAAATGAAAAGAATAATATTCCTGGGTGACTAGAAGAATGAGATTGCAAACTTGGACGAATTATGATACAATGGTTGCATGTAGAATTGAAGCATTATTTATTATTTCATACTGCATGCAAAGTATTGAGCATTGCAACGTAATATATTTGATACACTCACACTAGAAAAGAAAACCGGCCAGCAAAAAAAATCAGCGAAAGTGATCGCCCTGTAATTTTCTCCATTCTTGTCCGATTCTATTAGCCTAGATTTCACCTGATAAATCTGGTGAATTGATCTGTATACAGAAAAAAACAGAAGTTACTCTTCCATCCTCAATGACTTAACGCTCTGTGCCAAAGGTGAGTAGTTGAAGTCAGCTTCATTATGTTCAAGTTTGAATAAGTGTGATCCTTTCAATTCGAAGGTTTTTGATTCCCACGTCAATATCTTCATTTCATTAGAAAATTCAGACTCATTCTCCAACCTTTCAGTCAATTCATAATGTTTTGGATGTGGATGTGATCCCTTTCCATTCCCTCTTAATACAATGATTCATGATTCACGTCTATTTCTTCAAATCAAGAGAAGATACATGTGTTTCGAGGAAGTGGGGCATTTTTTAATAACAATAATTCAGAATAAATAGAACATCTTTGTGACGAACTCTAGAGGCTTATTCGCTTTCATCCAGCCTCACCAGATACTCTTCAAGGGCTGCGATTTGCCTTCAAGGAGAATCTGAGCCAATTCCTTCGGACTGCTTGGGAAAGATCAACGCAATGCCACGGCGACTGAATACTTTAATTCAAATTCGAGAAGGGCATACTCGTTATTGAGTTGAGTTTGTCAGGAGATCACCTTTTTTTAGTAATACGGGTTTCTCCCTGCTAGTGAGTGCTAGAAAAAGCGGTGGAAATAAGTGATTTGACTTAATAGATGTTTTTTTCGAGTTGTCAATCGATATGAGTTCATGGAGGTTCTGCGAATTGAAACACTTGCATAATAAATAAATACAAAAAGATCAAAGTCATGTGCACATAATGTTCATGAAATGAACAACAATGGTAGCTCTCAAGTAAAAACAACTACGTTCCTGGCTGATGATATGCAGAACATTGAATTACATCCACCGGAAATCTATGCATCGACTCGTAAAAACGAATACGATACCAGTGAATCTTTCGTGAATGCCTATTGATTTCGATTCAGCCAGACCACGCTAGACACTTAAAGACCAGTTTCGAGCTCTTTGATTCACATCAGAGCAAGGCAGTCTCCAGCCAGCAGTCTCCAGACCGCCGACTAAGCGTAGCCTAGCCAAACAAAAATCAAATCGGCATTATATTCTCCCAGAGGCGTCCTCCATGGACAATATGAAAGCAACGCCATCTGAGTAGAAACGAAGGAAGGAAACACTCCAAAACTGAAATTTCCATACGGTATTTGTATAATATCTTGAAGAGGAGATTTTGACGTGAATCATAAACCATTCAATTAGAAAGGGAACACACTCAAATCCAAAACATGATGAAGTTAAGTTCACACTTTTGCCATAGGATGTGAGGAGTTGAACGGGAATCGTGAAATAGTAACATTTGTTTTCCCCGAGGTTTTCCCCTGGTTTATCAGATGTTTTTGGAATTCGAATAACAGGTCATTATTTCAAAACAAGAATTCACATCTCGGTCGGAATGTCTCCAGAATTGGACTAGAATAAAAAAAATTACATCAGAGCGATCATTTTGGCAAAATTTTTCGGATAGCCTGTAGCTTTTGCCGGTTACTGTATTCAATTTTTTTTTTGAAGCTTCAATGTATTGTCGCGTTGCTATCACAATTCAATCAGCTATTTTCCTTCAACTTCATTCTGGAGGTATCTCAAATAACGCTAATAAATTATCATCTTAGTATAAATTTCCGCCATTCAAATTCGAAAGTTATGGATTCTCCCGGAAGATTCGTCATAATAATAAAGATTTTATAGGCGATTCGGTAATTACCAGTAACAGCCATCACTTTGGAAGTAATATTTAATGACCAATTATTCGTATCTGGATAACCGTTGCCTTGCCGCGTTGCCCATTAAAATTTAACAGCAATTTTTCTTCCTTTCAGGTAAGCCGTTATTGGCCATCAGACATTGAGACTAGATGATATGACACATCAGGTATGATACATTGAAATTATGTTTTTATTCCCAACCCACATGGTCACAGATACCTCATGATGACAGATACCACGAGAGTCCATAAATGAGCCAGTTTTTCGGTTTTCAGAAAGTCAGTGATATTGAAGAAGTAGAAAAAATTGCCTGCACAGATTCAATGATTCTTTTATAGGAAGAAGCAAAGCTCAAAGTCATCTCCACTACTCCACCAATGACGTCAGTCAATCAAAGGGTTATGTTTCGGACTTATAAAAGTCCATCTTCAGCCGTATTTTAGTAGTTAATGGAGGTGACCATTATATGTTTTCAAAATTTGATGTCGATGTCAGTCGATATAATATCGTGATTATCAATAAAAAGACGATGAGAAGAAACGGGTTTTTATCAAAAATGAAGAGCCCCGTGCCCTAAGAACGCGAAACCAAAAGTCAAGTCCCAGAAAAGAAACTTGACGAGCACTCAGATGATGATGACTTTGAGCTTCCCTTCTTCCGTTTGAAAAATTCCACTCCACTTTAAGCAAACCATGGACTTCTACCATTTGGTAAGACAATCTAATTGATGCATAAATCACATTATTGATACTATTCTTCATGCGCTAGATAGCGAATGATGAGACGATAGTATATTGTGCACCAAGTGGGGAGAGGTTAACTTTTCTCAGGAATGTGAAAGTTTGTGGCACGAGCCTGAAGGGCGAGTGATGGACACACTACATACTATACTTTTTCTACAACTGCACCTATCCAAAGAATCCAAGTTATGTAACTTATTGATATTTATTTTATAATGTGGCACTATGCCACATTGAAAATTGTGACCAAACAGTAGACGCCTTTCCCAGTTCCTCAAAATATTTAAAAAAAAAAACACTTTCCGAAAAAGATTTCATATTTGTACTTTTTTTAGATTCCATGAATTTTCGGTTTATGCCAATTTATACTATATTCTTGAAATTTCCGGAAACAAATCCAATTTTCGCAGCTTTTTCCATTATCTCTGTCTCATGTATATTTATCGAAATCGTCACATTTCAGTATATACATCATATTATTTATTATGAATTGTTGGAATAATATTTGATGGAAAATGCGATTTCTATCAAAAGCACTAATGAGAACTACCCTAAAGAATTTAAAAAACTTCTTCTGACAGTTGTGACAACTATTCAAAGCTGAACACCAGCCAATTGAGTTTTGGTCGATTTTGATTGATTCTCCATGGTAATGTAATGTTGGCAAAGTGCCGTGAGAAAAAATATTTCTCACAGTATGAGCAATACATGGTTTTGAAACTAAGTTAGCTATGAGAAATGCGCTACTTTTCATAGCAGTAGTAGAAAAACGGCTTCAAAGATTTGTTCACAATTCTGGATGTTTTGGTTTTAAAAGAGCGGTTTCGTTTTGTAGCTGAAAGACTTAGGGCAAAGCTTATTCGCTGTCATAATCACACCGGCTTATGGAATTTTTCAAACATGAGTTGAATTGTCTATCATATGATAGGTATTTGCACTCTCATTATAGTTGTACAACACCTTTTGTATGGATTTATTCAGATTATTATTCATTTCAATGACATTTTTTCTTGTTCTTCTGCGCATGTGTCCTAATTTGATACTGGAAATAGGATAAAGGAATAGCAGAAAGTTGTATGAGTGTACATTATTGATCCTCATCAATTCGAAATATTGAATTGAGAAGTATATAAATTGAAATTCTCCTTCAAGAATATCTAGACTTGGGGATTCGATGAAACATCTATTATGATATTAATATGTTGAACAATATTATTAAATAAAGTTTCAGTCCTAGAAGCCATTCACCTCTACCTCAGATTTGAGTCTTTGCTTCCATCCAACTACTATTGCAACAAGCGAAGTTACTGGAAATTTACCAATGATTCATTTCAAATACACAGGAGAAGAGTTTTCGAGTTTCGTTAACTTCCAACAAATTCCAGAAATACTAATGTCAACAGAAACAGAATTCACGAACTCTTGCCAAATTGACCAAATGATGATCAGTTCGTTTAATATAATCTCTAGCTATTAATGTGATTGATTTTCATCAAAAATGAAAGTTCGTCTGTGAATCATCACTGGGCCAATAATGGAGGAGCTATAAATGTGAATACTGCTTTGCCAATGATGGCATCAAGTCGGTCAGTTGTTCACTTTTGTGATTCACCATTGAAAAATGACAATATTGAGAGATCGCTTGAAAGATGAAAGCCCATGTGATAATGTCGTCTGGGACATGTTTTTAGCCTAATTAGGTTCATCTCAGCTAACTGATAGTGAATATCAAAATTCTACAACAAAGTTGGGAAATAGTTTGAGTATAACTTCAACATCAAACTACTTACATAAAGAGGAAAAATAACATTGCAACATGTTCCTGAACGAAACAAAATGTGTATACAAATTTTAAAACAAATTTTAGAACAAAAATTTAAAATATATATTCACGAGAGTAACTTGACTTAAATCCAATTTGAAAGGGGAAAGTTAGCCCCAACAGAAATCGGTGATACGGTGAGGTTAGGTAAGCAGTATGAGTATGAATATATCAACTTTTAGACAGAAGATAAATGCTCTAGATACAGAATCTGCCTCAGAATTTTGTGAAAGTGTGTTGTAGAGATATTTTATAAATACTTGTCTACTGAGATGCATACGTTTTCGAAAGTTATGTATCTAGAGATACAGGCAATATTGAGAAGAGAGGGTGAAAAATCAAACTTTGCGACCCCATCAAACTTTGTTTGATTTTTCACATGTGTAATTGTCACCTTTGGCAATTTAAGGGCACGTGGGCCCTTATGAAATTACTAACCCGACCCTTAACATAAACAAAAATATCAATGTTTTTATAAAAAACAAATAATTCAATTCAACCTAGTGAGTTTCATTTTATTCTCTCTTACATCATCTAAACCACTTTTTTTCCATATCATGGTGCATCCGTCTTTGTCTTGTGCCATTTTTTGTCTAAATTACCAAAAGTTCAACTTTTTCATTTCCATGTCAGTAAGTATTCATTTTATCTATATCCTTTGTCATTGTTGGTTTTTCAAGAACTAATTCTTGTATTCGGCTGATGATGGGCTTATATAAGCCCGAAACATGTACCTCTATGTGATCGATCTCTGATCGTCAAATAAATGTTGTGGAAATGACTCTGGGTTTCTTCATCTATAAGGGTTAAAAAACACAAAATCATCACCACAACTTTCAATAATCTAAAGATTATTTAGAGGAATAAGTTTCGGACAGTTATGTGTCCATCATCAGCCTCAATCCTAACAAACCAAAGGTCCTATAATATGATACAAGTTAATCATGAAAAATGTATGAAATAGAGAATCCACTCACGTGGGAATGAAACAAACACACATTATGAAAAAACATTGCATAAAATTATTGTGCAAATAAACACCGGTCTAAGGTCAGGTTAAATGTAACTATGCCCCAATGAGGACGAACTGAATCACGATTTAATGACAATCCCCATTTTTGGAAAAATCGAAAAAAACGGTGGAGACAAATAATTACTCAAAACTAACCTTCATCATCATCAGATAATAGAGAACAAGTAGCGTTTTTAGCAATCCACAAAACGCAAAACGCAAGTTATGTAATGAAAAGACACATATGACAGTGACAAGGTCAACTGTCCGTAGATAAAGAATAGAGGACGACTAGAAGCACCAATCTACCTAAAACAATGAGTAGATACCTAGGTACATTTTGAATGAACATAAAGAGTTGTAGAGACCAAAGCAGGAAGAAGATTCCAAAACTTGAATATGAAAATTAAACTGCTCAACATGATAACGTCGTGGACCAAAATATTTCCTTACCAATTTGAAATCGGTTTTCACCGATGATTAGCCGAATCTCTTGACAGTTTGTTGTGGCAATATGAAACTTCTGTAATTACATTGCTACAGGGTGATAATTGAATGGGTGTAAAATTGCATCGTGGTCGTCACCTTACCGTTTGAACAGGTAATTTTTTTTTTCACCTGTATCCTCTTGATTGATGCTTTCTCTCGAAACGTTTTCGGAATTTTCGAATTCAGAGCTTTGATGACCGACGATTAATTGAATGAAATTGGATGTTGGAATTCTTTTTCGAAGAATTAACCTTGAATGTTCAGTCGACGGATATGTGATCGTGTTGGAACACAGAAAATTCTGAAGTAGTCTATACAAAGTGATACAAGAAATGCTGAATGATGAAATGGAGAATAACGTAGTCTTCAGTAGATGAAACATAATTTTCTCTATGTTACTAGTGGAATAATGTGGTGTTACTTCGTCATGAGGATGTCTGGTGTCTGACTTCGAAATGATTTTGTAATTTTTAGGATCGAAGGTAGGTATACTTATAATGAAGGTACGCATTTTTCAATCAATATTATGCATTTTTATTAAGATACATTATAAGATCCAAAAATTACGATTGTAGTACCAGAAGTATGTTAATTCTTGACGATGGATATACAAGGTGCGATAAAAAATATGTCCAAATTGTCCCGGGATGAAGAAGAATATGTTCAAACGTGATGAAAATCGCTATATTCCGGAAAAGAAAAATAGTGTCGGTCATTGTCGAAAATTGTGAAATGTATGAATACAGCAACCCTCCATTTGACAAGGTTGATTTTTCGGAAAAGAATTCCAACTTTCAATTTCATTCAATTAATCGTCTAAAAAATGCATCATTTTGAATGAATATTCCATAACATGGTTATCAAAGTTCTGAATTCGAAAATTCCGAAAATATTTCGAGAGGAAACATCAATCAAGAGGATACAGGTGAGAAAAAAAATAAGAAAAATTATCTGTTCAAAACGGTATGGTGACAACCACGATGCAATTTCACACCCATTCAACTATCACCCTGTAGCAATCTTATCTGAAATTATAGAAATTTCATATTGCCACAACAAACTGTCAAGAGATCAGTCTAATCATGGGTGAAAACCGATTTCAAATTGGTAAGGAAATTCGTGAGTTATTTCACTTTGAATACAGGCTATATTTTGGACCACGACGTTATCAATGTTGAGCAGTTTATATGAATATAACTTGAAATATGGAAAACCAGTGAATTGAAGAATTTTTCACAATCAAAATGAGTTTGCTCATTGAGTGAGAAAACATTAGAGTCGTTTAGGGACGCGTCAATTTCGAGAATTTCAAATAGGTTGAGAATAATAGCACCTTTCTGGTGAATATGTGAAATTTTCAGGTCGTTATTGATATCAAAAGAAGAGATACTCCACATAATACCTTCGTTATAAATAGCGCATGTCCCATTTAGTATGCACAGAGAGAAATTAGTGTAAGCTTTTTACACATTTGTGTAGATTTTTTACACAGTTTGGTCATTAAGTACAATCATCAATCATTCACCAACTCGCCAGACAATAATAAATGAGAAGATTCTTCATTCTGCACCATACACACTTGTAACCTTATTGTAACCTTCTTGTAACACACATCTACAGGTCAAGTGCGAATTCAGAATATTGAGATTGAGATATAAGTAGGTAGAAGGAGAAGGGGATAGGACGCCGTTACCAAGTGGAAGAAAATTGCACACCTGTGGCAAAATATTACACAAATAGTAACATTATTTGAAAGGAGATGTATTTAGTCAATACAATCGTGTGCATTTGATGATGTGCATATTTTTGTGTAGTTTTCCGCTACATGGATATGTACAAATATTTCACAAATTGATATACACAAACATTTGTTTCATTTCACGAAATGACTGTAGTGATCATTTGGACAAATGTTAAATAATACTTCACAAACATCTTTTACACAATGTTGTGCATAGATATGCAATCACCTTTTCTCCCTGTGTGCATGCGTAATTCACAGTCATGTCCTATTGGAACGCTTAGTATAGCTGAATCGCATATACAACCTCTGTATGATTCACATTTCAACATAACGAGCATCAATGAGAAAGAAAAGTAGCCCGTAGAACTAGAACCAACATCCAACTTCCAACTTTCTCCATTACTGTTTGAACTTATTCCATGTATCATAAAGTCCACTAATGCGTCCGCAACATCTACAGATGTGAGCTAATCTGCTATATCTCATAAGAAAGAGTCCAAATGACCGATACATTTCGAACAGAACGGTATATTAGTGTCTATCAGATAGGAATTTACCCGAAAACCGTAGTTTTTAAGTGCTGCTCTCAACTTATCTGCAAGCCATTAAAGCTAACAACCAACCTCGGATCACAAAGTAATCGATTCGAGTTTTGATATTTCCTTCTCGATCTTATACAGTCTTCAGATACAGTTATTTATTTTTCGATACATCGATCAAACCTAGAATCATTGTTTGTACCCATTCTTTATTATTCTAGATCCTCGTTTCTATAATAGTTATTTATGCAACAAGTGCAAAAAGTGAATGTTTATTGCACTCGACGTGAAATTGTCCGACGAGGCCGCTAGGCCGAGTTGGACAACATGTCGAGTGCAATAAACAATTTTTGCACGAGTTGCATACAATGTTTTTTCTACGTTCATGCAAAAAGCAAAACATGATTTATTGAGGTGCGGCACTAGGTGTAGGAAAATGAAAAACGCAACTTGAATACTTTATTATTAATATCGATTTGCCTTGGAACAGGAACTAATGTTACGAACAATTTAACTCAAACTTTATTTTTACCCTCAATGTTGAAAGTGAATGAACAATAAGGAATACGCATGATTTTTTGTTTAATCGAAATTATATTCCTTCTTCCTTATAATAACAGTGGATATCATTCATTAATCTCAAATTTGCTTGTGACTCTAAAAAATTTCATTCAAATGAGGCTAAATATGAAGTCACAGGAAAACGGGTTAGTGGCCATCACTTATATTATGACGTCATAGTATAAGGCCGCACAGCCATAGACTAGCGCGACAGAATGACAAGATTCATATTGAAAAAAAAAAGAAGAAGAAGAGGTAGGAGAAGAAAACAGTTTTAAACGCCAGAAATTTGAAATTTGAAAATGGAAAATGATAATGTTTATACCAAATACTGTTTAGTGCCGCAATGCCTTTCATCAACAAAAGTATCACCAGGAAAAATATTCCTTCCATTGGCAGTGGGATCGAGTGATAAAAATAAAGAGAAAAGAAAATTATGGTTGCAAGCCATAAATAGAAATGATTTATCCGAGAAAACCAGAGGATTTGTTTGTGAAGACCATTTCGAAGTGAGTATACGTTCAAGTATGTCCTAGTGAAACCCATTATATATCAATGATTATGTTCCTCATGTTATTAGGAGAATAATATAATATTTGATTTCGTTTTCAGCTTGAGAAAGATATGGAAAACTATATGAGATATAAATTGATAGGTGGTAATATATATTTGAAACAATATGCAAAAAGAAGTCCTGTTTGATCATTCTTATTGTAGATATTATTTGCTTATTATTCAGTTATTATTATTCAGAATATTGAGATCATATAATTGAGATAGATTCGAGGATAGATTAAAGAAACTACAAGCTCAGAGAATCATAACCTCACTTTCTCTTCTTATATTATTTTCAATCTTTCGGACATGAATGTTTGACATGACAAATAAAAACAGCCACATCCAGTCGGAAATCATCGCTGCAGTTCGGCTGTTGGTCGGAAAGTTGCAAATATTATGATTTTTAATCATATTATATTAAATATTCGGTGCTTAATAGTGTTTTTCGGATGTATAATTCGACATCTATACATATGAGTAATGGAACAAAAATATATTCCAGTGTAAAATTTTCACACGCGTATACCCTATTGGTGCAATTTTCAATATGAATATAAAAAATGTTTGTCATGATGACAGCACGTTGAAGTAGAATGACAGATGAGTGCAATAAAAACTTTATTGCACTAAGTGCAATAAAGAACTTCTTTTTCCACTAAATATAGTTCAATAAAGTTCTGCTTTTTGCATGAATGTAGAAAAAATAATAATATGAATATTATTTCGATGATCGTGTAATAAGGACAAATCAGATGGTTTGCCCCAAAATGTCACTGCGTTTAAAGAATTCTACAATCAGAGAGCCTAAAAGAAAAATTCACTTGCTTGTCAGTGACAATTTGTATGAAATATTGAGTTGAATATCTACCACATGAACTTGAAAACTAGAAGTTGATGCATATATCTGTTCGAAGTAAATCAAACTGATTTCACATCAATCTGATGTGCTGCAGCCAAATCTGTCTCGAAACCTCTGAAATCTCTTCAAAATGAATTATCATTCCTGAAATCAACATCTAGACTATACAAACTACCAAGGGATGCCAGATTTGGACTCTCCAAAAAGGAACAGTTATTTATTATACAAGGGAAAAAAGTAGTAGATTTTAGCTACAGGTTGTGTTGTATCCCGACGCGTAGCGGAGGTAGACAAAAAACCGTGAGCTAAAATCTTATATTTTTCCCGTGTATAATACACTATTTTTTTCTGTGACAGAAGAAAGAACGAATCAATATTGAGAAGATTTTCAATTATTTTGAAATCTGAGAATTAGCGATGTGAAATTTTAAGTAGGGACACCTGAGTTGTAGGCATCTTTATCATTCTCTTGAAGTAATCGAATATCTGATGTCACTTCTGCCAGTCTAATTCTGTGATATGATTTTGAAAAATTGCGAATTTATTGGTTGCTTAGTAATATACGTAACCGCGAAGTCGAATGGAAGATAGAAGGACTTGCAGTTCTTTCTCGGAGACGGTATTATTGACTCATTTTTCGGAACTATAGCACAACAAGAGCCATCAACAGTGTATATATATGTGACATATATCCGGGGAAAAAGTACTCCCTCGTTTCCCACGGGAAAAAAATTATTTATGAAATGTGACCTTTTATAACCTGCCAACGTGTTTGGCACGAAGGACTCCTCCACAAACTACCATCATACGGCTTACCACCTCAGCTATGCCATCTCTTATCGAGTTTTCTTTCAGGCAGATCGCTTCACGTGGTGGTGGACGGTGTATCGTCTGATACCATTGGCATCAATTCCGGCGTTCCACAAGGATCAATTTTGGCACCAACATTATTATTCCTGCTTCATATCAATGATCTGTTGGGAGTAACAACTTGCCCCATCCACAGCTTTGCAGATGATAGTACCCTCCATACTGCGTTCTCTTCCAGAATTCCCATTTCTTCCCAGGAAACTAAGAACTCACGGCGCAGGCAGGTCAATGCTGTCAATGAAGATCTTGCTGAAATCACAGCCTGGGGAACGAACAACCTAGTTGAATTCAACGTCACCAAAACTCAAGCCTGCATTTTCTCTAGAAAGGCGGAACTCAGTATGCCCGATATTGTGATGTCTGGCTCCACCATCCCCACCAAGCCCACCATATCTATGCTCGGTATTTCCATCAGCAACACTCTTTCATGGGATAATCATGTCAGATCCATTGCAAAAGCTGCTTCACAAAAACTCGGATTCTTGTTCCGTGCGAAAAGCTACTTTACACCTCAACAGCTTCTCATGATCTACAAAGCGCAGATACGACCTGTTCTAGAATACTGTTCCCACATATGGGGTTCAGCACCAAAACATACGCTGATGCTCTTAGATTCCATCCAGAGAAGAGCCATTCGCCTGGTGGGTGACGCCACACTCACTCACTCTTTGACATCATTGGAACACCGTAGAAAGGTCGGCGACCTTTCACTTTTCTATCGATACTTCCACGGGAAATGTTCTTCGGAAATCTCTGCAATCATCCCTTCACTAGCAATACCAATCAGACGAACTAGACAAGCCCAGTCAGCACATCCTTTCGTCGTCAACCTCGAAAGATGTCGAACAGCACTTTATCAAGACTCCTTCATCCATAGAACGGCTAGGCTCTGGAATTCATTGCCTGTGGAAGTATTCCCAACAACATATAATCTCCAAAAATTCAAAAAAAATTCCAATACCTACCTCCTGTCCCTATCCTCCCTAAGAACGCACGATGTTCTTTCAACATTATAGGGATTCCCTTTCGTGCGCTCCAATCGATAAAAAAAAAAAAAAACTTTTTTCCCGTCACAGAAAAAATATGCATTTCCATCCATTCCACTATGATTGAAAAAAATACACTGTTGATTCTGATATGGAACTGTCAAGATGAGAGCCCAAATTGAAAAACAATACCTTTATTTTCGAGGAAAGAAAATTGATGAAAGTTCCCAACAGAAGAATCTATGAATGTCATCATAAACATCAATTCAGCTCTTCTTCATATGATTCGATCGTTTATCTTTCATTGTGTTAGATATTTCATGCAATTATTGAATATTACCATAATATTATCATAAAGGTGAGTTTTCCATCTCAACTCATTTGAATTTGATCACTACCTGAGTCGAATGAAAATATAATGAAATAATACTCTCATATTAGTAGGAGAAAAAATATCCCGAACAATTCAGAGAAACGCATCTCATTGTTAATGAGAAACGCCTAAATAAATGTAGGTCTCATACATAATTTCTGATGTAAATTAACAGCTTATCAATCAATACACTTCGATATAACGTTCTAGTGAGAGCAACATGAAGGATATTTATGTTCCAATTATTATGATTGAATTATTTATTTCAAAATATCCTAAATTTTTCTCCTGAGTATATTCCATTTTCTGCTTCCATGACATAATCACATTCCAGATAACTCATATTTAATCTCCTGCTGCAATACTATACAAAATTTTCTACAGATATAGAAATCATACGATGGAAAAGTCATCATAAAATATAGAGATCAGAAGGGAGAATATATGGTAGCGGATGTTCGAAGATATAATTCATATCTTCGTGTTCGCCAGGATATGAAATCTTTTCTCTGATGTCGGCATTCGACAGATTAATAAAACATCAAGCTCAAATTCGTCGAGAATGAATTATTGTTCCTCGTAGCTGCTGATGACTTCTTCCTCAAAAGAACAGAGAATCTATGTTTCCGCTGGATCTGTAATCTACAATAGGAAATGTCTCACTAACTGGAGTTTTTATATCGATAAAAGAAAGAAAATAACAAAAAGTGCCATCGATTTTCATCATCTACAATATATGGTATGTGTTTGCCACGAAACAAAAAAGAAAGTATATGATAATATGATTCTATGCAGTGCACATCAATTCAAAAGAACACTCTCCAGATGCAAGAACACCATCCATTCCAAATGCTCAAAAATATCTCCATATACGTTATTGAGGAACACCACTTCTTGTTATCAGTTCAACCTCGAGATGATAATCATATAAATGTGTGAAATCCATAGAGAATCGTTATGGAGTTACAGTATTATTCATTCATTTATTTATTTATTCAATTGTAATAGATGCAGATACTGGAAAACATTATAAACCTCTAGGCATGTAGAGTTCGTAAACAATCCATTGTCGTCAATTATATAGCAATACTTGTTCAAAACCCAGATATTCCTAAATCTTTTTTGATTGATTCATAACTTTGGATGCTCTATTCTTCATCTGTATATCATTTTCATTCTTGCAGAGGTACCAATATCTGGCCGTCCTACATTCAGGACATTAGAAACATGAACTGTAAAGGCAAATTGGTTATGTTTTCTTGATGATACATGATGAACCACTTCGTGTGGAGTCTAACGCCCCTTTTTGAACACTTCGTGGTAGTTTTTTGATGACACAAGGCACATCGAGTTTGGTTGACTTGTGGAATCACAAAATGATAAAGTCTGTCATATCTTATATCTCTGTATTCTACCTCAGAGCTTTGCCACAAGATGGCTACAATATGACTACAACTTCATGTTATACCCCCTATACCTTATATTTTTATCTTCTTTTTCTAACTCTGGAATTGCCTCAGTGACTCACTCATTTTCTCCATCTTCTACTCTTTCCCAATATATTCTCTTGCATGGAACTCGAATATATCAAACTGAGAATCAAGTCTTTGATGAAGCATTCCATCTCAGATTTTAATCATTTTATTGACTCTGGTGTTGCCGGAAAAGCAGAGATTTATCAAGTCAAGTAGCTTGATATTTTAACAAACTACTTGACTTGACTTGAAAATCAAGCTCGTGGCAAATTACGTACTTGACTTGACTTGAATTTGAGATATTTATTACTTGACTTGAAATCAAGCTACTTGATAATACTTGATCTTGATACGCACGAGTAGCACTGCGTATATTTCTGCAAGCTCGCTCACGCTTAGACAAAATACGGGGGTTCCCCGAGATCCGAGCTGACTGAATCGATCGCGCAGTCAGTGGTCTTACGATGCCATTTTCATTTCATCAGTTATATACAGGGTGACTCACGGTCGATGGTAGGTTAGACGTTCACGTTTATGATAGGAACGCAACGCAGGATTTTTCTGAAAATTTCGCATCTCACATTTCATCACCGGTACTATCGATCTAATATATTTTCAAAATCACGACGTTGCCGCTTCTATAGAAAAGTAGGAACCACTTTGTTATTTCGAATTGAACACCCTGTATTTTATTGCATTTTCAGATTCTCCTTGAAGAGTTGATTTCATCGATACATCACACTCGGGGTATAGCGGAAAAGATTATGGAGATATAGAGTGCGAAAGATCGAGATTTTTCAACTTCAGGGATTTTTGGGTATGCGAAATTTTCAGAAAAATCCCGCGTCGCGTTCTCCATAAACGTCTAACCTATAACATCGACCGTGAGTCACGCTGTATAGATTTACAATAAAACTGCTGAAAATCAAGTAGCTTGATAGAACTACTTGATTTTTCAAGTACTTGAAAAATAATTACTTGACTTGACTTGACATTAAGAAACTTGCTTGACTTGAACTTGACTTGATTTCAAGTCAAGTCAAGTCAAGTAGCTTGAATATCAAGTCAAGCCGTGAATCTCTGCGGAAAAGAGAACAACTTTTTTGACTCAATCTTTGAAAAGGCCAATGCTGGGTATTCGACCATGCCTATAATTTCCAGATAATGCCATCTAGATTTTTTGTGATGATACTTGTTAGTTTATCGAAATATCTGTTCCAAAGGAGGTTCGTCAGATAATTTCGAAAATAATTCGAGTGGGCCAATAGAAAATGGTTCTGCATTATCAGTAGCATTCTCAAGATTGGATACTAAAGTGGGCAAAACTCCTACTATCCTACTACCCAATCGTTCATTTTCCGTTTTTCTGTCTTCACTTTCTTGAATTTATTCTTCTCTCCCTTTATAATGCCACATGATTCTCTGAAGAAAAACTATCATCAACACCAACATGACTTTCATTGTGTCGAAAATTCAACTCAACTGGTTTATTGAAAAGTGTTCTTGTCCAAATCGTCATCTGTGTCAAGTCAGTAGAAGCGTTGATTGAAGATCATGTATAGCTGCCTAATGTCCTAAAAGTAGGACAGCAAGAATCAACCCAAGATATGAAAGACAAATATCATAAATTAATGCTCAAAACAATTTATACGGCCTATGAAACATAGGTTATTCACCTGATCATTGAGACCAAGAATTGAATTTGAACAAAACAATAAGAATGAAATAATATCTCACCGAGCAAAGCGTACCCCGCAATTATCAATTTTCTGAAACAACCTTACTTTAAACCTGCTGCTGAGCACAAATCGAGCAAGTCTGTGAATATTTTCGACTTTTCCATAATTATTTCAGGTGGAATAAATGCTGCATATAGAAAGATGGCGCTAGTAGTGGGAAAAATAAAGCGAGCATAGGTGTACTACATATAGGACATTAGGCATATCTGGGTTGAAGCAAACGAATCTGGTGATCTTGGTAGCTTCTTTAACATCGGACATGTTTCAACAATAGAATGAGCTGCGAATCTAAGCTGTAGAGGGTCTTCAACAAGAACAATAACAGAAATCATTGGAGTGTCATATTATCCTCATTGTCATCCAATATTAGTATTCTTGTATCAACCATCACTGCTCAATTCCGAATATCAGGTACTCACCATTCAAATTGCCATCAATCAGAAAAGGCTCAACAATATGATCTACTTTGTTCGAGATTTTGTATGGATGATGTCTGTGATTGTATCGAATTACCTTAACACAGCTGAATGAAGTACCAATTATCGTGATACAGACTGACAATACTCAGAATTGACTGGTCTGAGAATACTTTTTCATATAGCTTCATTGATGAAGTATTCATCTACAATCAATTGAAGTAGAGAGATACAAAATGGAGCTAGTAATACGGAATCGATCTTGCAGAAACTGTGTTGATAGAATATATTTTCTATTCATAATGTTAAGCTCAGGTCGATCATATTTCTGAAGAGTGGGTCATGGAAATATTCGAGAATTGTCTTTTATACATATTATGAAATCTCTTACTCAAGCTCCATGCGTGAAGCTTCGTTTCTCAATGACTCTATATATGCAAATAATAATCCATCACAACATCTTGTAGGTCAGTTCGTCTAAGCAAATTTTTCGCCATTAATTCCGTGTGCATTTTGGCATAGTTGGCGTCTTCCAGGAATTTCTAATATTGGAGCCTTTACGGGCACATTCATTCGGACTATTCCGTACTCTCTGCCGTTTTCATTATTTAAGTTTGCAGCTCAGCATCGCGTACCGAGAATTCCCAATTACTCTCAATGTATTATAGTGTTATATTGTTGTACACGTAGTCACATGAAGAACGACGGATTCGCTATTAATTTTGCGGAAATTAAAGTCCTACATCACTTTCTTGCACAGCTTTTGTTTCCAAGTGATATATTGATGATAATTACTTCAATGAACGCTATCTGGATTTCATCGATCGGGTATGAAACATTTTTATTAGCGTGATATCAATATCCGTATGTACACCAACAGGCCATCGACTTCACGAAAGGTTTTTCGGTCAATTGTCAAACTTCGCGACCGTAGTGCCACCTGATAGTGGTAATATGAAGTATTGAGGCAGAGGAACATTGATACACTACTTATGCTGATACGCGTTGTTACCTGAGGGATTCACGACCAGCTGAGCCTAAGGTTTGTTCACTAATATAATATCATAACAGTTATTGCAAATTCGTGATTAGATGATCATGAAATGACTAATTTAGATAATATTGAATATGCATTTCCAATACCTGTGAATTCGAAGAGTACTGAGCTGTGACGTCAAAGTGCAATTTGATTGGTTGAAGTTCGTGACGGAAAGACTCCGCTGTTGCCAGGTCTCTATTGAATCCGTGGAATGAACCTTGAAATGATCCGTGAAATATTCCACAAGTTCCACGAGATGAGATAATAAATTGTGATACAAGCATCTAATAATGACACACTTCTCACATGGTTTCCGTAATGATCAGTTGGTTTCAATTATAATGTTACGATTCGTTGACTAATTGTGATAGTCAACGAATCTATTAGTTTCACTTTATTATCAGAAAAAATAATTGTCAATGTGGCACCCATGTCTACAAGAAAAAAAACTGGTGATATAACACGATGTTGCCAAGATAAAATACCTCATTCTCCGCATAACTTTTCTAAATATTATTGACTAGAAATCAGTGATGCTTGTTCTTGAATCAATGAAAAATAAAACCAAGTGGAAAATTAAGTAGTCATTGATTCAGAATTTGTTCCATTCCCTATGGTAGGTTTAGGTATAAGTACCTATAGATGAGTACATTAACTTGAGAATACTTCACTCAAATGCATTTCAAAACTGAATATCATACAACATATTTGCATTGGTATTCAATTCAGAATATTCACTTTCGTGCAATTACGAGTGATCCTTATACAGAAATCGAGCATCTAATTTTGCAATGCAATTTTTTACTTGCACAAATTTTCAGGTAGGTAGGTATTAGTAGATTTATTCAACAGCATCACCAATAATTATAATCATGCTGAACTGAAGAAAGTCGATACTTATATGAATATCGGTATATACAGTGTGTTCCTTATTAAAGACATGCTTGATATTCAAGCGGATGATTTTTCAACGCATTTCGAAAAGAACTTCCAACTAACGTATGTCCTAAGAGTTTCAACTTTTGAGATAAAGGGTGATAGAGTTTTGAAAAAAAATCAGTTTTTTCAATAATATATGGGATAATATTGTAGAGAACCACATGTAATGTTGGTACATATTTCCTATGCATCAAGGTGCATTTTTTCATGTATACAAATTTTCTTCTTCCCTACCAATGGCGCCGTTGAGAGGATATGATTGATTATATTATACTTGAAAGTGAACAATGGAGGAATATTTCCAAATTTAATGAAATGCTATAGAAAGTCATTGAATATTGTACAAAACATTTTTTTGTTGATACCCGATAGGACGCTCCGTTTTAAAACGAAAAAACGATATCAAACTTCAAATTTTGATGTCCATGCCAAGCTTGAGTACTCCATACAGGTCATCTATTACCACAGTAAGTCGATTGATACAACCCCTTCATACCCAGTATTGTTGGATTCATGTTTCAAATATATACGATTGTGAGATGAAATACAGGGTGTCCCGTTTAAAAATATCAACTAGTACCCTGTACACCGCTTGTTCCAAACACCCTTTATTTTCTGTTATAGCGGGAAAAAAATAATGGAAAATAGTTCCAAATGATTTTCCAAATTTGGAAATTGGTTAAAAATAACAGAACTAGAGGAAGGGACATATATGGTGATACACCCGGTACCGGTACAATATAAACACACGTCTTGCCTAGCTGTCTTTTGAGTAAGGTACCGATTGTTTTTTCCAAATAAATCAGAATCAGTTCAAATTATGTCCGGGGGCAGTACCTAGACTACATAAAACAACCCCAAAACTTAAGCTGCTATTCTGCAGAACATCTATGCTACTTAAATATTTATGTAAGGAATGTAGGATACAGACTCTGTAATAGACATACTTACAGATCCTGTTGATTCAACAGAGAATGATATTCTGCCAAACACTCAAGCCCGTGTCGAAATTTACGCATGTCCTCTCAGTGAATATTGATAGATGGCTACCTTCATAGCTCATTAACCTCACAAGTTCAGGGTTGGTTTTGATAGATTCAAAAGAAAATGGATATTTCAGAATGGTAATAATTTTTTTATATTGTTGAATAATTTTCAATTTCGACTGATACTATTATTAATTAGTAACAATTCCCATTTCTTATACCTTTCAGCTACTTCTATGAACGATGGATTTAAACATATAATATGGAGATTTCTCATAACATCCATATTATCACCTACATAAGTAATTTAACAATTACAGTTAGAGAATCGGGTCCAGACATACTCACAAACGCACTCACTTCTCTGGGACACCGTAGAAAAGTTGGCAATCTGGCTCTATTTTATAGATATTTCCATGGACGATGATCTTCTGAAATATCCACAATTGTTCCTTCCTTGGCAGTTCCTGAGATTAACCCGTAGAGTTGAGACTTCGCACCTCTTCGTGGTCACTTGAACACATTGCCAAGGGAGGTGTTCTCCAAGGCATATAACCTCCAGAAAATCAAGAAGAACACCAATTCCTACCTTATTTTCCTCACGATGATCTCTGAACATTACAAAATATTCCTTTTCGTGGGAACCAGAACATAAAAAAATTTCTACTCGTGACATTACTTCCTTCAACATCCTGTATCTCAAGAACGGAGCAAGTTAGGACACATGTTCAAATGAACTTCATTTTCTAGAATGTCACAATTAAAGGAAACACCCCTTGAATTTTTTCGGTGTTATTCAGTATATGGAGATTATTCAACGGCAAGAAGAGGACGAGAGTAGCTTCTCGAGAATAGCACCGTAAAAGATGTGAAATAAGCTTTTTATATGCCAACATCTGAATCTGATCGATTTTAATGATGTTGTGCGACTCCAGATAATCCCCGATTAGAACAGATTGCATCTATTACAAGACACAAAATGGTCGAGGATTTACTGTGTAGTGCTTATTTGCGAATGAGATAAGCCCTGCGCGACCTAACCCGGAGGAATGGGGACGGGCTCTTTTTAATTTAACTTATTGAAATCTCCCAGGGTGACATTTTGCCCGAATCGGATGTAGGGTCGGGTTGGAGATATTTATCGTTTTGTGGAATTCTGGAGTTAAATTGGATTAGAAAAACCTTTTAAAATATACAAATTACTCAAGAACGTTTCCAGGTGGTAAGCAGGAGCTAGGATTGTCATTGTGATTTTCTCCTGTCAGTCCCAATTCTCAATGCACACATATTTGAATTGCAATTTATTCTGTATCTGGGAAAGAAAAACACCTGAGCAAGGCTGTTTCCATCATCATTTGATTAGTAAAGATGCTACTTCCTTATTTTGTGAACTTCATCAACGACACTTTCAATACACATGTTTTGAGTTTCATCACCATCAATCCTTTTCACCATCTCGTACCAGTCGGGTTATTTCCCATACGGTAGGAGATTAGCTAACAATCTCCCAAAAAAAAATTGAAAAATTAGCCTTCAACAATGAGCACATCAAATATCTGGAGCAAACTTCTTCAGAAAAAAATTGGAAATCCCTAGCTGTAGCGTTGGTTATGTCTGAAGCATCTGATGATGAAATGAAGATGGAAAGTCCTAATTTCGAGTGCCAATGGAAGATAAAAAGCGTTTGGGCATGTGCCCAACCCAAAGGTTGTGAGTTCGATTCTTACAGGGGACAGTTAAGTTTTTTTATTTTCCATTGTCACTCGAAATTAGGGCTTTCCATCTTCACCATTATATGTATCTTTTCAGTTGAGTAGCCGACCGAAATTATGAATCATTATTATTATGATTGCCTTCGGACATTTCTGTATACAAGGAAATACGAATCCAGAGGACGAATGGGAAAATATTGAGACTGTATAGATATGTATGTATACATCTGGCAAGCGATGCTTCATTTAGGGTGGGAATTGGGAGGATTCTGCCACCTGGTCAATCGATCAATGGGTATTTCGTTAGCTTAATTGGCTGAGCGTTGGGCATGTAACCTAGAGGTCGTGAGTTCGACTCTCGCACGAGGCGGCGGAATTTTTTAATTTTTCATTGTCACAAGAGATTAGGGCTTCACATCTTCATCACTACATATATCTTTTCTGTTGAGTAACCGACCAAAATTATGACCCACTGCTATGAAGCATTTCACTGTGCTTGGCATCTAGAAAATATTCACAAACTCTCAACATGTGACTTATCACCTCAGATATGTCTTCGCTTATCTAGTTTTTTCTCAGACAGATCGTTTTATGTGGAGGTGATCGGAGTATCGTTCGATATCATATGTGAGGTTCACCACGCAAAAATATAATTATGTTGATGCTCCTCATGTTGGTGATGTCACACTTCCTAACTCTTCGACATAATCGAAATACCTTAGAAAAGTTGACGACTTTTAGTGACAGTTGTAGAATGACATAAGAAGACATTATATTGACGTTAGTTTTCGTCACTTTATTTCACGGTTTCTCTAGCCAAAATACGACATACAAATTGCATCATATTCAGTGACGTCATATTAACGGATGTGTCTCAGTGACGTCTCTACAGATGTGATGTTGGTTATTGATTTTTTTTTAATTTTCAACATCCAGATCTTCTCCAATTTCATCGAAAGAAAGAAGAAACACTGTGAAATCGAAAACAATGAATCAATATATTATGTTCCACCTTAGTCTGAAATATCAAAAATAATGAACCACCTTTGTCAGAAATCCAACTCGAAAACGTGAGAATCATATTTCATATTCATGATTTCTATATTTATCCACCACTACCAATGAAACCTTCCATTATTTACTACTTTTAGAGACGTAGACTGTGTTTTTACTGCCAAAGTAATTTTCGTAATTTGTGATTCACTAGCCAATGAAGTCATAGCCATCTCTGTTGTATTCAGTTGTTATCAACCCCAACACACTTTTCTGATCAGATATTCGCAGGAATCGCACTCGAATCTAGTAGAAACTTATCAATGTCGACTTGTCATATCAATGGGTCCATATTTCGGTTTTACAGAACTAGAATGATTGAAATCCATTGCTAGTGGTCGAAAAAAACTGATATAAACCTTGGTAGTAAAGAATATTATTATCACTGGACCTTATACCTCTCGGCTGAAGCCTCGGGATATAATGTTGGTCTCTGGGTAATAATGATATCCTTCACTGCCTCGGTGTATAAATAACTATTATATCTCCATATCGAAATTTTACATTTGTTCATATCTCTAATTGCACCTAGTAGTGATACGAATTGCCTGTACGTTTTCTCAATGATCCAATACATACTATCCTCAAAATATACATTATCAAAATGCCAAGTTCTTTGGAAAGTGTTGCTAAAATTTTTCTTGTGATTTTTCGACACCAATAATATGCTGAAAATATTCAGTCCCCTATAAGTCAAAAAATTTCCTATTTCAGACAGAATCTGATGAATATGTTTCATTATACTCTTCTATGTTTGCTCTCAGAACTAAGTATTATCAGATGGAACTCTTTTAAAATATACAAGAGTATATATTTCCCGGTGGCTTGGAGAACGAAGTATTAGAGTAGGTCCAAATTCCCAATACTCACATCTTTGATTCTCAATTATTAATCTATCCTGAACAACACCCAGAACAAGGCCGTTTCCACAGGGATTTCTTTGTATAGTGAACAACGGTTTATACCTTTCACTTCATCAACAATTCTGATGATGAAAACTACGTATTATGTGTTTTTCCTCTAGCAATAGTGGCTTTTGTAGGTAAAAATTCAGATCTATGATATTTTCAGAATCTTCACATGCATATTTCTTGAATGACAAGAAGAAGCAGAATGTTCGATTATTATTTTCATGCCAAAATGAATTTCATTTGATAAATAACATCATATATGGTCTGGTGTATGTATCAATTAATATTCCCCATCAATTATTGTTATCTGAATATGAAGTCCTGGATTTACACAGTGTGTAATTCATTTGATAGCTGAAAACATAGAATATGGTTCCTTAGCTCATTGTAAGATGAATAGTTCATATGAACACATTACCTCTCAACCTCTCAACTCAGATTATAGGGTGTCAACAATTTATTTTCTCTTTATTGATTGAAGAAACTTTCGCAATGTGAAAATACTGTCAAGTTTATGAATACTTGTTAAAATAAGACCGCAACGTAATCGATCAAGCTAATATTTCAAATACAAAATAGGGCATTAGCCTATTAGTTCAAAATAATTTCGTTATGTTACAAATTCATGACATTTTTTTTTTTATTTTTTCACGCGAAAACAGTTCTTCGGAAGAAAAAAATCTAAATATAATCTAAAAATGTTTTTATCCTCGAAAACATCAAGGACGCACAATATTTTTTTCAAGGATACATCCCTTACGTACGACGCTGGTGAAGTTATTGAAAAATCTTCTGCATCGAAGAATGCATATTGATGCTCAGTAGGTGCATGTGAAATTTCATAAAAATATCTAGAACGGTATAGAAGTCATAATAGGAAAACAATGTTTTTTCCCAACATTTTAACACTCATGGTACAAATAACTAGCAACATTATGAATGATACTAGAAACAAATTGTCCAGTATCCATCTATTTGATATGGACATGGTTGATTCACATCCAGCATCTAATTCACCCTGTTAGTTGGTGTCTGGAGTCTGGATCGCGAAGACACCACCAGTATTTCTCCGAGTCTATCGAGACAACTCTCCCATTTTTCCAATTTACTGCCCCTCATAAATAGCTCGCGAGCACTGGTTTTGAAGGAATCGTTTATTCATGAAACCACGAGACGCCATACTCGAGCGATTCCTGGACTTCTCCGGTGTTTCTGAATTCAAAACGATTGAGAAAACAAGTGCCACTCCGGGCGGAAAATACCCTGCCGTCTGGAATCCAATTGATCGCCATTCACGGGGAGTCGGTTGCAATACCTCACCTCACCTTTGTTGTGAACGTTCGTGGATGCAGTTGACATAAAATTGGTCAAATAACATCTGAAGACCACAGGGGAAAAAGGGGGAGTATCACAAAGAGTAGGTTTCGAGAAAAACGCATTTTAAAGTTAAAAATCTCCTTATACTTTTTGAAAGTTAGAGGAAACTGGAATCAAACCACCTGGATTCATTTGATGGAGTAAAATGAGGAATAGAGTTAAACAACTAGAAATAAATCATATTTGAATGAAAAAATCATCAAAAACAAAAAATAAGTCCGAAGATTCGGGGAAAAAATGGAGAATGTCCAAGAAATTGTCAAAAAATTGGATTGTTTACTCGCAAATATCTGCTCTGATACATTCCTCCATTCTTGCCTGACTACCTGATGAGCGGTATGTTGACATATAGAACACCAACTCCCACCAAATTTCCCTTGGTTCTCACGATGTTCTCTTAACATTACAGGATATCCCTCTTCGTGGGAAACAGTACATAAAAATGAACTAGCATCTCCATGATTTGATCATTTTCTATCAATTCCACGCGAAATGAGTAGGAATCATCATGTAGCAATATCTTTATTACATTTCCATCACTCAGGCGTCGACTCAGGGGCTCACAACTTGTGATTACGGAAATGGTGAACCTGAGGTACCCTAGCCGGATATTCACCATACTCCATTTTGTCTTGGGTGATACCCTCTTCTCTCTTCGTTTTTCAATATATCTATTAGCCTATCTTGGCCAATTCCTCTTTTCCTCCCCTTCAAGCCCAACTTCACCATCAAGTGGTGTGGGTAGGACAGACCGCGGCCGCTCGACGGATGAAGCATTTTGGGACCATCTTTGCTATCTCCAGGCCAGATGGGACAGTTTGTGGACATCTGTGGCAGGGATGGGGCGATTTGCTGATGTCTGTCTAGGTGGCCGAGGACAGGTCAACGAGGCTCTGGCAACCTAATCCAAGCTGTGGGAACCCGTGTTGATGGATGAATGGCACCGAGGTCTGGTGTCGCTAACGGGACCTCTGGGAAACAGGGCGACATCTCAGAGTGAGTATCCCTAGCCCTGTGCAGGGGGCGCCACAGGGCTGAACCAACCCTTTCCCCTATCACTCGTAGGAGAAGGAAACCTTTTGGCCTTCTTCGTAGACGAGAACAGGGATCGAAAGAGTAATCTTCAGGAACCAGAACAACAATGGGCCACTAGGCCTGAGTGTCGTCGGGGTGGAATGTTTAGTGGATATACCTGGAGTCAGGGGACTCCCACACTATTATATGGGGGATTGGACCCATATGGTGTCTATAAAGGATTTCAACCACCTCGATGAAGAAAATAAAATCACTCAGGTGTACTCGACAAGGCCAGTCAGCACAACCTATTGTCGTCAACCTCAAAATATGTTGGACAACTCTCTACCAAACCTCGTTTATACATGCAATTTTTTGCCAAACAGAGTATAGGTATTCCCAAAAACATCGAACAATGTCCAAAAGTTGAAGAAGAAACCAATACTTACTTATCTTCCCCCTATCGTCCCTGGCTAGCCGCGATTTTCCCCGATAGAAGATGGCCGTATCCGTTTTCTTACTCACCTTTCGTTTGCCTGAGAGTTCACTTTGACCTTTTGACAGTGTGAAAACAACCTGTCAAAATCACAATGGAATCTGCTTTCAAGCAAGCAATAAGCGTGAACGTCCCTTTCTTCACAATTTTTGGAGTGAACATCCCGCGTTTTTTTTATGTGGACGTATTATTTTCGAACGAGCATGAATTAGCTGACTATGCTGCGCTATTGCTATAGACTTCTGTTTATACTGAAATATAGTGGTTAGGCTATCAGATGACGCTGGCATGTCCATTTCCACTATATTGTGACATTTCCCTTTTTCTTCTGTGGTATTCATCTGTATTTTGTATATACATGGTGTTTCAAAAGAAGGTGACCCCCTTGCTAGGTTAGATGGAACACGGCAAGATAAGTCGGGTCTTTTCAGTAAAAACATGTCGTAACTACAATGGTGTTGAAAACAATATATCTCTACACGTCTGGATATTTGGTAACATTGGTATGAAATATTGTATTGATGACTTATCGATTGAACTATGAATCACAAGAATATACAGGGTGTTTCCCAACTACGGTTCCTAACTGCAGGGGGTGATTTGTTAGGTCATTTTGAGAAGAAAAGTTCCTATGAACATAATATGTATGGAGTTGCTTCGTTTCTGAGATACAGGTCGTTGAAATTAAAAAAAAAAACGGTAATTATAAAATATCATGAATATCCTGGAACCGATTTGGTTGAAATTCGGTACTTTTATTTGTCAAATTTCCTAAAATTTCAGCATATCAAGTGTCAATCATATTTTGGGCGGAAATAATGAAAAACCCATTTCTACAATGCAGGTATTCATGATATGCAGTACAGTGGCTCTAATTTTTTTTCTCGAAAACGGAGCTGGATATGAAGAAAATACAAGAGACCAAAAATTTGTCTTTGTATTTTGAGTTGCCTAATCTGAAAGAGATAAAAATTTTCCAGAAAAAGTACTTTTTGTTTCAATATTGTGGGTTGTGGTGCCCACTGAGACGCCACTGGCCGCAATAACTCCAATATAAATAGGGTTAAATGAGCTCCTTATTAGTTCAAATAAAAGTACAAAATTTCAACCACTGGATGGAATCTGAGAGCATCAGCATATCGGTGTGGGTGCTGAAATCCATAATGTGGTGATATTATTCTTGAACCAGGCCATATCTCAGCTTTGTAGATCATGAGAATTTGTTGTAGTCTAAAGTAGATCTGAGTGGAAACCTGGAAACTACTATTCATTTCATACTATACCATCACAGTAGACGATTTCAAAGACACCTCAAGTGATTATTTCAATAGCAATTCGATAATGAAGTCCAACCCCATTGGATCAAACCGAGTGAATTCAGTTGATAATGATGATAAACACGCTCGAGATAGTACGCCTGATCAACCACAAATTCCCTATTCGGCAAACATAAGCAGATGTGAAGTTTATTGAACCGGAGTGTCGATGATAAACATCTTCCGCAACGTTGAGACGATCAAAATGGAGTTTCATTAGGGGAACGAGAGAACATGTTTTGTGACATATGAAATTCCATCTGATTCGCTTCCTTACATTGAAGCATTCCGTAGGCATAGTCATAGATCTATAATGAAAAACAATACCATTCCAAAGAGACTGCAAGTACAACAGAGCACACAAAATTTATCGGCGTATACATTTTGAACATAATTTAGATTTGGAAAAACATATTAGTGAAACCAGTACTGAATTGCCATGTATGTTTGGCATCCTGTTCTGGGGAGGAAGTACCCTGGCAGAGAGTATTTTCAAGTTACAAGAAAATATTAAGGATTTTGCTACGCCTCAACTACAAGGAATCATGAGGAGGTAAATTCAAAATTCCGAAAATATGACCAGGTTTCAAGAAAAAACTTTCCACCAACGTAAGTCCTCAAAATCATAACTTTTGAGATACAGTGTGATAAAATTTTGAGAAGAAAAAACAGTTTTTTAATGATAACTGGAATAATAGTGTAGTCATCTTTATGAAATTTCTTACATATCTTTCATGCATCAAGGTGCATTTTTTTATGTATACAAATTTTCCTTTTCTCTACCAGTGGCGCAGTTAGGGAAATATGATTATTTTATACTTGAAGGTGAGCAACGAAGAAGAATTTCCAAATTTAATGAGATGCTATGAGAAGTCATTTCCTCTTCTACAAAAAAGATCTTCTTGTTTCTACCCGATAGGAAGCTCAGTTTTCGAGAAAAAACGAAAAAACGAGATCAAACTTCAAATTTTGATGTAAATGCTAAGCTTGAGTACTCTATTCAGGATAGCTATCACTGGATAACCACAAGATGTAACATTTTGAAATTTTTGCACCATTTTAGGCACATAGCAGAATGAATTTCGCTATCAGGAAAAGTTATACAGGGTGGACAAAAAATCTATGTATATGTTCAACTTTGATACCCTGTATCTCAAAAGTTTACGACAGATTTATTGTTGAAATGATTCCAAGAATCACCCCGTTGAATATCAGCATGTCATTAAGGATCATCCTGTATATTCATGAGTGCTCAATGTTTCTATTTGAAAATAAATATAAATTTTAATTTCATATAAGATACAGCATAGTTTGAACAGACAAATCGATAACACCAACTATAATATACCGATCTACAGACTGTCATCAACAGAAAAGACTCCATCAGAGTATGCATGTATCTGGTTTATCAATAAATTGCCATAAAAAAGTCAAACAAGAAGTGAACATAAAAGTATTCAAGATTGATGCTTATAATCAATATGATATTCTGTAAAACAATATTCGGGGGAACTTGCAATTGAAACTTGAAAGTTCCTTCATTGATTTAATCAATAATTGGACCTGGCACTATTTTCTTCAATGATGGTAACTGTGATTATATACGTTTTTGATTCAATGTCTCTGTGATTGTTATTCACGAAGATATAGCCCTGCTCTATTCTATAGTGTTTTTGAGGATCACATAAAAAATGTTTACGAACATCAAGTTAATACCAAAGATGATTGAGTTCAAGTTAATGACCTGTATACCCAGAGGTTACTTTGTATTTCCATCAACGGTCTATCTGTCATATATCCAATGGTTCAATCTTCAGAATAAAGAAAATTGCATCCGAATAGGTAGAATTTTCGAGAAAATATTCAATGTTTAATTCAGAGCAGAAATGTGCTTGATGCGTTTCGATTGATCAGCAGTTTATTTGTTGATTAATCAACAATGCTTGCATGATATCTCAATGAATTCATGATTCAATCTGCAAATATGTAAAAAGCATGAATACAATCAATCCGATATCATTCCACAAAATAACGATCGATAGCTCTATAGGGATCAATTTACGATGCGACTCGTGATTTGAAACCATCCCACCAATCCACTGACACTAATTCCAAAACAGCAATGGATGCGATATAATCATTGCCTCAAATGATTTACTCACATTATCAAAACGGGAAATGGGTCCGTCCCTAATAGAACAAAATTAGTAATAGCATCAGCTAGTCCAATTTGGCATTAGAGATAATAAAACGATTCATCGAAATTGGAATCTAGCTCTGTTCGCTCGATCCAGTTTAGTTGAAAACTAACTCCGAGCGGAATATAGGTGCAGTGGGACACAGTGCATTTTGTTAACTCAATCTGAATAATTATCACGGGTGGCTGTCTGGAATTGCACAATGAGAAAATAACATGTTTGTACAGGAAATACATAATGAAATTCGTGTTTGACGATGGAGCTGGTTGGAAATGATTACGTCTCTACTACCCTACAGTGTCATTTAGGGCAACAGGCTGTGTGACTGAGCTATTATCAGTAAAGCATCTATATTTGTTTCGTAATGTTGGAATGTTAGAATTTGAGAATATATGACAACAGTATGTAGAAATTGGTTTTTTGCAGATATCACTGACTGATGGAAGGAAAAGTAATACTACTCAATGATAAATACTGATCAATCGATGAGAAAATCACAGCTATCATTAGGGATGCGAAAATGACTATAGGAAAGCTCTCTCTTGGAGCCACTGCGAAAAGATTTCATTTGCATGAATGATCTACTGTACCTGCTAATTCCTCAAGAACTAATCCTCTCTGCTCAGGAATTTCATCAATAAATATGAGAATACAACTGCTTCAATATGCATGTTGAGAATCAATGTATAACTTTGAGTTATAGGAACTATGTAGGTCTTCACTGATTGATTTCTAGAAAATAAGATTCACTTTTGTCGCGACGAAACACGGTTCTGATGAATTGTCTTCCTGATACAATACGCTTTTGATGAAACACAGCTTCGTCGGAATACGATACTGATAATACCATTCTGCTGGAATACGGTTAGGATAAATAAAAACGGTATATTGTTTTACGTTTCTATATAGAATACATTTCTTACTGCTGTGTTGAATCACGTCTTCGTTAAAATACAATTCTGATCAGTTATTACATACTGTTCAAATATATGATTTCGATGAAAATCGCCCAGTCGAATTATTATATGCAGTCGATAAGTCAAATTATTGTAAGGTTAATTCATTGTAGGAGGTCAGGTAGCCGCGTGCTTGAAGCGTTAGTATTCCATCGCGTTCGCTTGCCGATTGTAGGTTCAAATCCTCGATTGCAGAAATTTTTCTGAGAGTCTAAGAAAGTCTTTGGGATCACACGTCAGAAGGTAAGGACCCGTCATTCCTTGCTCGCACAAATCTATTGAAGACCTCTGAGGGTTGCTCGTAAGGGGGAGGATAGGAACAATTTTAGAACAATATTCTGAAGTTTCATCGTTCGTGGAATTTGTTTTATATGTCATATTAGTCTATTCAGTGATTTGATTGACTCTTGAGCAAGTAAGCAAGCAACTCTTGCGAAATAAAGACATTTTGGCCATTTCCTAACATTCACAAATCAACCAACTCACATTCATTTAATATTTGAATTCACGACTAGCGACAATAGCAGTCTGGCAGTGACGTCATTTGTGATACGGGACGCCAAGTTAGCTGGTTTATCATGAATACGGCAGAAGTTTATCGAGTTGCTTTGAGCCAACAAAAACGAATAGGTAAATGCGATCAAAATTATTGGAAATAGTAGCAGTGAGTGAGGACTTTCGTACATAAAGTTGAGAGTTGTGCTGTGACTGGAAAACACGATGGTCGTCTCGGAGTTGAAAGTTTTCTTGTTGTGTCTCGAGAGAAGAGAGAAACAAGTTGGAATCGGAAACACGATTATAGCTGCTGGATCTGGAATAGTTTGCATCGGACACGACAGAATTAGTGGGATCAGATGGCGCATACGGAAATTGTAGATTACTGTACCATATTACACAATGTGGCTATGTAACCAGCAAGCGTATACTTGTTCGTCGCAAACACGCCGCATTCTACCTATTTCAGAATTGAAATCGTCTATTTAGGTGAATTTACTCGACGCTATGAATTTGCTTCGCCATCATCATCACAAGACTGGGAACGGTTATATTCAAATCGTAAAATTTAGCCATACTCAAAGTGATCCAATATATTCGGTCGACCACACTTAATGTAAAAATTAATCAATCAACAGTAACCGATCAGACTGCTGTACCTCAAATACACGATGGACGTAGAAATTGTGAAAAATACAAGAGGAACAAACCTCATAAAGTCACAATAAATAATACTATTTGAACAAAAAGAACTTATTCATTCAAAGTTCAACCTCATCAGGGCAAGATTTTTCTGGCTATCCACTGTTCAATTGATTATTTTTTATATAAAGTATGGTAGACCGACATTGAGTATTTTTATTTTCATTGACAGTTATATTTATTTGGAACGATGTAATGACAATTTAAACTTAGTTCGGTTTGCAATTATATTGTTAGTGGATATCTTGCCGTAACTATGTAGAGTTGTCACAGAAGTACATATGCACATTGCTTCAATCAAACTTATAGATTAGTTTCGAGCAAACTTACCTAGTTCATGCATTGAGAAGATATGTGTGAGTAGACGTTGTAATATGGTCAGCAGTAGCATCAGGACTGTCATTTCAATACGGCACATCTGTTGGACATATTATAGACAAATTGTGCATGGATATCATCTTGATGTTCTTGTATTCTCACACGTTAGCCTAATTGGCACCTGACCAGCCACTGAATTAATGCTTTTCGATGATATCATGAATCAATTTGTTGCTCATATGATCAAAGAGGATCAAGTCTTTATATAAGGGTATGTAGATGGAACAGGTGAGGTAGGTAAAAGATGTGATTTGAGTGGAAAAACGGGTAGTTTTGCTCCATTCAACCCTCTGGTCATTATTATTGAATAGATCATCTGCTTAGACATTCCCTGTTGTTGACATTATATGTAGAACTTGCTGAACAGAGTGAGACCCATTTTTGTATTCTATCGAATCGATGAATCGATGAATTTATTTGGACCAGGTGTCAGCCCTAATAGCAAATACACCGCCAGAGCCAGGTATGGGAAAAATTAGTAGAAAATGTTAGATTTGTGTGCATATCAACAATTATAATAGCCATCATTAATTTTTTTGCATACACCACAGTGTTTGGCTCGCTAATCAATGGAAGCTGAACAATATCGTTGTGTGAGACAAAATAGTTCTGCTGGCCGTGATTATTCGGAAACAAGTTATCCAATCAATCAGGTTCCGAGAATGAATGAAATACAGATCAAGCAAGTATGTGAATCTTGAAAGATTTCCTGATCCAAACAAAAATACTCAACTTCAATATGGTGTATTTATATTTCCAGCATGGGTATGAAATGCCAAATCTGCCGAAATCAGGAACAAATCAGGTCTGCGTCCCACCCCAACTAACCAACCATAACAATTTTTATTCATGTTGACCTAGTACATTATTTTCAGTTTCAAGGAGTTAAAGTCCCACTCAACCTCCTATAGGGACTAAAAGTATTGCATAGCAACATACCTATGTTTGTCCCAGTAATAGAAACACTAATTCATGAGCTAATTTTGGTATCAAAATGGACCACTTTTGTGTCGGTTGCAGAAATTAGAAATTGAATGCTTCTGATTCTAGATCAATCATCGATTGCTGAGTGTTACGATGTCAACAGCCCCAGTAAATATGGTCATACAGATTTCGGGGAAAAAAGTGTTACTTCAAATCACCAGGGGTTTACAATGTACTTTAAATCCCTAAGGATCCCTGAAGTGCATGAACTCTCAAAAGACGAATTTCTTCAAAGCAAGATCTTTAGATTCATGAGATCATCATCATTTATGCTCCTCCTGGAGGAAGCTTGAAGCACGCTTATGACAAAAACAAACCTACTTTTGAAAGGCCATCAATTTCGATATGGCCGCGAAAGACCAATAAAATTTTCATTCGAGGCCCTTGTTGTTTTCGTTTCCACGAGAAAACATAAAAACTGGAAATGTCTTGGATAAATATATTATCAACTCCATAAAATGAAACGTAAAATATTTTTTTGATGACGTACTCAGACTGATCAATCTTTCAAAAATAATATGATCTGCAACGTCTGAATGATCTTTTTATGCAGCAAATATCTCAGTTATGCTGCTTGGGAAGAAAATTTAAAAAATCACACTGTGTCAAACCCATACATGATCTGTGAGCCGTTGTGTCAAAGTCAACTTCTGTCAAACTACCGCTGAAAACTCACCCCCAAGTTCAATTTTCCAGATTGAACCCTTTATACTTTTTTTTTATTCGTGACGTGCAATCTTAAGTCTTCAACAAAACGATGTATCACAACTCCCAAAATCACAAAACCCCAAGGAAACAGTATCAAGTGTATGTAGATCAATATATTTGTTATGATTTTTTTACAGTTGTCCGAGCACGCTTCTCCAAGTCAGTTTGTAGTACATTCAACTAAGAAAATGCCTTTTTTCTATACAAGCCTGCGTGATTCACCCTATACCCGCACGCAAGTTTGGGAAGTGTCATTTTTCCGCAGTAGTACGGGAAAAGTTTTCCCACACTAGTGCGGATTTTTTTTTTCTATAATATTCTCGCAGAATATAAGTGGTGTGTGACACGATATAAAAATTTTAGTTTTTTGTTGCAGTATTCAGTAAGTTTGTACAAAATCATCCATCAAATTGCACTACTTATTGTGAAAATAAAGAGATATTGAAAAATAATAATTGACTGTTATATAAATACCCTTGTAGCCATTAATTGATCTGATGTGGAAAACAATTGTTGTCATGTCAATAAAAACACAAATGAGTTAGGGTAATTCTCAGAGTGATAGACAGAGCATTACTGTCATTTTCGATTCAGTAGAATTGTGATGAAAAACTTCCAGCTACAGATGCGATACAGATGAGTTATTGTCAACGGAATATTGAGAAAGGTATGAGAAGCACTACACGGGATTTATTGAATGGTGCAATAGTGAAAAATTGAAAACATCAAATGAAGAAGAGACATTTCTGACTCATTTCCTAGAAATGTCTGAAACCTAGAGGCCAAACACCATGGGCAGGCTGGATACCGCAATGAGCTTACCTACATAATGTTTCAAACGGTACACACATCAATAGATATATCACTATGTAGTTATTGGAAGAAAATATATCACTATTGTTAGTTGTTTCTAATTGCAGGAATAATTGATTGAACGAATCAATCAATTTCCTACGCTTGTAGAAAGAATATTGTTCCTTATTCATGCGGAAAGTGTCTTTCCCGCACTCGACTGCTTCGCGGCGTTCGGGTCAACGGCAGTCGCTTGCGGGAAAGTATCACTTTCCGCACTTGTTAGGAAAATGCCTTTTACGTTCACTCCGTATGAGTATTCTGTCGATTGGAAATCAGTCAGAGTATCAAGTGTGATATAACATTGGAGTTAGAATTGATTGCACTTCACAAATCAATAAAAATTCATGCACTGTAAAAATCCTTATTGAGTTGATTTATACTCCAGGTTCACACAACTCTGTGTCAATCCAGTTGACACCGGATTGTGTGAGCATTTTGTAGCTACCCTCTGAATAATACTGACACAAAATGTCTCAGGAGTATGAAAAATGTTCGACAAATCATGTACACAATTTTGACTGAAATTCAACAGAATTCGAGATCTTGATGACACCACTTATGCATTATAATTTGGACCAAAAGTATCACTCAATATGATTTTTTAACTTCTACCTGGGGTAGTTTGACTTGAGTTGAATTCGTCACATCGGTCAAATCTACTTTCTGTGAAAGAATTCTGGAATTGGGTTGAGAAGGAGGAGTAGACTTGCCAACCAACCCCTACACTCCTCCTGGAGTTGTCCTTATGTCATTCTCTGTTTGATACCATTTCCTACGTCTGGTTTGTCTGTTTTCGTCCGTTCTCCAGGCAAATTCGATCTTTTGGATCACCCTGCCTAGCGTGGTGTTGAGCTCAGGCTAACGGATTCCAGATCTTATGTGCATATCTTTATATGAAGGAGAGTGCAAATTCTCTACTTCAGAAGATTTTGTTCACAAATTCTTATCGTGTGTGTTCAATAGATATAATGTTCGTCGTGGCATATAGCCAGGAAAGTAGTTGTTTTCTGTTGAATGAACCGGGCAAGTATCAATATTTTCATCACATGATGAATGCGAATTCTCGAGCACCACGATGTAGGTCAGCACTCTGAACATGGGTATCTTGAGGCACATTATTATCAATCGCTTAAAGAAAATGAGGAAAACGGGTATCGAGCAGTTATAACCGCCATATAAAACTGCTATCATATCTCTATAAATTTGAAATTCATTCGTGATCTGAATCCGAACGTGAATTGAAAGCGGAAAACCGCGGAGAAATATTTCAAATTACATTTCATGATGGAAAGAGTTATAAGTTTGGAAGTTGTGATAGCCTAGAATCTAGAATATTATTTAATACATCGACGATATGGTAGCGTCTGGTCGGAATGACCGGCAGAATCCAATTTAATTTCCACTATCTGACTGGCAATGAACAAGAAGCGAATAACGTACAATGACTTTTCGAATGGGAAAGCGAGAAAATTGGTTCAGTTGTGGTTGAAACGGTCTAATTCTTGCAGAGAAGATAACTGACACGGAGTTGATTCAATTGGGAACGAAAATGTTCTGTTTTATTTCACTATATATGTTTGAACGAGCATTAGGACTGTTCTATTTCGGTACATTCCACCCTAGAATGATTCAAATTGGGATGCAAAGAATCACTTAGTAGGTTATCCATACCAAATTGAGTTCAGGTAATCTCGAAATTCTGAAAAATTAGGAACTTAAATACCCATAAATTCGTTTCCTTCATCAGACTTGAGACTTGCAGCAAAGTTGGTGAGGATGAAAGTGACTCTTTTGTTTTAACTTCCTCCGAGACAACAACAAAAAATAGAACACAGCACTACAGAACTGAAAGTATCACATTCAGTGCCACGTCTCATGTCAATGTTTATCAAAAACAATATCTAGGGTGAATGAATTATAGGCATATGGAATTTCCTTGGCTCATTCCTGTCTATTTTCCTAATTGAAGTTTTTATTTTCCACTTGTCCACTACTGCTTCATGATAACTCAACAACGGTTGCTATTAACAGACCCATAACGCCCTAGGGCGTTATGGAGGGCATTATGAATCACAACGCACTCTACTAGTTTCACTGTAGTTCAATAAATTAATTACTCAGAAAAGTTTCATCTATAAGTGTACACAAAAAAGGGAGTAGATATTTTCTCTCAAATGAAATTTTCACTTTTCGAAATGTTCCTGAAGACTTGTTCTCTCCTCAATGTGCATTCGGTTTCGTTCGGAAACGGAATGTGTTATCATTGTAGCAATTTTGTTCCGCGAGGAGATACTTTTTCCAATAATGATCTTTGCTACAACTCTTCCATTTCCCATCAGTGTTTCAAAGAAAACACCACACTGAACAAGAAGCGGTGACGACGTTTGGCGTAAACAATGTCCAGTATAACCTTTCGGGTTTTCTAAATTAAAGTATCTCGCTATGATAAAAGGACCACTTCCTATAGTAATTCTACCTACAGGTTAATCAATGCATTCATTATTTCTGTAGGTTGAAAAAAACCTACGTTGTTTACATCCTTTTGTTCGTGATGCAATGTAGCTGCAGCTTTGTCTCTACTGCATGTCGAATGATCAGAGTCACTTTGATGACACCTCGTTGCTACATCTCAGTAACTACACATTGCTCTTTTCAAAGAGCATACTAGAGCTGTTTTTGAATATTTGTTGAATGTTTCGACAAGACGGGGCAATTCAAAGAAGGCATCGAACATCAAATTTCAAGTTAATTTTCGATGTAGAAGGTGAGGTCAGGTCTGTAGCGTAGTCAGAAGTAACATAGCTGTAATAATCACAGTCCTTCACATCATTTTATCCATTGCATTTGTTGATGACGCCAAGGATGAATGAATTGTATCACTTTGATGTATCACCTATAATGAAACAAAGCTCTGAAGCAACAACTGACATTATAGAATAATGCAATTTGCAAATGTTCCATAAGAGTGTGATAGAACCGGGTTCTTCTGCTAATCTTTCGTCATAGAGCTGAGACGATTGGACGGCGCTATGCAGAAAGCAACCAATTCACAATATATCAGATATTGGGCTGGGTGTGTATTTTGCTAATTGAATACACGTTCAGTATTCTGTAAAATCCTTCCAAGCCTCAATCAATTGAATACCCATAAAACTATGAATATATACTCATACTGCTATTGCTCTGATTTCCCGCTTTGAAAAATGCAGAAATCTATCTACCAACTTGGTATTAGTATCAAACTTATATTTTAACTCAAATAACTCGCTCTGGAAAATGCAGAAACCCAATTAACAATCTACAAAAAGTCGCCATTTTGACCATTATTTTATATCTGAAATATAAAAATATGAATCAGATAGGAATTAAACGACCTATCTCGATACCGAAAGTCGAATAAAGTACAGGGCTTCAATAATGATCAAGTGATACGTGACCATTTTCGATGCAGCGACTTTGTTCCGTCCATAGTAATCTGTCACGTGGTTTTCAATCATGGTTGAAGACCCGAGTATCTGAACGTCCTACAGATTTTTCTATATTGATAAAGACATCAGAGCTAACTATCTCAGTTTGTCTCTATTGAGGTTCGGTAGCTTTCTGCATAACGCTGCCAATTGTGGCCAACTGACATGGTGTGGATATACTGGAAATGAGTCTAGAACAATTTGACTGGCCTGTCCACCGAGTATATATTTAATAATCAGCAGGATGGAGAATCTATGAAAATATCCCATTGCGACAATGAATGGTGAATGATAAAATTCATTTGATCAGAGAAATTTTGAAAAAACCACTATTCAATAACAATAACAATACCACTTGAATGGTACATGCCGCAAACGTAACGAAGCAGTATTGATTTCATCTACTTACCAATAAACTTGAAAGACAACTTCGAGACTCCTCTTTCTTGATCCTCCCACTCCTCTTCGAGTAAGGTCTACTTCAGATGATTGAAAAATGAATATGTAATTGATTATCTTTTTTAATCATTAGTTCATTATTCTGTTCACTGAAGTTCTGGACTCAAGCTACAATAGTCTCGATGGCACTCAGTTCATTCGGATATCTACTTCAGACTTAAAAAAGCGATCAATGTATAATGAGTTTTCTTGGCTTTCCACAAAATTAAATTGCCACTCCTTTTTATAGTTTTCAATTATTACTTCTTCGTATAAAATAGCGAGAAAACTGGTTTGGTCTGATGAGATCGATTTCCCTAATGTAATTTGCTCAAGGCAGAAAAATAATCTGTTTAATCGACCTACTGATACCATTAGACTATGTAACTATTAGAACGTAGTGGCGATGGTGATAAGAAATGGTAATTCTGATTCTGCTTGGAATAAAATGAAATTGAGACTAATCTAGACCGCCAATTCTATAAGTTAAAGGTGCGCCACTAAGGAGATCGAACTGAAGAAACTGATTCATGCCCATTTATGATCTGTCATGTTGAACTCATGAACTCCAGGAACACAGACGTATCGAAAGAAAAATAGGAGGTTGTTGAACCATACACAAAGTAGTGAAAAATGAATAGAATATGCAGTCTCATAGCTTTCAATACTCAGTTTCTAGACCTCTATTTGAGAAACGACGAATTGGCATGTAGTTTAGATGTTTTGGACTTGCTTGGAAGCATCAGGACGCTCTCTGGTATGAAATAACCAGAACATATTATTCCTGAGTGGCTAAGATCCAATGGTCTCCTGATAGCCTCAAACCATTTATTCCTCTCATCCTTAGGAATTCCAGAGTAATTACTGAATAAGTTAAACTTCGATACAAAATAGATGAGCAGGTATAGCACCTCACACCTAAACTCAAATTCTTCACAGCTGAATGATTATACAAAACATGCAAGATTCTATTTGATTCAAATACTTGATCAAAATTATAAATTACCAACAAATCTCCAATGAAAAAAGTGCGTTTAGTATTATTCATCATGGAATTCTCACAGCAAAGAACAAGACGTTCATATTTCCTAGGATTGGCAAACCTAAAACGGAAAAATTAATATCACCACTTAATTTTGATATTATATTTTCATTAAGCCAACCACTGACATATATAAAACACTGAAGACGACGCCTTTTCCACCTTGGCGCCGCCTATGAACAAAATGGATACTATAGGTTGATTTCGATACCACGTCAAAGCTATGAACAACAGCTTGGGGGTTCTTGCGTATTGAGCAGAAACGTTTTCAGGCGAGCAACTGACCCTACATTTTCGGTTTGCTACCATATGAATATTAGCAGTATAGATACAGTAATAAGTCGAACAATATCAAAGCAGGGTTATCAATATCGGAGGTTAGAATGTTGAAATATATTAAAACCAACGTGAGTTACATATTGCTGTGGGTGCCTGGACATAAGAGGTTGGAGTGCAACCAGAAAGCCGACATCCTTGCTAAACAGGGAACCGATCTCTGTTTATAGAACCAGAACCATACTTTGGTGTCTCCGCAAGTGCGGCCAAAACAACTATCTCGGACTGAGTTGAGGGGAAGCTTCACTAACATGGAACCTAACCTAACATACGTATTGCTTTTGTTTTTTCTGAATATTGATTATCGGACCTAGATCTCCCCCTCAGGGATGAATCTCAATTACGCCACTGGATTAAATATGTTGTACTTCTGATCAGTGGCGGCTCGTGACTTTCATGACAGAGGAGGCTGAATGATGAGATTTATTGTGAAAAACAACTCTCTACTCACCCAAATCAATAGCTTCAATGACATTCTGTTCACCAGTTAACCTGAATTTAATATTTGAAGAGATGTGTTCCTGTGATTTGCAGTGTCTATCCAATCCGCGAGGCAAATTTTTCAAATCATTATATCCTAATCGTCCCCAACATGATGATTTATCGGTTGAAAATAATACGCAGTACCAACAAAATAGCTTATTCCTTACCTCAGATCCCGTCAGCCAGATATATTTTTTATAATTATCAGAATTGAATGAACGATTTTGTTTGTTACCTGTTACAATCAGATTTTTTAATGTCGGTGTCGGACGTTTGTTTTTCACAATCAATTTATCTTCATAGGACAAGGCACTGAATGGGTTCACCAAAAAGTATTCCACTAAATCGCAATCGTTTTTAAGACACTCATTTTTCCGAAATTTATAGAGCCCCTAACCAATAACCTAACATAAACATAAACACTGCATTCGCGCTCGACTGTCCGCATTCCGCAATTCGCGTCGCGACACGACAACAAACACGTGCTATTCGGGGATTTACATGTGATTTACATTGCGCGATGCGCGCGTTGGTTGCGCAATGTCACGGAGTCTAGCCTCCTATAGATGTTGCCAAGTTGAATATTTTACGCGTGATTTACAGCTTCAACGTGTGATGCGTGGGCAAGCACTGTTGCCAATTCCAAAATATTTACCTAAAAACAGGAAATAAAATCAAGATCTATGTATTTTGGTGTCCTTTTAATGAGAAAGTATAGATTATATCAGTTTAAGGAAAATCTCTGAGGAGGCTCAGCCTCCTCTGCCTCCTCTGAGGAGCCGCCACTGCTTCTGATACCAACACAAATTCATATGTTTGAAAACGATTCATCATACATGAATAATTTCATTGTGTGCAAACCAACGCCTAGTTTGACAGGTCATTGGATTGCCTAATGTCCCACTTTTTTCCTGGAATAATTTCATGGAAATTATTATCGAGTGACGAGCGCAGGAGCCCTATGGTAATTCCATAAAGTTTGAAAGTCTATCTGGAAGTTTGGAGAGGTTTCAATACGATCAACAAATTTGATAGATGAGCGTCTACATAATTTATCATACTCTCTTTCTGTGGAAAGTTTTAATTCCAGGGCCTCCGTGTATCTATATACTCCCGATATTTTGGAGTCCCTTGTTGAAAAATTGAAGGGGATAGATCATAACGAGATGAAAGTTGGATCAATTTCAATGATAACACGAATACCTATCATACAGGGTGTCCCATTAGTCATGGATCAAAAGCTTTGGGGTTGTCAGGAATGAGGGAGGCATTGTCGAACAAATTAACCGTATATATGGATATGAAATGATTGTTGATGGTAAAAAATTTTAAAAAAATTCCATTTCTTCCTTAAATTTTTCATTATACAAATTTCATCCGCACCTTCACTGAGAAATACTTTTTATGACCTTTCTTGCTTCGTATCAATAATAAAAGGTTTTTTTCTGTGACGGGAAAAAAGTTTGGCATTTCATCTCTGTTGGCAGGTTATAAAATGTCACTTTTCATAAATTACTTTTTTCCGTGGGAAAAAAGTGAGTACTTTTTTCCCGGATATATATCATATATAATACTCTGTTAATGGCTTCTGATGTGCTATAGTTCCGAAAAATGAGTCGATAATACCGTCTCCGAGAAAGAACTGCAAGTCCTTTTATCTTCCATTCGACTTCGCGGTTTCGTATATCACTAAACAACTACTGAATTCGCAATTTTTTAAAATCAAATCACAGAATTGAACTGACAGAAGTGACATCAGATATTTGATTACTTCAAAAGAATGATAAAGATGTCTATAAAACGCAGGTGTCCCTACTGTTGAAAACTTGAAATTTCACTTCGATAATTTTCAGATATAATGTAATATCTTCTCAATATTGATTCGTCCTTCCTTCTGTCACAGAAAAAAATAGTGTATTTTCGCTACGCGTCGGGAGACAACACAACCTGGAGCTAAAATCTACTACTTTTTTCCCTTGTATGATAAATAACTATTTTTCTTGAGTTTTGATAAATGAAATGATTCAGTTGATTTTTTAATGCCGCTGGCAGATTTAAAACCTAAAGAAAAACATTGGGAATTCACATTCTCTATGTCATGGAAATATCAATTCTTTCTCGTTTTTTTCAACAGAAAACAACTACTTTTCTTGCTATGTACCACGACGAACATAACATTATATTTATGGAACAAACACGATGAGAATTTGGAATCAAAATCTTCGGAAGTTGAGAAATTGCATTCTTGATCAGATGAAACTATGTATATGCACATATATAATATCATTTCGTATATTCAGCAGAAAACAACTACTTCCCTATCAGATTCAGTTGACTATCAACACAAATCCCGAAATGGTATAAAATAAATAGGGTTGTTATTCAAAACAGCCTTTCTTTATTAATTTTTCCAAATGGGTCGCGTTTTCTGAAGAAATTGAATAACTTTCGAACCATCAACAATTGGATAAGCACGTATTGGTACGGTTAGTTTAATTGGAAATAAGTCCCACTACCACCCCACTTCTTTTTATCTATAGCTTATGGTACACACCTCTTAAAATACTGAATATGTTCATTTCCGGAGTCGATAAAACAATTTTAAATCACTAGGACAAGTCGATTTTGATTTGGCGGAGAACACAATCTTCTGTAACTATCATATCCTAGTTGAAGTTGAAACCTTGAAGCGGATTTTCAGAAGAAACACCCTGTATTTCATCGCATCCTCAAATTATCCTTGAAGAGCCGATTCCACCAATGCATCACACTTGAAGTCTAGCAGGAATGATAACAGATATATAGGGTGTTCAAAATATAATATTACTTCATTCAGAATCTCCAGGATCCATCCCAAACGGACGCCACTGGTAGCAGCAATAGAAAATCTCCTGCATCAAAAAATGCCTATTGGTGCTTAGTTGGTGCATGTCGAATTTCATGAAAATTCCTTGGACGGTATTGAAGTTATATTAAGATAACGAATTTTTTCCTATAATCTAAACACCCTATAGTTCGAAGGTTAAGAGGTTTAGGGCATATCTTCATTTAAATTTTTCTTCTTGAAATGAGCTAAGTTACTTCGGCTCCAAAATGTACAATGTACTCCCAGATGAACTCAAAAATGTAAATTTGAATTTGAATTGTTTTACTAAAATCTTCAAAAATTACCTTTTAACAAAAGCATTTTACTCAATTGGAGAATATCTCACGAACAATTTCAATGATTTGGTATTATCAAACTAGAACTGATCAAGTGAACAAGACCCAGGTTTTTTTTCAAATTATTTCAACATGTTGTACATGATTTCGATAGTCTTATATATTTGTATATTTTCCAGCTACATGTATAAGTGTGTATTGACCTTTATATGACTTGTGTAAGTACTCAAATGTATATTAACACCAATAAATTTATCTATATATCTATCTATCTATCTACACCCTGTATATCATGGCAGCCAAAATAATCGCACGTAGCAATTTGCCTTCAACACGCTATAGGAAGTCTATCGGATTCATGCTAGACAGTAACCAAATTGCACGAAGTTAAGAAAAACACCTGTGGATCCTGATTTAATAGCAGATTGAAAATGTTATTACATCGCTGTTCAACAGGAAGAGGTGGATCCTTGATATTTCGTCAGACCTCATTTTTCCGACATTATTAAATTGGTTATGATGCCACTGGGGTTCCATGGAACTGATAGAGAGCATCCACTGAAAAAATCTGCTACCAAACGAACTTCAACCACTTTTCACATAATATGAAATACATAATAAGATATCTTTGATAGAAGTTCATATTCCTCAGAGCAAACAACATTCTGTCTTGGGTAATAGGCAGCATAGATTTCGTTCTGAAAAATCTACGAACACAGCTATGTTCTCATTACTGAACAAAACCATAGAATACGTTGATTCAGGTTAATGTCCAGCGGTTTTCCTTTGTGATCTTAGTCGAGCTTTCGACTTTGTCAACCATCAAAAACTGAGGTCGAATTAGAAATATATGGAATAAGAGGCGTATGTCTTAGTTGGTTGTCGTCATTTCTTCACAATCGAAAGTAATTTGTTTCCTTACGAGTGCATAAAGAACATGAAACTGAGCCGTTGAGCATTAACATGGGAGTACCACAGGGCTGCTCTGTATTGGGTCCCGTCCTGTTCATTTCATATGTTGATAGTATAGACAGTGTTATAACAGACAGTCATCATACTGCATACGCCGATGATTTTTCATTTGTAATCGCTGCGCGTCATTTCAAAATATTAGGAAATAAATGTGCTGGCTCAGTAAGTCAGGTATCAGATTTCCTCAACAACTATGATTTATTTTTTGATGTCGACAAAACAGAGATTGTTCGTATTCACAATATTCAAAACAAAATAGAAGATGAAAGTTTCACTGTTGATAGCATGACATTAAGGAACACTAATCAGAGTGTGAGATTCATGGGTACTATTCTTGATGAGTTTCTTAACTGGAAGCTGGAAGGCTCATTGTCAGCAATTAACTTCTGAGTTCAACTCTCTGAAGTTCCTTTCCATCAATCTCCGATCAGTTTTCAGTGAGGATCAATTACCTAATATATGTTTTGCTCAAATAGACTCTATAGATTGAGGTATCGTGTCAGTTTCTGGGTTGGATCAACTGCCACAATGGTAGTATTTATTGCCCAGAAACGAATAATACGGTGCATAGCAAATGTTTCAGCTAGAAAATCATGTAGAAGTTTCTTCAAGGAATATAAAGTTTTGACATTGACATATCTTTATATCTTTGAATTATGTGTATATGTTTTCGAAAATAGATAGAACTCTTACAATGAATCAGAATCTACATAACTATAATACAAGAATTAAGAATCACTTTCATTTGTCGTTAGCAAGGTGTGGAGTGAGTTCATCTGCCCTGGACTCCATTGGACCTGAAATATCCAATAAACTTCCTGAAGATTTGAGGTCGGTGAAACACATCATCATGTTCAAAAAGATGTTGATAGACTATTTATTGGGAGCATGTTTTTATACAATTTCATAATTTTTAGAAAAAGATCAGTTTTAGATATCACCGATTCCATCCTATTACTATTTTCTCTCTCTATCTAACTGTTTCTTCATTTTCTCCTACTGATTTATATTATTTTGACGATTCCCATACAATGTTATTTGTCGAAGTGTAAATAAAGTATTATTACTATTATTATTATCATTAAGGTGCAGTGAAATTTTTCAAAGAATGGAAGAAATGCTCGAAGTCAGTTGTTACAAAATCAGAAGGGACATGTTCTGGTGTTATGAAAGACCATCCTCAGCCTAATTAAAAGGTCTACAAAAAGATTGATTTGAAAGAATTACATTATTTGTTCTCGACTTACTTGGAGTTGATAAAATGTGATGCTACTAGCTGTAAAATTCTTGCCAATGCCAATAGAAAAAAAATCGATGTTATAAGTGAAAAAACGGGTTCTTAATAGATGAAGGGCCCCGTGCACTGAGAGCGCATTCGATTTATATTATCCGAATTTCATTAATTCTCTCTTAAAACTCTTATTCGGTGGTATATTCATAGATAATTGTTCTCAGGTTTGCTCAACTCTCCCCTAACTAGTTGTTGTGTCAGGTATTGTCACATGCCTGTGCTCATTGTTGGAATTTCATGTTTTGTCCCTTGACATTGACATTGACTCATGTCAACGTCTTTATTGTCTACGTCATCTATTGAAATTATTTTCAGTGCTTCCTAACCCCATTAGTTCAGATTTAAACTTGTGCTGGTTGTTTTGCCCCATCACTTTTATTGATATTTTTCTTTTAGAATCGCTTTCATAAGGGCACAAGGATCCCCTTTGGTAAGAACCCGTTAATTTATGGTGTTCTCAAAAAAAAATTATCTTAGGAATTATCCCCCATATACTATTTTGGTATATGAAATTTGAATAATTATAAAACCGGGATGCCCCTTCTGATACTGTGATAATAACACCATTAAAATTTGTGGAGGTTACTTCCAGCATTCCTTCCTTCCTTTGATTATGGAAAATGCTTCGCTCCGAAAGGTGATGAATTCGAAATTCCTAGATAACAGAAACTGACGTTTTTTTTCATCCCTTGGAGCGCACGAAAAGAAATTCCTGTAATGTTCGAAGAACATCGTGTGCACCTAGGGAGGATGGAAAAAGGAGGTAGATGTTGAAATTTTTTTTGAGTATGGGACGGTGAAATCATCTAGTAGAACTATTGAATTCAAAAGTTGATAGTGTGACTGTCAGTGATTTAATCAAAATATTAAATTATAGGTGGGAAAGTAGGTTTTTGGATGTATGACGAATCGATATTCATCATACAGGACGTGAAAAAAAAATTCAAAATTGAGAAACTCTAATCACGAATCTGCGATTATTATCATCAACGCAGTCAAGGAGAGTTGAAATACCGAACAAAAACTCTTACGATAAAGATTGTAATAACCATCTCAAGCACATAGTTTTTTCCTCCATTTTGAATATCCTTCCACTCGCATTAGTTTCATGAGTTCCGCATATATTCACGACATTCTAACTTTTATTTCTTTCCCCTCAGAACATCTGTACCAGAAACGGTAGTAAATTGCTGGGAATTACTTTAATTATCAGAAAAAGCATCACTGCTACGTGCTGAGCTGGAAAATATTACTAAATCGCGCTTCTGGCAGAGGCTGGAAACTTTTATGTACATTTAATGATTCACTATAGCACTTCTCAACTTCATTCAACCATAATTCATGTATCACATGAAATGCTCTGCTCTTTCATCGTTTTTCGAAACAAAACCGGCACTCCGAACACTTGTGAAGTCCTTAGTCTTTGTAGATAATGATCCAGATGACAATGTCTATAGTTAGACAAACGGTAGGTCTTCCTTAATTTGGTCCATCAACTGTTTATTGACTCTGATGCCTTGTAAGGAAGCAGTTGATGACTTTTGAATGGATATAGATTCCCTAGACCCGGTTTTAGTAATACGTACTTCGCTATATTTTCTATACCTGTATTGTGGTTTTTACTTACTTTGTTTTATAACACAGCCCTGAATATCTATTCTCACTATTTCCATATCGTTCTCGAAAAGCAATATGACTTTACTGAAGGATCGAGGTGATCTTGTTCAGGAAGAACAATCATTCTTCACAAAAACTCGGATTATTGTTCCGTGCGTAAGTCTTTTTTTTTATCGCTTGGAGCGCACGAGCGCACATCGGCTTCACATGATTCTGCTCCGCAAAGCTCCGATGCAGCCATTTTTTCAACACTATTCTGTTCTATTCTATTTCCATAGATACTTCCACGGGAAATGTTCCTCAGGAATCTCTGCTATAATTCCATCACTATAGAAATACCAGTCAGACGAATTCAACAGGCCCAGTCCGTACATCCTGCTGTCCTTTATCTTGTATTATGTCGAACATCACTCTACGAAAACTCGTTTGTCTATAGAACCGCGAAAGTTTGGGATTCTCTGCCAATGGAAGTATTTCCACGAACTCATAACGTCGAACACGAGGGATACTTTTCTAGATATCCATGAACGAGAAAAAATTCCAGGAAAGTGATTTGACCTCGTGTTGTATTTGGTAATAACATTTCACACCAGGTTGTTTGGTAATTGAATGATTTTAGATTTCATTTGTTCATTCGATTTGCATACAGGTTCATGAATAAATTCAGTTTGGGTCGCAGTTTTGGCACCAATACTAGATTCCTGATTTCTACCTATTATATTTGCATGAAAATACTAATAATTCAAAATGAAACATATTATATTCTTCATTTTATATCGACTTCGGGATACTACAAGTGATGAAAAATTATAATTTTGTCAATTAATTTTTCAATGGTGTAGGTACATACTAGTAGTAGTAGTAGAGAAAGGGGAGTCGGTCGCCTAGCAAGTAGGCTCCAGTGAGCCTTTTTTGCAGATCCCTGCTGCACACGTCATGTGCACATAATATCTACTATTCCTTCTCCTAATTCTCCTTATCGAACCTTCGTGGATTTCTGATGGAGGTCAGTTTGTTCGTCCACCTTAGTAATCTGATTTTCCTGTTGAAGCGTATCAGTACCAGAGATTTCGAATTTCAGCCTTCCATTACGCTTTACACTGGCCCAGGTAGAGGTATTATGACATTCTATATAATAGATTCAGTTAGAGCATCAATGGATTCTTAGCCTATTAAATGTTGATGTCTATCCAATTGAAGTGACACAAAATCACTATTTTAGGACGTCAAAATAATATTCTGTCATCAAAACGTCATAAGAACAATTTCGATTTTATACGCTGGTGGGTACCAAGGGGAATAGCAATTTTCCTAGCAAGTGCGGAAAGTGATTCTTTCCCGCACGCGACTGCCGTTGACACGAACGACGCGAAGCTATGGTTATTTGTCATAAAAACCCAATTTGACTGTATAAAAATCACTGGTGTGGAATTTTCACGCGAATGTTTTTCAGGAAACCAACATTTCTGTATTTGAGATATTGTCGATCAGCATCTGGTATCTTTTAATCCGACTATACAGGGAGATCAGTTGAGGGTAGAGAGCGGCCATATCTCATGAGACATTGGTCGTATAGATTTGAGAAAAAAAAAGCATAATAGAAGTCTCTAATGAAAATTGCTGGAAATTATTTTCGAGTTTGTCAAACGTCCGCTAGAGGGCGTAACAACCAACACCAAGTAGAAAAATGTGATTTTTATAGAATTTTGTCTTATGAAAGAATATCGATGATATCATTTTCATATCAACTGACCATTTCCCTAAATTTTTTGTCTGAAAGCGGTGGGGAAAGTTCAATTGTTTTTCTAAACAAACTAAGATTTCTCCGGTTTATTTCGACTGATTTTAGCAAAGTTAGGATCATATGAAAGAGCATAGTTTGCCTAGAAAACGCTCATTTGGTTTAGAATTTTTGACTCCTGCTGTCGCCGCTAGATGGCGTTTACTGAAATGTTAGCAAATTCTTGAGTTTTTTTTCTTTTTAAAGAATGTAATGATTTATTTATTTTTATTTGTTCCAGAAGAGGATACATTTCTATAATTAATGAAAATAATTCATCATCTACCTGTTTCTGAACCGTTGATATTGACCAAGATATAATTTTATTACATTGAAAAATGGCACGCCACTGTTTTTCATCAGCCACTGTTTTTTATCAAAATAAAAATCAGGAACAGTGATCGAACTGAAAAAAAAAATAGGCAACCAACGAATTGGGAATGATACTTGCTTCTTTGGTGTAATGGAAAGCTGGCTTCTCAAGAACGAAGATCATGCTTCTTCTTCTTCTTCTTCTTCGAAGCACTGGTGGGCGGGTGAACCCCCTGCACGTGGGCCTCCTTATTCGGGCCCATTGTGCGCCCACATGTTACAAGATCATGCTTTTTGAGGAAGATAATCTAAGGAGATAAGCCTCTAGTGAGATAAAAATGATTCATTCTCTCCTTTCACCGCTTCTGTACTTTTGTTTTCTCAGGCTGAAATTTTCGTGTATATTTACGATTATGCTACGGTTTTCGGGTAGATGAATCTGGATATTTATTAATCCATTTTTCGCGTTCGCGACATTACTATTACATGAATAATGTAGTGTACTTTGCACCAATTTGAGCTTTCGCTCGGCTACGTCGAGATAATGAAATTTATGATAGGAATACATTAAAGCTACCGGCGCCTCTCTTTAATGCAAACCTGACGCAAAAATCGTTTTTTCATTCTGTTCATTAGCCCCGGATATAATTCAAGATTGGATACCCCCGGAAAGGATGAGTTGAGTAGCGATGGAAATTGCCGAGAGAAGGCATTAGTGGGAAATATTCGACCAATTTTGTTTCCGAATTTTGTTTACGGTCCGACCAGGAGAAAGGTCTGGGAGGATCCAGACTAGTACGAAGTGTTTTTTCCAGGATTTCCGCCGGATATTGCTAACAACCTCGAATACAGACTGAGTCGAAATAATACAAAAAATTAAACATTTATTACTTACATTATTTCTGGGTCAAAAATGATAATATGAATGAATTGCAACATATTTTATAATTTCCCTCCCCATCACCTTTCTTCGAACCACGTGACTCGACTAACCAATCAGGGGCCAGAATTTGGTTGAAACACCACGGAAATGTCACGAAACACCACGGAAATGTCACGGAACACCACGAAAACGTCATGGAGCACCACGGAAATGTCATAAAACATTTGAGATGTTTTCGTGACATTACCGTGACGTTTCCGTGTTGTTTCGTAACGTTTCCGTGACATCTCCGTGGTGTTCCAACCAAATGATTGTCTCTGATTGGCTAGTCGGATCACGTGGTTTGGAGAAAGGTGGAGGGGAGGGCTGCACTAGACTCTGAGAATTCCTACTGTTATGGTTCATTGTGTATTCAAACAATCAATCAATTCATATTGAACCAAATGCTACGATCTGTAGTTCAAAGAAGAATCATACCTATGTTCGAAATTGAGGAGATCTCGAGCCGGAGAATATTTTATATAAAAAAACTGAAACTTAATCCCGATGAAGCAATTCCGTCCATGGGTATCATTTCGATATACGTGAAGTGAGGACAGATCAGATGACTTGCCCTAGAATGACCGTGCATTCAAATTTTTTTTTCTCCGAGCGGCATATGAAAAGTGGCATTTCTATGACACTTAACGGGCAGGATGGGTGTACTTTCTCTGCCTAGGCAATAACTGACATTGAGTGAACACAAAATGATGGAATTTTCATTCGTAATACCAATCGAGGTTAATTTATTTCCGGATATTTCTTCGAGCACATGAATATTTTGAAAAATACTTCGGGCCCGAAGTCAAAATTCAACCTTGTGTGGTATACGGCGAGCAAATTCGATTGTGTTTGGGAATTTATCAATGTAATAATATTAAAACTCACTCACGTGTTCGTATTTCAGTGTTGCAACTAATCAGTGACAGATTTTGATGAAGACAAATGAGTCACAGCAGTATTGTTAATGGGCGTCTTACACTTTTCACTATTTAATTCCCATATCAATATTGGGCCGTCGCTGTGGTACAACTCAACTGAGTCAGTGGAAGTTTGTATTCTACAAAAGAAAGCAATCACTAGTTTGGATAATCTGCGGTACACCAGACCAACTTCTTCCGAATGATGTCACCCCCATGCTTGTTGTTTTGAGCTTTCTACTTGGAATTCACAGGAATCATACTATCATGATTTTTCCCTATAAAAGGGATGGTACATATGGGTTGCAAAGCTATATGCTAGAACTGTAACGGCGTTTAAGGTTTTTTTGTGTTTCAATTTTTCAAACTGTTTGTTCGTCTCTTTAGTTTACAATATTTGTTTTTTGGATCGTTTTTCCTTTCGAAACGATGACATTCGACTACATAATCATTCATAAACTACAGATAATAATCGCGTGCTCACAATATTTTTCAAGGGACTTACCTATATATCCATAATATTATTGTCGACAATATTGGTTTTACTAAAGCCGCAAACGATGTATTTAACGATATATGTATATGTGGTCATTTTATTCTCCAGCATTACGCAGATGATATGTTGCAGGTGTTAGTGGGCTATTCCTTTTATTGTAGTTTTATTGTTACGGCAGAACTCACATAAATGGAGGCGGAATAAAACTTATACCTTCTTTGTGAAACTTCTTCAGAAGAAACACATTAGGTGAAAGGTTCGTTAACTTCCGGACCGGAAGCCAAAATATGCTAAAGCCTGATCTAATGATTTTCATCGAAATATTCCCTTTAGCTGAGCGAGTATGAGTTGTGGAGTATAATTATTACTTGGTAAGAAAATAATTAGAAAAAGTTCGAATCCATGCTCCTAGCGGAAGTTAACACAGAAATATAGTTCGGATAAAACTTTAATACGTCTTCAGCGAAGCAAACAACTTCCGAGTAATTCCACTTCCGACAACCTGTTATGAAATTATTTCTGTAATATCACTGTAACGATGTGAAAGTAATGTCAAAGTTAATATCTGTTCTCAGTAGATTTATATGATATTTCGTGATGAGAATACTGAGTGAGGAATTCAGGATTGTACAGGACGTTCTGAAATCTTTAGCCCAAGATGAAAGACGGATGCTGCTCAATCATTGTTTTTTAACCCTACAACTCAATATATATACACCTCACTACCAAGGTTCTTCAGTTTTATTGACTAGTAGTTCATGACGACATTGCCGCACACACGCTGTTGGCGAGCAGTGTTTATCACTGGAGACGACTCCACTTGGTCATAGTGTTTATTTTCAGTATATCTCCCGCTCCTGTAAGTTTCAGATTCATAACTCAACAATAACGAAACATACAAGGGTGCTTCCATTAGAAGTGACACACTGAATAATGTTCATCTTGAGACAATTCTGATCTCCATATCTGTTCAGGAAACTCTTAAGATAATGTTTCATTTTTCATTTTGTAAATAATTAGACATTGACAATTCCCACTCTCATCTCAAGAGGCAGATGACCACCAATATCCCTTCCATGCTAAGGAAGAAGGGAAGGAGGAACGAGTGGATCGAGGACAGACGATCAGCAGTACGCAGAAAAAAGAAATAGATACTCCTCCATTTTTCACTCCATTTTTCAATATTTTGTGGCCGCTCAATTTTACCGATGAATTATCATCCCTCAAAGGGCGCGATTATCCTTAACTCAGTGACTGCCTAATAATTATTGTGATGCTTGTGTTACATTTTTTGATAGCTGCCGACAGTTAAACACCAGCATGCACCATTTCACGAGGTGAGGTGATTCGTTTTGTCATTGTCGTCAATCTTTTGTTAATTTTTATACAGTCCATTTGCCTTTCTCGCCCAATATCTTTTCAACTGAAGTTCCAGCATCAAAATGAGATTTTGAACTTCAAAACCAGAATGTTAGTTATTTGCGATCACTTTGTAAATATAAGAGATAAGATGACAATTTGAAAAATGTCCCTAGGTATTGAGATCATCTTCATGCCTTCGATGTCCAAGTTGAAAAAAAAAAAGATTTTGGTCGTTTGAGATCCGTTTTAAAATTCCGAATTTTTTTCAGTTTCAGGTGACACACTGTAGCAATTGTATTATGAAGAACCTTGTAATGTTTGCTCAACTTTTCCTATTGGGTTTGAAATGAAAATTCATTTTATTCCAATGACCCATATATATACAGTGTGACCCACTTAAGACCGGAGCACCCTCATAAAATCTGAAGTTATTGACCGATTTCTTATTCTTTCGTTTCAGCAGAAGGACTTTCCGGAGATCTACGTTTACACAAATTTGCAAAATGAAATTTAATCTACAGGGCCATAATATCATGAGCGATTTTTTCCAAATAAAATCTACCCCACCACTGAATTCAGCATCCTCCAATTAGGTTGAGCGCGAAATTTTATCGAAAATTTTCAATTGGCAACAAAGTTATAACAACATTAATTTTGATGGCTCACCATTTTTTATGAATATTTCAGACAAATTCTGAGAAGCGACAACATTGTTAACACAAATGTTAGAAATCATCGAGGTTTCTGGTATACATTTGAATTGATAACACAAATTATTATCGAGTTATAATCCCTAGAATGGTACCTTTTTGGAATGAAGAAATGAAGTCGAAAAAACAGCTTTTCATAATAAGTTAATTATCAATGTAAACCAACAATTTCTGAAAGCTCTTGATGTATTCGGCTCCTGATATTATCTCACTATACATCCGATTTTCTAACTCTAATTACTTGGATGAACAAGGCCGATTTTTCGACGTACTGGACTTTTCATTTTATGAATCTTTCCATGAATACCAAGATAAATTCCATTTTAGATGTTATACCTAACTCGATAATAATTTGTGTTATCGATTCAAAGGGTGTGTTTAATATATGATTCAAATGTGTACCAGAAACCTATTGATGATTTCCAACATTTGTGTTGACAATGTTGCCTCTTCTCAGAATTTGTCTGAAATATTCGTAAAAAATGGTGAGCAATCAAAATTAATATTGTTATAACTTCGTTGCCAATTGATATTTTTCAATGAAATTTTGCGCTCAATCTAATTGAAGGATGCTGAATTCAGTGGTGTGGTCGATTTTTTTTTGTAAAAAATCGCTAATGATATTTCGCAATTTTCAACATGAAAAAAATAACATAGTATGCCTTGTAGATTGAAATCTTATTTTGCAAATTTGTGTAAACGTAGATCTGAGGATAGTCCTTCTTCTGTAACAAAAAAAAAAGGAATTGGTTCAAAACTATAGATTTTATAAGGGTGCTCTCAAGTGGGTCACACTGTATGTATATTTTCATTTGGCGTTACACACTAGACTGGACTTAACCAGACAATCTAAAATCTACACAGGTGCAGATCAACAATTGGGAGATCACAAAAAAAACCGTCAAAAACTATCGTTCCACACTGAACGATAATATGGTCTTGGCTGATTGCTAATCTACACTGAGAAACACGACTATGCAAATCACTACAAACCTCATGTTTTAAGAAAGTACGAGATTATAGCTGAAGGACTGGGCTAGGAAACAATGTGATCCGAATTCAAATTGTTCAAAGAAGAATAAAGTTATTCATATTTTAACAGGGACAAAATTTTGGAGTGCGACGAAGTTAGTGTTACGTAGTTTATTAAGGGTATACCATCAACCTAACGATTTCATGATTTCTGTTATGATTTCATGTCCTAAGTGTCAGCATCTGAGGAGAACCTGTTGCATTGCTTTGGTATGGAACATCATCGCTGAGGGTGAATAATGATCATTCATTACATATCATAATAATATTTAGTGCTATTGACACATGGCCTAATGGCCGCAATGCACATAGGGCAGTTTGCATATCTTGTGTCAACGTTCTGCACATAACTATTCTGTGTATTCTCATAGTTGGCTGGGAACTCCAACTTGAATTATTTGCGAATTATCTCGGATCGATGAATCAAGCACAGACCCGACCTTAAATGAATCAGTGGCGGAGTGAATAATGTCTTCTTAAGTTTTTTTTTTAGAGACATAGAACTTTCAAATTGAATAAAACACATCAAAATCGTAGTCATGGCCATTGTATTAGCTTTATTGAAATGGTAGTTTCATGCCATTAGTGTTTGAAAGTAATTTGTGGCATATGGGCGCCACGGCTGACTCGAAAGTGAAGATCTTTTCGCAGAATCTTTCATAAAGTTGATGGGCATAGTTCCAATTGCTGCGCAAGATGACGAATCGATTTATTCGGGTCCTCCTCAACACTACGCGTGTATCATCAATGAGAAAACGATCAACTTTTCACAGTCACACCTGATTCTTCGTACAAACACCTGATTATTCATAGTAGTTCCTGATAGTCATAGTATAAAGCAACGCCTGATTATTCATAGCAAGGACTGATTGTCCATAGTACGCCATATTTTATGTACAGTTACCTACTCCTGATTCTCCATAGCAATCTCTGACTATCCAAAGCTCAACCTGACTCTCCATAGCGATGCCTAATCCTCTGAAGAGGCCCCTGATTGTCTATCCCTCATCTTCCATAGCAACGCCTTATATTCACTAGAGTACATTCACTAGAGTACAAGATTAACGCCTTCAATTGACCAGAGCAACATCTGATCGTCAGCAAGGCAATAAAGGCTCAGCTTCCATAGCAATAACTCGTGATTAAAATGCATGATTTCAATGGAAGCACATGAATTTTTCAGACTAAGATTTTTTCTTCAATGATTCATAATACGCGAACGGGAAAAATCCAGCTATTCTTTTATTTTCCTTCAGATTTGTTCGTATTGAATCTTGAGAATCATGCAATGAAATGTGTCTGTCCTCATTATATAGTGACATTTTACATCTTATATATGAAATTCTCCTGTTCCAGTCAAGATGTTAGTAGCCAAACTCCTCCGAAATTGCTCGACCGATTCGTGTAAGGACTTTTGTGTGCATTTGGTAGGTATGAGAATCGGGCGTAATCTATTTTTTGAAGATTCTAGATGGCGGATCCGATATGGTGGACTACTTTTTTATCCCGATTCTATTCAAAATTGGTAACTGGGGATTTTTGGGGTCGGAGATTATGATTCTTTCGTCAAAATTTGGAAATTTGAGATGGCGGATCCAATATGGCGAGCGAGTTCTGTAATAATGATCCGACTCTATTCAAAATTGTTATCTGGACGTTTTCTGGGTCATAAATTATAATTCTTTCGACGAAATATCGAAATTCAAGATGGCGGATTCAAAATGGCGGACGACTTTTGTAATTATGGCCAGATTCTATCAAGATTGGTGACTGGAGGGTTTTCCTGATCGGATATCATGATTCCTTTGTCAAAATTAGGGAATTCAAAAATGGCGGATCTGATATGGCGAACGAGTTATTTGATTATGATGAGATTTCATTTAAAATTGGTATTTGGCTGTTTCTGGGGTCGAAAGTAATGATTCTTCCATCAAAAATTTGGAAATCCAAGATGTCAGATCCAATATGGCAATCGAGTTTTCTAACTATTATTCGATTTCATTCAAAATTTGTATCTGAAGGATTTTGGGGTCGCAAATTATGATTTTGTTCTTTATATTTGGAAAATTCAAGATGGCGGATACAATATGACAAGAGAGCTCTGTGATAAATAGTAGTTTGAAAAACTATGATGTAACACAATTTTATAGATAGCGAATCACGAGGTCAAACTGATCAGGAGTGGAGAATTGATAGCATATATAGAAAAACGAGATAGAGTGTCGAACTAAAGAGAAAGAAAAAAAACTAGTAGTTTGAAATACTGATGAAACACGATTCTATGGATAGCCAAACTGAAAATAAGTAGAAAACAAAATAATAGAAGTGTGTTGAGGAATATTCAAGTGAAAAAATATTTCCAAGAAATGAATGTTTGTAGCAAAATAACGTTTGCCGGGTATCAGCTTTCGTGATGAATAGTAGTTTGGAAAACTAATGAAACATGTTTTTAAAGATAGCTGAACTAAAAAAAGTGATTAGAAAATAAAGAGTAGTTTTTGATATAATGAAGAAATATGAAGTGCCGAACTTAGAGAAGTAGAAAATAAATAGAATAGTTTGAAGAACTAAACACTCCCGCTTTCATGGATAGCCAAACTATAAAGAAGTTGAAATAAATTAATGAAAGTTTCTTGATAAATATCTATATAAAAATTTTTTTTCCAGCTATAATGTTTTTGTTTATGAGTCAGGTAGTCTTTATATAGATTTCATTGTAATTAGCGTTTCTCGGTACGCCACTGTTTGATTAAACGCAATGGAAATTTGGTAATGTGTATAAATTAGAAAATTATTCAGCGTGAATAGGGCCTGGGCGAAGAACAAAGGGACGGATTGGTTTGTAATTCGGATAAATTTACGGCCTAATTTTGTTTTTGATGCGTTTCTTGGGTTCAATTGTATGTTTACTCCGTAATGAAATTTCTAAGTTATCGGAAGCAAAGCGGAATGGGTTTTCTCAAGGTAATCGAAAAGGTGCTGATTGAATTCTCCTTTTGTTGTTCCGACAAGAAGAAAGTATATATCGTTGTTAACATAAGGTTTCTGTGAAAATGTCGCAATACCTTTGAATGGAGGCTGAAGAGGCAAACAATCAACAAGAACAACAATCTTCAATGAGTACATCAGCACTATATAGTGTCTTTTTTATTACTTCTACCTTCGAAATACTGAACAAAGAACAGTTATCGTTGACTCAACATCGGTATGTACGCATATTAACTAGGAATAAGCCAAAATACTCTAAGTGGAATGACAAAGAGGGTCAATACCATGCTAGTTTATAAAATGGAAGAATATTGTGAATACAACTATACTTTCTTCGCTATATCCACGTAGAACTCTCTATCATTCTCGTTCATTTCATGAACTATTGAAATAATGACTTCAAGTTTCTTCCTCTTTCTAGCCATTTCATTCCAAGTTGAGTATTTTGGCATTTCTCCTAGATGAAAAACTGCCAGTCGGGCATTAATAGTTTGATGAATGAACGAATGGCCTAAAATGTACATCCAAAGTTGATAGAATTGAAATAAATTTCTCGCATAACTTCTAAATGGTAAAAGAAAACAGATTGAAAACTCCTGCATGAACAAGATACATTTTTCTGATACACTTCTACATTTCTGATATTGTTATAAAGGATGTTTTTCATAGGGTGAGATGAGATAAAAACATTTGATAGAGCGATAAGAGTTGAATAAAAACTAAACTCTTATAAAAATAGAAAGATTGTCACCGTTTTCGAAATATTTGAATTTTTGTAGTGACATGATATCAGTAGATAGATTCATCAGTAATAATATTTCAGAAGGCCTTGAACTCCTTGCCAGGTCACCATCTCTATTCTCCATTCCAAAACATTTTGTTCTGAAGCAATCTTTGCACTATCCTCAAAATTGTCGTAGAATTTCAAACGCGTCGAGTGGAATACATCTTGGCATGAAGAATAAACTGTAATTTCGCAAAATCCCAGTTGAAAATCGCAGAAATAAAATTACTAAGCAGAAAAACTAAGCAAGGAAATTGAAAATATTCATGTTCATATCATAAACGTCATAATTGGGAATGAAATCGATCATGGTCTTCTCAAATATCTCAAATATCTCGATAACGGTTGAAATTCTTGTATTTTTTCACCAAAAATAATATGAGGAAAAAAGTTGTCTTGAAAAAATAATGTACCAACCTCTAAAAACACCCTTTATAACAATATCAGGAATGTGAAAGTATAGCAGGAACATGTATTTTATCAACATCCTTTCATTGAGAAAAGTTCAATCTGCTGCGGCTTTTACCGTTTTGAAGTAATGCGAGAGAATGATTTGAATTTGATCATCTCTGATGAGAGGAAGATGATTATATCCCTGAATATACATCTTGGAATATCAGTTTATTTATCAAGCAGTACTTATTTTTCAATTCACAATCCAGTACAGAATGCTCGATACACATTTTCGACTCACCCTGTACATATGCATGATGAGTTGTTGAATGAAGAAAGTACCTATAACCACACAACTGTATTATCTTTTGATATGGAATATTCTCAGAAATGGATATATATTCACATAAAGCACATTGGGAATTCGCATTCTCTATGTGATGAGAATATCAACTCTTTTTCAGTTCATTCAATAGAAAACAACTACTTTCCTGGCTATATGCCACAACGAACATTGAATAATATTCATTGAACACACACGATAAGAGTTTGAAAATAAAATATAAAATTTTCTGAAATTGAGAATTTGCATTCTCCTCCAGACAAAAATATGTATATGCACACATCATTCAAATATCGATTGAATCATATTTTCCGAACTCATCAACAACTGAACAAATACATTCTGTAAAATCACAAAAGAGACTGAAAATAATGTATAAGGAAATGAAAAAGTCTTTCGTTGTTTCAATATTTTTGCTGTGCCATTCTGGAAAGTTTTCTATCACCATTGCAATATCTTGTTATGGATTCTCTCAGTGCAATGAGTGGAGAAATAATTCGAAATTCATTCAATTCGTTTTCCTCCTATACACAAGGATGAAGTGCCTTGTCGTCAATCGATGGTAAAATGCTATCCGAGTTCCAGAATTCTTGATGAGTAAATAATGTTGTATCTCTTCTCCAGACTCCGCTCTGGAAAGCTTTTTCCTGACGCAGGAAATCAGTAACGTTTTCAGCATTTTTCAAGCTGAAAGCCATTAAATCTCCTTCAACTTCCACATCTTAGCAGATGTCGGATTTAAAAAACATTTTATAATTTGTTATACTGCAACATGTAGCTTCTTGCCAGCAGTTTTGGGGTATTATCCTGAAATGCTTCGCTTTTATTTTTTCTCCTGCCATTCGAACAGAAAGGAGAAAAGCAATTCGGAATTCGGATGCAGCAGGATTGAATTGAATATACCTGTACCCGTACCTATACCCACAATAATACATGGGCCATCAATTTCAGAGCAATGTTAACCCCAGTGAACTATCATTTGCTAAATATTGGAATTTTTGAATGGTCATTGTAGGCCCAGTAATGATTGACTGGCAAATTTTTGCTGCATTCTCAATGGAAATCTGGTGTTTCATTGTTACACGGAGGAATTTGAGGTTATGTAGAGGAAATATCATCAATCTAATGATAATGAAATATCGAATGTTCTACCACTAACCAAAACATTTATATTAACGCCACAACATGTGTTTCTCCAACTATCTTAGCATCTTCAGGGGAAGATTGAAACTAAATATTCTATTTCAGCTACTTATATACTAGGTATATGTCCACTCAACCGTGAAAAACACTAAGATGCCAAGTTTATGTTTGTCATAGTTGAGTTGACATGTTCACCTGAACATTGATCTATGACCTGAATGTAATTTTTTTAAGTTCTGGTTCCCACGAAAAGGGATATCCTGTAATGTTCAGAGAATATAGTGAGAACCAAGGAAAATATGGTAGGAATTGTTGTTCTTAAATTTCTGGAGGTTATATGCTTCGGGGAACTCCTTCCTTGGCAATGTGTTTCTGAGCCTAGCTGTTCGTTGGATGAACGAGTCTTTGGAAAGAGATGTTATGCAGGTCTCCAAAGTAACCACGAAGGGGTGCGAAGCTTCAACTCGACGGGTTAATCTCGCGGGGACTGCCAAGGGAAGAACAATTATTGATATTCCAGAAGAGCATCGTCCCTGAAAATATCTATAAAATAGAGCCAGATCGCCAACTTTTCTACGGTGTTCCAGAGAAGTGAGTGAGTTGGTGAGCGAGACTTCACCCACGAGACGAATTGCCCTCTTTTGACAGAATCTAACAAACTATATACAGAGGGCTACATAAAATAGGTCCCTCATCTTTATTCATTACTCAACTACTATTTTTAAATATCTCTATAGGCTTTCATATGCATCTGATTTTCCAACATTATAATCAACTTGCCCAATTGATCTGAGGTTATTAATTTGTGTGTTATGATTGTAATTTAACATGTTTGTGTACGGCTACACACGATTTATCTAACCTAGTATGTTACAAAAAATGTGCTAGGTGTTCTTTGAAGCTTGATTTCATGGGTGGCCTCTTGTTTGGCCTATTTATTCATGATCAAAACAATTAATCTGATATATTCCTGACTCATCAAGTGTGTCTACCTTGTCTTTTCGATTACCTGATGAATTCTCCAATCTTGACCCAGACTGATGAACTATTCGAAAACGTAAGTCTTTGAAATCCTTATCAAGTCGCTTCATGAACATGGGCATCGATGGGATTGGAATTCTTTATTTATTGTTTATTTTCGCTTGAAAAGTCATAGAATTCCGAAGTGTTAACTTGAATTCATGTCTACGTACTAATCTATCTACTATTTTGATATCATAATCATTGGCACCAGCCACTCCAAGAGCAACACTTCATTCAATATTAAATCTTTTTTTTTTTCTCAGAGATAATGACACTATAGTCTATATGTAGGTACTAGAAAATTCGAACTTGCCATTTTGTGTTGAAAACAGTGATTGGAGTAATTTGTTCTGTATATCTGAGTTTGTTAGTTTATCTTCTAAAAACATCAAATTCCAAGTGGTCATTGCTATTTCTGTTCACAAGAATGGGAATTGACCGTTATTCTCGCATTTAGAGGTGTTTCAATAGAGGGGGAACAATTATTCAATTTTGAAAGACCTATATGGAAAATATTTACATCAATAATTGTACATTGTCGAAAAAATTATGTCAATAAAATGCCGTTGCCATCGTCATTTCATTACACCACTATACTACTCCAGACAAATTGAAATCATTTGGATAATACTAATTCTGGTCGTTGGCCAGATTTTAAACCTTGAGACGTTTTTCATGGGGCTATTTGAAGTAAAATGTGTACGAAACTGCACCGCTTCAATATTCGATAAACGATACGATAGAGAATGAGTTCAAGGTGAGACCATTTCGAGTATATTCTGATCTAAACTCAGCTTATTCCCTCAAATTATGAAGAAAAACGTTTCCACCATTATGTAGTAGTTGAAGATATTGACTCCATATTCTATAAGGTTGTGAAGTATTCGTCAGGAGCTTCATTTACTCCAAAATGGAGTATTCATGCTTCAATTCCATCACCTCAAGTTTAATTTTTTTCTGTAGAACCATTCATAAAATAAAAGAGGGGGGACATTGATGAAAAGCACTGTATATTTGTCAACGAGAGAAATAAATCTTTCACTAAAGTTGAAAATATACAAGGTGTTCTATTTACCAAAGCCGATTTGGAATTATTTTTGTTTATTTTGAGATTTATTTTTGTATACATATTTGAGTAGTGCCCAAATAGGTATAGAACAGATGAAACCTGCAACTTTCATATTCGGAGTATTTTTCCTCCTCGTGTAGTTGTAGGTGGGGGGTCAAAATATAAGAAAACACCCTGTACAACGGCAACCTCATTACTCCTGATGTTCGAGCGAAAATTCGGGAGTACGCAATATTGATCGGGTCCAGCTAGTGCTGCCACGGCATCGTCAGCGGCCGCTTCTTCAACTTCTCATTCTCTCTGACGTCATTCTCTCGGCATTCGGCTGCGGTTCGCATCATCTAGAATGCTGCTCAAACTTCGGAGGCCTGCAGCTAAAATGGAGAAACTTCAGAGTTCACACATTTTCTTCATCGTTTGGAGCGCACGAGTAGGAATCCATGTGACGATGATAAAAATAAGAATTCTTATTGCACTATGATGCTACAGCACGCCTACCACAGATTTTATTGAAATGTTATCAATTGTATTCGGCCGTTTTTGTGCACTTCTCTGTATATTTCAATTTTCTCATGTTCATAATTCATCTGAGAATATTCCTTCTTGATAATAGTAGTAGTACCTACTCATCTTCAATATAGGATATATCCCAATCTTAGACAAGAATTAGAGTAAATAGAGTGAATAATAATAATTCAGATAGAATCTAAATCTGAATGTAAATAACACTGATCGGAATCTGAAAGTAAATAACAGTAATCAAAATAAAGACGACGAATAAGTATAAACGACATAATACATAATGAAAGATATGAAAAATAGAAAAAAAAATTATGAAATGAAATACATGCACATATTCATAACAACTTATATTAGATATTTCCAACAATTCAATCTTGAACCATTTCACGGTATCTGCCTCTATAATCGCATTCGGTAAATAATCGAATTCCCTTATAATATGAAGTACCACGAAGAATAAATTTTTCATGCCACCACCAGTACAGTTCTACATACAGGGTGTAACATAAGAACGTGAATATATTCAAGTGACGTATTCCTGAGACAATTTTAAGAAAAAGGGCCACCCCTGTAACTTCTGCATTCGTTAACGGATTTTTCTGAAATTCGGTACAGTTATATAAGCAACTATTTGGGATTTGATCACATTACAATCCAATATGGCGGACTTCCGGTTTTTCTGGAAATGCCAGCAATTTTGTTTTTCCAATTGGAACACCCTATATATTTTTACATATTCAAGTTCTACAGGTCAAAACAAGTGCAATCTCTATGTCAAATGTCATTTATTCCACAGCCTACCTAGTTGAAAAATTATTCTAACTGCAAGAAAATTCATAAACTAGTTGTTGATTTTTGAATGTATACAATTTGTTACTGCACCGAAAAACAAAAATGATATGTCATTTTGTTCCTTAATGTATGTTCTAGAGAGACGGGTAGGTGGCCCATAGGGGTTCCATTTGAAAAAAAAAAAATGTTTCGATCAAAAAGTGATGTGGCTGAATTGATTCATGGATAAGTGACACAAAAAATAATTTTTCAGAAAAAATTATGTTCTTCTGTTATGTGTGACTCATTATGAATAGTCTTGACAACATCTCATTTATCCACGAGGTAAAATGAAAAAACAATTTTAATCTAATTTTTTTCGAAAAAATGACATTTTAAATAAACATTGCACTTGTTTCGACCTGTTGAACTTGAATATGTAAAAATATACAGGGTGTTTCATTTGAAAAAAACAAAGTTGCTGGCATTTCCAGAAATACCGGAAGTTCGCCATATTGGATTGTAATGCGATCAAATCCGAAATAATTGCTCATATAACTATACCGAATTTCAGAAAAATCCGATGAAAAAAGCAGAAGTTACAGGGGTGGCCCGTTACCCTGTGTCACCCATATGAATTTGTGCCCAATGATGCATCATCTCGGCGATACAGGGTGTTGCAATTCATTTTTTTTTTCATTATTCTAGATTATTTGGGATTTTTTCTCCTCGTCTTTAAGAAATAAAAAAATAAGAATATTATTTCAATATGCGTATAGTATGGACAAATAAGACGATTTGCGATAAAATAATTTCCTATCAGAGAGCCTATAAGAACAATTCACTAGCTCATCAGAAAGAATTTGTATCGAAAAAGGTTTGGGGAAGCCAAAACTATTGAATTTTCACTTATCTTCGGACGTTTCGGGAACGAATCTACTCTCGTTTTCAACATTGAAAATTAGTGGTGCGCGCGAGAGTCTTGTTTTCGAGAGTCTTGCATTGTCTCGTCTCGTTTTCGAGACAAGACTCGAGACGAGACTCGGACAAGACGAGACGAGACTTTTATTAGTCTCGTCTCGGGTCTCGTGCAAGACTTCTCGTGTCTCGTACGAGAGTCTCGCAGGTAAATATTTCTGCGTGCCGACTGCAGACTTGGGAATTTCATTCATAATATCTATAAAGGATTCTATAAGAAAACATCGGAATCGCCCTAATAATGAATCTGCACGATGTTTGTTATATCTTAACGAGTGGGTGAAAAACAGAAACATGAATGTTTTTTTCTTAGATACCTATTTCCTATTTCTCTAATAAGTGAAATAATGTTGGATTAAAGTTTTTGTTTTGTTCATTTGTTCAGGATATACGTGTTACTTTTCATTTTATTTATATAACTTTCGAATATATAATGTTATGTTTTTTCTTTTGTTCAGATGTATGATGCAAGTATGTACCTATTAGGTACTTACTATTCAATAGATAATGTTATATTTTTGTTGTGATTTTCTCTTCCTACTTCTGCATTATACCTGAAAAGTATATAGGTATTTAACGGTAAATATCCCGTACTAGCCTGAAACAAGATTATGCATGACGAAATTGCGATACATTTGCGAGACTCTCGTACGAGACGCAAGATAAGACGAGACTCGGGGCTGCGAGACGAGACTCGAGACAAGACTTCATATTTCATCGGCGAGAGGAGACGAGATTTCATGAAAGTCTCGTCTCGTTGGTCTCGTGTGAATCACTATATAAAAATGGATTATTTTCAGATTTCAGTAATGAATACCATGTTCTATCTATATCAACTGAACAGGAAGCAATGCGATTGCTCCTACCGCGTTCGTATGTGCATGTGAAGATTGTGAAGTCAACTGCTTTCGCGTACTTTCAGAACCAAAAAATTTTACTACAAAAGAAATAGTTTCCAATTATGTATACCATATGATTGCATATAATATAATAATAATATATAGTAGATAGGTAATGATGTTCATTTGAATATCAAGCTTTCACGCTTTCTGACGTCATTCTCTCGGCATTTTGCTGCTGCTCACATATCATCTAGAAGGATGCTTGAATCTTGAACGTCTGCAGCTGAAGAGGAATAACTTCACATTTCAGAGATGTTGACATCGAGGACATATCGTAGATATACAGTGTGTCCATTTAGTGCGTAAATCTTCGATATCTCGAAATCCATAATCTATAGAGGAAAACTTTGGAAAAAAAACTTTTTCAGTTACTAAAGTTGCTTATTTCAAAAATATTCCCAACATTACTGGGTGTTTTATAAAAGCGGGGCAACTCGAAGAATAGTTTTTTTAAAGGAACACCCAGTATTGTTCATTCGGAATGAATATCGATTTGAGTGGGCGTTTGACAAAACAATACACAGCCGCATGCCTTTGACATTATTTCATTTGACATTTGACATTCTTTGAATTTGTCTTTTGTTATGATCGACTTTATATTTTCATTCATTTTTTATTCCATTTATTCTTATTCCTAATCATTAGCAAATAATGATAATCTATTCATTCTGAGGCCGTAGTTGTGATTCAATGATGATATATACGAATATATTCTCCATATTCGAAATACCCAAACCGCTAAAATCTAAATGAAGATTTTGTATCAATGACGATGATGTGATAATAATGGCTACCCAACTTTCATTGACTGCTGAGAGAGACAATGATTTTGCCAAACTTCTTTCAAGCTGTAACTCGCATATCGTTATTCTCCCTAGAGTTTTTGCTGTATCTATAGTTATTTGTTTAACTAGGCAGCAAAGTAGTAGATTGACTGCCGTGGCTGAATTCATAGCCGAGCGTAGCGAGGCTAGGAATCCAGCTAAGGCAGTCAATCTACATTGCTGCCGAGTTGAACATCTAATTTTTCCTCCGATTGTTCATAATGATATGGGAGAATATTGTATTTGCGAATTAATACAATTCCCACAATCTCTTTATTCTTCCTGTATAGTGTTCATTTAAAATGACATTTGATAGAAATCGCAGTTGTTGGTTTGAGAATTCATGAAATTTCTGACAGTTGTGCGAAAAAATATCGGTATATTCAAATTATTATATAATGGACAGTGATAGCGACCTGGAAGTATACTTACACCTCCATTAATAAGGGAGGTGGCGAAAAATGTAGAGTTGAATTTGTTGCCGGGGAAGTCTCGGATGAAATATGAAGGAAATTATAAACGATTTATGGATTTTTAATTTTGCTGATACATATCAATCAGCAAAGTAACCACTTTGCTGCCTAGGCAGGAAAAATAATACTTTGCTGATTGATATGTGTCAGCAAAATCAATATTTGCTGCCAATCGGAGGAAAAAATAATTTTATGAAATATTTCGATGATATAATGGCTTTGACGGTTATGTCAAAATAATCCGAGTACATATAATTTTTTGCATGACTTACAGGGAGTAGCTGCTGCATTGAACATCTGTATCACTACAGTATGGGGAATATTTGCCAGAAACAAATTAGTATGATGTTTTGGTTGGCCCTAGAATACGATAACAGAACAAACTCATCTTGGATCCTGATAATTGTAGACAAGGCTATTTATTATAGATCACATAACATTAGGAACATTGGGAGATCAACTCGCTGAGTGTTTTCTCTTCAATGGTGTCAACACATATCTGTGAGAAGTGTTGAAGAATGTTCTGCAAACTACCTCATATTTTCAATGAAGTATGTAGCGTTCCTTTGAACATATATACAGGGTGACACGATTTGTAATTGTGCAGGAACTTTGAGATGTATAACCTTGATATTTTTTTATCAGTTCTAAACGTCGAAATTATACGACTCGCCTCATTTGTTTGTAACAATATGAATTGGTCCCTATAGAAATGAATATTACTCTAAAGTACTGATTGGTTCGATATCGTACGAAGAAAATAATCAAATAAATTTGTCAACTGACTTGACATATTCGATATTCAAACGGTCAGTTAGGGATGTTGATTTCCCTTCACAAATACTGAAGTTATTATTCAGATCTAAGATATTTATCTCCCTCGATCTCAATGGTTGGGGAACTTTTATCTGCAAACTGCACCCTCGAATCAACACTTATTTCACTCACCCTCTCGAATTTTCAAGCCCTATCCTATATTATCTTCTTCTCATACAATACCCGATTGACGTTCTCCAACATACGGACTCGGCAATTTTCTTATTAATATTTATGGCAGACAACTCCTGCATTGTGGAGATTTTCGATGAAATCAGTTGAGTCGATTGTAGGCGTTTTTTCCATGAACTAGCGATTTCGTTGTGATGGTTTTCGCCAATGGAAGTTTTGAGATTCGAGATTTTCATACGTGATCTATTTCGGAATCCTGATGAGACCTGTTGGCTGATGAAACTCGACTGATTGTATTATTAATTGTTTCGGAATTCAGAATGGAAACAGACATTTGCCAGAAGAATTCCAACAGTAAACTTCCACAAATTACAAAGATACCAGTTTGTCCTTTTCTCATGAAACGATTTATTGACATCTGGAATCTAGAAATTTTTTTTGACTGACATCCCTGACCGTTACATTCATCAGATGATGTTGAATTTATGTTCAACCAATGATCGAATGATGAAGTCATCAGTTACAAATACGTTCTCCAAATCCATCTTTTTCAATATTATTTCATCATTATCAGTATTATCAGTGAGTAGTAATACTATAAGTACACTCAGAGAAATAGTCGGTAGTGAATACCAAACGTTTGGTAGAATAGGCGCCAGTCACTGCATACATCAAATAATACCACTACAAAGTTGTACTATATATACTAAACTATGAGTTTCATACTATTTTGTAGTGGTAATATTTGATATAGTATAGTATCATTTAATGTTGTAGCCACTAAGCAGAGTAATATCTCAACAATATTGCAGCAATATTTCAATGTTATGTGTAATGTTACATCAGATATTGTCGCTATCTTACTGCAAGGTCGCAGCAACTACTGAAACGGACGTTCAGCAATATTATGAATGTAATGTTCGCAAATGAATCATTCCAGCAGAGTTATTGTAACATTGTGTATGAAGTAAAGTAACATTTCATACTCAATGAACGAATGTAATCTTATTGTTATATTTTGTTAAGGTTACTGGCAACATAAAATAAAAAGTATAGGAAAATTACATATTTTATATTATAAATTATACATAGTAACAACATTCTAATAATCGAATAATCGTGTCGACTATTTCATAATTTAAAAGTAGATTGAGAAAATTTCTAGATATTTTTGATATACCGGCTCTAGGGCTTATGGGCACTGCACTGCATAAGAACCTGGAACAAAGGAAATAATGATGAAATAAAATAGTCAGGAATCTACCTGTTAGTTGAGTTAGTTCATATACCGGTTAAACTTGAGAGTTGAGGATTGTATACTTGATTCTGGAAATATTCATTTTCCAAGGTATGCTGAGAGTATCCTTATAATATACACTGAAGATAATATGAATATTTCTCAGCATCAAGAGAATATTCTGAAAAACGATATTTGAGGTTGTTTTAGAATGAATTGTGAGTGCGAGCTCAAAGTTTTTTCGAGCAATGATTCTACTATCACTATGAGGTTAAACAAAACCTCAATGTCCCTAAGTGTTTCAGTAATAAAAAGGATTGATTTCATATAATTTGTAATGTTTTATCGAGTTCCTGATAAAGAGCCGATAACTGTGATAAAGAACCGAAAGCTCAAACAGAAACAATAAGAGAGAAGGTACACTTTGATTCACTTTGACTGCACACTCAAAGGAATTCACGAAGTTGTCCTATAACTTTGAGTAGGTATACGAATAATTATAATCATTCTATGACATTTATTGTCGATCGAACGATCCGCTTAGATCAATGAACGATGTATGAATTTGTAAAATGTATACCTAACCTAGAATAACTGATGTTGACTTACCTAACCATCAACTGCTAACTGCGATTCAAAACCTTCCCAACTGCCTAATATCACATATCGCCAGATCACCACTTATACCTCAATTTATGTTCCAAAGTATAATATTTATTGGTATCATTTGCCATTTGGATGTCTCCAACAACAAAATACCTGTTACCGAAGCCAAACACGAACAAATATGGCGACTAAGATACTGGCGTTTGTCGAATGCAATTTTGTACTGCGCGTAGGCATTTCATGAAATGGCGTCTCTCGATCGATTCCCATTGTAGCATTTTGTATATTTCAGCTATATTACATTTTTTAATCAAATATGTGTTGCATCCCATAAGTTGTAGCAATATTGTTTGTAGTTAGCTCATGTTATTTACAAACTCAATGAAGTATCAATGTTGATGCAACATTACAATTGAAATTTCCATATGTAACGTTGCACTGATATTGTTCGTAGTTGATCCATGTAATGTTGCAATTTCAATGAGAATATATAGTTGATGCAATATTGCTGTTGAAACTCAATTGAAAGGGTCATTTTGTAACTAACAAACAATTTTTCAGTAAGTTTTTCTGTTTTATTGTCAACACGAATATAGCAGCAATATAGATACAATATTCTATTTTCATATTACGGAAGAAATCTTCACAATATATTGTGGCAATATTTTGTAACATTACATGTTTAGTGGGATATCATTTGATGAAAGTTGTGACTGGCGCCTATTTCACTAAACGTTTGGTAATAACTACAATCTTTTTTTTTTTCAGTGAACTTCAAAATATTTGGGATCTACATCGTTCACTTGTGGCATAATTACAAAGAGTATCAGTTTGACAGTAAAAAGCTGATACCCTTGAATAGTTTGAAGTTCGAATTGTATGCGATGCTGGAACCCAATTATTCCAAACATGATCCTCTATAGAATGTATTGATCCAAATTTCACTTAAGGTAGGTAATCATCAGCAGTAGAAAATAAATATCTTCAAGTTGCATCCTTATACAGTGATGTTAACTCAAGAAATATAGCTGTGAATGAGTCAGAATGAATTTTTGTTAAATGTTCTATGATCAATTGCTGAACATATTCAAATCATTTGTATTTGAATGATCATCAGTAGTTTCCCAAGAATTTCAACTACTTGTTTCAATATTATGCATCGTCACATAAATGCCAAACTTCTCCACCGGAAACAGAAGCATTTCGGAATGTTTCCGGAATCCCCAGAAGTTAGCACGAAGAGATTTGCTGATTTAAATAACTTGATTGACCAAATAATTTGGGAAGTTTGCTGTCAATGTGGACGGTTATTCAGCAAATGTCCATTCCAGATTAGGTCTTGGAATTCAATTTAGTAAGCAGTTAGCCGTTGATTGCATCTGGGATAAATGGTAGATTCGATATCAGTTGTGTTGTTGTTTCATTGGACTCAATATTTCATCGAATAACAGACAATTCGCACATCATATTGCTCCGCCAGCCACCGACTTCATTTTTCAACGGAAAAATACAAGAAACCCAAAGTCGGCCGACCACAACCAAATGTATCACATGAGATGTCTGTAACTTGTTTCGGCACTCTGTCATCAGCAGACACATAAAATAATGCACCTTTTTTGTATATTCTGGTTCCCACGAAGAGGGATATTCTGTAATGTTCAGACCACATCGTGAGAACCAAGGGAAATGAGGTAGGAATTGGTGTTCTTCTTGAATTTCTGGAGGTTATATGCCTCGAGGAACACCTCCCTTGGCAATGTGATCCAGAGCCTCGCTGTTTGTTGAATGAACGATCCTTTGAACAAGGATGTTCTGCTGGTCACCAAAGTGACCACGAAGGGGTGCGAAGCCTCAACTCGACGGGTTGATTTCGTGGGGACTGCCAAGGGAGAAACAATTGTTGATATTTCAAAAGAGCATCGTCCATGGAAATATGTATGAAAAAGAGTCAGATCGCCAACTTTTCTACGGTGTTCCAGAGAAGTGAGTGAGTTTGTGAACGAGGCATCTCCCACTAGACGAATTGCACTTTTTTGGACAGAATCCAACAGTTTCAGGGTATGTTTGGGTGCTGCGCTCCAAATATAATAGTATTCCAGGACAGGTCGAATCTGTGCCTTATAGATCATGAGCAGCTGACTAAAAGTGGATTAGCTCCTGGCCCGAAAAAGTAAACCATGTTTATGAGATGCACTTCAAGCAATTGATCTTACGAGATTTTCCCAAGAAAGGTTATTGTTTGATAGTAATATTAAGCATCGAAATGGATGTCTTCAAAGGTATGGACTCTCCTGACAAGTTTATGTTGGACACAGTGGATTCAGCTTTTCTAGAGAAAAGTCATGCTTGTGTTTTGTTTGCATTGAAATCTACCAAGTTATTGGATCCCCATTCGAGAATTGTTGCCGAGTCCGTATTTATGCTGTCAACATTTCTTCCTCGTACGTTTCTGATTTGCTTGGCTGGTATTGGAGCCCTGGAAGAGAAGGCGGTATGGAGGGTACTATCATCCGCGACGCTGTGTACTGGACATGAAGTTGCTTCCAACAAATCGTTGATATGGAGTAGAAATAGTGTTAGAATTGAACACCAGCATTCATGGTGAGAGAGTCAGATGAAACTCCGTCGACCACTACATGGAAAGACCTGTTTGAGAGAAAACCAACTAGCATAGAACATAGCTGGGAAAGCAAGCCATTAGACGAAAGCTTGGCGAAGAGTCTGTGGTGCCGTCTCGATCGAATGCTTTGGAGATATCAAGTGCCACGGCCAAGATTCCACCATATTTTTCAATAGATTGCTGCCATATATGTGAGACGTAAGCGAGCAGGTCACCAGTTGATCTCTGATGGCGGAAGCCATATTGCCTATCGTTGATAATACCTGAATGTTCCAGGTATTTCATGTGCTCAATGTTGATACGTTTCTCCATCATCTTTGAAATAATAGATAGCAGTGCGATCGGTCTGTAGTTGCTAGGTAGGGTCTTTTTGCCTTTTTTAGGAACTGGTTGAACTCTTGCAATTTTCCAGTTGGACGGGAATATCCCCAATTTGTCAGAGTAGTTGAACAACTTGCAGGGAAGAGGTGTTAGTTTGGGAGTAAGGTGATAGTCCAGGTTCCGATACTCGCATTCGCATCTGGTATCAGCCTCTTCGTCCCCTGTGCCGTTTCAGTGTTGGCCTGCCACTCCTGTTGCCACAATCTCAGAAATGTCATTCTCTCTTCCTTCTTCGCTGTTCTGCCACCCTTTCTCTCATACAGCCACTTCAGTTCCATCAGTAGTGGGTGTGTTGTTACTGTTCCCGTCTTAGATTGTACCGCTCTCAAGGATATGGCTCTATACCCTTTCGCTACCCTTAACGTTATCTTCTTCTGCACCCTCTTCATCTTCTTTCGATATGCCGCCACACTCATTGCAGTGACTCAAATTGGTGCTCCATATAATAAGATGGAATGTACTACTCCGCTAAGAAGTTGTTGCATACGCCACGTGCCTACCAAAGCTACCAATGTCATCCAGGATAATTGTTAGATATCTTATCTATTTTTGCGGCTCTACTTTACTCAATACACATTGGGGTTGCAAGAAGGTTCCATTAGGGACTAGTATCTGACGTGCAAACGTCCCCCACTTCTACCAGTACCAGTCATCGCTACAACATCTCTAGATTGCCAATACCTCCATTGATATTTCCATTCATCATAATGAAAATGGCCGCTGAGTGGAAATATCTCGCGAAACGTCGCCATTTTTTTTGTTCAAGTTTTAATTACGCCGTGTGTAACGTCGCGTATCTGCTTGCAGGAGCGACATACAACGAAAAAAAAATGACCATCAGTTCGAAACCAGAGACAATCCGATTTCAAAAATTCCCCGCAAGGATAAATGAGGCATTTGCAACGTAAAGCTCCTGTACACAGCTTTCGACACATCCACGTCGATGAATTTATTCATAGAGATAAATCACATCCAGTGCACTCGTTCTCTTTGTATTTCGTTCCGTTTTTGTGTTTTCGCGCATAAATCAGATACGGAACATTGTGCTCGCTGCCGGTTCATGTTTATGCGGAATCGATACCAATTTTGATTCAAGATTTACAGTTATTTTTGCGAGAGGGGCACTCCTATGTAGGAGAGATAAAATTATCCACTTCATAAATTTTTTTTTGGCTCGGAGGTTATTTTGTGCCTAGAGCATTAGCAAATAGGGGTCCCATATCCTTAGATTTTATCTGTTCGTTTACTCAATTCGGAATAGAATGAATTGTCTGCTTCTGTATTTCCAATATGACTTCGGAATAGGCATTCGAAAAACTTAGCCATTTTATAAGTAGGTTCCAGAATAATCGATAGTTGAGGTTACTACCTCACCAAACTCACCAAATATGTCAACCTCCCATGGGAATGAAAGTTGATGAAATCAGGAACCAAAATAAACCTCTAGCTCTACATATTACCCCATAGATGTGCGTTCTAAGGTTCTCACGAGTTTGGGATTGAAACATATCGAAACTACTTCTCCATTGAATAGGAACTATCTTTCTCTACTGAATAAAGTGAGTCATCATCATGAGGAAGATACACAAAAATTATTCACCAAGTTGAAGAGTTGGTCAGCCTCAGCAGCCAGACATCCTCATGGGACACTGCCATCTGACGTACTAGGTCGATGGCAAGTCAAAGACAGAAGAACCTAGAACAGGCATATTAGAGAGGGTAATTTTATGATTCTTGTCTTCATGGTCACATTCAGTGATCCGAAGATGCTTCAGTACCAGTAATTGTAGTCGGAATTGTACATCTATACCATCTACAGATCTTCATGTAACTGTATCCCAATATTTGTTCGATGTATAGGATTTATGGAATATATACTTCTTGATAGAAATATCGATAGAATGCAGTGAACGCCTGATTCTCAATTGTTGCATAATGCTGCATATTGTACAGTCAATTCATGATGAACTTATTGAGTATCAAATACTAGTGAGCTTCATCTATCAAATATGTAGTGGTTACCGCGTTTGTGATCTTTAACCCTACGATTTTCAGATCAGTTCAACTATGCATAGTTTCACTTTTTTCCAGGTTAACTTTGACTAGCTCATGACTCTCATTATGCATCCTGTAGTTGATCAAATTCTGATAATTCTTTTGACTGGTTGGGACAAACTTTTGGAACTGAATCTGTAGTAATTTCCGATCTCCTTTTAGCAAATATGTCGACTAACTCCATCATTCTCTACAATATGATATCTCTCGATGTTCTGGCACACATTTCATCTCAACGTTTTTGTGACCCAGTGTTCTCACTTTCTTTTCACACGACCATACCAGTTAGGACGACATAACTATATGACACAATATGTGGATTTGCCCATATTCGATGACCATATTCTCTCATCGCATAATGCTACAAATTGTAGAAGAGCATTCACCTCTGGTCTGTGAAGAAGAGGAATATTAGTAGTAGTAGTACCTTGCGAAGAATATAGTGAAAGCCATCGTACTTGGCTTTCTGAGCTTCTAGAAATTCGTGCGTTGAAAAGGGGTCTGATGATGATCAGAGTGACTTCAAGAACAGTGTGGCGACAATAATAGTGATGCACTTTTTGATTTGTCAGATCTCTGATATTTAGGTGCAATGTGCATCCACCTGTCTTGTTTTTTCCATTCAGTTCCACGCTTTGCATTTTATTTTATTTTGTCAACGCTCTGTCACTGTTAATCGCTCTTTGGACATGAATCATCCAACAATCAGACAAGAAACTCTGTAAGTCGATACCTTGGATATTCACTATTAGAATCCGTCTCTTGTGACTCTTCTGAGATTATTCAGATGATGAAATGAAAATGGAAAATATCTAAACCTAACATCAGGTGGGCACTTCTAAGACGCAATTTCATTACTGCATGTGAGATACCCTTCCGATTTTCAGCTATTCAGTGACTTGATGACGAATGACATTCCGGCATTGCCAACGTTATTACTCTTATCCAGGGGTCTATTCAGGGCCTACTCTTAGAGTAGGCCCTGGTCTATTCCGTAACTTATCGTTAGAATACGATATCGTTACCTCAACGATACATTGATCAACGACATTTTGCGAACGATAAATAAAGAAGCTTATTCAGTATCGATGTCGCTAGAGAAAAATTAGGGGACATGGTAATAAATGGATTTGGTGAATGTTGGTGACAGTATTTTGATGTTCTGTGGCTAAAGACGCGCTAAACTCGTTAGAAGTTGAAAAGAAGGTATATATAAATTGGTCAGTACTTCGTCTTCCAGAAAACAAAATTGTTGTTTTTTTGTGTTGTGAATTTCATCAACAGTCTGAGGGAAATCGTGAAAATCATCCATATCTCAAAGTGGTCCAATGTTTTTTCTTTTGATAGTCTGAGGGAACTTCACAACATGATTATTGACAATAATATCATCAACCTCAAGAAGTGATCGACTCATTGGGTTGAGATGAACTGTTGAGTCTGTCTGAAGCCACATCAGGTCTTCGATATAGGTTCATGTAGATACCATGAAATTTGGAAGCAATAAAAACTGAGGAGATGAAGATTCAATGAAGATAATTATAAGGAAAATGGCGGCGAAATAGCGCAGTGGTTGAGGCGCTCGACTAATGAACAGAACATCGAAAGGTCGCTAGGTCCGAATCCCTGGCAGAGTAGAGAGATTTTAGTCATAAAACGAGAGAAATTCTAATTTTCGTTGCCTTGGCCGGAGATAATTCCGCACGATTCGCTATTGCGTTCCAATTGAAAGGTTCTGCTCCTAAGGTGGAGTATGGAGTTAGTAAAAAAGCCCACATAGAACACACATGTTCTGAAGAACCTCTCGTAAGATCGATGGCTAATTGACATGTATACATGCAGACATGCCAACGAAGTATATATACTACTACTATGAGAAAAATTCCCTATCTTTTTGATCTTACTCTTATAATAGGATTGTTCTTGTATTTCTATCTGTTGGAAACATGCATCCTATATTTCATTATGTGAATCTTGTGCTGCATCCTCGGCTTCATCTTTTGCTCAATCTTATAGGTATAGGTGCATCATACGAATTAGCACTTCTGATAACTCGAATGGATTACTCATATCCCTGAGTATTTCGAGTTGCTGTCTTTATGTTGTTGTCTGAGATGTCATTGATGATATTATATGATAAAACAATGTAATGTATCAATATTCAATCACTAGAAACAATGAAGAGTATATTATCTGCGTGCTATCTCTTCTAGTACAAGCTCTACTAATGCCCGGTATCATTCATTTGCAGCAGCAATCAAATGATCTTTCTACATTCACCACACGTATTGACAAAAAAATGCCATCAAAGACACCTCAGCCGATGTCGTCTACAAACGTCTATAAGTGTTGTCGTACAGGTACGACAATCGTTAGCTACAGAATAACAAATATCGTTCCGTAACGATTATGGTTCGCTAACGATGTCGTTAAGCGTTACAGAATTGCCCCCCTTGATCTACTCATACGCATTTGGAATCACGAAATTAAAAAACACACTAACCTGTTGAAACTACATAAGAAGAGAACAGTATATGTGCTTGAAATTTCTTCATCTCACGGTTTGCCAGAGTAAGCGCTAAAAAGAGTCTCTCCGTCATGGAATCACTGGAGACATTTACTGTTGAGGCCGATAGTGATTCGCAATTTCAATGATGTATTTTTTTAGGATCAAATACGCTCGTCCAGAAATCTTCTGTAGACTGAACACCTCTTCGAATATTTTTGTTCCTGAAGATTCCATAACGGAAAGACCATTGTTAAGCGTTAGGCTGGATAACCGACCACTCATTAGAGAGTAGGTACATTAACTGGATTCTTTTCGGTCTGGTCTGGTAGCTTAGCTATGCATTGACTAATCAACACTAGGATCGAGTGTGTGAATCCTGCACTTACTATTTTTCTCACCAAATTGTTCTATACAGGGTGAGTCATTGGAATGGGGTGGATAACGACTCCGCTGTTTGAGATAGATACATAAAAATTTTTGAGATGGTCTAGGCCTAGGCCATACCTTTGAAGACATCCATTTCGATGCTTGGTTTTGATATCAGTAATGACCTTTTTTGGTACAATCACGTAATATCAATTGCTAAAAGTTCCAGTTAGCTGCTCATGATTTATAAGGCACAGATCCGACCTGTTCTGGAATACTGTTTCCATATTTGGAGTGCAGCACCCGAACATACCCTGAAACTGTTGGATTCTGTCCAAAAAAGGGCAATTCGTCTTGTGGGTCATGCCTCGCTCACAAACTCACTCACTTCTCTGGTACACCGTAGAAAACTTGGCGATTTGGCTCTATTTTATAGATATTTTCATGGACGATGCTCTTCGGAGATATCAACAATTATTCCTACCTTGGCAGTCCCCGAGATATTGAACCGTCGAGTTGATGCTTCGCACCCCTTCGTGGTCACTTTGGAGACCTGCAGGACATCTCTTTTCAAAGACTCGTTCATCCAACGAACAGCAAGACTCTGGAACACGTTGCCAAGGGAGGTGTTCCTCGAGGCATATAACCTCCAGAAATTAAGAACACTAATTCCTACCTTATTTCTCTTGGTTCTCACGATGTTCTCTGAACATTACAGGATATCCCTTTTCGTGGTTACCAGAACATGAAAAAAAAGATCATGAGCAGCATATATCTGAATTACTTCGCGTATACAGGGTGACTCAAATATGCGTGGCGTATCAAAGTAATACTTTACACCCTGTATTTTATTGCATTTTTGGATTCTCCTTTGTGAGCTGGTTACATCAATCTATCACACTCAGGATCTAGCGGGAATGATTACAGAGATATTGGGTGTTCAAAATCGAGGTTTTTCGAATGTAGGATTCTTTTGTGTCGAAACTTTCTATTGGTCAGAACGGCTCACATGTTCTCATCTTAACTTTTGATTCACTATCTACTGATATCTGATCTGGACGAATACAGGGTAGTTCAAAATTCAGAAAGATCTATCTGCATGTGAGTGATGAGCTGATGAACAATAATCGGAATTCTTGATGTGAATGATTGATAGAAGTTATACAGAGCCATGTCGAGCCTGGAGTAGATGTTTATCGGATTTGTCATCGGAATTATCGATCGATAGGACAAACCAATTGGGATTCCAAATATCGATATGATTTAATGTATCCAAAATATTATGGGAAAACGAGCGCTAATACACTTATTTTGCTCTTTAATCTTCCGGAGTTCTACAGTACCAGATGATGATCCCAATTTCACGAAACTAATAAGTTTCATCATCTTCTAAGAAGGACCAAATTTTTGTTTTTTCACCGGATAAACAGCCGTTACCCTAATAGACCAATATCTAGAATTGTATTCAAATCAAGAAAACAAACTGTCCAGCTATTTGAACAATCATCTCTATAGGTTTAGTCTCATGTTATGTTGAACATTAATTGAATAATTGAATATTCCACTCCTTTGTGAACTTCTGACTCTATTTCTATGATGGAGTCAAACTGAATTTTGGCTCATCCATGACCATAACGTTCTTCTAGCTCAAATAATAAATAGATCGTTTCTTGTTGCAGGTGTTCCGAAGGCAGAGTTTTTTACTGAAAAAGGTAAGAAAATGCACGTGCTTGAGTTGCTCAGTTGAACAGCGTAATGATCACTACATTAGCATTTATCAGTCAATTAAGATACTTGCCATAACAAACCCCTAACTAGAAACTAGCATAATTCCCCTTTTGTTGAAATATTTCGAATTCACAACATGCATGAGCATTGTGACGCAATCGTTTTGATGAATGTTAATTTTGTTTGGTAATCTGATATTGTGCAGCATAATACTGAAACAATGATACTGGGGTTCATTCACAATTATCATTATTATATAATAGGCCAACCCTTCCAGAGCATTTCGAACAGACCATTAATTATTATCATATTTTGATCATTGCACATTATTGAATAATGATGTGCCTTTGAGTATGATTCGAATTCATTCGCATATATCGCGAATATATGACAGAAATGTGGGCCAATAACCTACATCATTCCTCTACAAAAAACAACAGATTTGATGATTTTCACGCATAACATTTCTGAAACATTATAGGTACCAAAAACTAGACTGAAAATCAATGTTCATTACTTATCTAATATCAAATATGTATGATTTTTGTCAGTATTGATGTAACTATGCACAAAAACGTAATAGCTTGGTAACTACCTATTGGATATTTCTGAAAATGTTACTATTTGATATTACGAGCCGCTAAAGGGTGACTGATGAAAAATTGCCGAAACTACAGTGTCGTTATTCATTATCTCATTATTTGTAGGAACGGAAAATGCAATGAACTTCTTTTATGTTTGAACGAATCTCAATGAAGCTGATAATGTTTTCCAATTCGAAATCGGTTCTCTGATTAGGTAATCACGTTAAAACATCAATTAGAGATTATTTAGATAAACTGTTGATCTCCAAACGCAAAGCTCTTCGGCCAGTGTTTGTTTTTAATTAGCACTGAATTTGTGATTGAACATTTGCAGCCTATATATGTATGCATGAACATTTGATAGAATCCCATCACGGTGATATCAAGCCACTGATTTTACACAGACAGAAAAACAAATCAATGAATATTCTCATGTATACAATTTTTATCATGTTCTGGTTCCCACGGAAAGGAATATCTTGTAATGTTCAGAGAACATTGTGAGAACCAATTCCTGTAGGTTATATGCCTAATGAAACACTTTCCTTGGCAATGTGTTCCAGAGCCTTGCTGTTCGTTGGATATACGAGTCTTTGGAAAGAGATGTTCTGCAGGTCTCCAAAGTGACCACGAAGGGGTGCGAAGCCTCAACTCGACGGGCTAATCTCGAGGGTACAGAAGATCATTGTACATGATAATATCTATGAAATAGAGCCAGATCACCAACTTTTCTGCGGTGTTCCAGAGAAATGAGTGAGCCTGTGGGCGAGGCATCACCCACGAGAAGAATTGCCCTTTTTTGGAAATGATCCAACAGTTTCAGGTTATATTTTGGTGCTGCAATCCGAATATGGGAACAGTATTCCAGGACAGATCGGATCTGTGCCTTATAGATCATAAGCAGCTGACTGGAAGTGGAATAGCTTTTGGCCTGAAACAAAAATCCTAGTTTTTGGGATGCACTTTCAGCAATTGGTCTCACGTGATTTTCTCAAGAAAAGTTATTGCTGATAGTAATCTCAAGTATCGAAATGGATCTCTTTGAAGGTATGGTTACTCCTGACAAGCTCATGTTGGGCACAGTGAGATCGGCTCCTCTGGAGAAAAGGCATGCTTGTGTTCTGTTTGCATTGAAATCAATCAATCAAGTTATTGGATCCCCATTCGAAAATTGTTGCCAAGTCCATATTTATGTTGTCAACATTTCTTCCTTGTTCGTTTCTGATTTGCCTGGCTGGAATTGGAGCCCTGGAAGAGAAAGCAGTATGGAGGGTAGGTACTATCATCCGCGAAGCTGTGTACTGGGCATGAATAAGTTGCTTTCAACAAATCGTTGATATGGAGTAGAAATAGTGTTGGTGCTAGAATTGATCCTTGCGGAACACCAGCATGTATGATAAGAGAGTCAGATGAAACTCCGTCTACCACTACATGGAGAGACCTATTTGAGAGAAAACTAGTTAGCAGAGAATATAGCTGGGGAGGCAAGCCATAAGATGGGAGCTTGGCGAGGAGTCCGTAGTGCCAGACTCGATCGAATGCCTTGGAGATATAAAGTGCCACGGCTAAGGTTTCACCATATTTTTCAATAGATTGCTGCCATATATGTGAGACTCAAGCGAGCATGTCACCAGTTGATCTCTGATGACGGAAGCCATATTTCCTATCGTTGATAATACCAGGATGTTCCAGGTATTTCATGAGCTCGATGTTGATAGCTTTCTCCATGATCTTTGAAATAATAGATAGCAGTCTTTTAGTCTCTTCTTGGAACTGGTTGTACTCTTGCAATTTTCCAGTTGGACAGGAATATCCCCAATTTGTAAGAGTAGTTGACCAACTTGCAGAGAACAGTTGTTAGTTCGGGAGCACATTTCTTGAGAACAATCGGTGGGATTCCGTCGGAGCAATATAAGCTTTGTTGGTGTTTAGACCCAATAAAATCTTCTTTATATCTGTCTGAAAATAGCTGATGGTGAAGAATATATCTAGCAAATAGCTAACGGATGAAAAACGAATGAAAAGAATAGAAGGAGATATACATACATGAGGTAGTTGGCTTCATTCTGACAGTTCATGGTTTTGTTATTTATGCATTGAAATTTCTTGAATAGAGCTCGATCTTGAACGAAAATATCATCAGCTACATTCAATGATACTACCCTCTCTAACTTTCTGCCATCGGTTAGAACAGAATGAAGCCAACACCCATTGCTCCTTCCTCTTGTTGTACCTGACAATACTTTGAGTGGTGTGGACGGACCCGAAGTATTAGGCGCTGTTGCGAGATATAATCTGCAACTTTCCTAAAGAATAGATCCGTTTTATTAACGAACATATTCATAAGCAAAAAAATGACTGACAAGTAATTATTGTGTGTGATATGAAGATAGTGAACAAATATGGATACTATCGCAAAATATCATAATTCATCTTCATTAGTAATCAACTTCATCCAGCCAATGAGATACTCATGGGAATTGATCATAATACTTGACAAGGTAGGATTGAAGAAAATATTGTATCCCATTTGCTGTTATAATAAAGTTATTATGCTTTCAAAGAACAATTTCCGGAAATCTAGACAAATTGATATTGTCGGCAACATCGTACTGGTACAGAAAATCGTATTTTAACTCTGTGTAACTGTGGATTTTCAAGAAAGTACGTAATAGGAATGGTGGAGGAGCCAAGTATCTCAATTATTAAATTTTTTCTGGAGTGAAATTTGATCTAACGAGAAAAAGAAAAAATATGTATATATTAATTTTTTTCCAACTTCACAGTGAGATGAAAACCTCAATATAGGAAACTTCCCCATTGGAGTAACCCTTACTGGTCAAATCAGGAATTAGTTAAATAATCCCCTTAACGATCCAAAGTTCTCAAAGTTGTACAACTCGAAAACCTCCACGAACTTGCCTGGCCCACTGAGATAACGTTCGGATTATTGGATATCCCGCAATGCTGGTTCAAGAGGGCACATGTCAAGGACCATTGGCTGTCACAGCCCATTGCCTCCGCTTGCGTTAAAAGGGGAGAGGTGTCACCAACAACGCCCCATCACCCATCAAAACCACATAAATTCGGCAATAATGTGATTTAATTCAACACGTATATGCATGTGGAGCGGTTACGCAAGAATTGAATTAGTGCCCCAACGTCCCGAACTGTGAACCAAATGTGTGTGGATTTGTCGATGAAACAGGAAAAAATTAGGTTAGGTTTCCAACGGAACAGGTGCATGGGATAGAAGGAGCTGATTAAATCTTTCAACTATAGCTTTTCATGCTTTGTCAGATCGAAACATTCAATTGAATTTGGACATTTATGTAGTCGTGGTTCCTTGTTGGGAGAGCAGATTTATTCTTCATTTGAAAACACAAGAATCACCTTCTACTGACTTTGGAAGCTGTTGAAGCCTCACATTTTATCAAAATAGTGAATCGAATGTTTATATATATATATCAAAAAAATAGTCTCAAAGTTGGGTTGAATTTTCAACAACACTGTTATGAACAAGTTGATTCAATCATTCACACATTGATTATTTCGAAATATTTCATTAAATTCGTAAACTCGTGTTAATTTTTGTATGGTGAAGATGATTATCAATTGTCTAAACCAATCTAGGATGCCTTTTGGACTACCTAGATGAGGATGATGAAGATATCAGGAGTTTGACATTTATCCCATCAAAACACATGAATTCGGCAATGATTTGATTTGTTCGAAACGTATATGCATGTAAAGTGGTCATGCAAGAATTGAATTCGAGCCTCAACGTCCCTGACTATGAACCAAATGTTTGTCGATATGTCGATCGAGCAGGGAAAAATGAGGTTATAGGTTTTCAACGAAACGGGTAAATTAGATAAAAGGAGATGATTCAGTCATACAACTAGCTATTTATGTTTTGTTGGATCGAAGCTTCTCACTGAATTTGGTCATTCATAATTATTTACATAGCTGTAGGTTTTTTGTTGCGAGATGTGATTGTCTATCATTATCCTTCAGAATTTGAGAGAACTATATTCACTTCCGATAGACCTCAGGAGCTATTAAAGGCTCACAACTCATCAAACAGTGAAGCAAATATGTGTAATAAATATATTGATGAGATAGTGTTGAAATTGGGTAGAATTCCCAACGAAACTATTGTGATCAAGTTGTTCCAATCATTCAGCTAGCTTTTAAAGTTCGATTGTATCAGCACATTCCATAGAATTTGGACAGTTATACTGTAGATTTTTCATGGCGAAGATGATTCTTCATTCTCCCCACCCACCTTGGATGTCTCTTGGCTACCTAGATGATGATGAAAAAGGTATCATTAAAGTTTGACAGCGAACACTTATCTGTGCATTCTTTATGTTCGTTCGAGTATTTGTAAGAGTATGGAAATTCCACCAGCCTTTGATGACCATGTAATTTCAATAGGTCTCGATTCAGATTTGCTTGGTAGAGGTCCAAAAGTATATACTTCTCCATCTTGAACCAAAGAACCTCTTCTCATGGTCTCAATGAAATAGGATATTCCCAAATCAACAAATGGATATGAGTTCCCAAATACTTTGAAGCTCGTTAATGGTTTGTGTTTTGTGTTATTTTTATCAATTCAACAACATGGTCTCTTCTTGTAGTATGCTGCATGATAACGGGTCATCATATCGTTTCCTCAAGGCAGATCAGTTCTACCAGATATCAGGGATTTTTCAATATTTTAAGTCGTTCGTAACACTTGAGGACAGTGATAATCTCAAGAAAAGCTGATTTACAAGATACTCATAATAGATGATTCGTTTAAATCGTCCATATTTTGTAGAGAGCAATGAACTCCTGGAAATTCACCAGCCAACTCGTTTCACTATGATTATGTAAAACTTTTGTAGTAACACAACATTCACAGAGTTCTTCTTGAAATATTCATCATCATTGCGTGTAGGAGCATCAATAACGTTGTGCCACAAACAGTCGGATGCAGAAAATATTGACTACATTCACATCCACGCGGCAAGCTGGGCTCCGTGATATAATCAATATCATCTATAAAGAATGGAGGTAATCGGATGATAAAATCACAGGAATAGCTCAGGAAAGTTTAGGTACGTGGATAGATAGAGTAATGGGGATGAACGTTTCAGAATACATACACGGTGTGTTCTTTCTTGCGGGGTCGACTACAGAGAACCAGTTCTTGAGATAAGTGTACCAACTTAGAGCTTCACTCCCATTCTGGGGTCAACTGATGACACTTATAGGCCTGCTAAATCGATACCTCACCTCTTGCCTCGAATATCCCGTTCTTGATTCTACCATGAACGACTCATGTTTTTTATGTACACAATACCAGATGTTAATTCGAAGGGTCCTCCTTGTTTATATTCGCTCTGATCTCATCTACGAATGACAAATGTTATTTCCATTCTTCAAATAATGAAAAAAAGGTAGTCTAGCCTTGTGGTGCTTCTGCATGAAGCTGGGGATGGTTATTCTGAGATGTCGCCTTGTTTTCTAGAAGCCTTGTCAACGACACCACCTTAGATAAGCTAGAGTCTCGTTGATCAGTCCGCACAGATTCCTGCAGATTTTCACATATTTGTCATAGATGTCGAATGTATGGAAAGGTTGATCAGTTGATTGGGAGAGAAGAAGAGAAACTGGTTGAGGCATGTCGCAATGTAAGATCGAATGAGGAAGATAAGAAGATTTCACATCATATTCACAAGGTCTGAACCCCTGATATAGCTGATATAAGTTAATTCCCCTCGACGATTTCCTTTTAAGTAGATACAATATATACTCAGATATCATTAGAGTGGGTGAGATCATCCAGATGACCCTGAAAAATTTAGAGGTAGGCCATTATCCATTCATAATATTTGAGAACATTCAATCAATCACTATGAAAGGATAAAAAATTAAAGCTTCTCAAACACTGCGATCCAGAGGAGCTCTTGTTGACTTCTCATAAACATTGATAGTCGTCTTCAGATGGAACCTATATTATTTTTATTATCATGTGTTTCGTTTGCGCCTGTTTGTCCAATAAGGAGAAGTACGAAAATATTGTTCTGGGGGTAATTTCGTTGGAACGATCCCACGGAAATGGAGATATACAGGACAGCAGTCATAAAAGCGAAGGCCTCGGGAAATAACGATGGGAGAAACCGCTGGGATATCGAGGATTTCCAAATTCCACGAGGTGATAACGACGAATGTAATGAAAAAGCTGTTCGTGAAGGATTTTATGCCCCGTTTTTCACAATAAGGCGTTATTATAGCGAGAAAACGAGATAAATCCCAAGGGAATAGTATTTATGTATTCCTAAATAGATACAAAATGAGAAGAGCACTGATGGTTATTTTGAATATGGAATTCAGCAAATTAACAATAAAATATAATATACCTATCCTAAGTCAGAGAAAATTACCATTAGTCGCTAAGATTCAATTTCGTGGTGAAGCTGATAGATTGAGGAGCCTTAGCGATGATAATCTCTTGGTATCATGGTAGAACAAATTTTCATTATCACGCAGGAACCATTATTGTAATAATTATCTAGACGCTTCAGACTATGAGGTTTTATGGTTAGGATAATCTTCAGTACTAAGGCGTACATAATCATTTCCATCGCTTTTTTCAAATGGCTCCATGATGATGAATAAAATAACGGTTTTTTTGCTCAACTATGACAGATTTCAATGAAGGAATGATCTCTTTGAAAAATAATGTTTAAACCCTTGAGAAACATTGTAGGTCATAAATAATCTAGACAATGTTGTACCCAGTCATTTTCAACCAATCAGATATTATATTTCGACATCTTAAGTATGATAAGCACCAAAATTATTAGAATAATTTTCATGCACATGAGCATGTAGACGTATAGTTGATATTTCCTGGCAAACGACAGCAGGCAATGATGATATTGAGAATATTGTTTATTTTCTTGAAATCTAGTAGGGAAATTATATGATATCAATTATTATAATGTATCTGAGATCATGGAATGTATTCACTTTTCGAAGAAAAAGAAGTTCTTTAAATTCCTAGAGATTTGAAATGTACTTTGAATCCCTATATGGTTTCAAAGCAAATTTCTTCGAAATAGAAGCTGAATTCAGTTTATTATCAATAATTTCATTAGAAATATGAGAAAATATAGATGCAAAAAAAGTGTGACGTGTTCAGGACAGTATCAAACATTAAAAAAAAATCAATATCCTGATTTTAACATTTATGTTCACTCTTCTGTACTATGCCAAGTGAAAAAGATTTGATTTATTGTTGATACAGCCGTTATTACTACCTTTTAGTATCCTCACCTGTATGTCAGTTGAGGTATGTATATATATCCTATATAATGATTCATCTGATAATTTTTTAAAATTTTAATAGAGCACGGAAGGACTGGAAAAAATCCCCTATACATTACACACAACCTTCTTGTGTTATAAAATTCTCATACGTGAATTTTTGAATAATATTCAGGTACTCGAAAGGGAGAATTCGTTAATCATAGTCCGTTTGAAATAAAATATATTCATTAACGTGATTTTCTGTTCATCAATGTGGATACTATGGCTGAGTTTCGTTTTAATACTTGTTAAAATTGCCGAAATCGATCCATTTGTTCATTCGAAAGACACATACATTTTTAATACCTACAGAAAGACATGGAGTAGTGAGAAAGCCAAAGTGGCGGAAGTGAATTGTGAATTGGGACCTCGATTTCATTCTTCTCTCTTATTTAAAGCTCCAAGATATAAGACTCGGGAATAAATCACACACTTTATAGTGCATTCGATGCAAAAACTTGCGGTGGGTTGATTTGTGGGCCTATATAGAAATTCAACTGTGCAATTTCGAGACCTTTTTCCAGCGAATGTAGGAGATTTATTGAGGACTTTCATTTCTTTTGGATACTTATTCAAAATGGTTGATAATAATCTTAATCGCCGCAAAGATTCATCGATACTTTATATCTCTACGAAAGCTAGAGTTCAAAGAAAACTTCGAGATATGGCTGTAAAGAAGTAAATTTCACAGTCTATTGTTAAACCATGAAGGAGTTCTTGGTTGACAAAAATGATAAGAAGGTATATTCCATAACTCCAATATTGGAACCTATAGTGACTATAAAAAGTAACTAATGATACTACGATTTTCATCGTGTCGTAGTTGGAAAGAGTAATATTTATACACCAAATGATATAAAACATACTCTCCACTATCATAATCATAATGGTATGTATGTACGAGTGTACATATTTTTGTACGTCGACTTCTAGAGGTGATATAAGCAGGTTTGTTCGTGTTCCAAATTGTTGGAAGGGTCCTTCCCAGTTAACACAGATTGATCCCAGAGATTTAAGAACAGGGCATCATATTTATTCAACACCTCACATCCGTGACTGGAAATGAGAGTCCCACTGGAATCACAATGACTGCTATTCCGGATCCTTTTGGTCATTTCATGATTCACATTATGATGTCAAATGAAATTCCCTGTACATATTGAGCGACTTCCTATTCAACAAAGAAATTGATTGATTCTGTTCGTTTCATGAACAGTCAAGAATTTGAGAGTCCAGTGATCCTCTTGGTTGTTAGGGAACCTCTAAGATTCACCTACATTTTGAGTTTCAAATCCAATGAAATATGATGAATTTTGCGAATGTTTTGTTAATTGAAGAGTCCCCTGGCAATGCTCTTTTAATTCGCATTTTTACCTAGGGAGACATGAATGTGACATCCCAGGAATGTTTGTGTTTACTGGGTTGGACTGCGGAGAATGAGTGAGCAGAATAGGTCTTGAATAATTTTGAAACCAGATAAACGAAAACGCGTTTTTCCGTTTTCTCATCTTCTTCCTCACTCACGTGAATCGATGGCATATTTCAGGTTAGGATTATTTTGATGTTGAAAAAACCAAAATGCAAGTCCTGAACATAAACCTTCCCTTCTAGCTAGTTTTCTCTCAAACAGGTCTCTCCATGTAGTGGTCGACGGAGTTTCATCCGACTCTCGTATCATAAATGCTGGTGTTCCGCAAGGATCAATTCTAGCACCAACACTAATCCTACTCCATATCAACGATTTGTTGGAATCAACTTCATGTCCAGTACACAGCTTCGAGTATGATAGTACCCTCCATACCGCCTTCTCTTCCAGGGCTCCGATACCAACCAGGCAGATCAGAAACGAACAAGGGAGAAATTTTGACAACATAGATATGGACTTGGCAACAACTCTTGAATTGGGATCCAATAACTTGGTAGATTTCAATGCGAAGAAAACACAAGCATGCCTTTTCTCTGAAAAAGACGATCTCACTGTGCCCAACATAATCTTGTCAGAAGTAACTATACCTTTGAAGACATTCATTTCGATGCTTGGTATTACTATCAGCAATAACCTTTCTTGGGAAAATCACGTGGGATCAAGTGCATCTCAAGAACTTTGTTTTCTATTTCGGGCCAATAGCTATTTCACTTCCAGTCAGCTGCTTATGATCTATGAGGCACAGATCCGACCTGTCTTGGAATACTGTTTCCATATTTGGAGTGCAGCACCCAAACATACCCTGAAACTGTTGGATTCTGTCAAAAAATGGGCATTTCGTCTCGTGAATAATGCTTCGCCCCAAACCTCATTCACTTTTCTGGAACACCGTAGAAAAGTTCGCGATCTGGCTCTATTTCATAGATATTTTCATGGACGATGCTCTTCTGAGATATCAACAATTGTTCCTTCCTTGGCAGTCCCCGCAAGATTAACCCGTCGAGTTGAGGCTTTGTACTTCTTCGTGGTCACTTTGTGGACCTGCAGAACATCTCTCTGGAACACATGTTTTCTGAACATTACAGGATATCCCTTTTCGTGGGAATCAGAATATTAAAAAAATACAAGAAATGATTGATTCAAAACCATCATTATCCAGATTGGGTCTTGGGGATTACCTGGAAATAACATATTCAAAAACGTCTGTTATCATCTGAACTTGAAAATAGAATGATGCGCTGAAACTATAATATGCTCATTGTTCATAATGATGATCGATTCTTTCCAATAATTCACTTCTTCATCTTGTTTAAAATTTATCTCTCAACCGAGAAAGAGGAAAACTGACTACTTAACTCATTGTTGTGGTCAATTTCGAGGGAATATCTCTGTTTATCCTGTGCGAATCTCAGAGTATATAGTTCATGGAAAGATTTGGGTGACGATGACGCGAAATCCAATGTTTTTGTTCACTCAGAAAAAGTGCTGAACGTGGCTCGAGAAGTTTACACTTCTGAAATTAGTGCCTACCTACTCAAGTCATCATTATTATTGAATCATCCCAAGCATGAATCCAATCAAAACCCGCCGGTGCAATTCATCCCCGGTAACTGACTCCTCCAGTGAGATGGCTCTCCATGTTTTATTCATGGAGACACACTCACACATATATTAGATAAATTGAATAGCGATCATGGTGGCAGGTGTGGCACGGAAATATTCACCCATAACTCCTTAATCCGGGACCAGCATTTGATTTAGAAGCAGTTTGTGAACTCGATCACTTCATTCTGAGCGGTATTGATGTCGGAATAGAGAGAGATAGACAGAGCCGGTCCTAGCAAGAGGAGACCATATTGATATAGGGCACCCAACATTATCTTGCTCATGAATGAATATTGTGTGAATTTGATTTTCAATGGGAATTGGGTATTTTCACAATTGATAATAATGATAATGTTTAGACCTATTTTATTGAATAGCACAACATTCGGAATAGAACAAACCAGAATATCATCACATGTGAGAATCACTCATTCTCGAGTTATTTTACCAAATGATTGGTAAACGGGCTGGTCCATGAGCAGTGTTTGTTAACGTTCCACTTACTGCACCGCATCTTACTGTCTCAGTTCTTTTTCAACGTGAAAACAGTGGACAGTGTATTTAGAAACAACATGTGGGCAATTCAAAGTTGCCACAATATCATGTTATTATTCTAAATGAAGAACTTCGAAGAACATAAATGTCCGAAACTCTCTCGTCATCGGCGAAAGGAAGACTCGAGCACGTCGAGACTAAGCAGAATTCATTTTGTCCAATTGATAACGCAGCGTCAGTCCTGATGGAAGTATTTATGCCTAGTGCACAAAATCAATCCTGTCATTTTGTGCTTTTCATTTCAGTGAAGTGAATTATAATGGTACAGAAGTACTCACTGAGAGTTCGAGCACAAAACTTTTATGAATAATTCTGATACAAACGAATTTTGTTTGAATGATTCTGATACAAAATTTGAAAATAACAGCTGACAGTTAATACAATTGACAAGCCAGACATGTCTCAAATTACTGAAGCTGTGTTTGATGAACTGTGTTGCCATGGTAATGTGTTTGAGAAATTGTGTTGTCACGGTAACGTGTTTAATATATTGAATTAATCACAGATCGTCCATCCGTGATTAATCGATCATTTAGCGTGGTACATATCCGTACGATAAATGCCATTTTAGTTATGTGAGTAGAAAAATAATATTTTTCTATGACTGTTGAAAACTAGACCCTTTTAATGTAACATTTTTGTTGGGTAACTGGATTACTCAAAACAAGCCACGCCCCGTGTGTAAGAGCCTTTACACAACAGGCTATGGCCAATCAGCAACAAAGCAGATTCATTACCTACAAAACAGTTGACATCAGTTGTATTGATAATATGGGGCATGCAGTGAAACGTTTGAATCAGACTCGTCATGAAATGTCATAATTTGACAATAGCTATCTGGCGTGATTTAGAACTGACTTTTTGTGCAAATATGGATTCAGAAAGCGAAAATGAATTCAACTGCTCTCCACCATCAGAAGTTTTGAAAGCTGCCAATTCAAGTACAATCAGCCTTTTGCCCGAGGAATCTAAAAAAAGGTATGAAGTGGTTTGGCGAAAAGCAAAATTTGCAAATTCGTTTTCGGATAATGTACTGCTAGCCTATTTTGGCGAATTAGCAGCTAAACACAAAGCATCCTCCTTGTGGTCACAGTATTCCATGCATAAACTAAGAAGCACAATTTCAATAAAAAATTATGTGAATATTGACAAATATTTGAAATAACGAGCATTTCTAAACAGGAAATCTGATGGATATATGTCAAAGAAAGCGAAGATATTCACTGCTGATGAACTCAACCAGTTCATCACTCAGTCATAGAAAAAGTATAGTATTCTACTTGCGTGTAATGGCTATTACTCATTCGAATGATTACGACGTTCGCCTGCGGCTCACGTCGCAAACTCCATTCTCATGAGTAATGGCCATCATTACACGCTCGTCGAATAATATACTATTTTGTTCAATTCATTTCGGAATGGTGCTGTGTCAAAATTTTTAAGATTCGGCCCTGGAGTGATATGGGAGATGTCCCGCCTGGTCCGCTTTTTGGGCTTGACATTAGTCATTCATAAATCCTCTGTTCCAGGGCCTCTTGAGGGTTGACTGTTATTTTACGAAAATGGAGAAGGGATACCAGTACGGTTTCCAACTGATAAACAATTTCCCAAAGTTTGTGAGAGAAACAAACCAGACGCGTTTTAGTTTCTTTTGGATCAGGGTGCTTTATGGCAAAGAAATACAACTCAAATGTTGACAATAAGATATAGTACTTGTGAAGATTATAGAACATGATAATTTCATTTGGAGATATACTAGGTGTTGATCGAACATGCAGTTAGAATTCATAAGGAGTTGTTTCCTTCAGACGATTCTAAGGAGAATGTATCATGATGTGGTGATTTTTGAAATTTCGTGCTATTCAGAAGGTACAAGGCGAACACATTTTCAGATAATGATAACATTTTATCGACAAAAAAAAATTATATTATGAATGTTACTTCATCTACAAGAACTGTTGATAATGACTACTGCATCGACGTTCAATATGTACTTTTCTTATGTCCGAGTCTATGTCTGTACTTGCATGTTTCAAGTGTGGGAAATAGTAGTATTTAGTATAATTGGTTTTTTTTTTATCTCTTGGGCCGCATATTCGAAATACATCGTACGTACCTAGGAAGTATAGGGAGAGGGCTGAGAGGAGAAAGGTATTGCATTTTGTTAAACTTTTGGAGGTTATAAGTCATGGGAATACTTCCATTGACGAATACGAACGAGTGTTGGTAAGGTGTCGTTCGGCATAGGTACCATAAGGTTGACCACGAAAGTATGTGCTGACTGGTATTGCTGAGTTCGTTCGACTGGTATTGCGACGACGAAGATATGTGCTATCGACTAGTGAGTGTGACATCACCTACCAGGCAAATGACTCATCTCTGGATGGAAGCTAAAAGCATCCGTGTATACTATTGTTCTTGTAAGAAGATAATGAAGAATATTTTTCAAAACAGTATTTAGTAATTGGAGTGTTGTTGAATGATAACAATCGAATTCTTTGAAAAGCATTCGTAGGTACTTTGTGAACACAGTGTAGTTCTTTTATTTAGACTGTGAATAATCTCAATATTAAAAAATGTATTCTCAAAAATGTGGTTTGCCTTGTATCTGCGAAACAATGAGGGTTTTCAAAAATAATCAGATGACAAAATATTCTCAGAATAGTCTAGGAAACATCTCCTTTCTGCCGCATGGTTGATGAACACCATGTATAATATTCATTTATTCAGGTCTTGAGATTGATCAAGGTGCTCAGGAAAAATTCGATGTATGACTGTGATGACAAGATTTTCTTTCTTCAAGCATTTCATTCTGCTGAAAATTATGCTTATGTTTATGACTTCATCCATTAAGCGACGTTCACAACCAAACTTTTAACGTTTTGCTTCTTACGTTTCGTATTCTGATTGGTGAAGCGGAATCTGAAAAAACGTGAATTGAACAACAACAAAAAATTAACGTGACTTTTTACGGCTTTTCCCAGTTGCCTTGGTTTTGTCATTTGTGTTTCATCCTGAAATGAAGTGGAATAATCATAACAATAATATTGATGAGATAATTAATTATATTCATAGAACTGGCGGTGACGTAAATTGATCCTTATTCAACACTTGATGAGAAAAATCAATCCTCAAGAAGAAAATGATAAATTGAACAGTATACCTATCAACACTATTCCGTGGATTCACGAAAAAATCATGAGCAAAAATATTATCATACCTTCCATATAGAATGTTCCATACATGTATTTTCCATTTTATAACAATATCATTTGTCTGTTTTTACTTTTTTCACAGACGATGACTTCTTGCAACTCGAAAAGCTGAGTATTTTCAGCTCTTCGCGTCATTTCAATTACAAATTTTGCTTCACCAATGAGAATACGAAACGTGAAAAGTTTGGTTGTGAACGCCGCTTATTCAATATTTCTAGGTCTATCTGATGAAGATGTCCAGTAAGTCGGAATAATTATAAATAATATAATAATGATATTCATTTTATCAAGTCATACACTTCTTTGTTCTTTCTAAAGCGAGCATTCAAGCATACCGAACAGATCATGGAATAAAAAAAAGATTTTCTCACGATACTTTCATGACTAAAGACAATAAATCTACATAATACGAATACCAAGTAACAATCGAGTGTGACGTTTTCACTAATTAGTGTGTAAGGAAATACCAAACTTACTTCGACTTATTCCTCTGATAACGAACAACATTTTTTTCTTAGGATCTGGAAGTTAGGTATATAAGTACTTTTGTGTTGAAATTGTTGCACAGGTGTGCATTCCGATCACTCGAGTTACTACGAATAATGACCTTATTTACTGTTGAGTATTTTATATTAATTGAGTAATGGCAATATTTTCTATAAGGTAGTCTTGATATTAAAAATTAACTTCTGGCTGAGTTCCATACGAAGTTTGTCCGGAACTATCACATAGTAATCGTATACTATGTCAATATTTGCTACAACATGTTACTCCCGAAGATTCACTTCCTATAATAATAATAATAATTGATCCTGTAGGACATTTTTACGATGTATAGGATGAGTCAGAAAATATGAGACACTTGAACATAACAGTTATGTATGTATCAAGGGCGTAAAGTAGGCGTTTATGGCCTGTGGCGCGAATAATGGCCCGATGGCGCTAGCCGAGGGCCATTACACGCTGAAGGCCATGAACGGATTTCACGCACGTGATACATACAAAATTGTATGCACTAGTTGTTTATTTTCTAACTCAAGAGTAATGACTATATATAGTTTTCGATAAACTAATATTCCCTCGAATTTGATTTGTTACGTATAAATTCAGTGATCAAGAGAAGCGTAATGTTCATGAATGATTCACATATAGAAATCATCGTTCGCATATTGCAATTATTTCAATAGTATCTTTAGAAGAGATTCATTCTTCAGAATTTTACAATATGCATATACCCAGTATAAACTAAGAAACTGAGAACAGCTCATTATGGCCCACAGGCTGTTATGTGCAACTTTACGCCCGCAAAGTTGAGCGGTAAAGTGCACTTTACGGCCCGCTAGTGCATTGAATCAGTTACTATACTGGATTTGAAACAAACATTTTAATATGTCCCTGTCTGAGAAGTATCCCTGGATACTGTAGTAACATTTCCTCAACTGTAGTCCTTCAACAGATTTTTTGAAGAGGTTAACATTAGGATGTTTGTAGTTACTTGTAAGATGGTTATATAAAATCATAGAAATCATCCATTTTTCTCAAAGTGGTCCAATTGATTTTAAAGAAGAAACAATGAAAATCCCAAAGTCTGTCGACCACAAAATCATTTAATAAGTGACGTGTTACTAGTTTCGGCCACAGGCCATCATCAGACACAAAATTGATGTAATATAATTATGAGTACCTGAAATATAATGATCGACAATGTTATGGGGTAAAAAGAGTCATACAATCATATACTAACCTTATAACATATTGAGAAAAAATATATTAAAATTGAAAAGATAAGTCCAAAAAATTCAGTTGACAGTCCAGCATATTCAAGTGGTTTTTAATCTGGAGAATGTCCAGTAAAACCAAATTAAAATTGGGTTATTGGCGAAGTACATCAGAGAAAATTATTCAAAAATTCTCTCACGTGAGATTCATCAAGAAATGCGAAAAGCAAATGGAAGCTGAGATAGAATTCAAGGGACCAGAAACATCATAAATCACAAGGAAAACAAAATCAAAATTTGATTTGGTCTCATTGTTTCAAATTTTGATTTTGTTTTGGTTATTGTTAATTAATTTTATCATATTGACGTCACTTGTCGGTGTCATATTCTGTGTCACCACCCCAGTTATTAGTTTCATGTCAGTTCCGGTTGAATTTGACATGTGTCACTCATTCTTTGACTATTTATTTCCTTGTGATTTATGATGTTTCTGGTCCCTTGAATTCTATCTCAGCTTCCATTTGCTTTTCGCATTTCTTGATGAATCTCACGTGAGAGAATTTTTGAATAATTTTTTCTGATGTACTTCGCCAATAACCCAATTTTAATTTGGTTTTACTGGACATTCTCCAGATTAAAAACCACTTGAATATGCTGGACTGTCAACTGAATTTTTTGGACTTATCTTTTCAATTTTGATATTTTTTTCTCGATATGTTATAAGGTTAGTATATGATTGTATGACTCTTTTTACCCCATAACATTGTCGATCATTATATTTTAGGTACTCATAATTATATTCCATCAATTTTGTGTCTGATGATGGCCTGTGGCCGAAACTAGTAACACGTCGCTTATTAAATGATTTTGTGGTCGACAGACTTTGGGATTTTCATTGTTTTTTCTTTAAGATGGTTATATATTTTGATTCCCATATATGAAATGCAATTGTCAAATTTTTCGGTGTTGTGTTTTGGGATAGATATAAAGTCAGAATGTCTGGTATCGTAATTATGTAATGATGACTTTTTGCTATATTTGGATATATTTTCTCTCACATGCAGTTAGCTTCTGTATATGTAGATGCATGGAGATGATATGAGGTTATGTTTGATAAAGACCTGCTTGCAAGAATCATGAGGATGCATGTCAAGAATATTCCTTTCAATTTCTTTCGGGCCACAAATATTTGACTGTCTACAAACTGACCCCATTAGACAATTTAATAGGTCAAATTGCTGTATGCGAGGCTATAAAAGACATTCTATAAGGCATCTGTAAGCAAATAATGTTTTATCCGCGAAATCGCAAATCAAGTTGAATTAAGTTTTTTCACTTAATGTGTTATGTGATCAGTCCACCTCAGATTGTGATCAACATAGACTCCTAAGAATTTTATACAAGTTGTTGATGATGTTATTTGAGTTTCTTCAATATAAAGAGATAGCAATTCATCACTTGAAGCATTGTGTTCAGAATCAATCCATTTCTGCTACACCAGCTCCAACACTTCTGAATGAGTTCCTCAACTAATCCTTGAAGCTCCTCATGGGATCCTGCTGAGAACTCTATCAGCCGATAGTGTAAGTTCATTTGAACCCAAGGGTTGTGGTGAGTCGTTGATAAATAGCAGGAAGATTAACGGTCCCAGCACGGATCCCTGAGGATCTCCAGTGTCTACTCTGCCTAGTTCCGAGTATTTATCAGACATTTTTACTAACATTTTCTGTTCTGTAACATGGTTAATCATCCAATGTAAGAATATACTGCTGAATCTCATGTATCGATGAATTCGTTATGACAATCCCTAACCGATTATGGAATACAATACAGGATGTCCCATTTGATCAAAAGTTGGAGTCGTTTCCAGTAAAACCGGAAGTGACAGAACAAAAATTATTTCGTCAATCAATGAGCAATTCGGTATACTAGCTGTCCACCAATTTTCAAAACCCTATCTCGTATAATTCTAAAGTTACAGTCCTGACCGTTTTTTGTGCACTTTTCTGTATATTATCCAGTCTCTACAGTGAGACAAACTATATTTATTTCGACCTGAGATTACAGTTGATGATCATGAAACGATCGCAATCCAATGAGTACCTACCTATATGAAGTTGACTGAGAGAAATTGTTAGAGCTCTCCAGTAGACTAATTGTCTGTCTTTAGCAAATATCTCGACCGTCCAGACTGATTCATTAAAGGCAATTCTTCATCAGCTAGGATTCTACTCGAGAAGGCCAAGTAAGTACTTTATTTACTATAGAAAAAAATTAATTGCATTCAAAATATGCACCCGAACTGGTGCCATTTCCAAGACGACTCGCATTTATAACTAACTTATTTTTACGAGACGCTGTCCGGACTAAAATTAATAGGAGATGCGGGCAGCTAAACGACTTGAAAATGTGGTCTTATTCCGCTTTATCAATTACTGCAGAAACAGGTTACTCAGCCGAGAAGAACAGGAGACTTTTCGGTTTTAGGGGTCTTAGGGTGGATTCGGACGCAGTTTGGAGTCCTGGTCATTAGCAACGAAGTCCCGAACTTCTGATAACTTGGGGAGTTCCACTAATTCGGAAAGGGGGTGAGAATTTCATGAGGTCCTGATTATAGTGCAAGAAAATCTCATTGGGAATGAAATTGTGATTCAAACTTAGTCCACCATTTCATTGAGGACTTTGTCCTTCTGAGACTGAAACAAAAAATATTCTTTGACATTTAACTTAACGATCAAGTGAGACCTGAATAGTTCACCACTGTTGAATTCGTTTTCTTAGTATTTAATAATATGTATTTGCTATCAATCCTCTCAAGTTAATTCGGTACATCGTATTTTAATGTAGATATTGTGCCTAATTCCCGAAAATGAAGCTTCATGGAACCTGTCCACTGGTAACTAATCCTTCAAGTTGGGAAAGTAGGATATATAGAAGTAAAGCAAGCCAAGGTTGGTTTAGTACATTGTACCAGACGAAGCTACAGTGTTAGCGAAACATGATGTCGTGTGTTTGAGAATTTTGTAAAAATCTTATCGTTTGTAAAGTTTTTATAAGAAATATTATTCTTCAAGTCTATCAGCATTGCTATGGGCAATACTTTCAACCCTCAAATTTTATGTATTTTTTGTTTGTTTTTGGATGTATGACAGATTGATATTCATCATACAGGACGTGGAAAGAAATTCTGAATTGAGATAACTTCATCACGAATCTGCGATCAATATTATAGGTCTATAGAAATGATATGTTCCTATCGTTCAAGTTCGAACCCCTTGATTGGGTGAAAGTATTGAAAAGGAATATTCTCAGATGATAGATGAAAACCCAAAGTCATCTCCACAATATTCATTAGAATTATCAAAGATCAATCGTGAAGAAACATGTTTTGAGCTTATATAAGCCCATCATCAGCCAACAGAAAGTATCATAGTTATGGACATGAAAAAAGGAGACATACAAATAGTATAGTTAATAACAGGGCAAACATGCTCCATGATTGTCTCTGTGAAATGATATAAATTAATTATATTATAAAGTCGGTTAAGGGTCGGGTTCATATTCTACAAGGGCCCACGTGCACTTGAATTACCGAGAGGTGATAATCAAACTTAAAAGTTTGATGAGGCATCAAAATTAACCTGAATTTCTGATGATATTTCAGCCGAAAATTAATTAACAAAATTAAAATAATAATTTATAACGGAATGACTGAAATCATGTCAGAAACAAGTTCCTGCAGTATTTTTACCATAGATTCATATATGACCTCGGATATCACAATAACTCAGAATAGGAAAGAGATATATTCCGGTCCTGATATTGATTTATTTCAGAAGGCTACTTGTTGAACCCTTTGAGTTCAATACATGTACCAAATTTAATATGGCAGATTGAATTTTTGTCAAAATTTACAAATCACTCTGTATGTCGAACGAAGCGGTTTTGGACATTTGTTTATGGCATTTTGCAATCATATGGACAGGCGCTATGACCCCATAACTTCTGTTGGTTTCATATCTGGATATTCTGTATATAGCATATTCTGCAATGAGCAGTAGATGAAAGTTTCAATCATAAATATTATTGAGTGCGTGAATCAAATTGTTCATATTCTCTAAGCAGGGAGTATTATAAGGTTGCATCGATGTGTAAATTGGGCAGTCAAATAATAAATGATGGATTGTTTCAAGCTCATACCGATTACAAACTGAGCAAATTTTTCTCGGGTTAATGCGGTGCGTTGAACTACGATAAGTAAATCGTATCATGAATTTGTTACATAATCTGAGTTGTCCAATAGTTCTTGCGACTTGAATCGACACCTTCAAGAGTAGATAGTTTCGGGTTTGATTAGCAAGTGTAAGAGACTAGGATATTGAGAGCAATGTCGACCTTAGAAACAGGGTTTTGTCTTCTTCTTTCAATCTGTTCATATACCTAGAGAGCAGGATCGACTTCTTCTGAACGAGAATTTTGGAAGTGACCTGCGTTAATATATGGTATATCAAAGTCAACATATTCGAGTTCTTTAGTGACCTGTGATGACCAATTGTACCTCCAATCAAGATTAGTGAGTTCTAGTTGTCTTTTGAAACATATTCTTGGGAGTCGACTCTCGTCCATTGCTAGGATTTTAATTTGCCAATTCAAAGTGTGTTTGAAAATAGTGTGTGCCATCTTGACTCGACCTACCTCAATTCTGACAGCGTAATCGGGTATGTTCACGGGTAAGGACAAAACTCTTTTGAAAAAGTTAAGTTGAACTCGTTCTAGGATATCGGCATATCGCAAATCCCAGACCGGAATACAGTAGGTAAGTTTGGAGGTGAACAGTCTATAGAACTTCGCCTAGGGAACAGACTCATTCATTCGAAAATGAATGAGTTTTCTTCATTCGACAGAAAAGAAGTGCCTCACTTGTTGACCAGTCTATTCAGGACGCCCTTCGGCGGTCAGTCTGCCAACACCACATGTGTGAAAGTGGCGATTCCGCCAATTTCTGCTTGCAGTCCTTTGGAGGCGGTATAGCGGCGGCGGCGGCAGGCTGGACTCCGATAAATTAATATGGGCTGACGTAATCTTCGATATGAGACCGCTGGATTATTTATCGCGTCAAGGAAATCCCTTAGATTTCAATCTTGATCTGACAGGAGAGGTTTCTTTGGAGTTGTTATCGACTGTTAATGATAGTGTCACGAGTAGAACATATACGGTATATTAGTAATTCCGAACTATGAGGGTCAAATCGATCTGTCATGAGAAACGTACAGGGTCATCATTGTTTCTTGTGCGTTGGGTTGGTTCAAAAATGTATAAGAATATTGCTATTCTGGCTACCAGCATGAAATTTGGCATACATGATGAGAAATATATAGGAAACAAAAAACCAGCGAGACACAAGCTGGGCCTGGAATATTTCGTCCGCCATTTTCTAAAATGGCGACCGAAAACTAGATTTTTGCTGATATCTCAAGAACGGTGCAAAATTTTGGAAGAGTTCAAACTTATGAAATAAAGAACATTACAAGGCGGACATTTTTTGTCCGAAACATTTTCTTGTGAGGCTGATATTAAAGTTAATAAATTGAATATATTCAGTGGAAAATCCTCGTTTTCCCAAAAAATCATTTGAAATACCAACAATTACCCCGTTACCAAGTATCCCTACCTATTCATAAAAATCCTCCTCACACACGTGTTCATCTAGAAATATAGAAGATCTTTTTCAACTCTACAATATACCGGATGGGGCATTTATCTTGAGGCAAAATTATATCTCGCTTGTATACGATTATTTCGAAAAAAAAAAATCTGAGAAATATTGTACTAGACCGGAAGTGGGGCCTTTAGAGTGAAAGTAAGTTTTTTTAATAGAAACACCCATTGTTCAGCACAGATTTGGATTGGAAATCATTGGCCTTACATTATTCGTCTGAAATGTCTTTCGAAATAATCGAGTCGAACCGAGATATAATTTTGTCTCAATATAAATGCCTTACCCGGTATACTCACTTTGATCTCTCACTCAATATTTCACACCCTGGAATTGCAACCATATATTCCAAATGCAACTAACTGGGGATGGAAGTCGTCAAATCTGGAATGTCAAGATGAAACGATTGAACCACTTTGGACAGTTTTGCCACAGGCATCTGATGAATGTTCAGAATTGATGAGCTGTAGATGCAAAACAATGTGTATTAAGAACTGCAAATGCAATAGATTTGATTTGCAGTGTACTGCTCTATGCACGTGTGATGGACAGTGTACTCAATAAACATTATTTTTTGTAATACTGTTGTATTAGTTAGTTCACCAAGATTCTTACTGATCTAGTCGAACCTGATTAAACATCGAACCTATAACATGATAGATATATGATTTTATTTAGATTAAAATAATTGACCGCCATTTTACGTAATGGTACCTTCGGTTTGAATCCTCAAGAAAGAGTTCATCATATAGATAACTCATGATCATGATTTCTGTGGCTAATCTTAGCCTGAATGTTTCCATTTTGATTTTTTCTTGAGAAACCTTGAAAAATTGAATTTTAATATTTCGATTATTTAATTTTTGATTCGTCTGACAAAAAAATGTTTCGAACAAAAAATGTCCGCCTTACTATCCTCTGTATTTCATCACTTGACACTTTCCCGATATTTCACACCGTTCTGGAGATATTAGCAAAAATCCAGCTTTCGGTCGCCATTTTGAAACATGGCGGCTGAAATATTCCAGATACAGCGTGTGTCCCGATGGTTTTTTGTTTTTTATATATTCATCAACATGTGTACCGAGTTTCATGCTGGTAGCCAAAATAGCAATATTCTTGTGCTAACATAACGCACATACAAAAGTTGTAGGGTTTGCTCTGAACCTCCAGAAAATTGTACGATGTGAAACAAATGAATATCGCTGATATACGAAATGGGTACCAACTTCGACATTTTCAATGGGACAATAACATATATATTTTTCGGAATATTTAGAGATCTTTCTTTTCTGATTTCAAAAATATATACGTTGTTGATATTCGGTTCAGCCGTTTATGCAATATTCGAGGTTGAACATTCTAGAATTATTTCACCAAATCGCAATTGCCATGAAGAATCAAAAACACATATGCAGGTTGTCGTCAATCAAACTTTCTGTAATATATTATTTGCGTATGTGTTGTTGATTCTTCACGGCATCTGCGATATGGTAAAACCAAAATGTAACCAAAATTTGTCAACCTCGAATATGTTGAAAACGGCTAGACCTAATATCCACAACCTATATATATATTTAAAACCAGAAAAGATAGACCTTCAATTTTCTCGAAAAATATATAGGGTGTTCCATTGGAGATAACGAAGTTGGTACTCATTCCTCATATCATCTTCAATGTTGAACCCTGGAGAAAATGGTCAAATATACGGAATGACCCTGTACAAGTGTACAAGTCTAATAAAATAATATATATGAATATTGAATGTAAGGGTTCCGAAGCTATTCTGGTCTGGGACTTGACAAGAACTCGTCGTAATTGTCATTATAATGTGAGTTTTCATTAGGTCTTTATATATTCATTGTTGTTTATTCATATTTGTCATTACTAACCATAATGTTACATGTTATAATACAAATTGTTATGTTTGAATAGTCTCGTACTTTCAGTTACCCCTAAACTTTTAAAGCCTATTCGAATGCTACCTCTCGCAAATTATTGAGCCAAGCTAACCCCTGATAATTCTAATGGATGAACTAACCATCTATTTTATCGTGAAATAGTCATTGTTGTATCTAGGATGCGAAATGATACTTTTGTGTTAGAGATTGGGAGTTATTTTGCCAAGCTCCAGCGACGAAAATAGTATATTATGTAACAAGTGTTATGAACGTCATTTTAGTCACGAGAATTTTAAGCACGAGCGCAGCAGAGATGAAAACTCAGTCTAGGATGCCACATTAGGAATATTCACACAAGTGTGTTATATGGATACAATTCAAACACATATCACATAGGATAATGACAATTTGCTGTTATTGCAGTGAAGCACCATAATATATGAGGTATGGGAGTTGCACTGTAAACAATCCTCAAAGTCTGGAAGTTTTATTGTTGAAGATAGGCCATTGATAGTTGTATCTGCTATCAAATCCACAGTAACGTCAGGGTGCCTTTGGTGTTGAATTATTTCTTGGTTTAGACTCTGGTTGCTGCTGATTTTTATTGTATGGATCAAATGGCCATGATTCTGATGGCTATAATATTTAGCATAAAATGGTCTTATAGGTTAACACACTGTTGAGGGATGGTTTTCAATATGTTCACAGTATTGATGTTCACTGTTATATCACCATTTGTGATCTGTTGGATCGTTTTGCTTGAAGAGTGGAGTTATATAGGTATGATGGTGAGTATTTCTGCTTTTGACGATAGTGGATATGCTTATTGCGATTCTTGATATCCCTTGAAGCTCTCCCATAGAAATGCACTGGTTTGAAGAAAGATAACAGTTATTTTCCTCACATAAGGATGAAACAAAATGATCCACCAAATATAATTATGATTTCAGTAAGAAGTTCAACAATAAACACAAATAACAGGATGAAATAGCTAGAATAAAATGTATGCAAATCTCAAGAAATTATGTGAACAAACAACACACTCTTTGCCGCCATATTGTTTTGAAGCAGCGCCCCCATCGGTCGATCACCTTGCCAATATGTGAACAGATGGCAGAGAATTAAAATTTCCTGTGTCTATATATGGTACACATGGCAGTTGATGTGTTAAGTAGCATTAATGAAACAGCTAGGCTGTCCCCTGTTTAATTGAGGTTTTTATGATAGTTATTCAATTTCTGATAACCGTTATTCGATTTTTTTCTCAGTGATATATATGATGACGTAGTCGTAACGCTCTGTCGCTGCATATACAGACTTGAGTTGGATATGGCGTTGGTATAGGTTGGCTGACAATCAGCTTTTCATTATATTGTTTGAAAACGATAGTGAATAAAATACCTACAAAATGAGAAGGGAATTTACATCCTATACCCATATCGACCTTTATCGAACCTTATAAAAACGACATCCTGAAGCTAGAAAATTCCTTCATAACCATCTATTGAATAGAATGGATAAAAGTATTTCATATACGTAACCTAGCAAATGTGCATATCTCGGTACGAATTCGATTTCCGGTTTCTCGAATTTAATATGAACGTAACCCTGAGAGTATATACAGTAAGTATTAAAATGTCCAGCACAAATACCAAAGAATTCAAATCGGCACGTATTCATCGTAGCATAAAATTCCGCTGGAAAAGAATGATGCATTTCTCATGCGATTCAACATCATAGAAGCAGATATCTCGAGTAAAGTCTTGTATGGCTTGCTTCCATTCTTGATATCATCAGGTCAGGATGAAATCCTAAAAGTCTACTCCACCAAAACTATACTTCATTGTAATCAAATCACGGGGCATGTTTCGAAGCTTCAAAGCTTTATCATCAGCTTTTATTTTTACATAGGCGCACTAAAATAGGAGAAAAATAAGGACAAAACCTTCAACAATGACAGTTCAAAAAGACTCACCTGTTCTGGAGGAATAAATTATGTTCACTGATAACAGCCACATACACATTTTTTTTTACAAATACATAGTATGCAAGAATTAAATATAGGGACCGCAATTATTGCGGATCACCTGTGTTAGGGGACCGGTATGAAAAATTCCATGGTGCAATTATCCAATAAGAATGAAATTGAAAATTGATTGACCATCTTATAGTTCTCGTTGATCATACCGAGGGTTTATGACAGACAAAAGAAAAGAGAGATGAATGGGATGTCAAACATCAAATGAATGGCATGACTTTGACATGAAGTGACAAGCAGGGTGACATAGAACATCAAATAGAAATAGAGATGGGGTGATATAAGTATCAAATGCTCCCATCTCGATTCTTATACATCTTATATCTAGAAAATCCCTCCTAGATTAACCTACAGACGGTATTTAAATGGGTGAAAGTATTTCATGATACATTCTCTAATAATACATAGCTTTATAGAACAACAAGTATCACTTCATCATTTCAAATCAAAATATTCCGAAAACGGAACACAGTATCGAGTTTTACCAGGAGTACCTTTTCGGTGTAAAATTCAATGATTGTCCATGCTCTCATCGAATTTGGATTGAAAAATCAAACGTCAAAGAAGTTATGTTAAAAACTACTCGGTTAGCTTTCAAAACACACCCATATAGAATTCCATCACAATGTTGCCAGCAGTTTTGACAAAATCGTGAAAAATGTGTCTATTTTGAAAAAGGATGATGCCGTAACGACATTTTCCTTCTGGGCAAACAAAACATATTTTACAGTGTTTTACCGATACCCAAGCAAGAAGTTCAGGCTTTTTTCGAACACCCTGTACATTTTTCAGTCATCAGCCTCATTTTGTCGAGAATAAAATTGAGTTACTGATGATTTTGACCCTGTTAATTACATAGGAATAATTTGATGTGTTGTTATAGCTATTTTTATGTCGATCAAGAGTTTTAGATACGCCCTATGTTTTATAGGATCTGAAATATCTACGCTTCGTGAACATCCTATAGATTCTGATCCTAATCAATATGTGAGTACATGAAAGCGAATGATATTTACTTATCATGTTTGAATATACGCATAGGCATACTTTGATCTGCCAGTTGGGTTGCTGATCAAAACATACATGCGAATTACAGATTGACTATAAGTACGACATGAAAACGGAAATCAATTCCATATACATATGCCAAAATGATTCAATGCTTTGGCTTTCATGACCTATATCCTGTACACCATGAAAATTGATTCCACCAACAAGCTTCATTCTCAAACTTATCAATAACACACGTGAATATTCAGTATACAAGCATATAGATTATACAAAAGAGCAAAATCCACAACATTACATTTTGCAGAATATTGATAGGAGAAAAATATGGATCACCGGTATGAGAAACAAATTCACACAAGATACTTTTGAAAAAAACTTCAAATTTCTATAAATTGCTTGTCATCCCCTTATGAATCCTTCAGATTTCTTGTTTACTCCAAGTCTACGAACGAATCAAATAACAATAGATTATTGGTACAAAAATATCTAAATAGGCATTCAGGAGAGAATCACTTGTATCAGTATTCGTTTATACGAGTCGACGCATAGATTTTGGAAGGATGTATTTTAATGTTTTGCGAGGCAACAGCCAGGAGAGTAGTTGTTTTTCTCCCGAAACCTACCATTGTTGTTCATTTTATAAACATTTTGTGGAAACGATTCTGAGCTTTTTGTATTTATCTAGGAATTGATTGAATAATTCTATTGTCAATTGTCATCGATTGAAAATAAATTTTGAAATGGCAGTAGACAGTTCCTTCAATTGACATGCCGGACAGGACTCGAATGACTCAAGGTGTGTTCGAAACACTATGTTCCCATGGTAACGTGTTAAATTTTTTCAATGAATCACAGGTCGTCCATCTATCCGTTGATCATTTAGCGTGGTAAATATCAGTAGGTTAAATTCCATTTTAGTTATGTGAGTAGAAAAATGTTTTATTGTCTGATGATGCATGTCTTTGAAATATTGAAAATTTCAATTTCACTATGTATAACTGACATGTATAGTAGCTATGTGGGCATATATGCCGAGCACTGAAGAAAAGTGCCTTAAACAATAAGCACTATCAAGTACTGAATGTTATGATAATAGGTATCAAGACTCTGTATAAATAAACCTTGTTTTCGTCATGTATTGGCAAGGTGATCGACCGTTGGGGGCGCTGTTTCAAAACAAGATGGCGGCAAAGAGTGTGTAGTTTGTTTACAAAATTTCTTGAGATTTGCATACATTTTCTTCTTTATATTTCATCGTGTTATTTGTGTTAATTGTTGAACTTTTAACTGAAATCATAATAATATTTGTTGGATCTTACTGTTTCATCCTTATGTGAGGAAAATTACTGTTACCTACTGACTGAATCGTGGGCCGAATTTCTTCAAACCAGTGCATTTCTGTGGGACAGCTTCATGGGATATCAAAAATTACAAGCATATTCACTATCATCAGGAGCTGATATATTCACCATCATACTTCTATAACTCCACTCTTCAAGCAAAAGGATCCTACAGACCACAAATGGTGATACCAGGAGTGAAGTTTTTCAACAGTGAACAGCCTTCTGTGAACATATTGAAAACCATCCCTGAACAATGTGTTAACCTATTCGACTATTTTGTGTTAAATATTATAGCCATCAGAATCATGTGCAATTGATCCATACAATAGAAATCAGCAGCAACCAGCTCTAATGAGTCTAAACCAAGAAATAATTCAACACCAAAGGCATCCTGACCATACTGTGGATTTAATAGTAGATACAACAATATTACTTCCAGGCTTTGAGGAAAACATTGATCAAATGACCTAGGATTTCAGTTAATGTATTTACACAGTATATTATCATAAATTTTGTGATTTGATATCATTTTGTAATCCTAAATTCATCTAATTGAAAATATCTATCTTATCAATCTGTAAAGTTCATTATGTTTTGTATATTTTGGAACTGAATCAATGTTAGAAAATGAAAGTACATTGACATAACATGTGTTTTACTGTACTTATATGCCACTCCAAAGAAGTCCAGAAAGAAGTACCTACAAATAGAAGGATAGTACAGTATATACTCCTTCCCTCAGTGCTCATGTATACTGTTTTCCCCTGAATTATTTTACAAGATACCTTCATAAAAATTTACAATTATGAATGAATTTGAAATCCAGGACTTTTATGTATGTAGAAATAAATTAACAATGAGCAAAAGTAAGTATCTTTCTGGTAGGTACCTATTTTAAAAGGAATCAGTAAAGATTATAAAGTGAAACTTTGAAATTGCATCAAAAAAGAATGAGGTGTTGATTGAGGTAGTTGTGGAATTGAAATATGAATTTTGAAAACCTACAATAAAACATTACGAAACAGAAAAAAAAGTAGAACGTTTACTTATGAATAAATACAGTTTAATAATAACATACAAGCAGTAAAATTATGAATACATTTTTCCAAGATACAATTTGAAATGTCATGGATATGTTCAAGTACCCAAATAATCAGTGATATATCCTTAAAAACTTGAATTCAACTTCAAGGAATCTGGGTTTTGGTTTCAATTTGTGTAACTAATTGCACTCAATTGCGAGATACCCTGGATGGCAACTCCTCCCCTGCTGAAAAATTGAAGAAATATTAGTACCTACTATAAACAAACCATATCTATTAGCTATTACACAATCTGAATATTCAAATAGAAATAGATTGTGTCACTTCAATGTATGTTCAGATTCAATTCAAGGTATGAAGTAAGCTACCTACAATGACCTGCTTGTACCAGAGTTATTATATATCTATAAAATATGCTACTGTTTTTGCTCATATGAATGTAATTGATAGCTGTATTTTAACTTAATCATTTTGGAAGTACATGCAATCTGCATTGGCTATTTGACTACAAAGATGATACTACAAAATAGGAATCTATGGAGGCCTAGGCAGGATGTCATGAACAAGATTTTTATATGAGTCAAGCATTACAAATAAAACCATAAATTACCCACCTGCACATGTTCATAATGTCTATTTTCTTGCCCAGCTTTGTGTATTGCAGTTCAAAAGTCAAAGGCATTGAATTTGCTTCTTCATTTATCTTATAAAAATATTTGAAAGAAAAACAACCATACTTATTTTTCCAAGTCCTGGAGACATTTCCCCATAAACAAAATAGGTATGAACTGTTGATCATTTCAATCATGTTCTCTCTCAGATAGGCACTGCAAATAAGAGTTATTCATCAGTAATAAATATATCAATGATTCACAAATTTACCTTATTGTTATCATTATTGGACCAATGAATTGAAGAAAGGTAGGAAGTTTCTGTTGGAGCTGCATACATCCAGTTTTCAAACTCATATTGGATTCTCAACGTTTATCCATTTTTTCCATTCAACTGAACTGATTTTTCATTATCAGAAAAGACTTCTTGAGTGCAGGAAATTCATATTAGAGGACATATTATAGGTCCTACATTTATCCATTGGAAATTGGAACCTTCTACTAGTTCAACCAGCAACCAAACACAGTTGATTTCGCGTATTATCAGAGATTTGTTGATACTAATTTATGAAAAAATATAGAATTGATTAGGCAATTGATATAAAGTTCATGTCTTGTACTCAAGAGACGCAAGAAGAGAAAATTGAGTAATTTGTTGAATGGTATTCATAAAATATGAAACCCACTGAACACAATAACAAACATGACCTTGAATTACGTCCTAAACTGGTTCAAATTTGCCCACCAGGTGCCGTATCGGAATCGTCACCTTGCCAATTGCCAGGGAGACGACGAATTGTCAGTAGACATGTCATGCAACACGATCAGTCAATAAAGTTCTTCGAATAAAGAAAAAAAAATGCCGTGAATCTAGAACAGATCCATATATAGGCTTACTGCAATATAGAAATTCTTCATTGAGCTGTGGATTTTCTCCTGATCAACTACTCATGTCGTCGATGTCTCGATGTCTCATCAGAATAAAGCTCCCTGTCAGGGGCGAAAGTCGTTGATTTTGATGAATGTAGTAGTAAAGTTGAGAGTAATATTAACAAAATGAAATCTCATTACGATCAAGATACGAAATAACTCCCATTATTGAGAGAAAATGATGAAGTGATGTATAGGAAGATGCCATCACCCCCATGGTTGCCTGCAACTGTTGATGAAGGACAGCGTCCTAGGTCATATATCATCAAAACACCTGATGGGGCCGAATTGTAGAAATCGACAACATCTGATGGAATCTAAGGCAACTGTTGGAACTTATACTGAACCAAATGATCATTTTGTTAGTAAGAATACAAGACAATCTGACTTAGAGTCATGATGTGTGAATGATGCGAATGTTATGATAATGACAATAGGTATCAAGACTTTGGATATATCTGGTATTCGTCATGTATTGCTAGAAAAACAAGTAATTGTCAGTAGACATTACATGCATGTAACACGATCAGTAAATGATGTTCTTCAATTCATATTTCATTATTATTAATATCACTATAAGCACTCTTGAAAAGTGCTCCGGAATCTAGAGCCCTTTGCACTTCCATTGACAAAATACTCGCGATAACTAAGCACTTTCAAAAAGTAATTCGACATAGCGAGCACGAAGCACTAAGCACTTTTGGAAAGAATGATAGGTTCTGTTTTACAGGAGGTTTTACACTTCTTGACATTGTTTATGTTTCACCTTCAGTTTTCAATGCAGCTATAAAATATCATTCGTAACTACACTGAGACCTGAAGTTAGCACTATCAGTAGTTATGCCTCGTATGCGATCAAGAGAGATAAGCAGTGAGTATTGAATTGAAAGGCTAAAATCCCATCTCAGTTGCTCGGGAGCACTTCTCGAGATTACTATATGAACTAAGATTTTTCATAAAATGCTTGAAGCGCACTGAAAACCAGGCACTGGTTTGAAAAAGTGCTCAGGAGCACAGTGCTTACGAGAACAAAGCTGCTCTAAGTGCTTTAACGAGCACCAAGCACAATGCTTTGGATCAGCTCTGGAAGGTACGTACTCAAAACCCGATCGATTTCAACTGTGTATTCTGCAAACGTATGACGTTTGCTTGAATCTCCCCACAGAAATGGAGTCGAACCATTTCTGCGATTGGATGATTTTCAATGAGCTCATTCCAGCTTCATCGCTCTCATCATGTGCCGGATATTAGACTGATTTGTTCAATTGATTTTTTGTCATTGGCGGTTTCAACGCCTACTCACGATGGAAATTGCGTTCGAGTTAGACGATGTCGGTAGGTACAGGAATTAATTCCCGTTTTGTGGAAAATCGGTGATCTGATTACCGCTTGTTTGCCCATGGAAAGGGCGGATTGATGCCAGGTCAAGGAGAGATGTCTGAAAATAGGGTCGTTCAGAAATTTCGCACCAAATTAGAACTCACACTGGAAAAAAAGGTGAAATTCCACTCAAGGTCCATCTCTCAATAATATCTCAATAGAGTTGAAAATTCACGCTACTAGACTGTCGAAGATGGTAATTCATGGGCAAATTCGATCAAATTTCTTGTCAACATTTTAATCATTGAGAAGAATTGATGAAACATCTAGTTCCAGTTGCAAATTCACTCAAGCTTTCAATTAGTTGATTAACTCACAACCAACCACATATTATGTATATGCAGTCACCGAGGCAGTCACTCAAAGAAATTCTCTACTGTGCAATAAGCTTTTCAGACACAGGCCTAAGAGCTCAAGGAACTATCATCTACAGGGAGAGTTATGGTCACAGAACAGGTGTTTTATTGATATCCTGAAAACAGTCGAGACTATTTGAATGACTTTTTTTGGTTTATTGACACAAATAAGATTTGATTCGTGAATTGACTATTAGAAACCTTCCTCGCTCTAGTACGGATTGTCCACTGCGCCTATCTCGCGTCTTAGATTCTGAATCAAGTAGGAGAAGAAAAATCTCAGTGATAGTCGACACTCTATTTTCTACCTCTATAACACAAAATTGCTCTTGTTGTATGTATGTCTTCAATTTCATTTTGTTATCTGATAACACAATAATGAATTCACAATGAATGTCATTTCCCATGGAATGTCAAATTTCAAGCATGATAGCCCTTTCTATTAGAGCACTTCTCAAAAGGAAATCAGATAGCTACAAATCGTAGAGTTAAAAAATATCGCTATTATCTGATGCAACCGTAGACAAAGTATTTGTATGATTTTCTTCTAGTGGGAAATTACTTTCATTCCTCAAATAATTCAAGATGCATAGTTCCTATTGATATATGCAGTGAAAATATATAACAATGTGTTTCATAACATTTATTCATGCAATTTATATACAAGAATCGAAAAAGATGTGACAACATCCTATTTTTGTGGATATGTGGGTCAAGAGATCGGAGTATGTTATTCGCTTCAAAACATTCTTCTTCTCCTAACTATCCTGATTGTTGAATATGTCAGGGTAGGATAAAATGCTGAAAATAACTTCGTAATATTATTCGTCAGTATAACTGAAAGCACATAAAGATTCATTGAGAATGGGCAATTTCTCACTACAGATACAACAAAATTTGATGATTCAGCCTTTCAGGCCTTATGAAAATGTTGCTGGTTCAGGAGATACAGGATGTTCAAGGAGAAGATTTTCAATAACTTTCCAAGGTTCAACAACATGACCATACAAATTCGTATTTTTAAGTTTTCTGACATGAGAAATAGGAATTTGTGATTTGTTTTGTGATTATCCATAGCACTAGTGGCATTCTGTTACTTCAGTAATTCACATCATATCTGCTTTGTCCATTGAATAATGATTGAAATGACTTGAAAATCTGAAATTTCACATAAAACGTCCACTCTCAAATTTTCTAGCTATATTGGTTTGAAAGTTATTCACACGTGAAATGATCTGTGTTTCAGTTTTGATAGTTATTTATACATCAACGTACTACCAAGGGGTATATTAAATTCGTTTCACCATTGCCAATGAAATTTTTCCTAGGTTTTTGATTTTATTTTTTGCTCTCAATAAGTATTGCTGGGGTTGAAATATCGATTTCTTGACTTTTTATTGACTCCTTAACAATGTCCATGATTATCTTTTAGGTACTCCCGAATACATCATTTTTGTGTCTCATGATGGCCTGTGGCCGAAATAGTTACACTACTTAATAAAAAATATTTCCGTGGTCGACAGAATTTGTGACTTTCATTGCTTTTTCTTTCCAAAATCAATTGAACCACTTCGATAAATATGTTATTGTTAAATATCTACTATAGATCGAGAGTCATTCCTGCGAATCTCGTATGATAAAAGTGACTACGGGTAATTATATCGCCTTTATTGACTAATGGTTCATAAAATGACGAAAACTAACTTGGTAGTTAAAACAAGCTTTACGCCTTGAGAATGTGTAAATAATGATAGGTTCTAGAGATAGTGGTGGACAAGATGTTTCATCAGTTTCACCTATTATAGAGTTGGCGAAATGACACTGGACTAACAATACCATCAGAAAACATAATTTGGAATGGAAATGGTCGATCGAAGTTACTGAGAAATTATGAAATAAATGTTCTCTAGTGAGGAAATGAGCTATAGTGAAATGAATACTCACTACAGGATCTCCATGGTACATGCACTTCAGCATATCCCATACCTTATCTTCAAATGGATGATCAGCCACTGAAAGTGTATTTTATACATTGTGAAAAATAGTGATAATACATATACCAAGGTATAAAAGACATTATACAGGCTGTTATCCAGGTATGTGTGGTCATACTTCAAGAGACGGAAAGTTGATATGAACATAGGCTTTTTGGTTTTACAGATACAGGGTGTCAAACTTTTTTTGAGAGAGTTTGTTCCTGAATCAATATTTTTACTACTAGCACATCTTTCTCTGATACAATGGTTTTCCAGACCCCAAATCTTTATAAGGTTCTCATGAATAACTGTAATACGTTCAGAGCTGTAGGAAGTGTGATATTTTAGATGCAAAAAAAAAATTCAGATCATTTAGGAAGGATGAATACTGTCACTTGTTTTCAATATTGAGTAGTAGAAGTGTAAGTAGATTTACGCCCACTTCTATAAACAAATTATGTGGTGTAGGTGACAAATTTGCTAACAAATCAGAAGACTTCTTCGATTATTTCAATATTCGACATAATAATAGTTGATTCCCGTAGTATACTCACATTTTTCTCTTGCTTTATCTGAGCACTCAATAATCATCTCAACACCATTGCCTTCCTTGAGTACTTTTGGTATGAAGGCATTGAGTAGAGCTTTATTCATGTGTAGGGATTTATCCGTCTGAAAGAATATCATGTGAAAATATCAACCTGAGGCACATCGGACGTGATGAATAGAAAAAAAAATTGAAATAGAAGAAGAATTAACATATTGTGAGAAATTAATTGGGAATAGAGAAACTGGCCAGAGAATCTCAAGAGGTTTGTGATTCCACAGGTTTGTGACTCCACAGTCATTCATGATCACATTCCCTTTGGGAAGCATTAGGTATATAAAATTCAAAAGGGGTTATGTTATCTATAAAGAGGCCTACAACCTGAAACTCGTTTTTGAAGAAGATCAGTACGTAGTAATTTAAGTGATCTATTGAGTATTCAGTACGTGTAACGTGTAACTAACTTATATGACGTGTACCTTCAATGTATACTTACGAATCCGGATTTCGTGAACAAGCATGTGACGTATTTCTGAAAAATAAAAACTTAAGGTTACTCAGAGTAAAATTACTCATACGAATCAGTGTAGAGTAGGAATAGGATTTGAAGAAACGGAATCAGGCTGTCGAAAATGAAGGAATAATTAAATAATGGATCTTCTGAAGTAGTTCATGTTCGAAGTGAAACGGAACAACCAACCTCATCATACTTATTCGCCATTTTGTCAGAAATTGAAATAAAAATGAATTGTGTTTTTCAAATAATTGGGTTACTATTTACTCCAATCTCCTAATAACCTCGTAGATACTATAATACTTTTGTTGTCATCAGATTCTTCATGTTTTTCAGTAACACATGTTCCAAATTTTCCTAGTACATTTTCTCGTCACTTTTCACTTTAATGTTGATCTTCATCTAGATGTAGAGTGCATTTTTCTCTGTAGATTCACTTTGTGTACTGATACTGGACTGGAAACATGTCTCAAATCTTTTTGAAGCAGGATACACTGCATATTCGTCAATACATTTCGCGTTGACGACGATGGTGTATATAAATTCTAACTCAGGAAAATTTTCACTTAGCATATCACAAGAACTCTAAATATTTCCGGAAATTCCTGGATATTTATTGAAGCTAAAGTGATATTCGGTGAGAAAATTTCACACTGAAATATTATATTCCAAGTATGCCTACATAATATCATATGATAAACTGTTGATGAATGATTTTTATTTATAGACTCTCAGAATTAACTCGAAATAATCTGGACTTGAATGTGAATGTAATTTAACCTATAAACGTCAAAAAAATTCCAGTGTAATTTCATCCTCCGTGCCCCAAGGAGGAGGAAAACATTTACAAGAAATTTGTTTAGTTGCTATGGTAACGATACGAAATACAGGATGTTTGGTGTGAAATTTTCTTGATAATTGAAGAACATGAGAGTATATCTAAGTGACCCACCACATTGCTGACCAACTTACTTTCATCTCTGTATCATTGTCATCAAAGTTTCCCATTCTTGCATTCTCACGTTCTGTCTCGCTGATTGGGAATGAATCTAGACAATGTTTTCGTACTTTGCTGATCAAATGGAAGAATGCGGGAGGAAATTCCTAAAAAAAAGGTTCATCAGAATAATATTCCACCAGAAGAATGTTCAATAGTTATTTTTCTACTCATATAACTAAAATGGCATTTAGCGTACGGATATGTACCACGCTAAATGATCGATTAATCACGGATTGACGATCTGTGATTTATTCGAAATATCAAACACGTTACCATGGCAACACGATTCCTTAAACACATTACCATGGCAACACAGTTCATTAAACACAGCTTCAGTAATTTGAAACATGTTTGGTCTGTCAATTGTATTAACTGTCAACTGTTATTTTAAAATTTTGTATCAGAATTATTCAAACAATATTCGTTTGTATCAGAATTCTTCATTCAAAATATATGCGAAATGTAGACGAAAGTGAAATCGAAGATAATGTGCTGGTACTTGCCTATCTCCAAGAAGTGTAAAAATGAAGCGTCCAAATTCTTTATTCTGCGCTATGCATGACAGTAAACGTGAAACAAAGGTTAGTAAGCAATGGACTGGACACATCTACAACCAATATCACCTATACGTGTCTCGCTGGTTGCATGCAGTTGCATGTATTATGTTCTCAATTCCCATTCCTTTCGAATTATTTTGTAAGTTAGCAGGAATAGCAGGTATGTTTATGTAATTTTCGGAGTTCGTAGAAAAAGCATAGTATGTAACGCGTTCATAAACTCTTCTAGACACTCGTTTATTAAACACTCGCTTCGCTGTGCTCCGCTCGTGCTTAAAATACTCGTTACTAAAAGGACGTTTATAACACTTGTTACATAATATACTATTATATATCAAGGTAGTGAAGAATATCCTTATCACCCAGGGACCAAGATTATATCCCGAGGCTTCAGCTAAGGGCTATTAGGTCCCGTGGTAATAATATTCCTTACTGTCAAGGTGTGTATTGAATTTTTTCCACCGATAGCGTTCTTTGGGAATGTGTTTATGAATATGTCCTATAAATATGAACAAGCATCACTTACTTCTTCCGCTAGATGAGCATCAATCGAGATAGTTCCAATAACTATAAGCAGAACACACAGAGTCTTCATTATTAGCATATGGCTAGTAGATATTCTGGAATAAAGAAAATATTTCAAAGTAATCGAAAACAATTCAGTCTCAAATGTTGTATTGTTTTCTGGAGAGCTTCACGTTCACAATACACTATAGTTCCGTACTGCCAGTTCAGTAGAATGTTTTGAATCTTTTCCACCAATAGCTATAGAACCTACCATGAGTAATATCCTTTTTACCAACTTTGACTGAGCTTAACCAAGATTCTCAGTGCAGCTCAATAGCTCAGTTGTACTAGATGTTTCATTTATCTTAGTCTGACGTGAGTTATCTTGAGAACTTATTGAGACTATTTCTTTCCCCTCACCCCAACTGAGCATGCTATTCATCTGGTGTTGTAGTGAGAAAAAGGTGAGACTGGATTAATTCTAGTAATACTGTGGTTCTGTGCTGAGAATTGTGAGGTTATATTTTCTTTTTGACATGCTTTCAGCTCTGAGGTTCCAGTCCACGGGTTGAATCTTTTGAATACTCACTGAAATAATATTTCTATGGTCCTAATTAATTTTCTTAGTCATTTTACATTTTGGTTGAATTCTGTTGGGTTATGTTTTCTTCCCTTGCCCTTTCTGACAGATAAAAACGTGTTCTTTTCATTCAATCGACACTTCAGATCCGTCTCACCTCATTCTAACTCAATTGATCTCAGTGTTTTCATTATGTTCTGGTTTCTACGAAAAGGGATGTCCTGTGATGTTCAGATAACATCGTGAGAACCAAGAGAAATAAGGTAGGAATTGGTGTTCTTCTTGAATTTCTGGAGATTATATGCCTCGATGAAAACCTCCCTCATCAATGTGTTCCAGAGCTTCGCTGTTCGTTGGATGGACTAGTCTTTGGAAAGAGATGTTCTGCAGGTCTCCAAACTGACCACGAAGGGGTGCGAAGCCTGAACTCTACGGGTTAATCTTGCGGAGACTGCCAAGGAAGGAACAATTGTTGATATTTCAGAAGAGCATCGTCCATGAAAATATCTATGAAATAGAGCCAAACCGACAATTTTTCTACGGTGTTCCAGAGAACTGAGTAAGCTTGTGAGCGAGGCATCACCCTCGAGACGAATTGCCCTTTTTTAGACAGACTCCAACAGTTTCAGAGTATGTTTGCGTGCTGCACTCCAAAAGTGGTACGGTATTCCAGGACAGGTCGGATCTGTGCCTTATAGATCATAATCAGCTGGAAGTGGAATAACTCCTGGTCCGAAACAGAAAACCAAGTTTTTGGGATGCACTTTTAGCAATTGATCTCACGTGATTTCCCCAAGCGAGGTTATTGCTGATAGTAATACCAAGCATCGAAATGGATGTCTTCGAAGGTATGGTTACTCCTGACAAGCTTATGTTGGGCACAGTGAAATCGACTTTTCTAGAGAAAAGGCATGCTTGCGTTTTCTTTGCATTGAAATCTACCAAGTTATTGGATCCCCATTCGAGAATTGTTGTCAAGTCCATATTTATGTTGTCAACTTTTCTACCTCGTTCGTTTCTGATTTGCCTGGATGGTATTGGAGCCCTAGAAGAGAAGACGGTATGGAGGATACTATTATCCGCGAAGCTGTGTACTGGACATGAAGTTGTTTCCAACATATCGTTGATATGGAGTAGAAATAGTGTTGGTGCTAGATTTGATTCTTGCGGAACACCAGCGTTTATGATAAGAGAGCCAGATGAAAATCCGTCGACCACTACATGGAGAGAACTGTTTGTATGTCACTGCTCTATTGATGGAATATTTGATATATTCAATATTCATTGTCTCATCGTATCAGTTGAAAGCAAATGAGAATTTCTAGGTGTTCACTTCCACATTCCAGGAAACGAATCCACCAAATATTTTCATTCTCTGAGAATGAGGGATCTTCTTCTCTGTGGATGATCTTCTCAATACTAGTTATAGTCGCTTCAAGATACTCGAATCTTCAACCTTTTGTGATTTGAATAATGAATGTACAATTATAGCACATGTTAAATAACAAACCTCTGGTGAGATGACTATGCTGTATAACCTACTATCACTTATTATGACTGTTGAGAATACGCTATGACTATATTGACATACCTGTATAAGTTGCTAGTATTATTCGAACCACTCGCTTCAAAATTTAGCTGTTATGTATTTGCTCCGCTTTATAGTTATCGCTAGTTGAAAAAAAATTTTTAGAGACACATTAATGAGCATTTTATATTCCTAATGACTCATTTGATGAAGACTCGATAGTTCACCATTATTAATGGCTAATATATCACACCCATATTTCACTATGTGAATAATGATACCATTTTTTATTTTGAAAAAAGTATGTTTATTGTGAGATGGTACCTGTGAGAGGTACCTGTGAGCTTTAGTCATTATACCTATATATAGTTCAAGATAACAGGCCCTTAGTAAGAAATTGTTAATTGAATAAAATGCTGGTTTGCGTGGTTTCCTAGAAAATACGAAAGAATTTTGGAGGATTTTGAGTACAGTGACATTTTGGGGCAAAACTTCTGATTTATTGTATTTTATATATATACAATATTATATAGTATTGTCACGATAGGAGTGTTGTGTTCCCACCATGTCACGATATAGTAGGTGGTTTGACCATCCATATCGATTGATAAGGGGTAATGCTTGGCTTAATATTTTGCGAGAGGTAATATTTGAATAGGCACTAATAGTTTTGGGGTAACTGAAAGTACGAAACTACATTCAAACATAACAATATATATTATAGAATGAAACATTATGGGTGAAGTGATTATAAATATGAATAAACAACAATGAATATAAAGACCTAATAATAACTTACATTATAATAACCATTACGACGAGCTCTTGTCAAGTCAAGAGTAGCCCCAGACCAGACTAACTTTGGAACCCTCACATCTAATATTTATATACATCATTTTATTAGATTTGCACGTTTCTCATGAGAGTTCCTTGGTCAGTTTTCATAGTTCAATGTCAATTGATGATTTGAATAATTTTATGTTCATAAAACCCTCATGGTTACAAATTACTAATATACTGTATGTTCTACTCGTGACAGTATTCCAAAAATATATAGGTATACAGGGTTTCATCACTAATTGGGAACATCTAAAGTATGGAATCCAAAGCTAGAAATATGAAGATTCGACTAAAATCACCGAGATAAAATGTATCGCCTGTCTGAGTTACGGGGTCTTCTATTTGGAAATTTCAAAATTATTTTTGCCTCCAAGTAGGTACCTACTTTGAAACTAATCATTCGTTTCATTGTATTAATTGGCGGGAAGTGTACATACGATATACTCTACTGAATCAAGCGAAATAAACGTTTCTGGGTACTACCAGAGGCGTACGAGGAGCAATTGACTGCCCGATCCTTCCCTAATTCTACGGCACTGGCGGAACTACCATTTTATTACGTTTCTCAGATTCTCCAATACTCTCTACGTGAATATCATCCTCATTTTTCATAGCAATGAAGTCACTATTTTTTGGAGATATGAACAATTAAAACAGACAGGAACTGTTAAAGGGTGTTTCAAATTCTCGAACATAAAAAATGATGAAATATATCTTTGGATTTCCTTCTCCTGATTCAGTTTCATGATGAATCTCTCAACCCTAATCTCGCGACTAGAGCAGAATACGTTGATGCCAGGAACAACTGCAGCCAAACAATAGATGCTTCGAAAGAAACATACAATGCCAAGATAAGATCGAAACTCATAGATTGCCCCAATGGCTCCCGTTCGTTTTGGTCCCTTGCTAAAGCGGTCGGAAGAAATTTCACTAATAGTTCATTTCCACCACTGTCCAAATCCGACGGCACATTAGCAACAACATCGCAGGAGAAAGCGAATATTTTTGCAGAGATGTTCGCAGCAAACTCTACTTTAGATTCCCAAGGAAAACTGCCGCCAGACATTCCACCCGTTGAGAGTCGAATGCCCGAAATCGTCTTCCATCAACGCACTATCAGACAAATTTTGCTTGGTCTCAAAACGAACAAGGCTAACGGTCCTGATGGAATTCCACCCATTATCCTCAAAAAATGTGCACCAGAATTAACACCGATTCTCTGCAAGTTGTTTACCATCTCGTACAGGTCGGGTATTTTTCCATCATGCTGGAAGACAGCTAGAGTCCAACCAATCCCCAAAAAAGGGAACAAGAACCTGCCCAACAACTACAGGCCCATAGCCCTGTTATCAGTGATCTCCAAAGTGATGGAGAAAGCCATCAATATTGAGCTTATCAAATATCTGGAGAGCTCAGGAATCATCAATGATAGACAATACGGCTTTCGCCACCGAAGATCTACTGGAGATCTACTTGCCTACGTCACCCATTTATGGCAATCTTCAATAGAAAAACACGGGGAATCTCTAGCTGTCGCGTTGGACATATCGAAAGCATTCGACCGTGTTTGGCACGAAGGACTCCTCCACAAACTACCATCATACGGCTTACCACCTCAGCTATGCCATCTCCTATCGAGTTTTCTTTCAGGCAGATCGCTTCACGTGGTGGTGGACGGTGTATCGTCTGATACCATTGGCATCAATTCCGGTGTTCCACAAGGATCAATTTTGGCACCAACATTATTCCTGCTTCATATCAATGATCTGTTGGGAGTAACAACTTGCCCCATCCACAGCTTTGCAGATGATAGTACCCTCCATACTGCGTTCTCCTCCAGAATTCCCATTTCTTCCCAGGAAACTAAGAACTCACGGCGCAGGCAGGTCAATGCTGTCAATGAAGATCTTGCTGAAATCACAGCCTGGGGAACGAACAACCTAGTTGAATTCAACGCCACCAAAACTCAAGCCTGCATTTTCTCTAGAAAGGCGGAACTCAGTATGCCCGATATTGTAATGTCTGGCTCCACCATCCCCACCAAGCCCACCATATCTATGCTCGGTATTTCCATCAGCAACACTCTTTCATGGGATAATCATGTTAGATCCATCGCAAAAGCTGCTTCACAAAAACTCGGATTCTTGTTCCGTGCGAAAAGCTACTTTACACCTCAACAGCTTCTCATGATCTACAAAGCGCAGATACGGCCTGTTCTAGAATACTGTTCCCACATATGGGGTTCAGCACCAAAACATACGCTGATGCTCTTAGATTCCATCCAGAGAAGAGCCATTCGCCTGGTGGGTGACGCCACACTCACTCACTCTTTGACATCATTGGAACACCGTAGAAAGGTCGGCGACCTTTCACTTTTCTATCGATACTTCCACGGGAAATGTTCTTCGGAAATCTCTGCAATCATCCCTTCACTAGCAATACCAATCAGACGAACTAGACAAGCCCAGTCAGCACATCCTTTCGTTGTCAACCTCGAAAGATGTCGAACAGCACTTTATCAAGACTCCTTCATCCATAGAACGGCTAGGCTCTGGAATTCATTGTCTGTGGAAGTATTCCCAACAACATATAATCTCCAAAAATTCAAAAAAAATTCCAATACCTACCTCCTGTCCCTATCCTCCCTAGGAACGCACGATGTTCTTTGAACATTATAGGGATTCCCTTTCGTGCGCTCCAATCGATAAAAAAAAAAAAAAAAAACCTTCTGAGTAATGTCATTGACTACAAACTGCAATCAATTATTTATATCTTCTCTTGCCTCGAAGTCCAAATAAAATCCCATGATTATCACGAATAAGGACGCTTCATTTCGTCGTCTGTTTCCACGACCTAATTCAAATAGTGACTCGATTTGAAGCTTAAAAATTACTGAAGTATAAAAAACTTCGGATGTCCGGATAGAGAGTTCGAGTTTTATCTAAACGAGATCATATTCTCTGAAAGTTGGAAGATTGTTCGACTTTCTCAATGTAAGTATGCTGATTGGACTGAGATTCCTCTGAGGCAAGGAGAATACGTGATGAAGACTCAGAAGAGTTCGAAAGCAAATTTTATATCATTTCAATTACAGAGATACGAAGAAATATCCTAAAAAAACACCTGAAATGTGTTTGTTTCAAAAGATCAACGTTTAAGTATATACATGTGGGTCATAATGCCCAGTGGGTTATAACGTCAAGTTTTGAATTTGCCGCTCACAAGGACAATAATATGTGACTGCGTGCATTTGTACAACTCATTTACATACGCAGCCATATTGTATTCGTAAGTGACAGTATGGCGGGAAATTTGAAACTGGGTGCAGGTACTTACACCAATTTGGTAAATATAATCTCAATTTTCAGGACATACATTGTATTCAGTTCATGTTGAAAATTTTGAAATATCATTTGCGACTAGCCAGATAATCAAAGTGGAATACAAATAGACAGAGACTCAAAGGCATTACAACATTTGTTCCTTGAATGAATAAAAATGGTAGATAACGGGAGAAGAACAACTTCTTTTCTCTCCATATGCTATACATCCTCCCGAAACCCATGCAATAATCCGTATAGACCAATAAAATCGCAAGTGTTTCCTTCCTGAAAGTGGTACAGGAACGTATGACTACCTGCAGACCGATTTCGATCTCTTGGCTCTCATCAGTGCAAAATTGTCCCAGATAGCATTCTTGACCACTATCTGGTGCGAACCTGACCCAAAGTGAACGCATCTCATCATTCATATTTCACGAGGCGTTCAACATCCGCTCATCAGAATATTGGCAAAGCAAAGACGGTGAAACTAGAAATGTTTGCCAAATTTCGTATCTTCGAAATGGAATCGACACCCACATGGAAGATTCAGAGTATTCTTAGGATTTTTTTTTCAAATTTCTGAGTTGAGTTCTAGAGGTCAGTCATATTATAACAATAATTTGTCGTCTCACTCAGTTAGTAAAACTTGCACTCTAATTAATGATCATTTCACACATTTTGTGGTAATTGATGATTTTCTAACGGATTGATGTTAAGTAATAAGGCGTGAGGATATTAACTTTTCTCTTTGGATACTTAAATTGCTTATACCCATCAATGGCGGTCCTAAGGTGCATCTCTAGGGTGAGTAGGTTAAATAATCATTTTTGTTATGTTCTTCAAACTGAATACCTCTTGAGAATTTGTCATAACTAACGTCAGTTCGAATGCTGCTTCATTATTGGTCAGATATGTAATCCTCATTCCCAGTTATAAATCAAGGTTGTCAGATCACCAATAATAAAAAAGTTATTTAAATGTTGTTAAAGTCCTATCATTGAATAAAACTCCCTCCAATTGGAATATTTCATATGCCCTCATAGGAGGGAGCCATGATATTATTGTTATTAATTCGTAACTTCATCGAGCATGAATGTAATTTTGTTTGTCGTGCTTTCACGCCAAATCTACTCAACCGATAATCATCAAATTCTGTATACATATTCTTAGATGTATTAGGAACGACATCGGTTACTTTTTATCAGGAGGAAATAAACATTTCCACGACGGGTGAAAAAAATTAATTGTTGCAAGCATGATGGTTGGACACAAATATCCAACAATCAGACATGAAACTCTATACGTCGGTAATACCTTAGATATTGATTATTCTAATACGTCTTCTGGAACTGGTGAGTCTTGGATAATTCAGATGATGAAATGAAGATAACAAATATCTTACCAGACATCAGGTGGACTACAAGAGCGCAAATTCATTACTGCAGGGGAGATTTTGTTCCATTCAGTGACTTGACCTTGACGTTTCAGTCTTCCGCGTAACCAAAATGCACGGTTCACTACTATCTGAATTGTTCTATCTACAGACAGGGCGCAACAAAAACTTATTTTTTAATAGTGAAATACATTTGAAGTTTTGATGTGGTGAATTATTTCAATAAAGCATGTTTTCAGTTTTCGAAACTTCATTGTATTCAGTAATTTTTGAATACTGAATCCCATTGATTCAATTCTATCTGAATGTAATGTTCTTTGACGTTTATTTGGAAGCTGGTATTTCTTATAGTCCAATAAGACATCATGTAAATATTGGCTATAGAGACTCGGCAATGCTGTGCTGAATGCTGAGAACTGACAAGACAACGCCCACATTACTGTGCTCTCACGTTTGCCATATCATGTCCTCTCTTTTGAGTTAATATAATTACTATCAACATAAATCCACCATAAGCAATAAGTCACAACATTTCATAAAAGGGACAATACTGAGACAATGAATTTTGTATATTTGATTGAGGATATTACTAACACTAAATCAAGAATTAATGAATGATTTAATAAATAATATTCCTGAAGTTCCCATTCGTATATTATGGTAATTGCCTGTATTTACAAAATCGTGACATCAGACAACAACCGCCGTGACAATATTGATGATTTCAGCACCTCAAAATTGATCGACCAAAAAAAATATTGAATTGAAAGGTAATAGGGTGATGATACTATTTATAAATTGGAAAATGAATAGTTCACTTGCACATTATGTGCAATGAGAATTGCTGCAATTTCTTGGAAAATTGCGAACTGTAGCGCACTAAAAAAATTTAGAATTCACCTGTTGTTTTATTCTGAGGGGGCGGGGGGTAATGACCCCCTGTACCCCCTCCCGTAGGACTGCCCTTGTGCTTACCTATTTGTTCTTCATATAAACCATCAGTGCAAGATGCGATTATGAGAACAACAAATATCTCCACATAGCTTCTCGTTATGGATGCTTAGTAGCTCGCAGTTCAAACTTTCAATTTCAGGTAGACTAATCAATTGTTCAAATAACTGATATTTAATGTATCTACGTGGTTTGGAACCGGAAATGCTATTTTCGAAAATATGTTCATGAATCGATGATTCTGTGGTGAATATTTTCTGAATAACTTTTCCTGGTGTGAGAATATCGTTCTATTTGCTTCAATGAATTAGACTGCGAGGAGAAAGTTGATCACTTGTTTGGAAATTAATTTTTCGTTGTAGGTATTCATTGGCCAGATGGAAGATTTCATAGTCGAGAATATCGATGGGGATGCTTGAATAAGAATTCTCTGGTAGCTTTAGTTGTAGCCCTAGAAATGCAGGGTCTTCTGACCGGAAACACAATCGATCAAGTGTTGCCTATCTTTTTCGTTCCTTTCACCGTACTGATGAAGGTCCGGAAGCACGAAACACGTTTCTGCGGTTAACTCTTCCTGAGGGCTATGTCCAATAATCTTTTCCTAGTTCATTTTATACTTTCAAAAAAATTGTGATTGAAACCAAATTTTCTGTTCGAGAGTCTAGAATTTATTGATCCACTGACTCGAAGAAGATCCATGAAAAAATCGGAGGGATCAAAGAACCTGTTTTCTGGAGGTCATCAGGTATTAATTCTCCTCAGAGGCATCTATTGGTGGTAGGAGTATGTAAAGTTCCTCATGACTCACCCTATGTATGTTTCGGTTATTTTCTTGAATATGTGCAGAAAATTTGATGGCGTTTGGCTGACTTGAAGTATAGGAGAGCGATTATCCATCATAGATTCAGAATAATATGTGCTTGTAAATATGATTTATTCAAGGAACATTTGCTGCTACTGGCCTTGACTTTTATCGCATCTATATTATACTTTCTCATTAGGAAATCAGATCAAAATTGCAGGAATTCTTCATAGAGCAAGAATTCTAAGCTTGAGCATTTGAACTGACATAATGATAAATTCTTATGGCTCATCAATGAAGTCTCACTTTTTGCTCATCACTATCTAGATTTGCTATAGTCCTGATAGCTGTATATTTATAGGAAGGAATAAAACATTCAATGACTGAAATAAGCATTCATCTCTTCAAATTTTGAGGGAGTTGAATGGAATTTGGTTGAATCATCTATACGGCCCAATATTTAGGAATCAAATTTGGTAGTTAAGGATTAATATAAATATAAGAGTCCATATGTCCACCCAAAGTATCAATAAACATAGAGAATACAAAGTACACGGTAGTCAGTCAAGGAATTCAACAAGAAATACAGTTTTGCAAAGCACTCATCCAGATCATCATAATTCAAATTGGAATCATATTCAAGTCAGAGAATTGTCGCTCTTAAATAGAGTAGTTGATCAGCCAAGCAGAAGTTTTAAACAGTATTCAAAGTAAAAGGAAATTCCGATTAATTTGAATAATGCAATATACATATTAAACGAGAATTAGAGGATTAATTGTAGAGTTTTTGATAATACTGAAAGAATTCTGGATAATTAAGCAGCTAGAAAAGTTTCTGCCGTTTCTGGGTTTGGAACGAATTGTTTTTCAATGGGGAGATAACTGGTTTTTCATTAGTTCTCTTGATTACTCGCGCTTGATCGAAAAGCGGACAAGTTCATAAAAAGAAACTGCTAATGGATCTGGAAGCTATTTGAGACATCATTTGCATGCTGAAGTTCGAAAAAATTTTAGAACAAGACTTGGAAAAATTGTTATTTGAAAATTTAAAATCGTCTGTTTCCGAGTCGTACACATACTCAAATATGAATTGTCTCAATGAATTACGAATCAAATGATCGCCCTGTATCTCATGAACGTGAAATTCATCATGTTACTTCCAGTAGGGTAGAATGGAAATGTGAAAACAATAACAAGTCTTTTTTATTCAATAGCAAGCGAGAAATCTGGCAATCTTTTTATGAAATATGAGAACTAACTCCTTAAATTTTTCCGCGCCAATTCATACACGTATATTAACTATCGAAAGATGCGGAAATGACCTATTGGTATTAACGTATTCATAATACAGAAGAGAATTGTGAGAGTGATGCATAAAATGGATTATAAAGAGAGCTGTAGGGGGATTTTTAAAGCAAAAAACTTATTAACAACACTTGGTATTTATATTTATGAATGTCTATTATTTTTTTATAAAAATAGATTTACAATATTTGCTGATTCATATCCATTGCATACATATAAAATGAGAAATACCATTGTTAGCTATCCTCGTCATAAACTTACATTAACTGAAAAAAGTGCTTATTATATTATGTGTTTGACATTGTTCAATAGCCTCCCGAACGATATGAAAGTTATAACCACTTTAAATTATTTCAAGAAAGCAACTAGGAAATTGATTATCGAGATTGAACCTTATAGTATTCAAGATTACTTGGAGAATTGAAAATTGCTATTAATGTATCTAGTTATGTACCCATCTAGACACATAGTTACTGTTCCTCTTTCTTTGACACTAGGTCATTTTTGTATCCTCAAACAATCTACATTTTTATATTGTATTGTGGGTATGTCTCTGGAATAAAGAGTATTATTATTATTATTATTATTATTATTATTATTATTGTTATGAATACAAGCCATACATATTTTGCAAACTAGAATGTTGATTAAAAATGTTTCAAACATTTTTCGATATTTCATCCAACGATATCGAGTTTGATAGGGTTATTTCAAGAGATTCCAGAGATATTTGCATTTGAAGTTCCGATATTATATGCTCAATGAATGTGACGGGGTGCAATACCAAAACTTCTTTCTCTGTCACACTTATTAAGGATATGGAAATTTCGAACACGAATATCTCTGTGAAGATTTGAAATAACTTCATCAAACCCAGTATCGTTGAACCCGTTATGATAATCTCTAACCAATTTTGGAATGATATGGAGGGCGTCTTATTCAAAAACTGATGGTCAGGTCGTTTCCGGTGAAATCGGAATTCTCGTATCCCGCCAAATTTGAATCTCGTACTTTCCGAACTCTGAAATCCATAACTTGTTTTAAAAATTCGTTAATATACCCAGTATATCACGATCATTCATTATCATTCTATGTTGAAGGGATACAAATCTATAGCATTTTGAAATCATCACATTCCATCCAATTCCCAAAACCCCATCTACAATAATTCAAAAGTTACAATCCTGGCCGTTTTTTGTGCAGTTCTCTGTATATGATGCATCAGCTATATTTCGAACATCCCAAGTTTCTCCATTTTCCCGACCACCAGTATATTCAACTTCGAATTAACGTTCTTCAGCATAAAGACGTTAATCCTGTGAGAGAATAAGTACTTACATCATCAACTTTCCGAGTTGCAGCAAGAAGGATAGGCAATCCCAGACCATGGATGGAAATTATAGTTTGGTTATACGCAAGACTCCTCTCAGACGGTAATGAACGAATGTGAAGGAGTATGTATAGTTAGTAGAGGTAGAGGGTGCTGAATTAAAATTCAGTGCGGTACGATAATTCAAGGAACTCATGGCTTCAGAGGGATATTCTCTCGATAAGAATTTGAGAACAAAATCTCCTGAAGTTGAGAATTTGTATTCTCCTTCAGATGGAAAAATATGTATGCACATAATATCATCCTGAATACTCAACAGAAAACATGAACTTTCATGGCTATTTTCCACGTCGAACATTGGATTAAATCTGTTGAAATCCAAAAGGAGAGCATGAGAATGAAAATCCTCTGGAATAAAGAATTGACTCGTTTCGGATCAAAAATATAATCTTAACCATCTGAGTCGATCCATCTTACAGTGGAGTGAAGATTATAGGGCAGGAAGAAAATCTTACAGTCAACTCCACCAAAAGTAAACTTTATTTAAATTGGAAATTGAGACGTTCCGAAGCTTCAAAGCTTCATCATCAGCAAAATTGTTACAGGAAGTACTACAATAAGAAAGACAAAAAAAACACGTCAGGCAAAGTACTCAAATAATGAAAGAAGAAGAAGAATCCTCCCCTGTTCTGGGGTGAATTCACATGTTGAAAACAAGAAAATTACGGTTCACATATTATTACGAATTAAAACATTGAAACATTCAGCAAAACAGGGACCGCAGTTAACTGCGGATCACCTTCGTCAAAAAATTAGTATGAAAATCATCGAGGAAATTTTTCAAAAAATGTTTTGTATCAAAAGAATTCCAACATTGCTGGACAGTGAACCAGAAAAGCGAAGCAGAGGGTGCCAAAAATCGAAAATTGTAATTAGAACAGAATTACTTTGACATGAAGTGATGGCTGACATAAGATATAGTGACAGTGTGCCCACTTCTAATCTTAGTATCGCTCTCATCTCTTTTTCATGCAGGGTCCTGTAACCCCACTGTCATTATATCGTCAGCCTTCACTTCATGTCAAAGAAATTCTGTTTCAATTACCATTTTTGATTTTTGACACCCTTTGCCTCGCTTTTCTGGTTCACTGTCAAGCAATGTTCGAATTCTTTTGATATAAAACATTTTTTGAAAAATTTCCTCGATTATTTCCATACTAATTTTTTGACGAAGGTGATCTGCAGTTAATTGCGGTCCCTGTTTCGCTAAAAGTTTATAATAATATGTAAACCGTAATTTTTTTGTTTCCATCATGTGAATTTTTCCCAGAACAGGTGAGGATTCTTTCACTTTCATCATTTGAATACTTTACCTGACGTGTTTTTTTTTGTCTTCCTTATTGTAGTACTTCCTATAACAATTTTGCTGATGATGAAGCTTAGAAGCTTCAAAATATGTCCCAATTTCCAATTGGAGTTGACTGTAAGATTTTCTTCCTGCCCAAATATGATCTTATTTTTCAATACTTCCTCCCAATCAAGGGGTTTTAACTTGATCGATGGAAACTTCAATCGTGATTAGGTTTTCTCAATTCAGAGTTTTTTTTCACGTCCTGCTCGTAGTGATCTCACAAACAGCAAAGGCCTCACTTCATTTTCAAAATCATATAGTAGGAGAGATTGCAGATTTTTACCGTCATCTGATAACGACTTGATATATGTCCCAAAGGAGAGTAAACACATTATGATTCAGCGAACGGCAATCTGTGCCAATCACTATCCTGAGCAGAATGATGAAAAATTGCACTTGATAACTATTTTGAGAACTATTTCAAAAATACGCAGGAGAGATGAAGTGATAGAAGTCACTCCAACAAATGCACTAAAATTTCTAATCCTCCAAACTCCTTTCGACATCCATTACTACAACTTCGTAATCACTGCCATTGTACCTATCAACCACGATATCCATAGTAACGTCCTCCTGCATTCAGATATCATTTGAACTCTGACTATTAACTATCAGAGTTATCTGGAAGAAAACCCCGACGTTATGCCAATGTCTGGGGATCACGATATGGGGTGAATATCCACCCCTAGAAAGACGGAAAGCCAACTCCTCGAACTGTTCCTTTGCATTATATAGTTATCCTACCGAGTAGACTCAATGTCGGCTCTAGAGACTGCTGATAAATATATGAAGCATACCACGTAACTCATTATCTAGGAAGGAACTAATTATGGTAGCTCGGTGGCTATACGGTAGCTCGGTGCCAAGAAAAATTACGTTCATTCGACGTAGCGAATGTGAAATATATCTTTTCTAATTGGTAGTCGATTGAACTGCTTTAGACCATGAATCAGGCTGGGTTCGTCTGAGATGAACTTGATTTCTCATCAAGCCAGATCTAGATATGATTGACAGGGCGCAGCATGATCGCTATTTTCCTTCGTGTGTTATTAATGTTACCTACTGAAGAAGTTAGTAGCCTGTTTTCATACTGGTTCGTACTCTACAATGATCAACAGCGATGGTGATGAATGGATACGCTAGTTATTTAGAGTTCATTCGGAGATGGTTTATTTTAAAGTTTTCTCACATACAGATCACATAAGGTCTCTAAGGTTGATGAAACTGTTAATTATTCCCAAGTGTGTTATAGCTCGATCAAGACATTCTATACCAAGAAAATCTATTTCTATAGAAATATTTCAGTTTTTGTTCTGACAAATTGATTTTCATCATACAGGGCGAGAAAAGGAATTCTTCATATAAACCCACGTTTTTTTCATGTTCATATTATATCTGAGAATATTCCTTTCAATGAATATCTCAGTATTTTTTTTATGTGCTGTATTAGATAACATTCCAAAATGATATGGGGATTCCCATTGAACATCAAATATGATCATCTCATTTATTCATTTCTCGATCGGTGATACTTCTTTTATGCATATCATAATATTCAGCAACCTTGAAGGTTTTGTTCTCAAACAATGGAGTTCACACAAGAATCAATAGCAACATATCTCAAATTCAGATGACAGAATTCATGGATTTGAAGAAGAATACCTTCAATACTGAAGAGCAAACAACAATAGACTCAATGCCACATTGCTGTTGGCCCCAGGTTATTGAGGAACAGCAGAAATGAAAGACACATTGTTGATAGCATTGTTCGGTATTTTTTAGTCCTGATCCATTCCGTGGAATCCAAAGGTTACACAACATTCTAGTACCTTATACTGATAAATAAAATACAGATCGATTTCTATCTAAAATTTCTTTTTGCCAATTGATTTGCTTGTTCTTATAAACCTTTGAAACTAGAAAAAAATAATCAGAAGTTTTATAATGCCTACCTCCTCCTTTCCGGAGGTATTCGCAATTGAATTGTGTGCTGAAGAGTTGTCGAATAAACCTCTAGTAAACAAAAACATCAGTATTGTATCAGATAGTCAGGCTGCTCTTAAAGCACTGAGCTCCAGCAAGATGAATTCCAAGCTTGTATGGAGCTGTATTGAATCCCTAGAATGCCTGGGTGCTAACAACAGAGTCACTTTGCTGTGGGTGCCTGGACACCAGGGGGTGGAGGGTAACGAGAAAGCCGACATCCTCGCCAAACAGGGAACCGAATCTGTGTTCATAGGACCAGAACCATATTTTGGGGTCACCGCAAGTGCGGCGAAAACAACTATCTCGGGCTGGGCGGAGGGAAAAACACTCACGTACTGGTCTGAATTACCAGGATTAACCCATTCGAAGGCGTTCCTGCCTAAACCATCGGAAAAAATTACTAGGCAGATCCTAGAATGGAGCAGGGGTAACCTGCGAATTCTGACTGGACTGCTTACGAGACACTGTCGTCTAAGATACCATCTGGGAAAGATGGGTCTGAACCAACAAACGGACTGTCGGTTTTGTTGTGTGGAAGACGAAACAGCTGAACACATATTATGTTCATGTTCTAGGTTAGAAATACTAAGGTTCGACACATTTGGCTTCACCAATTTAGAACCTATCGATTTCAGACAAATCTCACCCAATTCAACCATGAACTTTGGAAAAAGATGTGGATTGTACGGTGAACTGTAACCTCTAGGGGTGAGCCACAATAGACCCATCTGGGGTCGCAGTGGAGGGGAGGTATTCGCCCCACTCAAATGGAACCTAACCTACCTCCTCCTCTCCCGATCTACCTGATGATAGCTCAAAATTCTACTACATGATACAGCTCTGAATCACAGATAGATGAAAAAAGTTGTACCTAGAAATTACCTCAGAAGAGAATGCTTGAATATTGTATATAGGGTGATTCAAAATTCGATGTGAATATTGTTGGGATCGAAATAGGTCACGTGAACGATGATCCTCCCTGGAGGTGAAATATTGAAACACAACCTCACCTTCCTGTAAAACATTGAAACACTACCTCACTTTTTCTGTTTGTTCACAGAGGAATCAAAGGATTGAAATAGTTTTCCACAATATTTTGGCTTACGAATCGTGTTTTTTGCGCTATTGATTAATTCAAGCATGCCTACTCATTGTGCTGTTGTTCAATGCACAAAAAATGCAGCGAGAAACGATGGAATATGATTTTTCAGGTAAATGGTAATCTCACATAGTTTTCATTATAAAATTTTGTCATTTCTTATTAAAATTCCTTCTGTCACTTCTGCAAGAGAAGCTAATACTGCTAAAAGATTGAAAATGTCTACAGCACACTAGATCTTATACCATCAGCATGTCAGACCAGTCCTTCCGTTTGATGCATTGGATTCTTGCATTATTTTAGAAATTTCACGAGTATTTTTATTAACTCCTATTACAGAAGGAATTCCGATGAGAAATCAGAGAAATTACCAAATTTCAAAAATGAAAACTTTATGTGAGTGATGGAGTGACTATAGTACTTGTTTTCAAATCATAACGTACCAACCGGATTCCTTCGTCTCCCGCTGCATTCTTTGTGCATTGTACAACAGCACAATGTGATGGCATGCGCGAATTGATCAATAGCCGAGAAGCACGATTCGTATCCCAAAATAATTCTGAACAATGGGTTACACCTATTTATGATAAATTTCAAATTCCCAACAATGAGAGTTCATTCAATTTAAATAATTCCAATGACTATACTGATCTTTAACTGCAATACATACACTACTGAACATTTTTTCGATATCTACTGAGAATTTAGAATATAAAAGAAATAGTTGTTCATCATAGAAGTAAATATTCAATTCTCTATTTATTATACAAACGTCCAACTCCACAGTGTAATCTGTTACTTTTCCATTCATAATTAATATGTTCAATCAGTGATGCAACCTTTGGAATTTATTGTTCTTTTATAACATAATTTCCCCTGTGATCTATCAGGGAGATTGATTTGTTTTTTGCAAGAAGTTATTCCAGAGACTAACCTCCCTGATTTCCCTGTAGGGCCATTAGGGTTCCAACATGTCTCCTTCATTTTCTGCCGTGCGATATGCTAATTGTGCTCCTTAATTTCATCATAAGAATTTGATTCAGCCCATGTCGAAGGGAAGTTTGCAAGAGGAAAAATAATTCCAGGTCTTCAGTTCGAAGGGATTATGCTCTGCGGTGCATGAAATCGGCTTCAAAGTGTATGGAATTTTCATCAGAATTCCTCGAATCATTTTCGTGGATACACTGAAGAGAATTCATTCAACTGCTGAATGATTGGTATGGAATATTCACTAGAGGAAATGCAAAAAAATCTTCCCAGAAACTGTAAAAGAATTGTGGGCAAGCGAGGGTGATTATAAAGTCCACTCTCCTGATTAATGGAGTAAGAGCCCAGGGCCCCCAGACATAACGTATTTTCTAGAGTACAAAATGTGGGGCCTTGAGTAGTGTTTATAGGTACAGTCGTCTTCAGATATCATGTCTCGGTTGGACGGTGTCAGCGCTCTTATTGCAAAGGAGTTATTGAGAATGCTATCATCGTCCATGTGTGACATGTTTTCTGAAGATGACTGTACAGTGAATGCCAACATACGAGCTGAGTTTTTTTTATCGCTTGTAGGGCACGAGAGGGAATCCCTATAATGTTCAAAGAACATCGTGCGTTCCTAGGGAGGATAGGGATAGGAGGTAGGTATTGGAATTTTTTCTCCTGGAGATTATATGTTGTTGGGAATACTTTTTCATGCAATGAATTCCAGAGCCTAGCCGTTCTATGGATGAAAGAATTTCGATAAAGTGCTGTTCGCCATCTTTCGAGGTTGACAACGAAGGGACGTGCTGACTGGGCTTGTCTAGTTCGTCTTACTGTATCGATAGAAAAGTGAAAGGTCGCCGACCTTTCATCGGTGTTCCAATGATGACAATAAGTGAGTGAGTATGGCATCACCCACCAGGCGGATGGCTCTCCTCTGTATGAAATCTAGGAGCATCAGCGTATGTTTTGGTGCTGAACACCATATGTGGGAACAGTATTCTAGAACAGGCCGTATCTGCGCTTTGTAGATCATGAGGAGCTGTTGAGGTAAGAAGTAACTTTTCGCACGGTACAAGAATCCGGGTTTTTGTGAAGCAGCTTTTGCGATGGATCTGACATGATTATCCCATGAAAGAGTGTTGCTGATGGAAATACCGAGCATAGATATGGTGGGCTTGGTGAGGATGATGGTGCCAGACATTACAATGTTCTGAGTTCCGTCTTTCTAATGAAAATACAGGCTTGAGTTTTGGTGGCGTTGAATTCAACTAGGTTGTTGGTTCCCCAGGCTGTGATTTCAGCAAGGTCTTCATTGACAGCATTGACCTGCCTGCGCCGTGAGTTCTTAGTTTCCTGGGGAGGAATGGAAATTCTGGAAGAGAACGCAGTATGGAGGGTACTATCATCTGCAAAGCTGTGGATGGGGCAAGTTGTTACTCCCAACAGATCATTGATATGAAGAAGGAATAATGTTGGTGCCAAAATTGATCCTTGTGGAATGCCGGAATTGATGCCAATTGTATCAGACGATTCACCGTCCACCACCACATGAAGCGATCTGCCTGAAAGAAAATTCGATAAGAGATGGCATAGCTGAGGTGGTAAGCCGTATGATGGTAGTTTGTGGAGGAGTCCTTCGTGCCAAAAACGGTCAGATGCTTTCGATATGTCCAACGCCACAGCTAGAGATTCCCCGTGTTTTTCTAATGGAGCTTGCCATAAATGGGTGACGTAGGCAAGTAGATCTCCAGTGGATCTTCGGTTGCGAATGCCTTATTGTCTATCATTGATGATTCCCGAGCTCTCCAGATATTTGATGAGCTCAATATTGATGGCTCTCTGGTTGGACAGCCAAGTCACAGGTACAAGGATAGAAACTTAAAAAAAAATAGGAGTAACTAAACTTGAATTCTGATGATAGATTTGTATCAGTTATGTTCCTTGAGACATTATTACCAAGTAATAATGAACATTGCCAGACACTTTCCGTCAGTCATAATTTTTGCCAGACACTTTGGAGTTACGAAAACAAAAATTGCAACATACATTTTAACGCCTTATTTCCATATTATATGTTATTCAGGAGACTATTTTGAACTTTTTTTACGTTATTCGTGTGCACAAGTAAACACTGCCATTATTTATTTCGAACGGATTAATTTAACTTGCAGAAACGCTAAATTCATTCCAAACTCATCACTACTATTTATCTGGTGTCTACAGTATTTCCTGTTCTGATCCTAATTGCAATACACAGTATGTTGGCCAGAGAAATAAAAGACTTTGGACCAGAGTGATGGAGCATGTTGAAATCATAGAAAAATCAACAAAGTCAACTAGTTTGATATTAACCAAGAACTTCAAGTATTTTACATGTTTGTCAGAAAGGCCCCTCATTGAATCTACAGAAAATTTCTCAAATGAACTCTTCTTCGAACAATAACTATGTCACCTCACTTAACGAGCAGTCAAATTTCGATTGTATTGAATTTTTAAGTTCATTTGAATTCACAAAAACCATTCATTGACGATATGTGGCTTGCACGTACCCTGGTCTCATCATGTTCATATTTGTTTATTTTTGCAGATTTCGCTACTTACCACATCAATGTTCAAATTTCCCTCCATTACCTCATCGTCATTTCTGTTGGAATTATTTCATATTTTGAAATGCTGCCACATGTATTATTGCAGACATTCCAGTGTTTTACTTCAACTTTTGTTGTTCACTTAAACTTCTGTTGTTTCCAGCCTTGCTCTCCGTCATAATTTTCCACATTCAAGACATAGACTTATATAATATGTCATTGTTTTTCACACATATTTTCGGTGCACATAACCGTCATTCCCGTATATAATTTCAAAAATGTCTTAGATGGGCATTTCCGCAAAGGTTCTTCCTCGGGGACTTGTAATTTCGCAATATAAGGTTCTTGTTACATCTTATTCTGATAGATGTTACTGTACAAATTCACTTACTTACACCATTTCTGTATTTTTGTTCGTAAGAAAAAGTGATTGTTTTCATTAGGTCCGATGAACATTGAAAATATGACAATATCAGCGGCACGGATTTCCTAAGAACAAGAACCTTATAAGTGTCTTCAGTTTCTTTCGTAGAATTTCACATTCACACATCCCATTCAGTCTTCCCCGTTGAAGAGAGCACGAGCCGCCACTGGCAGTAATAGCATCATTAAAACAATGAGACAACATCCTTAAAACATAAAGAGCCCACTTTTATAAGAGTGTCACAGCTTCTCTTAAAGCTTGCAATAAAATGAGGAAACATTTATTGTAGTATGCCACAAAGCAATGATAAAAAGATTCCACAGGTTCAAGGCGACAGTCCTTATATCAATGATGAAAACTATTGGCTAGAACTGTAAACATATTTTGTGAGGATGATTCAGTCCGCTACGTGCATATGAGCATATTTTTCCAGATCAAATGATAATACAAACATGTCAACTATAGTGACAAACAAAATAGGAAGCATTACTGGATTTATTGTGCTTTTCTAAAAATGATCGAATGTGAATTTGAGCAAATTCTTGTGAAGGTGCTAAAAATTAGCACAATGTGGGTGAGTCGTTCGGAGAATTTGAAAAAATCATTACTTCCAATGGCGATATCACTAGATCTATTTAATTTTGTGCCAGAATATGTAATTTCCAATAATGGCCTACATCTCTCTGTAGTAAATATTGCTCAAAATAGGAACCTAATACCTAAAAATCAATATTACTTCGGTTAGAACATAAGCATAAGAAACATAAAATTTGGTTTTGAGTTCGCTTTATGGAATATTTTTATATAGACTCGGTTAGAAACCATCTTGTTGAGACCGAGACCCTATTGAAACCAAAGAATTTCGAGAGGGTTGTCACGACTAAATAGCTTCGATAAAGAATTCCAATACTTCCAAAAAGCTCTCTTATAACCAAGTCGATCTGAATGCCAGATCCTAACTTCTATGCACTGGCTTTGAATAGCACTGAAATCAGCCAATTTCAAGACGTTCATAAAACGCATAGAGTGGTCAGACTTATTATTTGCTCTCACATAACCTATTTCAAGTCTCATTGGTGCTTTCAGGAATGATACTTGAGGAGCATTACTCTTTGGGGTACTGGGATACAGAGGTATAAACAGAAAAAGCCAAATATAGGATGACGCATGTACTGTTCTGGAGCCAGCATTTGAAATGGCAAAGTAGCAAGCAGCTCCCTCATTATTATAACCGCAACTAGCTCAGCAAAGTCTTGAGTAAAATTATTTTCCTCAGTGTTAACCTACTATTGAGAATGATCATTACCATGATGTTGTGCAGAGATTCAAAAAACTATGTCTATGATGAATAAATCATTTTTCTATTCACTGCAGTATCAATCAATCAATCAACTCTATTATAAGATATCTTTGACGTCAATGCACTCGTGAAAATACATACCGACACTTATGGGTAACATTATCAGATTAGTTTCCCATCCTTTCTCACAATACTATTCTCCTGGTGAAATTGCCTAGTCCTTGGGTTGGATTTTCGATGAATGTACCTTCTCATAGAGCAATTAATAATCATTAATCACATCAATTGATTTCACATTTATCCTAATACCCATCGTCGCTATGTAATCATCATCTACCTACATATCATTTCCACCAATGATATAGTGTACGAAGAGAGTGAACTCGGCTGTACAGAAATACCACATGAAATTCCATCAAAATTAATCCACACTCCATGAGACTTACGAAACCAATTGTTTTTTTTTTTCATTTATCAGAGCGCACGAAAGAATATTCCTAAATTCCTTTAATGTTCGTGGAACATCGTGCGTACGTAGGGAGGATAGGGAGGGAGGCCAGGTAGCCGTGCGGACAGAGTGTCTATATTCTAATTCGCATTCGCTTGCGGATAGAACAAATTTTAGAACAAATTTTTAGGATATGTTCAGGTATTGAGAACATTCATTTGTTGTTTGAGTAATGATGAAATAGTAAACACACCGGGGTGGAAAGAGATTCATTCCTGTCGTGAGATTAGTTAGGTTTGCTATATGATCTCGAGACAAGAATGAAACTTCCTACCGAGGTTTGTATACTATTGTATTTACAACCTTCATATTTCGATCAAAATTAATGAGGTGTATAATGTGACACTGCCCAACCTCCAATGACGTTAGTAATGACAACATAACATAATTATGGTTGTGAAAAAAATACAATGGTCGTGAACGGAAATTAATGCAAAATCCCTAATCTGGACCACATCAATTGAACATCATCGACAATGGAGGAAACATCTCAATTTATCAGACTGTTGCAGGCAGTGCTGACAGAGAAGCCTCAAAAGGTGGATGAATCAATTTTTCTCTATGTTCTGGTTCCCACGAAAAGGGATAACCTGTTATGTTCAGAAAACATCGTGAGAACCAAGATAAATACGGTAAGAATTGGTGTTCTTCTTGAATTCCTGGAGGTTATATGCCTCGGGAAACACCTCTCTTGGCAATGTGTCCCAGAGCCTCGCTGTTCGTTGGATAAACGAGTATTTGGGAAGAGATGTTCTGTAGGTCTACAAAGTGACCACGAAGGGGATTCGAAGCCTCAACTTGACGGATTCATCTCGCGGGGACTGCCAAGGAAGGAACAATTGTTGATATTTCAGAAGAGCATCATCGTCCATGAAAATATCTCTGAAAAAGAGCCAGACCGCCAACCTTTCTACGGTGTTCCAGAGAAGTGAGTGAGTTTGTGAGCGACGCATCACCCACGAGATGAATTGCCCTTTTTTGAACAGAATCCAACAGTTTCATCAGGGTATGTTTGCGTGCTGCACTCCAAATATGGGAACAGTATTCCAGGACAGGTCGAATTTGTGCCTTATAGATCATAAGCAGCTGACTGGAAGTGGAATAGCTCTTGGCCTGAAACAGAAAACCAAGTTTTTGGGATGCACTTTGAGCAATTGATCTCACCTGATTTTCCCAAGAAGAGTTATTGCTGATAGTAATACCAAGCATCGAAATGGATGTCTTCAAAGATATGGTTAATCCTGAAAAGATCATGTTGGGCACAATGAGATCGGCTTTTCTAGAGAAAAGGCATGCTTGTGTTTTGTTTGCATAGGAATCTACCAAGCTATTGGATCCCCATTCGGGAATTGTTGCCAAGTCCATATTTATGTTGTCAATATTTCTCCATCGTTCGTTTCTGATTTTCCTGGCTGGTATTGGAGCCCTGGAAGAGAAGGCGGTTTGGAGAGTACTATCATCCGTGAAGCTGTGTACTGGACGTGAAGTTGAATCCAACAAATCGTTGATATGGAGTAGAAATAGTCTTGGTACTAGAATCGATCCTTACGGAACACCAGCATTTATGATAAGACAGTCAGATGGAACTCCGTCGACCACTACATGGAGAGACCTGTTTGAGAGAAAACTAGCTAGCAGAAAACATAGCTGGGGAGGCAAGCCATAAGATGGAAGCTTGGCGAGAAGTCCGTGGTGCCAGACTCGATCGAATGCCTTGGAGATATCAAGTGCCACGGCTAAGATTTCACCATATTTTTCAATAGATTGCTGCCATATAGGTGAGACGTAAGCGAGCAGGTCACCAGTTGAGCTCTGATGACGGAAGCCATATCTACTATCAATCAGCTATAAATAATCAAACTTTTTGTTTCACAAGGCAATTCTTAACTTATTGATTGACAAACCAATTCTGACATTTCTGACGACGAGTTCGAGGTCGAGTCGCACCAACTCTATATTTCTATTGCACTTTTCTGTGCTGAAACTGGATTATTTGGAAGAACAAAACCAGAGCCACTGGTACTTGCTCTGTGCTAGTCCGCTCTGTGAATCAGCAAGTGGAAAACTCTAGTGGTATGAAACTGATTAACAACACCATCATCTGCTGAGTTCGCTTTCTCGGAATTTCATGTGGCCGATTGCAAGAGTGCAGTCAGGACAGTCAATGACTCTGATATCACTCGCAATTAAATGTGTCAGTTAGTTTTCAGTTGAGGTCAGGCAGGTTCGTTATTATCATTATAAAATATTCGTTTGCTAACGAGGCTGATTAACTTTCAGCCGAAGCTCGAGGGAGCCGGGATGATTAGATGAGTAGGTAGGTATACGAATCTCGGATATCACCAACTAGGGCAATTAATGCAATCGAAAGAGAAATTCATGTCTAACGAGACGGCACTCGTTCAACACTTGCTTTCTTGGATGTATAAGTAAATGAAGGCACTGGTGGAGGATCGATCAATTTTGTATTGATACATATTCCGATTATGATTTTAAATATCGCGTATTACTGTATACTGTAATTTTGATAGAATTGTGCCAATCAACACCCGAAGTTCATACACAATCGAAGCATTCGTGTGAAACTTTCGATAATGATTCTACAAAGTTTTGTATTCCGTTCAAAATAATGCTGATGTTTTTTTTGAAATTTTTTCGAGTGCTTCAAACTATCGACAGTCATCATCGATGCATACCTGTTTGAGCATAAAAAGTAGAAATTGAATTTGATATTTGAACTAGGTACTTACTATTCTGTTTTATCAAAGAGAAGTCCATTAAATATTCTTTGTATACATAATTTTTATCCCAAACAGAGATATTTCAAAATATTCGAAATCTCGAAATGTATATTAGATTCCCATTCCTAACTAACCACATCATCAATGAGAAACACAGAGTTGGAATTAAGGAAATCTTTTTCAGAATTAATATCAATAATGGTACGATGATATTAATTTTGAAAAAGATTTCCTTAATGCCTCCTCTGTGTTTCCTAACCACATCTCCAATGAGAAACATCAATTTGATTCTCATACTGATCCCAAATTGTTACACTTTTTTCATAAAAGCAAAAATCTGAACTTACTTGGAAATCTTGGAATTCAAAAGGCCTGAAAAACCTTGAAATGACATGCATTATTGAACAGACTTAGTTCGATTCCTTTGAACTTTTCAATGCTCTTTTCTTCAAAAATACCTGAATTTCTTTCCTCGTTTCTTTCAAAGAGATTGATTGAATACAAAACGTTACATGTTTATCTCTTGTAATCATTTCAATGTTTTGATGATTCTCTAGTACTCCCACCTCTATTCTTATTATCGCTCTCATCTCTATGTAATTCAGAGTTTTGTAATAACCCCATCGTCAAGATTTTTCATGTCATCCTTCACTTTATGTCAAGGATATTCTATTATGAATAGCTTTTTTGATATTTGACACCATTTGCCTCGTTTTTCCCGTCCACTGTCCGACTGTCCAAACCGAAAAATGTTGTAACTTTTTCACTTCAGAAAGAACTCTCAAACAACTTTCTTGATCATAAGGATGTAAATAATTTGACAAAGGTGATCCGCATTCAATTGCAGACCCTTCAATTTTTAATTTCATTTTTGATTTTTCATCATGTGAAATAGTTTTCTCCAGAACGGGTGAGGATTATTTTTTGACTTTCATAATCTGAATGCTTGCCTGACGTAGCCTTTTGTCATTCTTAATGTAGTACTTCCTGTGACAAATTATTGCTGATGATAAAGCTTTGAAGCTTCGAAACATGTCCCAATTTCAATGTTAAATGAAGTATAGTTTTGGTGGAGTTGACTGTGAGATCCTCTACCTGCCCAATTATCTTCAGTTCACTGCAAGATGGATCAACTCAGATGATTAGTATCGAAGAAAGTATCCAAAAAACAACATCAATTCTACGTAATACTAGTTAAATTATTGTTACTTGATTGGGTAGTCAATGTGACGTCAGAATTTATATAACTTTCACGTTTCACTTATATGATTGAGAGATAACTATTATACGTCTGTGAATATAAATGAAAAAAATTAACCATGCTTATAAATACTTTATTGAACAGAAAATACATCATAAAAAATGAAAATTTACCAACTTACAGTATGATGTTTCCAGAGATTAAGTCTGCCACTTTTATATCCCCTCTTTTGTCATACTAAGATAATACTTGTACTCCAAATTCGTTTATGGATTTTTTATTGATGATCTAAAACGATGACATGAAACAATTATCAAATTATTTGTCTCAAAATCTTTTCAACATTCTGATTTGGCTGATAACTATTGAAATAATTACCTTAAATTTCTTCTGAATGTAATAAACGACCACTATAATATATCTACCATGCGGACCTTGTTTCCTTGTTGTTGTTCCTGTCCTATATGTAGGAAAACATGCAACAAACATATTATTCAACTCGCCAAAATAGAGTATTCCACGTTCCAATCAAATTTCTAGAACTTTTCAGATAGCTCAAGTCTCAAGACAGTATGTAAGCATTTTATTTCTAACTTGAGACGAGACCCTTTCGACCTTCAAGCGAGTCCAGCTCGATTATTTACCGTTCGTGTTCGTTCGTGAAAACTCGAGAAATACTGCAATTGAATTGGAGGTTGTCAGGTCCATTCATTGGAGAGGAATTTGTTGTGAATGAATTAATGTGAAATTGACATAATTTCCTAGGTATTGTATTAATATGATCATAGTCACGAAGATGTTACATAATCAATTTATAATTATGTTTTGTATCTACAATTTACAGCACATTGAGATGAATTTGGGGATATGAAACTAACAGCATATGTATGTAAATATAACAAGTGTGTTTACTGGGTTGGCTTCAAACATTCATCAGAATATCCTTATCAGCTTCATCAGGACCTTGGTAAACCTTGAATCTTAAGACACCATATGATCATCGATTTTAAAACAATGTAATCGTATGCAATTCAAGGATGAAACAGTCATACAAAATATTCAAATTAAGATCGAATAACAGAAAGATCTGTTTGAAAAATGACAGATCAAGTGATTTTTCTGATTACGTTATCGCCCTATTCCTAATAGTTATTTATGTATTAAGGGAATTATGAGGGCCTTAATTACCGATGGCAAAGTTTGCGTCCCGAGGGCCTCTGGCCCGAGGGACAGCAATTGCCAGAGGTTATTAAGGCTCTATAATTCCCGTGGTACATAGATAATTTTATTTCTGACTGATTTCATTCATTAGATACCTTCCCGATTGGGAGTTAGACATGTTTTTCCGTATAGTTTCAATGTCATCAGAACGTCAGATGATGATCTTGACTACCGCGAATAGGAGATTCCTTATTGCTACGTTATTGCGTGGTTGTTGCTATGCATTTCTTATTCAATTTTAGCTAGAGGGAATTATAGCATCTATAACATCCCAAGGGAGTTATGACCCTCATTATAGATATCGTAACTATGACGATATAAGCTTATAATGCGAGTTATAATGTCACTGTCAGAAATAAATGATTTTATTTCCTCATCATCGCTAGATGAATATAATGATGTGTCGATACCTATTACCGTGGTTAAAAGAATACATATATGTATATATATATATATATATTGTATTCTTTCAACTGTGCTATTACTTACAATGAGAAATGATTTTCTTCATTCCCTTTGAATTTTCATTCCATTCTTCGAGCTCTGTATCCAGGAGATGACAAAATTTCAATGTTTTAATGAATATGCAATTATAAAATAATCAACAACTCGCATATTTTAACACAAAGTACGACGGGTAGACGACAGTGTTTTTGCATATTCCAGTGCCAAGATATACAATCTCCGAACAACGTGTTTTAATATTTACCCAGTTTCAACTTTCCCACACGAAATAGCTCTCCTAGTCCCAGTGCAGACATCAATTTCTACTCGGAACACAATAAAATGCAAATGTACTCCTAAAAGAACTCGAGAACGAATACGAGACAATACTTCAAACAATATAAACGTTTTCCTATGAAATTTTCTGAAAAAAGGAACGACGAAATATATATTCCATGTAGGGAACGACGAACTTCTTCTGGCTGAGGATCAAACTCGATATCAGATGGATATGATAGTTGTAGGTTATGTTACAGGGGAAACTACAAAGGCATAATGAAAAATGCAAAAAAAATACCAAGAAAAAATGAATGAGAGGTATCATCTACAGTGGTTGCAATAATTGTTTATCCTCTGATATTAAAAAGAATCATTGCATCTTCCTATAGTAGAAAAATTCTGATATAATTCGCCTACAGTGAATGTATCGAGTGATATGAGTTTTTGTAAGGACCTAGAACACTTTATAGGTACCTAGATTTCACTGACTTCCCGACTATTATTACTCTCATCTCATATATCATTTCATAAACAACCAAGAAGACAATATTATAGGTGTACTAGTCTTCAAAACCATGATTTTTTTCAGATCTATTCTGTATGTTATAAAACTCGTTGAGGGTTCTTTGTCGAGCCTTGTCTTCATAATGAGACTCCATGGACGCAAGTTCTGATACTTCATGAATACCTTTGCTCATACCCTCTTCAAGTATGAGAAACCTCAATCTTCGTTTGTAGATCAGTAGATCATCGTTAGATCAGTTCCTCTGAAGAGGCAACAAACTGCTTCAGAGACTATAATCAAATAGAAAATAAAGATTTATTGAAGCTACAACTGTACCCAAGTTCATCTGACAACAACTGATTGGGTTCATAAAATGTATTGCTCCATCTTCATTCTAAATACCACAAACCCTCATACTTCCACAGGTCGTTGTGAATATACATGTACCTCCTACTATTCCAGGTCTGAGGAAGCTTTTTTCGAATGAAACTGATTCGACATTCTACTGAGCCAATTCCTACAAAAACTTGCTTTCATATCGACCCATTTCCAGTGCTCCTAGTTTCCAAAACCAGACTTTCACAAATCTTTTGTTTGCCCGCAAATTCGTTAAATTATTTTTCGAGGTTTGTCATCACTATAAGACTCTATAGGCCAATTTAGATACTTTATGTATGCTTCTTCTTCTACCAGCGAAACAAACCTTAGTCTCGACAAGTCCCAGTTGTAAGTTTATTGGTGATTTCTCCTGTGTTATTTTGAGGAGGCACAAGCTACTGCAGAGAATGGAGTAGGAATGGAGTTGTTTTACTCAATTAAATTGACAGTTCCTCTTGTAGCATTACATAGGATGTTCCACAGGGATCAGTTCTGGGCCCTCTACTTTTTAACTTATTTCCAAATGACTTCATGGCCGAGTGACCTCATATATTTTGTACAAAATATTCCAAATGTCCAGATCATTTGTAACGCAGATGATACGAACATATTTTTTTCTGGTGACAAACAGAAATCTTTCATAAATTCTGCAGAAAGAGTATACTATAATAAATGTACAGTGTGTCCAGTTTTCGATGGTTTTGCATGATATCTCAGTTATCTTTGGAGATAGAACCTTGCGGTTTTCGCGGTCCTGTGCTACTTTTTTGTGAAACTCAAGATGGCCTTATCAGATTTTGCAGGACTGTTTTCGTTTATGAGATACAGGGCGATTTTGGAAATTTATACTTTTTGGATCAGGTGCTTATTCTACATTATGAACTATTTATTACTATTTATTTGTTGCTATCAGGTACCCAAGTTTAGTGTTTTGTTGATTAATAAGTGTTGATATTGATGGTTTTGACCTCTCCATGGAAGGATTTGAAGAAATATTTCTCCAATTGGAACGTTTTTTATTAGAAAAATCCATAAACAACTATCAAAATTCAATTTTTTTAGTGTTTTTGAGCAATTTTGAAAATTTTATATTAATTCTTCCTATATCATTTTGAAGACAAAAAAATAAGGAATTTGAAGAGCTTATGAAATACAGGGTGTTCCATTTAAAAAATCATAAGTTTGAGTCGTATCTCCAAAACCATACCCGGAAAAAAAAAATTAAGTGCGCCACTGGATTATGCGTGAAATTCTCTATGCGATTAGATTTTGATTTGACATTTTCCTTGAGAAACTTCGTGGATATAGAGAGGGTCCAATAAGTATAAATTTTCAAAATCGCCCTGTATCTCATAAACGGAAACAGTCTTGCAAAATCTGATAAGGCCATCTTGAGTTTCACAAAAAAGTGGCACAGGACCGCGAAAACCGCAAGATTCTATCTCCAAAGATAACTGAGATATTAGGCAAAAGCATCGAAAACTGGACACACTGTACATAGCTGGTCGAGAAATAACAACTTGCTACTGAGCCATGAAAAAAAAACAGTGTTGGTATATTTCGGACGGAATATTTCATCTGATAAACTATTAAACCGACACTCTTTGTGACGGGTTATTGAAATACTTTGAAATACTTATAATATCACTACTGAAAATTTCATATCACTAATTTTCAACCAATCAGATGCTTCGTTTGGACATTGTTACTATGGTAACCAGCAAATTTTTTAAGAGTTTTTCATCAACATCAGCATGTAGACGTAAAATTAATGAGTGGATCTTTTTTGGCACATGACAGCTATCATATAATTAGACAGAATGGAAATGATGTTGACAATATTTTCCATAATCTGGAAGACTATTAAGAAAATCATTTGACATCATTTTTTTTTATATAATAATGTATCTGATATTATTAATTTTATTTCACTAGGGTACAGGATACAAGTTTTCTCTCTGAATATAATTCCGGTATGAAATTTTTATACAGAATTCCCCACGTGCGCATGTATTGGTCGCGTACATGAATTTTTGAAGAAAATTATTCCTCGTCGCTTCGCGACTATTGAAAATTCTCGAAAAAATCATGTGCTCAAAAAACTTCCATCAATAATTCATTCCCTAGGGGGATTATTAGTGAACATTATTCATAGTGTTTGTGAAAAGTATGATACCATCTTCATTCAAAGTTATAACCTCCAATATGCGAATTGAAATATTTTATCATATTAGCTATCTTCCTCCAACTATCATACGTCTACGAGAACGCTATTCTTGAATGAAACTGATTTGAAATTCCACGGCGCCATTTCCTACAAAAACTGGCATTCAGATCGACCCGTTTTGAACTCGACTTGTTTGTAAGAACAGATCAGGTCGATTTGCATACGCTGTCTTATCTCTCGTATCCGACTCATTTTAGCATATAGATTGAATAGTTTTGATGTGCTTCCTATGAACGGGGAGCACCTAAATTAATATATCGCCAGAGCGATCGGCAGTGATGTCTATCATCCGTTTTCATGAACGGAGAATAGACGATGGATAATCTCGGGGTATACCCATCCGCCATACATGAATACATCAACTCGAAACCACATGAATTCTTGACTATAGGCGATTCAGGATAAGCGATGCCTCCTCTTGCGTATATTCAAGTAACTAATAGAAAGGACATAAAAGGTTTGTTTACATTTCAGGGAGATTCTATTCCACGAATCGAGTCGAATCGGCCATCTTTATGCTATATTTGGTATTCTGTTTCTCGAATGAATCGTGTAAACTCGACTCGATTCCTCGATAGCTCGATCAAGGGGAGTCGAATTGGTTCTTTTTGTCAATCTATCCTTATCTATCATCGAATGTTTTTTATCTCCATATCAATTTGAGGTTAGATCATCTTGTTTATGTGAAAGCACAGCTTTGGAAGTGTGTAATCAACATATTTCTTCATAAATATAATATATAACTAATTCTCGATGTCGTTGAAACTCAGAGATACCCACTGATGGGAAATGTTGATAACATTTTTAGAACAGCACAGCACAGAATATGGCCACGGCCACAGGATGATTTTAGAGTATAATGGTCATGAAATCAATAAAAAACTGTGAATCGGACTATGCCAAATATTCATTGGAGCTTGCATTCCTGAGATCCAGTTGCATTTAACCTTAATGCAGAGAATATTCGATATTCTGTAGTAATTGCCAGCATACTTTGACCTATATATCACTGGGGTCTCAATGATGGTATCAGAAGACGAACTATATATATATACCTCTCCTCAGGTAAAGATTCGATCGTACGACAATCGACGTGTAGTTTCTATGCATTTTATCAAAAATTTAGCCTGTGGTTCAGTGGTCTTTGTGATTTTTTTCGAATTTGAGTTCTTCAATAGAGTATCTTGAATCATTATTGCTCGGTTTGAAATGTTATTCTGAAAGTTTTCTCACTGCATTTCACTGAAAATGATGATTTCAATCAGAGTATAATTGAAATATATTCTCTCACCTTCGAGATTGGATTCAGTTACATTTTATTCCCAGAAGTGAAAATTTCCAAGGGAAATTGGAGAAATGAAATCCTTACTCAAAAGCATATTTATTCATTAGTCATTAGTGACATAATCACATGTCATTAGTGACTTATCTACTTGTCATCAGTGAATTATTCACTTGCCTAGTGACTTATCTACTTGTCATTAGTGACTTATTTACCTGTCATTAGCTAGGTACTATTAAAAATTACATATATTGCTCTCTGAAGAATAATTACCTTAGTAAGAAGACGGAAACGCATGCATTTGAAACATATATTATTTAGCAATGGTGAATCCAGAAATCACAAAAAGGTAAGCTGACGACAAGTATTGAGACACTAGATACCAGGTATATCAGGATCATGCGCCGAGAAGAACGATCAGTTGCACTGGTACACTCTTTTATTCTTCAGTGATGAAGTTGACGAAACGAAATCAGAATTGATTTTCATAGTCATTAAACGTCACTTTCTTCCACATCGGAAGTGAGGAAGAATCCTGTATATGTCAACAATTATGTAGGTACTGTTCTGGGAGAGTTATGTATTTCATTATCCCCTTCAAAAGAATAACAGATCAAGAACTCAACACCCCACATCTCAGAGCGCGGCACACAAACAAAATATTCACGAATATTGTATAGCAGTTGTTCAGATAAGGGCACTTGCATGACTTGGAATTTTAATTTCACAAGTGAGAAAGCATAATGTGTACTTCACAAATGCTAACATCATAATGAAACCGTGGACAGTGGAAGTGGTCACGTTGGGCGTGAGCTCCCGAATGATATATCGGAGATGTCCGAACGGCAAAAAGATGTATAACTACAGGTGAGCTGTCACCTGCACCAATAGACTCGATAGATTGTCTTCATCGATGAGTTCGCTCAGAGCAAGTGAATTTGTCTCAGAAACATAATTTAATAATGCTGAGTATTCGTTAACGGATCACTAGTTAAGTGTTCACTTATAATTAGCGACCCCAATATACACATCGATTTGGTTAATACCGACAACTGTCCTGATCACTTTTTCACATGAATTTGAAGGTTATGTGAAAAAAGTGTTGAGACAAAAGTTGTTGATATCTTTATAACCTACAACTTTTTCCTTCCCTATATAATAGCCGACGACTCCCTTCCTATTCCCGACCTGGGATCGCCCATAATTTATCTGTCGTATATTCGATATATTCTTTTTCTTTTCCAATAGGTTTCATCAAAGTATTTTTTTCTATTTCAAGAATTATCGACCCTGATCTACATGGCTTTACAAGGAGGAGGAAAACTGTCTAAATTTCAACATGATCATTTCTTCTGCATATTCAGTAGTTCATTGAGTTCTTGCCTTCTAGCAAGCAAACAAGTTCTTGTTTACATGATGAACGAAACCAGCCTATGGGAGGTGATTTGCATATCCAACAAAATAAACAGTCCTACTCATTCATAAACTACAAGCTACACGCAATGTGCTGTCTACCTATTGTGCAAGGATTGTTGAACCCACATGGCACAACTCAATTCGACTCATGTTGACTATTATTCGATTAGCTACGAAATACCACCTAGGGCAGACAATCATCACTGCCTGTCGGCATTCGACATCCGAGATGTGGTCAGTTGGATTCTGAATTCCTTGAATCTGCATTTACCTCTTTAAGGACGGCTGAATTGTTTGTAGTAGTTTTGTATACATTTTTGTCGATATAATTCATATTCATACCTACACCAGCATATGTTTTCATTAATTATTTAGTTTTTTTTTATAAATGGGAATTGTCGGATTTTTCCGTCATCCGGTCATAGGCCATTGCAAAAACTCCGGTCTGTGAGGAGAATCAGCCTCCTGTCCTCAAAGGGTTAAGGTGATTATTGATCAGATCACACCGGAGGAATTGAATCCAAATCATATGCGTACTAGAGGTGGTTAGGGAGAATAGGCATTAACAAGCTCAACAAAATTCTTAGGAACCATAATTGACTCACATTTCACTTGGAGAGACCATTTAGAGAATAAATCAGATACCACATCACTGCTATCAGTTTATTTCGCAACTGAAGTGGACAGAATTTTCATTCAAAACAGAAAGCATTACTGAGGCTGATTTTCAATCTGGACTACAGAACGTCATGTGAAGAGATCTTTCGTCAAAATAAAATACTAACTGTTGCTTGTTTGTTCATTCTGAAAACATTGACGTATATCCATGAAAATAAAAGGCAAGTAGAGTCGAGATCAGGAATCCATGATCATCACACTAGGAATAACCATATAATAAGTATGGAAAGTCTCTTATGTTTGCTGGTATCCGTCTTTTCAATATACTGACCATTCTGCAAATTGGAGAGTTTAATCCTGAGTTTGTTTTTCTGAAAGGTGTGTCGAAGGTTTCATGGCTTCTTAAATCTCTGCTAGGTGTACTCAAGGATATTTTGGACGATAGTCCAGGACAATCAATGCGTTTGTTGAATATTTTATAAATCATCAGAAGGTCTGACATGCTTCTTCTATCGGTGAGAGACAGCATGGAATACTTTCTGAGAATTGGACTGTAATTACTGTTTACTATTGGGATATCTGATTTACGAGCTAGTTGTTTAACAAATTTGCTCTGGATGCTTTCGATTCTCTGCCGATAACTGGCATATTCTTCATTCATTCATTTGATTTTTCGACTATAGGCATTGACAACAATTTCACAACTATTAGCATCGAAAATTTCCCAAAAGACCGAAACAAGAATGGGAATGAGTTTCTGAGGGATATAAGGAAGTATTATATAAAATGATGCGTTAAAACGTAATCTACTGAGGAATATTGTTCTCTTGCATCATAACATTATCCATAAACATTATTCTCGATCTTCCACCGATAATCCTGGATCCCTTTTAATATTTCTCCACCTCAAAGAACAGATCTGTAGCTTCCGTCGAGATAAGTAGCTATTATCAGCATCTGCGAATTTGATGCCTCTATTGTTATGTCGTTCCCTTTTCTCGAGACATTCCAGATTTAGAGGTGTCACCTGCGCTAATGATATGTAGGTAATTCTAGATATTTTCAATGGTAGCCATTGTGTGTGAGGGTGTGTGTGTTTGTGTTATGGAAATGTGGGAGATATCATTATCGTGGAATAGTAATCTTCCTATAACGAGCACGTTGGATGAGGAGAAATGGAAACTCATGGGGAATTATATGAATAGATCACTCGCTAGTAACTTGAATACAATCTTCATTTCGACATATTCCAACATTTTTACTCCTTGTAGAATACACTTCACTTTGAAGTCACCTCATTCTATTTTCTTTCCAGCCAGTACGCTTTTTCACGAAACAAATTGTTACCTCAAAACTAAAACTTTTCTTCACTCTCACTTTCAGATTTTGAAAACAAAATCTTGAATAGTGAGGACGGTGAAGTATGCAGTTTCCATCGAAATAAAATAGCACTGGAATTCAGAAGCTAAGGTGCTCCCCCTCATGTTCTGGGTGGAAACGATGACTAATTCGATGGGGCTCTGGGGACTAAGCCCTCCCAAGTTCCAAATTATCATTCAGCCCCCTTACAAAAATATCGATTATCAGGAACGAATTAATGCTTTCGCATTGAATAGTGGCTAGGCGTCAATGAGTAATGTGTTTTATTCTAAATAATTATGTATACATTTGCTCCAATATTGGTGTATTAAGTGTTCGAATTGGTTCACAAATTAGTTGATTTTCAGATTGAAATGTTGAATATCGAAATTTCTTCTGATTTCATAATTTCACCTAATCTCATGGTTCCCAATGCACTGGGACTCGTGCCACTAGATAAATACTTTTTCCTATATTCCATACAATTCGGTCATAATTTTTTAAAAATAATTCTCATCTGAAGCTAGTTGCTAGAGTCGCGTATAGACGCTACAACCCATAGGTGGAACAGCATTTTCCAGACACTACCCACTCTCCCAGGCAACCAGATGACGTTCCAGTGACGTCTTTTTTACGTCACTTGAATGACCAAGGTGACGTCAATAGCAGCGCTATCCTTCAGTACGCATCTCCATCAGAATGCATTCAGTTACTCGTATTTGTATAAAAAATCATCTAGTTTGTGTCGGCGAGATGTAAGCAAACAAATAATAGTTTGATAGCAATGGAAAGGATATGTTGGCGAATTTGGCTTCACTTTGTTGAATGATGTATATGGATGCATACTTTGTCACCCAACAGAAATCTAAATAGCAAATTATTGACAAATTTCCTGACAGACGAAGCTCACCAAATTGGTACGTCACACCGACGTGATTTTTTAGACGTCATAGATACGTCTCTGCAACGTCATAAGAGTAACGGTTTCAATATAGGTATATCAAAACAATCATCTGTATATACAGGGTGGGCCACCAGTAACGCCTCGGTCTCTAGAAGGCTAACCACTCATCTTCTTGGAATTCTTCCTCTCTAGGAAGTTGCATGTCAACATAGGCTACCATTTGAAATTATTTTGAAACATACAGGATGTCCTCAAAAATCACAAAACACTGAAGTTGAACTTTTTTCAATCGAACACCCTATATATTATTTCATTTTGAGATTCTCCCTGGTGAGCTGATTTCAACGACCCATCATACTTGGGGTCTAGCAGTTATAATTACTGAAATATAGGGTGTGAAAAATCGAGATTGTCCAAGTTCAAGAATTTTTTGTGTAGAAACTATTCATAATTGGTCAAAACGGCTTACATGTCCCTATCTCAACTTTTGATTAACTATCTACTGATATTTGATTGGGACATATACCGGGTGATCAAGATTCTGAATTCTTCACCACCCTGTATTTGTTTCAATTTAATGTCAGTAGATAGTTGATCAAAAGTTGAATGATTTAGACACAAAAAATTCTTGAACTTGGAAAATCTCGATTTCTCACACCCTATATCTCAGTAATTATAACTGCTAGACCCCAAGTATAATGGATTGTTGAAATCAGCTCACCAGGGAGAATCTCAAAATGAAATAATATATAGGGTGTTCGATTGAAAAAAGTTCAACTTCAGTGTTTTGTGATTTTTGGGGACATCCTGTATGTTTCGGATATAATAATAATTCCAATAAAACTTGCATATTGATCTGCTTCCATGAGTTATACTTCTGTTCCACATGATTATACAGGGTGTTTCATAATTGAATGTCAATATTTGGGGACGCAATTCTTGGGCCCATTCTAAGAAGAAAGTTTCATATGAACGTATGACCTAAACATCCTAACTTTTGAGATACAGGGTGGTGAAGTTCTCAAAAATTAATAGTTTTTTATTAATATCTGTAATACCACTTCAGATATTCTGATGAAATTTGGCATACATGTACTATGTATCAAGAGGCATCAGTTAGCGTACCACATTTTTTGTTGTTGCCACCAGTGGCGTTCGTATGGAATTTCACATACCTATTTTGGCAGACATTGATGGTACGCCACTGATTAATCTCCAAATTGAAATCATTCCTGAAATTCCCGATCATTTCTAAGCAAATTTGATCACTACAATTTTTTCAATCTGATGCACGGTTTTCGCTTAAAAATAAAAAGCTTTTCACTACATGATTATAGTAATATTGTTAATATGATAATATCACAATGCAGAGAAATAGTTTTTATTTTTAAGATCAAATTTCAGAAATACAATTCATAGTTCATGAACTTTGTATTCGTATTTGGTATTTTCGAATTATAACTTCTCATTGTAGTAGGCTATATTAATTTTCGAGAATTTTACCACCCTGTATCTCCAAAGTTGGGACGTTTAGGTCATACGTTCATATGAAACTTTCTTCTTAGAATGAGCCCAAGAATCGCCTCCTCGAATATTGACATTCAATTATGAAACACCCTGTATATTTGTATCCATCGTTAAGGGAAGGTTTGAGGAGAATTGACGTCGACAGGACGTCCCTGCAACGTCATGAAACTGACGTCTCCTTTTACCCATCTAAGTGACGTTCACTCGACGTCTAAACGATGAAGTGATTATCACATCATAGAAAGTACGTCATAGTGACGTCATAAATTGGTGTGTGCCGTCTCTGACGAAAAATCACCAATTAGGGACGTCACAGTGACGTGATCATTCGTCATCTGGTTGCCTGGGCTATTGCTGACGAGTTTGAACGATACCCGCAAACTGCATTATATGTGGAAAAGCATAGACATAAATTCTTCAATCTTCAATGAACAGACTGATACTATCTCGTATGGGTAGAGCTTTTCCATTTGTGATCATCTAGAGTTGATTATTCTATTTGGTGAAAATTCTTTGATAAAAATAAATATGTTCTCATATGAAACCGTGAAGGGGTCATCATAGGGATTTTATGTTCCCACTATGAACCCTCATGCGATTTCAGAAAAATGCAATTCCCCCATGGGGGCATTCATAGGCACAATTTCCCTATCGATACATGATGATGAAATAATAAAATGATTCTTCCTCATTTCCCAGATCTACTGAATTCTAATATATGTTTATGAATACCATATCGACGTTTATGACGATTCTAGGGCGATATCGATCTGGGAAGGATATCATTTTGGCCTCACGAACCGACCTAAATAGGTATAGGAAAGGTGTCATCAGATGTCAACAGTCCTCGGTTCTTTGTTTCCACATCTATAATATGTGTCGTTGTGATTCTCGGAACTGTCTAGGCAACCGAATCGAGGCCATCTTTGGAAGATGGGCAGAAAATTTTGTCATTTATATTCAGCAGAGTTCATCGAAACAGGCGTTGGATTACATGATCACAGGTGGAACGGTGGGTGTTGAGGTGTGTTGTATATTTTTGTTTATGAAAGAGCAATGCCCATTTGTATAATTCGCTTTCTTCGAATCAATATGAGAGATGACATCACGTAAATGTGAACGGCTTCGATGGTGATCTTTAAGCAGTAGTACTCCTTTGATTACTACTATAAATATCTATGAAAGATAAACCCACAGACGTAAAATTTTTATTAGTTTGAGGTGTGTTAAGTTGAGATTTGCGATCGCTTGATTTAATGGCGACTTTTGAGATAATCTCGTAGAGGTCATAATATGTCAATGGATGTCGAAAGAACGAGTTTTGAACTGCTGGTTACCTCACTTCATAGTGAATCATTGATTTCTCTCAACCAGCAAGAGAGTGTCTGCGTGTTTAGTACTCATGATGTCGTACCACTGATTGTCTATCCTGATTTGTCAAAAGAATATTTTCTGGAATTCATTCTGGGAAATCTAACAGGAAAAAAATCATTCTAAAACCCTCAGTGTCTCTTGACGTCCTGATGAACGTCTTCGTATTTTCTCTTAGAAATAGGTGATCTTGCCTATTCAAGATCGATACCATTAGTGTTACCAGGAATTATAGCAGAAGAGAATGGAGCTCGAGAAGAATCATGGCATTACATTATGAATTTTTCTCATATTTTCCTATAGATGATCACCTAATACTTTTGTCACAAGTTCATGATCTATGGGAATTCTTCGGCTTTTGCACGTGGATCCTTATCTCCAAATCATGAGTAATATCGGTCAATGAGTAAGTACATTATTTCATGTACGAGGTACAGTCAATTGATCATTCTTCGGATATCACCCTATATTGGGACGAGATCATTACTTTTTGTTGGTTTTTCCACATGATACCACGTCGACCGAAAAAAAAACTGTTGCCTTAGCGAAACTCAACTAATTGTCAGAATTGTGAGACTACACGTTGTTTTTTCATATATTAGAAATATTCCATAACAATGCAATTGAACTTGGGACAACTGTCCCAATCATTTTCTCATCATAAATAATCAAAAATTCCGTTTCTTCCAGAATGCGCTGTCCCATATGGAACTCAAGGTTTCTAAAGAAGGTATTCTTTCATCAAAACAATCGATAGGTATAATGATAATTGTTATGATTACCAAAGAATCAATAAGAATATTTATGATGATTAGAATCAATCTGTAGGTAGGTACTGTGTTTTTCATAAAGATGTCTATTTGATGTGTAACTTTCAACGTTATATTATAATATAATACCCATTGTTATTCTTCATTGAAACAGATTTGTTGCCGATAGTATATTGTTTTTTTTAATTTCTACTTTTTTAAATATTCTGAGGAAATTTGATTTCTATGAAACCTGAAGAAATTTGGGGAAATTTCGTGAAAATATCTGAGGAATCATCTGATTTCGATTGCCATATCACGAATGCGAGTCCGCCCTGCGTGTGAGTGCTAGTGCGAATGTTGAAAAATAAACTTAACTGATTGATAGCCGAAAAGCCGAATGTTAGGTTTGATGTCGCAAGAACAAATGATATATTATGTCTATAGATAAAAAAACCTGAACCTTGTTCAGTGTAAGACTGACGACTAGAACTGATTGAATCAACCAACTCACTAAAACGATCTAAATATGAGTCTCGTCTACGACCGATAATATAGTCATCAAAATATAATTCCTACAGGTCTACCGTACCTGAATAAACATCAACTATACATTATTTACATACAAACTCAAACTAGCAGATTTTTTCCCCACAAAAGTTATAACAAACTCATTAACAGTTGAAGTTGGAAACTGTCCCGAGTGTGGGCGATTGACTATATCACTCACTATTTTTATTTCGTTTTCTCCTACGTGAATATGATGAGAGCACATAGTGTTCCATCCTCATCCCATACCCAATTAGGTCTTCAACGTTCATCGAATAATTAGATTAAATTGTGAATAAAGTACGAAATGGCTGATTCGCATGCTAGTTGCACAACTCCATCCAGTAAACAAAAAACATTGCTTTCATTAACGAAATGGATCCTCATATATGAGAAACATGGGCATAAAATACATGCATGAAAAAAGTACACGAGTTTATCCAATTTTAATTTGCCAATTTTTCCTCACTGAAAATTAGACGATCTGATGTATATTTCACTATAGCTATGAACATAGTATAACAGCATTTCGATACAATTCATCTATGAGAGATCTAACTGATGAAATACCTCGAATGTGCAAAGATTGTCATCGTTTGAAGAGGAAGATATAAGAACCAAAAGGACGAAATACTTGCGAAGATTGAATGAAAGAGATATCCATAGCAATCTTCGTTTTCTTAACCAGAGATAAAAAGTTAACCGATTGATAGAAATTCTTGTGGAGCTATCGGAAAAATGATTGGTAAATAACTTTCTGCGCATTATCATGTGCAGAGATCTGCAGATAATTTGGTTGTTGTTTTTCAATGCAATAGTTTTGAAGAGTAAATCGTGTATATGATCATGTCCACCTAATTGAATCATGGCCTAAACTCTCTTAAACTCAAAGTGCTCCAATGTATTTTCAATGAAAAAGAATATAAATATACTCAAAGTCAGTCGACCAAACTTTATGTAAATCAGACTGCAATAAAGACACAATAAAAGAAAAAAAGTTAAACATCATTGGGCATTGTACTTAATTCCACCTGACTGACCTTGATACTGTACTCAATCCTGAATCTACAAATCTGAACAAGTACTGCTAGGTTAACTTGAGAATCAGAAGTTGTGTTATGTATATATGTATCTATGTACATACAATCATTCCTTGACGTGTACCGAAATATTTTTCATAACAAAAAGTTTTTTTTTCTGTGACGGGCAAAAAGTTTTGAATAAACGGAGAGCGATTCGAAAATTGTAACTTGAGACGTCTAGCGTTCAATCTAAGCAACTGTGTGCTGTGGTAAGTTTGCTTGTATCGAATTGTTTTGGTCTGTGGAATAGGTGGTAAGTTTTTGGAAAGACCTTCTAGGGACACCCTGTTTATACACTGTTGATAGCTTTCGTTGTGGTGGTTCCGAGGAAGAACTACAAAACCTTTTATTTTCCATTATACATTGCGGTTACGTAAATTTTCATTACATCCACAGAGTTTGCAATTTTTTGATCGCACAAGACTTTCGAAGACTTTTGAGGGTTGCTCGTAAGGGGGCAACCGAATGACGGATAGAACAAATTTTAGAACAAATTTTAGAACAAAACAAATATCAGATTAGTCTGACAGATATTTGATTACTTAAAAAAAAATCCTGTTGAAAACTTGGGATTCCACGTCTTCCTGTGCTATGCGTCGGGAGACAACATAACCTGGAGCTAATAGTGAAATCTATTACTGTTTTTCCTTGAATAATAAATTACTATTTTTTAACGAGAAGAACTTTCTGTCGAAATACCGAAATGTCTTCACATGTTCAAGAATTCATATTGGGCGTTTGGAATATGGGGACTATCATAGTGTTAGCAAACATTTTCATTGATGCTATGGAAGAAATTTCTCAATCATTGTTTTTGAAGTTTAAACAATCAAACTTCATACGGTTCATTGCAACATAGACTTTTTTTCATGTTCTGGTTTCCACGAAAAGGGATATCCTGAAAAGTTCAGAGAACATCGTGAGAACCAAGGGAAATGAGGTAGGAATTGATGGTGTTCTTCTTAAATTTCTGGAGGTTATACGCCTTGGGGAACACCTCCCTTGGCAATGTGATCCAGAGCCTCGCTGTTCGTTGTATGAACGAGTCTTTGGAAAGAGTGTTCTGCAGGTCTCCAAAGTGACCACGAAGGGGTTTAAAGCCTCAACTCGACGGGTTAATCTCGCCGGGACTGCCAAGGAAGGAACAATTGTTGATATTTCAGAGAAGCATCGTGCAACAAAATATCTATGAAATAGAGCCAGATCGCCAACTTTTCTTCGGTTTCCCAGGGAAGTGAGTGAGTTTGTGAGCGAGACATCACCCACGAGACGAATTGCCCTTTTTTGGACAGAATCCAACAGTTTCAGGGTATGTTTGGGTGCTGCACTCCAAATATTGGAACAGTATTCCAGTACAGGTCGGATCTGTGCCCTATATAGATCATAAGTAGAAGTAATATCAGTGGTTTGTTTGTATAATAATCGGAGAAGCACTACTGGTCCACGTAAGTCGTTGAATAAAATAGCATCAACAAATGAGAAATTCCACTTACATTAAGTAATCTGTCTGGATTCCAGAAATTTCCAGCCTTCCTCCGGCTGATGCTCAACCGAACGTATGTCGTTATCCAGAATCAGGGAAAGTCTCTCCTGGATATCAGCCAGGTAGATGATTAGCGAGACCTGTTCGTAGCAGGCACAGCATCAAGCATCACGTGATCACGTGGGACCACCGCAAAGCCTTGTTGCGACGCCACTATCGCATCTAATTGAATCGCCATCGTGCCATCACCGATTCTACCGCAACATGTTGACTATAATAATGGGCCTGTTCCAGTGAAAATTTCACACCGAACATTTTCGATCAATTCAAAGCCTGTATTTCGTATCGTTTCCATAGCAACTAAACCAATTTCTTCCTCCTCCTTGGGGGACGGAGCATGAAATTACACTGGAAATTTTTTGACGTTTATAGGTTGAACGACAAATACATTCAACTTCAGATTATTTCGAGTTCATCCTATAAGTCGATAAATAAAAATCATTTATCGATAGTTTACCATATATATTATGTATGTATACTTGCAAATTCGAAATTTACAAAAACACATGTTGTTGACATGATGAATGACATACGTGAATAAGAAAAATATATTATTCTCTTGAGTTAGCATACAAAGCCTACTATTCAAATGTGAAAACCATCAAAAATCGTCAATATCCAAGTAGATTTTCAATAATATTCCAGTGTGAAATTTTCTTACCGAATATCATGTTAGCTTCAATTAATATCCGGGAATTTTTTCTCGAACACGAATATTTAGAAAATTCCTCCCTCGTCTTCGATTTTTATACAGTTAAATTGGGTTTTTATGACAAATCACCATAGCAACGTATGTATTCTAGTAGAATTTTTTTCTCTTGGGTACCCAACAGCGTATGAAATCTGGAATTCTTTTTGACGTATTAATGACAGAATAATATTTTGACGTCATAAAATAGTGATTTTGTGCCACTTCAATTGGGTAGAAATCAACAATTAATAGGCTAAGAATCCATTGATGCCCTAACTGCATCTATTATAGAATGTCATAGCCAGGAGCGGACTGGATCTTTAAATCGGCCCGGGCGAAGTGGACCCTACCGGCCCATCTTCGGAGAAAATTTCATATAATTTCATCACATATTTTAGTGACATAGACAGAAACGCAAAAACAAATATTACAAATAGTTTTGATTATAATAAAAGTCAAGAAATTTTTTTTTACGATAAAAAGACTAGGAAAATTATTTATCCAAAACAGCAGCATTTGAAATCGAAATTTAAATATGACTAAACCTCTCATGGATCCACATTTTTCAAAATTACATCGTCGCTTCCAATTGATTGTAAAATCTATTTTTCGCAGCTCATCATCATGAAAGTCTCCAAATGTTCTTGGCTCAGAGAACTTCTTAGCCTATTCGAATTGAATTTTAATTTTCTCTATATTTGGATAGACCACGACGTATAAATTGTATATGTACAGAACATGGTAGCAAGGGGAAGCTCTCGTGACTGTTCTATAATAATATTCTTGGTAGCAACAAAGTGAAAATGTTTGGCGAAACTAGTACCTAGTAAAGAATGGAATAAATAATTTCATTTTATTTCTCCTTGGGGCTACAACAAATAGAAATTGTCTCCTGTTATTCCTTGAATCATGATATTTTTTTCAGTGATCGTCATCTCAGACGAAAATTGAAGATGATGAATTTGTACAGAAGAAGAAATAACTATGACATAGTTCGGATTGAAGAGTTTATTGAACAACAGCCCTTATTTCGTGTTACAACTCAAGAAAAGCTTAATTTCGAACTCGAAATTAGTACTAACTTCGTGTAACAACACTAAGGTTGACGAACATACTGACCTTCATCAGAAATCCACGGAGGTTCGATAAGGAGAATTAGGAGAAGTAATAGTAGATATTATGATTATGTGCACATGACGTGTGCAGCAGGTCGGCAAAAAAAGGCTCACTGGGACACTGGGGCCTACTTGCTAGGCGACCGTCTCCCCTTTCTCTACTACTACTACTACTAGTATGTACCTACGAAAAATTAGCTGACAAAATCAATATTCATCATCACTTGTAGTATCCCGGAGTTAATATTGAATGGAAGAATATAATATGTAAGAGAATACCGTACTTTCTCAACGTATAACTGATTTATTTCTATATCGTTTTCTCAAGTTTGGTATTCAATTCTTCTACCATGTTCTCGTCTCAGATTTGCATTATTGAGTTCCAGAATGTCGGTTACATATCAGGATGAAACATATTTCGCATTATGAATCTCATAATGGAGTAAAAAGACTAGGGGAACTTCCATAAACTTATATTTCCTGACAACTCTCCCGCATTCCCCAGAAACAAACTGAATAAAGTCAAACTTGAGTTATAAAGCAGACATAAATAGGTTTTTCTTATTTACATTCTAATGTTCAGTTCTCGATTCTGCTTTATGTTGGCAGTTTCGTTTGTTTCTTCTTGTTGTTCCTTTATTGCGAATTCACTCAGGCTCACATTGAGCAAATATTAATGAAAAATCTCTGAAACCCACTCAAAATCACTTTATGCTATGCCAGATCCATCTGTTGGATACATATAAATTTTGTAAAAATACTGAATTATTTCCTGTGATATACAGGGTGTCCCAAAATAAGCCTGCCAAACTCCACCAGCGGTTTCTACGATCGAAAATAAGAAAAAAGTTCCAATGAACATAAGACGAGAAATGTCTGCTAAGGGAGCTACGGCCCTTTGGAGGGGAACTCTTGAAAATGATATTTCCTTAGTATTTCCGAAACTCCATGTGATAAAAAAATGTGATTTGGTACAATGACTGAAATTTCCATGTCCAATGCAATGAAAGTGAAAAATAATTTCAAAATTTCACTCAGGAGTATATAATACAGGGCGGGACTGCATTGATTATTGCTTAAAAAATTTTGTATGCATATTTTTCGACAATTCAATCTCAGATTATAAAAATCCACACCTTTTTACAGTAAAACGGTACTCTGGTTCCGTAAGGATCAGATGTATCATTATCGAGTAAATACGATTCAAAGATATTATTACATCTAAGATATGCATAACATTGCAATGAGTCCTAGTGGAAATGGAAAAAAAATGCACAAAAATTGAATTAGTTTTTTCATTATCACTTACCTATTTTTCGCGCATTTATGAGATTGTTTGGTGAAAAGAAAGTAGTTGATTTTTTAATAGCCACTATGATTTGGAAATTGGCAACGTTATGCATATAAGATGTGAGTGTATCAATATTTTTGAATCGATTTCACTCGAAAATGATACATCTGATCGATGCGGAACAAGAGCATTTTGTTTTGTGAAACAGTGTGGATTTTTATAAACCAAGATTAAATTGTCAAGAAATATGCATACGAAAAAGTTTGAGTAATATTCAATGTAGTCCCACCCTGTATTATACACTCCTGAATGAAACTTTGGAATGATTATATGTTCACCGCATTGGGCATGAAATGTCTAGTTCTCGTACCAAATTGCATCATTTCATAATTCGGCGTTTCGGAAATATTCAAGAAATATCATCTTCAGGAGCCCCTTTTCAGGGGGCTGCAGCTCCCTTATTGGAGACATTTCCTGACTCATGTTCATTGGAACTTTTCTTCCTATTTCTGTTGTGGAGTTTGGCAGGCTAATTCTGGTATATTTTGTTGTCAATGTTCACTCATAATCATGGCGTTGATTCAGCTATTATGAATCGAATGACATCAAAACTAATATTCTGAATTCAATAGTATTGGATTGCCGCAGGTATCCAAAACTTCATATTTTATGATTTCAATGTTATGAGCAGAGTATAATCTCTGGTATAGGGAATCATTCTCTTATTATTTTGTCTCAAATGCCAGAACGGTCGAGAACCAGTGCCAGTTGTTTAACCAGTGCATCTACCCCATTTTGAAATTATCTCAAAAAATTCATGGAAGTGCCAATCTCTCCAAGACTATCAATATCTTACCAATGTCATATTGTTATATTCTGGTCAGTCATGAGCTCGACTATCAGCCCTCCAAAGGATGACGTTGAGTTTTGGGACGCTCTGTACATATTATAAATTTTTGTTTCTCATTGTCATCTCTTTTTCATCCCAAAATAGATTTGAAAAAATGAGTTCATCCCAGAAAGTATCTCGATCTGATAGATGTCATTGATCGTTTCGAGCTATTTAAAAGAGAAATCTACAGCAGCAGTCAGAACTTTTTGATTAATAGTCGATCTGATTCCTGTTACCCGATTTCGTCTGAATTTTATACGAGTTTGATAAAACATTGGTCGATTGTAATTACCAGAGCCAATCTATCAGGGAATAGGGAAGATTGGGGATTCGGGAGCCCCATTGTCCGGGGAATCGGAGTTTGAGTCGGGATTTACTAAGTTATGAGCCCATAAACTTCCAACGAAGTGAAAACAGAGAGACGAATATCCTATCCCCCTCCTAAATATTGATGAGTTCGGCAAAGTTTTGGTTGCACATTATATAGGGCCAATACGCAGAATAGCTCAGTTGTTATATGGTTTCCTACTGTCTCTTATTCGCTTGCATTCACAAGCCCACGCCGAAAATATACTGGGTGTCCCAGATCTTTTCATACAACCACAGTGGCGGATTGAGGTAGCTGGGGGTCCAAGACAAATCTGGGGCCCCTTCCTTGGAAAATGTGAGGGGTGTATGTACTACAGGCAATTATTATTATTTACATCAAGGACATGAGTTTTCCTGATACTATACATCAGTATTCGTTCAACTAGGTTGATTAAGAATTGATAATTTATTCAAATACCATATGAGTGCCATGGTTTTTCGAATATTGTCAACATCTACGCCACCATATCTGAAAGATAAGTTGGTATTCAGAGCTAACATGCACGACCGAAATATTCGCAATGCATTTACTCTATCGCTGCCTAGATTTCGTCTGTCTGGATTTCACAGAAGCTTTTCATTCAATTCTGCTAATGTATATGGTTACAAAACACGAATATTGAGCTACTTGAAACATCAATATAAGCATGAATTAGTAGAAGAAAGGATGCTAAGTTTGCAGTATGGTCATTAGCTCATCTGGATTGGTTGCTATATGTTATATGAATTCATCTATTTGTTATGGCTTTATGAGATCGCGAGGGAGGGGGCACGCCTGTGTAGATATATATTTATTTATATATATATACACAGGCATGCATATAAATTCGAAATATATTGATATAATCATGTATTGATATATGTGATTCAGTCACTATATGTTTAAGAAATCCATTGTCCCTTTTTATTGTGAGATAGAGGTTAAGTTAGAATAGCGTGAGCTAGACTTCGCCTGTCAACATTTCACGTGTATTGTAATATGTACATGACAAAAACAATAAAGGCAATTTATTATTATCATTTTTATTATTATATCTTGGATAATTGTTTATAAGTAATAAAATTTCTATGAAAAACTTTGAAATACTGATTCATTCACACATCTATTTATTAAATACTAGTTTGCGACCATTAAATAAGCCCTGAATGATATTTCTGCTGGAATTCATTTATTGACGGTCGAAAAATATCTTAACATGAAATTCCTATTGCAGCTTCACATTTGCTTTATGTTGAGTATTATTCGTCATAGCTCTTCTAGGAATCGAAAACAATGACAGGGGCAATGACCATTATAGGTTCCTATGTTAGAAAATCATTATTTTTTAGTTCTCAATTTTTGGGGGTTTGCCTGAGTATGAAATGATTTTTGCATTATAATCTTCACATGTCGAGTGTTTTTTAATCATTCCATTTCCTTATGAATCAATCTGATGGATGGTGGTCGAGATCCAACATTAAAATGGTCGATAACTCTGCGGGGTATGGTCAATAACCAGTGAAATTGTACTTTGACTTCGAAAAAGGCTTGAGACATATTCACAAATTATTGTTAAGTTATCATGGAATTGGTACACTGAGTTCAATACAATGTTCTATAAGCGTTTGCATGGATTTATTATACTCTCAAAGTCTAAAGCTAAAGCTGTTGAAAGATCAAATCAGTTGAATTGGTAAAAAAAACACGTATCCTTCGACAAAAGGGTGGAGAAAAATTACAAATATGTAGAATCTCAAAGTCTGTATAAATATTGAAACTTTGTTTTCTGTTGAGGATGTGATTGAAGAATATGCCCAAATGTTACAAGTTTGTAATATGGCATCATGCGAGATAAATTCTCAACTAGTTTGGTATGCCAATTCAGTCGATTGAAATTTATAATAGGTATTCCGAGCTTCACGTAGAAGCCATATTCAGATAATGCAACTATATCTATTGAAAAGGCATATTCCAAGATATAATTATGGAAATAAAAAAATTGATATATTCATGAAGGAATACATTGAGAATTCGCATTCTCCATGTGATGAAAATATCAGTTCTTCTCCGGTCTATTCAACAGAAAACAACTAAGTGCTTCCCTGGCTATATATGCCACGACGAACAATGAATTATATTCAACAGAAAACAACAACTTTCATGGCTTTTAGCCACGTCGAACATTGTATTATATCTGTTGAATATCCAAAAAGAGAGCATGGAAAATGAAAATCCTCTGAAATTGAGATTTGACATTATCTCTCAAATCGGATGAAATAACATGATGTTTATGATACAAAAATATAACTTTCCTATATGTTCAGTATTGAAATAAAAATTGAAATGTATAGGAGAAGTGAACTTGTATAAACTCTAATGTTGATGAGCTTTGAAATTCCAAAGAAATCATTCGTATCAGTGATATTGATATTGTATCTCTCACATACATAGTACATGATTTCACTCGAATAAACTCATTTCGGATATCAAAATCCTCATCAGTAACCTGAAGTCCAGTTATTCTTATACACAATTTTCAGCTCCCTATGATATTACTAAAACTATAACGAACTGACATCTGAGAATTATTATGATTCGTTGACATACTCCTGTCTTTTGGGCATTTGTTCTTGGATGTATGATAAATTGACATTCATCATACAGGACGTGGAAAGAAATTCAGAATTTATCATAAATCCAAAAATTCATTTACCTAATTCATTTTCGTGTATTTTGATACATTATCGCTACAAAGGCTGGAGTTGAAACGGTTTTGACTGCCACAGATCTTGTGCGTTGTATAATTTCAGCTCTTTCATAACACCTAATGGGTACTCTCATATATATAAACAGCTCCCAGTTAGGATAAAAAACGAGCCATGGCATGCAAGAATGCGTTGGTATCTTTTTCATTGCCTTCTGATAGGAGAATGAGTTTGTAACATTTCTAATTTCAATGCGGTATCAAAGTGTTTTAATACACGTTTCAACATCCACATTTTGTTTAGATAAAGAGGAAGGAATATTTTGATGTCATCCATATCGTCAGAATAGTTATGTCAGTGGATTGTGATGATTCAGATAGGTAAATTGTGTATAATAGATTGAAATTTATTCAATCCGAGTGAACGAATCTGATGAAATTCACATTGTACAAACTTGATTTAGAGAAAATTTCAGGAGATGGACCCAACAAACAGAGTAAATAAGTTATTTGGGGTTAAGTTAAGGTAATAACGTAGAGAATGTTAGCTCCAAGTCTGATATTTTTCACGTGTACACCATTTTTCTCTGTGGCAGGATGAAGGACGAAGCAATAATGAGAAGATATTACATTAAAGTGAAATCAGAAAGTTATCGACGTGAAATTCCGAGTTTTTTAACAAGAATTACACCTGCGTTGAAGGCATCTTTTTGTAGGCTCCTTTATCATTTTTTGTAGTAATCAAATATCTTATGTCAATCTATAATTGTGTGATTTGATATTAAAAGATTGTGAACTTCGTGATTGTCTCGGAGACGGTATAATATTGGCATATTTTTCGGAACTATAGCATAACAGAAGCGATTATATCCGGACAAATGTTCTCACTTTTTTCCCGTGGAAAAAAAGTGATTTATGAAGAGTGACATTCCATTACCTGTCAACAGTGATGGAATGTCAAACGTTTTTCCCGTCACAGGAAAACAGTTATGTTGTGAATTTCAATGAAATTAATATTCGACATGATCATGAAACAAATGAATTATGTGAACTGAGTAAATACGTTGTTTCCAACTAACATTGTGTAACATTCAATAAAATAGTGCCATTATAAAACACAAATGAATTGAAGGTATGGAAAGTGATGAGTTCTATCGAAAATACTGATCTGCATTATATTCAAATACAGATGTATAGTTCTTATTGATTGACAAATCTTCACGAACCTTCAGTGGTCCATTGAAGCATCTTATTCCTGATGTGGTTTAATTTCATTGGTATTCACTAGGAATTTCAATATTATTAAGAAGCACGCTTGGATAACCGTGATAATTTATATAAGAGAAAGACATGTACACCGTATTCAGAACAAAATAACAAGATGAGTATATATTGTATACTGACACGAACAGACGTCAATACACATACATCTTCATTTTCCACAATATAGGTAGGTACAGTCAGATGCAAATGAAATGTCGCACATGGACACTGGTAGCACTTCTAGTCACTCCTACAATAAGAGCGCAAACACCATCTAACCGCGACATGTTCTTTGCATTCAACTGTACATTACTCAAAAAATTTTAGCTGTATAACGAACTTCTGGTTTCTTTGTTCGAATTCACAAGTGTGAATGAAATGTACCTTCTTACTCTTCTTCTTCTCATCCTTTTCTTTCTCCTACTCTTTTCCTTTTTATTCTGTTCTTATTCACATCTTCTGTTTCTTCTGTTCAATTATTTCGTTGTTTATTTTTCCATTGTTTGTTGATGACATCGACATCGACGTTGGTTTCAGCTTATATTTGTCAACTATTGATGTCTCAGTAGTAATACCTCGTGTTGTCTTTTTGTCAATAAAAGAACCTGTTTTGTATTGATTCAATAAAAGACAATTTTCTATGTTTTTTCAAACCACTTGTTATGATAGCAGAAATGTGCTTGGTTTTTCTAGTGCATGTACTAGCTAGTTGAGTGTAATTATTCTATGAAAGAATAGGAAATTTTATCAAAGCTACACGATAGGAAATAATAACTTTTTGAATTTATCAAAGCTACACCGTCTTATACCTTTTTTGTCACATTTGGTTACATTGGACTATTTTCTCCGGCTGGTCGTGATATTATACACATCCTGGTAATATCCCAAAAAGATGAGGTTTTTAGCTGTAATACAAAGCAGGGGAGGCGAATGAACTCCAAATAAGGTTCTGTATTTTACAATATCACTGACAGCTGATATGCATACAAGGAGGCGTATATAGTGACGTTATCCTGAGATTAAATTAGGACAAACATCTGTTCGCGAAACAATATGAGTGACGCAAGGAAAATCTTGGTTAGTCATTTGTTTGAACAATGAAATGGAATTCCACTGGCATTCAAGATTTCAGAATCGGCCTTTATGATTTTAGGAAATCATGAACAACAGATAGATATTCAGCTAATAATCTAATATGACATCGATACCAATAGCGCATTATAGATTGCTGAATCGTCAGAACACATGATATATGTACTTGTTGGCCAAATGAAAATCAGCGAACCATGAAAAACAGATGCGATTTGCTCGGTCTGAGATTATTTGTGGATTAGATTGTTTCTATTTATGGTTTCTGGAACTGAAAACGCTCAGTTATGTCTGGGTATCTCGATTTCATCCGAATATTTATTCGAACAGAAGTATATTATGTAACAAGTGTTATACGTCCTTATAGCAACGAGTAGTTTGAGCACGAGCGGAACGAGTGTTTAATAAACGAGTGTCTAGAAGAATTTATAAACGCGTTACATACTATGAATTTTCTACGAACTCCGAAAATAACATTAACATACCTGCAATTCCTGCTAACCTACAAAATAATTCGAAAGGAGTGGGAATTGAGAACATAATACATGCAACTGCATGCAACCAGCGAGACACGTATTAGTGATATTGGTTGTAGATGTGTCAAGTCCATTGCTTACTAACCTTTGTTTCACGTTTATTGTCATGCTCAGCGCAGAATAAATAAATTGTTCTCAAAGATGGATGCTTCATTTTTACACTTCTTGGAGATATGCAAGTACCAGAACATTCTCTTCGATTTCACTTTCGTCCACTTTTCGCATATATTTTTAATGATGAATTCTGATACAAACGAATATTCTTTGAATAATTCTGATACAAAATTCGAAAATAACAGTTGACAGTTAATACAATTGACAGGCCAGACATGTCTCAAATTACTGAAGCTGTGTTTAATGAACTGCGTTGCCATTAATGTGTTTAAGAAATCGTGCTGCCATGGTAACGTGTTTAATATTTTGAATAAATCACAGATCGACAATCCGTGATTAATCGATCATTTAGCGTGGTACATATCCGTACGCTGAATGCCATTTTAGTTATGTGAGTAGAAAAATAATAGTATATCATTGTGGATTCAATTCTATCGAAATGTATAGTGTTCTGAATGAAACGATCTCATTCATTTATAAAGTGCGGATATATTCATTAATTAGTTAAAATTATATAGAGGGAGCAAATACAAAACTAATTGATGAAAATTACAACGTTAGAGGTAATTCAACTAGAGAAACAACTATAACATGTTTGTTATTCAGCTCTAATTGTGTGATACGATTCTTATGAAGAATAGGTTCATGAGAAAAGCTTCTTTCTAACTTATGGTTTCGTGGTGCATTTAAATATCATTCTCATAGAAGAGCACTCAGAACCATCACGAAAAATAATCTGTATACTATAAGCAATATGAAAAAATAGTTGCAGTATGAATATCTTATTCCTCAATTACGGTTCATCCAAGAAAATAACGATAAATCATTCCTTCACTTCACACCAGGACTGATGTATAGTAGAATCTATCATATTATCAAGAACATCGAGAAAATCCTGTACTATGACCATCTGAATCCTCATTTATACCAATCTGAGACTAACATCATCATACAAACAGCATCATCAGGATGGACACATACTTTTCATCGCTATTTACTGATGGTTTGATACAGCTATTTTCATCAGTTTTCAGGTTATAGGACGTCAGCTCTCGATCTGCTCATATTCAAATTCTTGAATAACAGGGCCATTTGAATTTGAGAATTCGAGCTAGATGTTCATGATTGATATAGTCATGCCATTCTCAAGCATTTCATTTGGTAAACAGAGATACCTTTTTCATCTTAATGCATAACTTGGAGACCTTTGCACTTTTAGTCGTTTCGTATGTAATAAAATCAGTGTATCCATTTTTTAACGCTTGGAGCACACGAAAGGAAATCGTTATAATGTTCGAAGAACATCGTGTGTTCCTAAGGAGGCTAGGAAGAGAATGTAAGGATTGCATTTTTATAACTTTTGGAGATAATAAATGAATGGGCTGTTTGACATATTTCTAGGTTTTGTTACTATTCATCCAAACATAAAATTCACAATGGAAATAGAAACAGAAAAGACAATCAATTTCTCAGATTTGACAATAGGTAAAATTGATGATAAACATGATATTACAATTTTCCATAAACCTTCCCACACTGATATCACTATTCATAATAATTCAACACAACCTTATCAACATAAAATTGCAGCATACAATAGTATAATACACAGGCTAGTGAATGTCCCACTTTCGGAAGTGAATTTCAATAAGGAACTCAATATCATAAAACAGATTGCAGTCAACAACGAATTCAAACGTTACTTTGATATTCTCTGTTGAATCATCTAAAACATCTATTCATACTTATCGTTCCCCTCATTAATCATTAATCCGTAATTTCAATATTTCAATTATCTGCCTATATACTGTTCTCTGTTTCAAATTTCAAAATTCTTATTGAGATTGATATTGACATTTCATTGTAACTACCTACCTCTATTCCTTTTTTGTACTCATACTCCAAAATTCTTCATTTTGTTATTTAATTTTATTGTCTAAAATGGACACAAGGACACAACAGGCACCCGTGCCTAGGTCGTCCCTTTTAGACAAAACTTTACTTTAGAGAGATGTGAACCAATTATATACTATAAACTCTACACAATACCAATCGTAGAAATATATTTGATTTGATAGACAGTATTCTTTCTAAAGAACTTCATAATAATGAAGAAGTTTATCATACCATCAAGAATAATAATCAAAATTATATAACTTTAACCTATTTCGGAACATCAACTGAAAAATTAGCTTCATTTTTACATAAACAGGACTTGGAGGTAGCACATAGAACAAATTTCACGTTGGAAATCTTTAGCAAAAATAATAAAGACAAAACTTCTAAATTCGAAAAATCAGGAGTATACATACTCAACTGTGGATCTTGTCCTAAGGTAAATAATATGTCGGTCAGACAGGTCGTACGTGTGATCAGCGCATTCATAAATGTAAAATGAATGTTTTGAAAAAGGAAACAAATTCAACATACGCAAAACATGTATCAGAAGAAAATCATAGTTTTGATAATTTCGAAATTCTGCACGTAAAAAATAGAGGAATGAAACTCAATCATCTTGAATCATTAGAAATCAACAAACTGAAAAATTTTGACATTTTAGTTAACGATCAATTAGACCTCAATTGTTCACCACTGTTGAATTTGTTTTCTTATAGTACCTAGGTAATAATAAATATTTGCTATCAACCCTTTCAAGCAAATCCAGTACACCGTATATTTTAATGTAGTATATCACCTGACGAAGCTACTGTGTTAGCGAAACATGTTGTGTGTTTTAGAATCTTGTGGATATCGTATCGTTGGTGAAGTTTTTACATTTGCCATGGATTTCCATCAAATAACGGCCGAGTCAATTGAAAGAAGGTATTGTTTCGACCTAGATTGCATGGGTTAGTCCATTGAAAATTATGTATCTCTGAGACATACCCATCGTTCCTTCTACCCTTGAATGTCCGCCTCTAGCGAGCACGATCAGGAAGACAGTTGGTGGTGAAGAAGTCGACAGGTGCAAAGTCAGTTGGTAGAAACAGGTCTTTCATGCCTTCTGTTCCATTTCTGTTCGCGTCTATTCGCATCTTTGTTATACGATCGTTCGCTGCTTTGTGCCTGCAGCCTGCAGCCAACATAGATCCGAGAAAGTAGTTACGCAATCAGTGGATTCACTCAAAACTGACAGTTTTCCTACCGCTCGAAAAAAATTACTCGCAACAGGAAGTGAAATTCAGTGGTTACAATAGTATATTACATAACAAGAGTTGTAAAACGCATATTACGCACGAAGTGGAGAGAGTTACGCACGAGCCGCATAGCGGCGAGTGTGTAACTCCACAAGTGCGTAATTGCTTTACAACTCGAGAATTGTACTATACTTTTTCCACGACTACAGTTTATTTTCTTCCGGATAGTGCAGATATTGTAGTAAGGCACAAATAACGAATACTGCTGCATGAAAAGTTACAAATCCAAATTCTTGTGTTTGTTTATTGATACGATATCGAACTGAAATGGAGCCATTTTTCATATCTAAACAACTTTATTAATAGCAAAAAACACATTACATAAAAATATAAAATCAACATTAATGATAGTTATTTATTGTAAAAGTGCAGAATGAGAGATTCTGTAATCGTTATTAAAAATAACAGACAGTATTTAATAAAAAAGAAGTTCTCCATTTGCGCTTTGAATCGTCGACCTTTGGGTTTTGGAGCCAGCGCTTTCAACAACTGAGCCACCACCATTAATTTGTTTTAGTAGATATTTTATAAATATGATTTCGAAGATTGATCTTTTCTAACTATTCCTGTTATTTAAAGAAAAAGGAAGTCACCAATTCAATGTTGAGTATGTATGTTATTTGAAAAATTACCTTCATGAATAAATATTCATCAACAGGAGCATTCTGCAGAAAATAATTGATCTGTTCAGCATTAGGTATTTTCGATTTTTTACTTCAGAATCCATCCGATTTCCTTTTGAGGAAATCAGGATATGTTGCTATATTGATATTGTGATTGATATTTAGTGTTGATCGTAACATGGAATATATCGACCAGAGTGATGATGATTTCATCGAATTTGATAATTCTTGAGAATATACTAAAATGATGTGTCCCGAAAACGACACGGTATTTTTTCTAATTCTCCAGTCCAGTAATTTTTTATGTGCTATTTCGTATCATTCACGAGACTTAGCGGGTAGCAACTCATTTTTAGCCATTCTAGCTTTTTCCAACATTTCTGGTGGTATCCTTCTACCCACCTAGCTACTGACATAATGAAATTTCTAATTGTTATTGACACATCGCCCAAGCAACGAAACATCTATCAACATACCTATGAAAACCGTGCGGTCGCTCTCTTTACGCACACGTGTGTAAGGAGAAGCTTACTGCCATTGTTTTGTGTACAATATTCATCACTTACAGTAGTAGTCATAGGAAAAAATATTTATCACCACTAGCTGAGTCATTATCACTATGTATTTAGTGAGAATTACGTGTTGCTGATCCATAATATATTTGGTCTTAGAACGGATATAGTTGAAATGCGTAAAACCTTCACGAAGATAAGATTTCCACATAATTCTCTAACACACGACATGTTTCGCTAACACAGAAGCTTCGTCAGGTGATAAACTGGTACAATGAACTGAACTAACCTTGAGTTGCTGTGTGGAATTTCGAAATCATCATCAAAACCATGAATTTCTTCTGATACATGGTTGGCGTATGTTGAAGTTGTTTTCTGTTTCAAAAAATTTATTGCATTAAACGTGCATCCTGTTTGACCGATTTATACCTTAGGACTCGATCCACAGTTGAGTTTGTATACCCCTGATTTTTCGAATTCAGTTTTGTCTTTATTATTTTTGATAAACCTTCCCAACATGTTATTTGTTCTATATGCTACTTTCAAGTCCTGTTTATGTAGAAATGAAGCTAACTTATTCTCAGTTGATGATCGTCACTGATTTTCGAATAGTTGTTGATATGACCTCGTTGTATCCATGACTAAGTTTTGCTATTTTGTACTAAACCTATTCATTCCATGGTGGTTCATAGACCACACTTGGGTATTCTTACATCAGGTCTACGCCGCAAATCTTTTACATTTTAGGAGAGATACTCATTGCGAACCTATATATAGGAAAATATTGAAAAAGATCTTCTAATGGTGACTGGCACATTCAATCGTTACTTACCGGAATCCGAATGAAAAACTGATTAAGAGTGAATTTCATAATGATGGATTTTGCAAGGAAGGATGTTTGTATCTGAATATCTCAAGGAGTTTTGGTATACAAATAAGCAAATTCCCACGTGAAATTCCACAATCAAATGTCAGCCACAGGATCTTCTCACAGATTTTCTTTTGAACACATTTGCTGATGATGAAGGATTGATCCTTCGAAACATGTCCTACTTATGTCCATGACCGTTTGTCAATATTAAAAAAAATGTATGTGGTGGAGTTGTGACTGTGAGTTCTTTCACTCCTCCTGCTCTATTTAATGAATTTTCAAATATTCCTCTACAAAATGAAACTTCAAGGAAAGGTTCCAAGTAGTTAGTTGAACAAGTGAACCTCTCATGTGTATAATCACTTTACGAAATTTTCAAACACTTTTAGAAGGAATTTTAGTGCAAAACTAAGAATCCACTGCCATTTCAAACCTCATTGACAAAAATTGATGAATAAAACCACATTTCTGATATTTCTGATATATCTACAACTATATTGCTATTAGAATCAACCCGATTTACGCAAATAGAGAAATGTTCCTTATATTATAGTCCTCTTGAATGTATGCTACTTTCGAGTTTATTTTCAGATTAACATGGTTTATTATTCGGAAAAAGTGTGGTCGCTGCTCACAACGAAACAACTAGAGTGGTCCTTCGTCGAAGACATTTGTCTGTGGCCTGAAAAACTGTACTAGTTATTCCCAATTAATTAGTTAAATTATTATTGTACATATACCAGTAGAAAATTATTCGAACAATCCACTCTCGGTTTTTGACTACTAAATTATATCATGCCTATATAGAAATCTTATTGTTCTACAAATCTTCAGAAGAACATCCCATTTTCAAATAATTAATATTTAAATAGTGTCTGTAGGTTAGTCGAGGAGGTAGTACATTCATTTTTTTTTGGATTTTCTCTCCTCGTCTCTATATAGAATACAGTTTTGAATACTATTTCACTTGACACTTCTCAGAACTGAGAAGTGTCAAGGCAAATACGAATTTGCCGTACAAAAAATCCATTTTTTATTTCAAAAACGGGAGCAGATTTGTTCCCGAAACTTCCAAAGATAAGTAAAAATTTTATATTTTTTCTATATACCTTCATTTCTCTTTTCCATACCTTTTTCAATACATATTGTCGCAGTGACATTCTGGGGCAAATCATTTGATTTGTCCTCACTACACGTATATTGAAATAGTATTCATATTTTCATTTTATAGAGATGAGGAGAGTGTTGTGTCTGTTCTACAGACAAATACCAGACTATCAGGTATCTATACTTCATTACAAATTGATATCAAAGTACATAGACATACAGTTTCAACGTGACATGACAACGCCCTGACATTTTATCACCGCCCACCTAGTTACTTTATATCACAGAGAGAAAATCTCGAAAAAAAAAATAGATGAGCGAATAACTGTTTCCGATGAGTGAATCTACTTGTGTGAATCTATGCAATCCAACTCATTCGGCTGTCTCTTAACGAAAATAACTCTTACATTGACATTAAAAAGCCTCATTTCTACTACGCCGGATAATACCTTGCTTTTTGTCGGGATTACAATGAAACCTCTCTTTGTGCTCAGTATTTCCCAGGGAGATATTTTCGTTCAAAAAACTCCAATCCGTACCTATCTCCCTTTAAAATGAAATTCGGCATCAGATTGCAAGGAACGTTAATGAAAGAAAGCTTTTAAAATGGAAATTTTGGAAAATATTGTATAATATCAGATGGAAATGATGATAAATATCATCCTGGAATGAGTTGGGATCTCCTTGATTATCTGGCTCATTCTTGGGATAAATTCAGGGTGATTGAATGATTCATAAGGGTGAATTACAATGTTTTATCAGTAATTCATGCCTAAAAATTACAATAATCAAAACCTTACAATAACCCGAGGTCTTTTCTTTATACAGTATGTCCCAAATTGATGAAGGCCGACCTGCCTCAGGAGTTATTATAAAGGGTGATTCGAAATTTCATGTGAATATCTTAAGTACGTATTAGGACCAAGATAAAACATTTTCTTCATATAATGATGTCGCCTAAAATAAACCCCTTCGTGATCATGATGTTATCATATTGATTTGTTAAAGGGCAAGTTATTCAGCCTCTGCGTTCCGACATGCGATCACCTCCGTATGCAAGCGTTTAACTCATTCCGTTCGGAACCGATGTTGTGACCCCTTTCGTTGATTACAATTTTCTGGAAAACGGTTAGTTTTATAAAAAAATGCACAACATTCATTACAATGATCAAAGAACAATCGTAGAGGAACATGTTTCTGGCTTATATAAGTCCATCATCAGCCAATAGGAAGTATCATAGTTATGGAAATGAAAAAAGTAGACGTCCATATAGTATAGTTAGTATGTCTACTACATGTGTAGATGTAGATTCTAACTGGTGAGCAGTCACTCTGAGGAGTTTCATCATGGAAGAAGAGATTTTTTCCCTTCAAATCTGGTATGTGTCTATTGGATATGATATGATATGAGAGGGTCACATTGAGAAATATAGAGTTCCCAGAACTTTCAGATCCATTGAACCCCTAAAACCCCTACCCTTTCCCCCACGGTTACAGTTTTTGTATTTTGATTAGTGTACTGTTTTCATGTTGTTTTTTCGCTTTATCAAATCCCCATATCTTTCCACCGAAATTTTTGGGTGATTAGCTTATCCATTATCACCTTCAGGAAGCTCGGTACACATGCATTCTAGACTCACCCTGTATAGGTAAAACTGAATTTGAGCTATAGCTGAGTATTATAATTATTTCGATCTGTCTTCTTCATGACCTAAATGATAATAAAGAAGAATCAACTTTGTTGTGACATATACTATTTCGGTTTTAATCCCGAAACATCTCAGTATGCCATCACAAAATATCAAGTGGCCATACTGTATAGGGAGTTGATTTCTCAAATGTACGAAATCAATGGAAATATTCATTTCTAACACAACTATGAATTTCAAATGAATTTTGAAACAAAAGAAGTAGTTTCTGTATGTATCAAACACCATCATATTCGAAGAGATATTGCATTTGTATTTATCACTCTGTAAATTTATACAAGATATTGACTCAAAACTCTAATGTAAAGGTGTTTGACACGATACCAAATCAAATCATAATTTATAAATGTCTAATATTCAACTAAACCCAATGGTCGTCAAGAAAGTTCAAAATTGGAATTCTTCAATTCCCATTTCTCAGTGAAGGTGTAGGCATTGAATCATTTTTTATTTCCTAATCCTGATGGTACTAACTGGTCTTCAGATACTCAGATAAAAATTCCGAGTGATTCGAAGCAGATATGATTTTATTTATGATTCCGAATTTCAATAACTCTGCAAATTGATTTCTCGCAACTTCCACAAACGTAATTGAAAAATTAGGATATCAAAGCGAGTTCAGGCCTTTACGGATTTTCAGCAGCTGTAAAGATGTCAAGAATTCGTCATGTTTTAACCTGAAAACTTTTTTGTGTGTGCCTCACAGCCTACTTTGCTCGTAGGGAGACTAATGAGTAAAGTTTTTATTCCTACATCGAATGCGGAATTGGACGATTTCGGGAATAAGTTTGGCTTCTACAATAACATGGATACAATTCTTGTAATGAACCAAGGAAATACTGCTACCATATCGTTCGATCCAAAAAGTTCTGATAAACATGGCAGTTTTCTTCGTCCGAATGGGATAGTTAATTGTTTTTGATAACTTTCTGGTCTAGCAAAAACAGTGTCCTGAAATTACCCTGTCAAATTTTACCAGCGGCTTCAACGAATGAAAAATTCCAATAGACCCCTACTCCTGAAGATGATATTACTTAAATATTTCCGAAACGTCATATGATGAAATGATGCAATTCAGTACCAGAATGATAGCAGAGATTTCTGAGAAACATTCCTACGGTGTTCTAATAAAGTCAAAGAACTAGGGAGTGTGTCAACAACAAATTGAAAAAGGAGCTCAAAAAACTGAAGGACAATTATCACCAAGAAAACTGGAGAACAATATAAATAGTTATTTATTATACAAGGGAAAAAAGTAGTAGATCTTAGCTCCAGGTTGTGTGAGCTAAAATCTAATATTTTTCCCGTGTATAATACACTATTTCTTTATGTGACAGAAGAAAGGACGAATCAATACTGAGAGATGATTACATAATTTTGAAATTTGAAAATTATCGACGTGAAGTTTTAAGTTTTTAACAGTAGGGACACCTGCGTTGTAGGCATCTTTATCATTCTTTTGAAGTAATCAAATATCTGATGTCACTTCTGTCAGTCTGATTATGTGATTCGATTTCAAGAAATTGCGAACTTAGTGGTTGTTTAGTAATATACCCAACCGCGAAGTCGAATGAAAGATAAAAGGACTTGCAGTTCTTTCTCAGAGACGGTATTATTGACTCATTTTTCAGAACTATAGCACAACAAAAGCCATCAACAGTGTATATATATATATATGTGATATATATCCGGGAAAAAAGTACTCAATTTCTTCCCACGGAATAAAATAATTCATGAAAAGTGACATTTTATATACTGCCAACAGAGATGAAATGCCAAACTTTTTTTCCGTCACAGAAAGAAAATTATCTGAGCTCATCAAATGGTGCAAAGAACGGAACGTAAAATAATGTACTGAGGAAAAGGTATACTGCTAGCATATTTCTTGGAAAAGTCAAAAAAGCTAAATTGCTTTTATTGCAAAGAATCCCTAGGGATTTGAAGTGAATATAAATCCCTAGGGATTTGAAGTGCAACTTTTCTCCCCGAAAATAGGGAATAAAGGTACCATGACTTCATCTGAAATTGAATTTACAAATAAGTAAAGAACAGAGATCAGAAAAATACATACTAAATTACAATCTCAGTTAGATGAGATTTCTTCCACAACTTCGTAATTCAGCATCACTCTATGGCTAATCTTGATAGATTCTCTTCATTACATCCGGTATATCCTCTATAAATTTCATAAAACAATAATGACTACCCGCTCAACATTTATTGGTGAAACTTTTTAATTTATTCTCGGATTTTCTGGTCATGCCATCATTCCATGCAGCCGGCACCAATCCACCTGCCAGTAATCCATATCGACCATCCCTTATCCATTCTTCCAACATCTGTCGTTTTTAGCATGCCATTAATGCAACAATTTGTTATGCAATATCAATTGGCTGCTTTTTATTGACGATTCCAGTATGCGATTCTTATAAAATGAGCGAAATGATGAATAGTTTGATGACCATTAATTATGAAAATAATAGACGACGATGATTCCATCAGAACAGATGATTACAATATAGTGTTCGATAGACGAAACCGATAACGATCTGCGATTAATCGATGGAAATAAATGGAATGATTTTCATTTTATCAAAATAGAAGGGTAATACCCTCACCCAAAGAATGTTCACTCATAGTCAATAAAATTATCTTAGTGAAAAGTTCATCTGAATATGGAGAAACTGAACGAAATTCTCATGACTGTAATGGGAACTCTAGTACCTTGGTCTTTGATATTGATGAAAAAAGCCATAGAAAAGACAAGTGCGAACAGGTCAACTTTATTAGTATACTAGTCGACTTGCTAGAGATAAATATAGCCTAGTTGAGATGTGTATATGGAAACTTGTTGGTTATGGAAATAGAATGATCATAGACTATTTGTGCAAATAACACAATCATAATGAACTATAGAGATATAACTACACGTCATTCTTCTCATCGTGAAATCACTCATGATATATTCAATTATCTCCATTTGGTTTGCTTCTCAAATCAAACCTTGATGACAATCATAGTACCTTAACATATGCAACACACTCGACCTGTCATCGATACAAGAAGTAGAATAAATAGATTTCATCGACGTGCCTACAATGAATAGTTAGCGATCCGAAGCAAAATCCGAACGAAAAAGAATATCATAATTCAACATTAGGTGTACGTATGGAAGCACGGTCACTAGCAGTGCCCAAAAAATATTCAATTGCATTGTTTCTGCCCTTGGTGTTCTGAATATCACTATAAATGCAGATTTCAATTCATGTGAGATGATATCAGAAATGTCAGAATTCCAATTCCATTTGTTATAATTCCGAAATAGTATCAAATCAATGAATGAAAAACTATCTGATCCACAGTTCACATTTCTCTTGGTTCTATAGAGCCTTATTGAAAAGGAAAGTTCTCAGATAACTCGGTTCATTCAACAGAAAATATCTACTTTCCTGGCTATATGCCACGACGAAAATTGAATTATATCTACTGAACACACACGATAAGAATTTCAGATCTGAATCTTCTTAAGTTGAGAATTTGCATTCTCCTTCAATTGAGATCAATTGCTAAAATTGCATCCCAAAAACTTGGTTTTCTGTTTCGGGCCAGGAGCTATTTCACTTCCAGTCAGCTGCTTATGATCTATAAGGCACAGATCCGACCTGTCCTGGAATACTGTTCCCATATTTGGAGTGCAGCACCCAAACATACTTTGAAACTGTTGGATTCCGTCCAAAAAAGGTCGATTCGTCTCGTGGGTGATGCCCCGCTCACAAACTTACTTCTCTGAAACAGCGTTAAAAAGTTGGCACACTGGCTCTATTTTATAGATATTTTCATGGACGATGCTCTTCTGAAATATCAACAATTGTTCCTCCCTTGTCAGTCCCCGCGAGATTACCCCGTTGAGTTGAAGCTTCGCACCCCTGCAGTACATCTCTTTCCAAAGACTCGTTCATCCAACGAACAGCGAGGCTCTGGAACACATTACCAAGGGAGGTGTTCCCTGAGGCATATAACCTCCAGAAATTCAAGAAAAACACCAATTCCTACCGTGTCTCCATTGGTTCTCACGATGTTCTCTGAACATTACAGGATATCCCTCTTCATGGGAACCAGAACATAAAAAAGAAGTTAAACTACTGTACATTCTGCTGCTTTCTGATTCCATGATCATGATCCTCAGACTCTAAAGAGGAAGGAATCATCTATATATACTCCACTCACTCTGATATACGGAAAAGATAGAGATGATCGCCTAATTCTGATGAAACCAGCAAAAACTATGTGTACGAATATATTATGAACAAATATGGAAGACGAGATCACTCTCGAATAATCTAGGCTCCCTCACTCTCTGTTTTGTTTGTTATCCCTGAATCCTGAATTGCGTAACTCGATTGTTGGAGTGCAAACAAGGAGAATCTACTATAGCAAGTGCGAATATTTACCATGATACATGGAAATCTCAGTCATATAAAATACATTCAGGCCTCTCTGAACATATTGGATCTATCATGGCTGCAATTATAGTAGTAGCAACGATAAAAAGAAACAAATTACTATATTTTGCTCAGGACTAAGCGAGATCAAGACCAAGACCAAGAACATTGCCCTAGATAGGGTATATACCTGGTGCATAAAGAATCATCTGCTGTTGAACGCCAAAAAGTGTTCCATTGTAACGTTTTCACGTTAACAAAATAACTTTATTTATAATTACTCAATTGGCAATGACACGCTCCCTCGATTTAATTTTGTCCGTGACCTAGGTTTAACCTTGGATCATAAATTATGTTTTTCAATTCATATAAATGAAATCACCGATGAATGCTCCAGAGCTTTAGGTTTCATTGTCAGATATACTCGCGATTTTACAAAAACGGATACTCTGCTCCTTTTGTATAACTCCTATGTTCGATCTAAAACGGAGTATGCTTCTGTCATATGGTGTCCATACTATAATGTTCATAGAAAAAGAATAGAATCAATAGACGTTTCATGAAATATCTATCATTCAAGGAAGATGGTGTCTACCCTGCTGTTGGAATATCTAATAATGCTTTATTAGAGAGACATAACTTCAATTCTTTTGGAAATCGGAGGAATATTTCTGCTCTGATATTTCTTTACAAGGTGATCCATGGCCAAATCAGCTGTAGAGCTCTGTGGAGCATGCTCAATTTTCATTTTCACAGAGTCAATTCTAGGCAAAACAATCTATTTTACCTCGAAGTACCTCGAACAAATGTACAAAAAAACTCACCTTCATACAGAATTTGCAGCAATTACAATAACATCAATGAGAGATGTGACATTTTCTCTTGCAGCATTGCTTCGTTGAAAAAAATCACTTTTTGAAATAATTTTTCACTGCTATTATGTTCCATTTCTTCTTACCTTATATTTTTATGTGTATTCACTCGATAAGTCTATACATTTTTTTGTACCTATAATTCTCCCACCCTGTAAATGGATTTCTGTTGGGTGGTGTACAATAAAGAAAAATTAGTCCTGATGGTCTTCGTATTGGTCTTGATGTTTCAAGACCAAGAAGAGACTGACTCAGTCTTCGCGTTGGTCTTGATAGTCTTGGTCTTGGATCAAAATGCGTCTAGAAATTTGAATTATTCAATTCAGATATCCAATAATTTATATGCATATAATAGGTTTTTCCTTTTTCTCAGTCTCTAAAATTGTCAATTTGTGCGTATGAACTAAGCGACTTAAATTTCTCCTTTTACCATAAGAATATAATTTTTAAGAAACCTCAAATAAACATTTAATGAGACTCAAACAGCGAACAGGCCAGAAAAAAAATTCAAAAAGGTCGGAACTGACAACAACGCATTATCAAATATTTCAAAAAATTTCAAATTGAAACCAAATAACTTTTGTATTAAATTTGCTTCTATCTTCAATAGGAGGAGGTATGGACCACTGTGACTTTACAGCAACAAACCTACACCTATTTGTTGTAATCTTCAGAACTGCAATACTGAATTTGGATAAATGTATTTCGGATTTTGAGTGAACAAAAATCAAAAACCTACCATATGACGAATGGATAACTGAAATAAAATGCCGTTACATTTTCCATTAGATTTTTCTTAATATTCAGTAGATTGAAGTTCATTATTCCTCTTTCGAGACCAAGACTCTTGGAAGAGTCTTGGTCTTGGTCTTGGGAAGATTTATTGAGTCTTGATCTGGCGAAGCCCTAATTTTGTCTCAATTTCGAAAAATCTGAAGTACGAAACATGATTGAAGAACTTGATATCTTGTCGAGCAGATGTGAGCAGAATAGTTACTTATCTGCTATCAAGTATGTCCATCAAATATTAAATAAAAAAAATCATATCAGTCTGAGTAACCATACTTATATCGTTTGAACCGATGAATGATTACTCGTTGTCAAAAATTCCGATTCTAATAATGAATTGTAGGACCTAAAAGTAACTTTCATCGTTCTTGCCGAGTGGTCTTCATAATATGGACCTGAGGTCCTGAGCACTCTCCACTAAGATAAACATTTACTAGAGCTTATAAATCGAGTGATCCCGAGGGACCAAAAAGGCACGGAGATTTTTAGAGACAGTTTTCGTGAATTCTTTCGTGTATTCTTTGGCGCTGTTGAGTTATGAGGTCATTTAACTGTAGGACAGTGTCGGGAAACTGTGTACACCTGCTTCTGGGTAATTCGGATAACGAAACACAAGGCACCTTGGGGCTTTAAATATTCGTATCAGGCCAGGGTTAATTGATCGAATCTCGGTCCACTGATGGCCAGTATTTACGTAGAGGGATTTATTAATCTAGGAGGCTAGGAGGGATGTTGTAACATGTACTAGAAAGGTGATAATTATTTCAATTCTCCCTGTAGCAACATATACTATCCTTGGATCCAATGTTAGTCTCATTAAATAGTTATTTATGTATTACTGAGCTCTTCTGGGATCAGTCTTAATCAATCAACTTTGTTTTTCGTTGGATTCATGACATAAAAGGGCATACTTTTGCAATCCTCGCGGAATTCCACTTCAGATTGGATGATTTACCGTAACACATTTTCGAATAGAAGCAGCACATTGAAATCCATTGATTGCAATAACGATTCTGCTGAAAGTGAATATTTTTTCTATTAATTACTCGAGAACCTTTTGTTTTTCCTGAGGGTGGATCAATAGATATCTATTGATTTTCATATGGATCTTTGCTCCGGAATTTTTGTTAGGAGACTCTATGAATTGCTATTTATGCCAAACAGGGTTGAAATTATGGAAAGTTAAATTGGATGCGAGCAAAATTTCACATTTCCTCATCACAACAATCCTGGAAAACAGCTGAATAACCACAGCTAGAAGGACATGCAACTATATCTATATGCTATTATTCTCACCCACCTATATTAGCAAATGTCTCTAGGTACCTATTGCCATGGCGTAGAATTTTGTGCAATTATTTAAAAAATCAAGTTATACGCCTATGGCAGAAAAGGGGTTTGAGTATGAGATTTGGATTGGGTACTCCATAGACCTATTAATAGGTCTATGGGGTACTCATTTACTACAAAAATGTACCCATGATAACACTCGATTTACTCTAATGGTTTTGACAAAGTTTGTTTTTTATTAATTATTGTTTATGTTCTGAAATTACTGAAATGCAAATTTCGTCAAAACCATGAGAGCAATCGAGTCTTATCAAGAGTACCTTTTTTAAAGTAAATGAGTTGCGCAATCTGAATTTCATACTCACTCAAACTAATTTATTTCCATTGGCGTAGAATTTTTGAAGGTGCAATTATTTGAAAAATCAAGTTCTACGCCTATGTATTATTATCAGAAAAAAATTTATCACCATTTTTTTCCCACATAAAACTCTATCAATATACCAAATTTCAGCAAAATCGCATATGCCGTTTTGAATTTATATGGGAAAAACGATTTAAAAATTGTAACTTCAAGACCTTCTGGTGCCCATACGATGCAACTTTGTACTGAGGTAATTTCACTCAAATCGACTTATTTTGGTCTAGGGAATATGTGGTATGTTTTTGTAAAGACCTTTTACATACACCCTGTATATGAACTTCACTTGCTAGAATGTCACAAGGAAACACCCCTTGAATCTTTTCGGTGTCATTTCGATATACCCTGTATATGAGTATGTATATCAATTCACAACATATTCCACGAAAAGCTATTCATTTCAAATTTGTTTGCGAAAAAGTGAAATGCTCAAAGCAACCGTCATGTTAGAACATCGAAATGAGCTTTCCTTTGTACCCGTGTCGTGTTATAAAAACTTGAATTTATATACAACAATTTTGCCAGAAAAAGAATAATGCTGGAAATAACGGGATGATAAAGGGGTAACAAAGCTAGATGAATATTTTGTCAGTGCGAAACCGTGAATATAAATAACTCGATTTTGATGTAGCGCATGTCTTGTTACAAAGTAGGCACTATTCACAGGCAACGTCGGTTCTCTCTCAAATATGTGTTTCCTGAAATGCCGTATATGACTATGAATTTTTCATGAGCTACATCAGAAAGAATATCTGGAAATTTCAAGTCAGCTGACCAAAAATAAACACGTACGAATTATATTACCAACATTGTCATCTATTCGCGAGATTCACGAAGTGGGTGACATCTAAGTTACATAATACGAACTTCAAACTGGGGGAAAACAAACTGTTGTCTATGGATAAAGTGCATAGCCAACATTGCATTCAGCTAGCTGTAGCTGTAGTCAAACTTGTCAATGACATAAAGTGGTGGCACTGTTGGTAGTGATGATGGTTGACTTGGTTAATTTTTCTACATTATTGCATTTTAATCAGTTTAGTGAACAGTGAACGGGTGAAGAATTGGAGATAGTTCGAATAATTCAAACTAATTATGACGAGCAAATCAATTGACATATAAAAGAAAAGTTATACAACATGTTTACAATACCCAGATTGTCCTGCTTTGCATGAACAGATGAAAATGAGTCGATACATTTTGCTATGAAATCCGTGTAGTGTTTTTTTTTCGTCACGAAATATTCCAGCAAAAGCAGCAATATTGCTCCACCCAGACTTATTCTGCAGTATTTACTGAACCAGTTTCAGAATACTGTTCTCACATATGAGGTTCAGCACCCAAACATACGCTGATGATTCCTGATTCCATCCAGATAAGCGGTATTCGTCTGGTGGGCGATGCCACACTCACTAGTACTTTGACCTCATTAGAACACCATAGAAAAGTTGGCGACCTTTCACATGTCTATAGATACTTCAACGAAAAATGTTCCTCAGAAATCTCTGATATCATTCCAGCATCAGCAATACCGGTCAGACGAACTCGACAGGCCCAGTCAGCACATCCTTTCATTGTCAACCTTGATATATGTCGAACAACACTACCAAAACTCGTTCTTCTATAGGACGGCAAAGCTGTTGAGTTCGTTGTCAATAGAAGTATTCCAAAAGAAAGTTGAAGAAAAATCCTACCCCCTCTCATCCATATCCTTCCTAAGTTTTTTTTCTTTTTATTCTGGTTCCTACGAGAAGGGATATCCTGTAATGTTCAGAGAACATCGTGAGAACCAAGGGAAATGAGGTCGAATTTGGTGTTCTTCTGGAGGTTATATGCCTCGGGAAACACCTCCCTTGGCAATCTGTTCCAGAGCCTCGCTGTTCGTTGGATGAACGAGTCTTAGGAAAGAGATATTCTGCAGGTCCCCAAAGTGACCACGAAGGCTGGCCCGAAACAGGAAACCAAGTTTTTGGGATGCACTTTTAGCAATTGATCTCACGTGATTTTCCCAAGAAAGGTTATTACTGATAGTAATATCCCAAGCATCAAAATGGATGTCTTCAAAGGTATGGTTACTCCTGACAAGCTTATGTTGGGCACAGTGAGATCGGCTTTTCTAGAGAAAAGGCATGCTTGTGTTTTGTTTGCATTGAAATCTACCAAGTTATTGAATTCGAGAATTGTTGTATTTATGTTGTCAACATTTCTCCCTCGTTCGCTCCTGATTTGCCTGGCTGGAATCGGAGCCCTGGAAGAGAAGGCGGAATGGAGGGTACTATCATCCGCGAAGCTGTGTACTGGACATGAAGTTGCTTCCAACAAATCGTTGATAATGAGTAGAAATAGTGTTGGTGCTAGAATTGATCCTTGTGGAACACCAGTATTTATGATAAGAGAGTCAGATGAAACTCCGTCGACCACTACATGGAGAGACCTGTTTGAGAGAAAACTAGCTAGCAGAGCAGGAAGCCTGGCGAGGAGTCCCTGCATGGTGCCAATTGATTTGATCGTTTGAGCATATTGAAAGGTCGTTGAGATGATTTCGAGTTATATTCAGTAGTTACTACTTTTCTCCACTTTGAGAAATCATGGACTTCCACCAAGGAATATATCTTTCTAGGTGAGCACGATGTTCTTCGAGGATAATAGGAATTTCCTTTCGTGCGCTCCAAGAGATAAAAAAAACAATTTATTACCTACTTGTGATGATTAATTCTCACCTAACTTCGAAATGTTCCGTGGAACTCGTACACATTGAAACGATGCAAACCCTTCAGAGATACAAGAATATGTGATACAAGAAATGCACACATTATACATAACCAGAGATCCCTGGAAAAGGGACGGAATGGGTACAAAAACTCATCAATGTTGGATGTGGATGGTCGACCACATATCCCTTGGGTCCAGACAATGGGAATAATAGGTTCACGTAACCTAATTGGGGTAGTGGACTTTAATAAGAGAATGTTTCAGTTGGGCACATTTTGGATGTAAAAGTGAATTAAACCGCATTGAGCGAAACATCTTGCAATTCCTGTTTAGCTGCTTGCACATATTGTGAAATGTGAATACACAAGTACAACTGAATAGATAGACGATTGAGATAACCCGAGTGGTTTTCTCTCGCAATATCGATAATAAATATGTAAAATGTCATTTGTCTATCACAAATCTCCATTAATTCAACTACTGACATTGACACTTTTGTATCAGTGAACACTACTTATTACTGAGTATTTGTCAGACTTCAAAATGACCCCATATCCTCGTCGGACCTCAATAGAACACCGTAGAAAAGTCGGTGACCTTCCACTCTTCTATATAGATACTGATACGGGAAATGTTCCTCAGAAATATCTGCTATAATTTCATCACTAGCAATACCACTTATTCAGACTCGACATGCCCAGTCAGTAGATCCTTTCGTCGTTAACCTTGAAATATGTAAAATAGCACTCTACCAAAACTCGTTCGTCTATAGCACGGCAAAGCTAAGGGATTCTTCGCCAATGGAAATAGTCCCAATAACTCATCACCTCCAAGTGTTCAAAAAAACATTCAAACACCTTCCTTCTCTCCCTATTATCCCTAGGTACCTACGAACGTAGTTCCACGTTCCACGAACATTAAGTAATAGGAAAAAAATCCTTGATGACTATGTAAATTTGGAAACATTTTCGAAGAATTCATTCCATATTCACTTCCTGAATGTATGTTTGTTCTCAATTCCGTCTACACCATATATCATCAATTAAAATTCGGACGCTCTTGGAATTGCTCACTTGCAGGCTAACACTGATTATTCGTAAAAGACGTTGTGGAAGGCATATGAACATGTGAATGGGAAACAATGTGACACAATCTTCAATTATCGTCGATATTGTATAGGTACGACAGTGTTATCCATCGAGAAGGATGTGCTGACTGGAATGATAACCGTTAGTTCTGAGGAGCATTTCTTATGGAAATATCTATAGAAAAGTGGAAAGTCACCGTCTTCTCTTCAATGTTCCAATGATTTCGAAGAATTAGTGAGTGTGGCGTCACCCACCAGGTGGTTACGGAAATGGCGAATCCCAAAATGACTCATAACAGGAAGAAGAGTGCCTGTAATGAAATATTCAATCGTTCTACTCAAAGAGAATCACACTAAACGAACTGACTAGTCTCCTTCCCAGCCAACACAAAGAGGTCCTAAAGATATCTCGGCGAGGTCTAAGCGATATCCCACGTAGAAATTCCCACACAATACCTTCAAGCGAGTTCTTTGGGAAATTCGCATACAGAACCTTGTTCCGAGAACTCTGAAAGATGCGCATCAATTGCCACTGGTGCGATCTGCAAGTATTCGCAGAACCGAATTATTCGAGATATTCGCACCATAGCCTTTTGGCGAGTACTTCAAAAGATTCGCATCATTTATTACTGACGAAGTCTGTGAGTGTTCGCAACTAGGAGATATTTAAGATATTCCCACACATAGGCTTGCGGTGAGAAATTCGGTAGATTTGCGTCAATTCACTCACAACTACGAGTGAACCAAGGAATTCACGAAAAATGCTCCTGTCGAGGTCTCAAAGTTCGCATCACGAGCTCCTCGTTTTTATTCAAGTTACCAAGTATTTTTGTGGAATCCATAGGCTACCAACAGTCGGCTGTCGGCATAGTCTAACTAGCACCAGCTGTTTTGAAACCCTTAATTACTCGCGCTGGTGTATTTTGTACACCGACAAATTTCTTGCTACCATCGAACGTAGAATTTTTTTGTGGCTCTCGACTCCCACCTAACCTATGTCTAACATGTCTGGGATGTGATAGATCAGTTTTGTGTGTTTTTGTACGTAAATTTTGATGCGTTGTCACGTTGGTGCCTGTTGGTGCCTAGAATACAATACACCGCGTGGGAAATAGGGTAAATTGTCTAAGTATTCAATATTGTAATCGAACACGTTAGTTGTATATTATGTGGACGCACTAAAAACAGAGTGACTTTATTTTTTTTCTTTAATTGCATTTCCTCGACCCAGCACGGGATCCAACGCCCCATAAGTCGAAACTTGTGCGGGCTTAGGAAAGCATACGTTTTTGTTTCACCTAAAAACAAGTCAAATTCATAGTGGTGTACAAAATACACCGCGCGGGAAAAAGTTCGAATTAATTAGCGCGAGTAATCAAGGGTTAAATCCAGCCAAGAAACTTCGTAAGTTGAAGCTCACGGGCTCTAGCGCTTATGAAATGGAAGCATAGAACATAGTAGATAGGTATGTGATGGTGATTGATCAACTATGCAAGGTCAGGTATCAAAACAGATTATTCATCTTCAGAAACAATTCTGAAATGAAAAGTTATGAATGAAATGCTTCTGCACTGTTCATAAACTCATGCTCCTCGAACTGTTTGATTCATGGTTCTTCACCCTGTATTTTATTGTTACATTATTATCATAGTTTCACTAATTGATAATTATTGTTCCTAGTAGTATCATCTAGTCCAGCTAATAGTTGTTATCGTGAGAAACCAGAAGGCGAGACAAAATAATTATTTGTTTGTTGTGTGACTACGCCATTGATATAAAGTCCCAAATGAAAACCGGAGAAGAAAATAATCAAAGAATACCACGCCAGCAAATTGGAAATTAAAAATGAATGAACTCCCAGTTTTGCATTAATTTTGTTTTGGTTCCCATTGTATCCGCATCTTTTTCATTCCAACTTCTTACTAGAACTCGCAAAACAGTTGTGCAATATCAGAGCTTTGTGGGAATTTTTTTAATGGCCGCATTTCTATTAGAATCTCTGGAAATTGTAGACTTTTTTCATCCGAATGAAAACAGAGCTCGATCTGAGCACTCAGAAATGTTAATATATTTGTCGAGCTGCTGTTTAATTCGAATGAATGGAGATTCAATACAATCTGAAGTTATTTCATGAGAATTCGTTATCTTCAACACATTTTTGATTGAGAGAATTTGCGATATTTTTCTTTGGTAATTCTAAGAAAACCCTGAACCTCCACTAGAATTGAAAATTTCCAAGTCACACTCTTTGTTGAACTGAATAAGTATCTTTCAATCAATATTCTTGAGAAAAACCAATGGTTATGATTGATAATGTTCTAGGTAACAGCTGAATAGTGGATATAACATACGTCACTAAGAGTAAAGAAGATGAGTGATTACAGAGTGTTTCGGACAACCAATACGATCTATTTAGGTTCTCACCTTTGATGCTTCAATTATCGAAACATATAGTATTTGGCTTTTGTCCAGACTCACATTATTCAACATTTTCGAAATATCATCACCCAGTTAACACAGGATATCCTATGGATATCCATATAATGTCCATGCTTGGTCCATATGGACATGGACACTGAATGGACATCCGATGAATGTCCATTAATCACTAGTTCAATGGACATTCGTTTATGGACATTCACTAGACATTCAGTGTTCGCCCATACTGGACGTGAAACTTCAATTGAATGATGGTCGTCCATTGGACTCTTTGTGCATCCTTTTTGGTCGAATGAAAATATATCACGATATATTACATTTGCCAATCGATCAATTCTTTAAAAATCCTGTACACCACACACCAGATTTTTTTTTCATTTTTAACATATGTCCATCACCTGGATCGAAATGGACATCCATTTGAGGTCCAACTTTGTGGCAAATGGATATCTGATGAATATCCATTGTATGTCCCACTGGACATTATCGGACGTCCAATGAATATTCGAAATGTCCATTGTGGACATCCCTCGGACACCCATTGTATGTACGTGTGTTAGATGGGCCTCGAAATTTATTGGTAGACCATATTTCGAGAATATGTTGGCAAGGCGTTTTCTTGAATCCTTTGTTATGCCCCAAAATGTGTCTCCTTGAAGAGGATAATAAGTTAGCAAAAACATTATAGATGCTATGCCTACAGCTCACCTTTGAAAAGATACAAAAACGAAATCAGCCCGCTGAAACTTCGTCGTTTTGTTTTCCCTCTTGTCAAATAAACCTGTGCTTTTATTGTGCTAACCGCTTGACAGAAAACTTTGAACAAAGTCGTTTAAACAGTTGAAAGCACGAGAAACGCATTGCATAATGAGATGTCATGGAATATCTCTGAAACTTTGGTGGAAAACGGTTTCCTGGCTTTCACGTGTTTATATATTAGCTCTAAAAAGTGAGTGAATTTTAGTACCCCTCAGTTAACTAAATGACCGTATATAAATGAATCGCGGCTTTATGTGTTTTATATATAAATCACTTCTATACTCACGTTGATATACAATAATTCATTATTTGTGTACATCCACCTTCCTACCCGAAGTCAATATCAATGAATGAACAAAGTAGGTTATGAGGAACTGTGCCATGTACCATGTATAGAGAGATGTATAGAAATTCAACTGGTGGGCTCACTCTTCAATTGTTTCGTCAGACTAACTCTCGATATGGAACAATTGCAAGCGAGTTTTGGACGTGGGGTTCAGGTATTTGCGATAGAGGCGCCATAATCGGAAAATCGTTCAAAACCTTGGTTCTGTGTGAGGGATGAATCTTTTATTTCCATCATTGTTCTGTGGTCGAATGAATACTGTGCTCAACATTTTCATTCAAATTTCAATTTGAAATAGAAGCAAGAAATCTTTTTTGTAGCCGATTTTGATAAGCTTCACTTCTTTCATGACATGAACCTATTTAAAGCATGAAATCTGATGAATTTCCTCTTTGAAGAACCAGAACAAAGAATGAATCATAATAGGCAGATATGGTAACTGGTACTCACCTCAGAATTTATTCACACCAGTTCACGCTAATATTTCAAATCACTGAAATAATACTCTGTTGTAGAACAGAGATTTTCCTTTTTCTATGGTGGATTAGGTATTATACACAAAATTTAGAAACTACGGAACACGTCCCTAACGAACACTTGACCCCAATCTCAGAAATAACCATTTTTTCAGCTCAAGAATATTTTTGACATATTGACGTTTCGATCCTTTGATCAGGAATCAGTTTACTGCTCTGATCCAAATCATATACCTACGTATCCAAATATTTATCGGTCGGTAATATGTTTCTGTAAATATGGATTGTAACCAGGATGAGCATAGCGAGATTTACCCACGTCGAGTATGTTTGTCAAAGGTTTATCAGAGTAGGCACCATCGAGAAACTTGCAAACGACCTTCAATAGGGAGCAAGCGCACCAGTTAAATTTCTATACATCTCTATGTATAGTATCCTTTCAGGAGAATATCAAACCACTACAGAAACATATACGTCGTGATGAATATCAGTACCTAATTTCTTTCTCAAGTTTTGGTTCCCACTAAAAGGTATATCCTGTAATGTTCAGAGAACATCGTGAGAACCAAGGGAGATAAGGTAGGAATTGGTGTTCTTCTTCAGTTTCTGGAGTTTATATGCCTCGGGGAACACCTCCTTTGGCAATGTGTTCCAGAGCCTCACTGTTCGTTGGATGAACGAGTTTTTTAGAAAAAGATGTTCTGCAGGTCTCCAAAGTGACCACGGAGGGGTGCGAAGCCTCAACTAGACGAGTTAATCTCGCGGAGACTGCCAAGGGAGGAACAATTGTGAAAGTCTCACTTATGATGGAAGCTATCTGTATCGGAAGTCATCATTTTGGAGGTATAGGTTATCGAGAACAAGAGTCACAGAGCTACCAAAGATATATATACTCAATGGCCAAATTGCAACAAAAGATCTGAATTTGGCTGCAAGAAATAATTGTATCATCAAAGTATAAGGAAATTAATTAGTATAACAATATACTTACAACAAGTGAGATGATAGTTGAGGTCGGAAAATCTAGATTCAAAACACCCTTTATATCTGTTTTCATTGCCGCTAGACCCCAAGTGTGATACAGGGTGTTCCATTTGAAATATCAAAGTTGCTACTACATTCTGGTATAAGCGGCAACGCTGCATTGCTGAAAATATCATAGATCGATAGACCAAAAGCAATCACTTGAGTAACCAAATTTTCAGTATGATCGTATGACCCGTTTTCCGTAAACGTCACAGGTACCATCGACCGTGACCCACCCTGTCTATTGAAGATGACTTGAAACAACCGAGGTTTGGTTCAAAAATACACTGAAGCCGTCCGATAGGTAGGAAACAACTTAACCTACTATTTGGCGAAATCGATCAAGAATATCAACAGTTCATCACTTTTTTTTTGCAATTGCATTACCTCGTGCCTTATTTCATCTGATTAAGTGAAAACAACCCTGAAATGGTTTTCTAGTTTGCTTCATCTCAAATTTTGAGGTTATTCAAACTTATATTCCATAAACATCGTCATTATTAAAAAAATATATCGAAGAACTTTTTGCACGATGATACACTACACACTGTTTTGCCACTAACCAAAACGACTTTTTGAACCCCAACACGTATTTTGCTAACTATGTTAGCATTTTCAGGAGAAGATTAAAACTATCTTCAGGAGATGCTAACATAGTTATAGCGAAACACGTGTCGAGGTGTGAAAAACCGGTTTGGTTAGAGGTAGAACAGTGTATAATGTATTAGAGAAATAATTTCAATTGAAAATTCATTCGAAAATGTTACCCAGTTGATCACTTATTATCAGACAACAAAAGTGTATTCCATTATAGAAGGTTCATCTATAACTACCATATTGTAACGTTCGCTCTACTGAACAAAAAATGATATAGAAAAATTGTTGATTCACCTTAATTCTCACATAACTCCCATCAATTCATGTTGATTTCAATGATCTTGAGATTTATCTATTAAAGCTGAATAGTTATTGGTTGAAATCGGCATGAAGTAGTGATAAAGAAGCATAACCCATTCCCATAAGTCATCAGGATTTTCATTCCTTCTAGAATCGAATACCTTTTTCAGACGTAGATATTTATCATAAATTCCCACTTCTCTGAATACCTACCTACTTCCTACTTCCAGCAGTTCCTGCATAAATTCCTTTCTCATTTCCCGATTCTGCCAATCGAATAATCTTTATTGAAATTTCCAGACACTTTTCCGGGAATATATGGACTACATAAACCATATAATATACGCTGAATGCTTTATTGACGTTTCAGATATGTGGACCTACGTGTAGTGCTAGATGGGAGGAAGTGAATCCAGCGATGAATTAGGGTTAGACAAAGGGGTGAGATTACATAGAAAGCGTTTCCAGGGATATCTTAGATCCGGTTCCGGAAGGGTGTCTGACAAATGGTTCTATGAACATTCCGTATACGTCAATTACACCCGTTCAATCAATAGTTCCAGTTGATGTGCTCAAATCTCAATGTTTTCTAAGGAATTTCCTTCCACAATATACCGAATCCTAAGTGAATTGCTATTTCCTGAATTCTGATGCACTATAATTATGTGGCGAACAAGAAGAACAAACATATATTATCCCGACAAGGAATCAACAATGTCAATACTTTTCAGCTGAGATCTGTCGATGTCTTTATAGTTTTTTTATTAGGTCGAAATATTGTATGGACACCGCGAGGAGTATGAGAGTACTTCTATCCAGCTCCTTCCAAACCGCGATTGAATTGAATCTGTGGTGATACTTATAGGAGAAAAATGGATGATGATTTGATACTTATAGGCCTCTTGGCCCATCGTACCATATCTCAAACGTGACGTTATCGATTTCATTATGTCCGGCCCATGGTTAGGTTATATGGCTGCATATAATTCGTCAGAACGTATTCTATCAACACCGTATTATATCAAAATATATTCGATCAAAATGGTAATTCAACAGAACCGTAATTTAACGGAGCAGTAATTCATCGGCATGCAAAACATCATAATGTAATCTATCATGTTGTAAAATGAAGGAATGTACTACATAAATACGTAAAACATCAAACCGTACTTTATAGAAATGGTAATTTACCATGACCGTATTCCATCAGGATGGTATTTTTACAGAATTGTATTCTGACAGCACAGTGAATCAACAAAACCGTATTAAATAAAAGAGGCAATTCATCAGAACCGTATTTCGTCGCTTCAGTAATTTGTCAGAATCGTATTCTGTCGCAATGATAATATATCATAATGGTAAATCGTCATGATGGTAAATTATCAGAACTGTAATCCGTCGGGATATTATTTTGTCAGCAGTGTATAGTATCGGTACTGTAAAACATCATAACCGTATTCTAACAGAACTGTAAATCATCAAAACTGTATTTCATAAGAACCGTAATTCATCGCTTCCGTATTTCATCAGCATATCAATGTATCATAATCGTATTCTATCAGAACGCTAATCCATCATAACCGTATTTCATAAAAACCGTATTCCATCAGAACCGTATTGTATCAGCACGGTATTTCGTCAGAATGGTAATCCATCGTAGGTACAGTGCCCTATCGGGAACGGAGTATCGATTTTCTGTCCGCTTTTCAGGTATGCTATGCGATGGCGCTGGTGAATGCATGTAAGATAAAAGAAGTATCAGATCAGAATAACTATTCTAACATGAAATATGTTATTCTGAATGAGATCTCGATAGAATTTCACCTCAAGAATCTTTGTAAGCTTCTCAATACAGCTTCTCAATGTGAGATCGTATATTTATTATATTCTTATTGTCGGTGTTTGATAAGTGTATAGAGAGGCAGTTAGTTCCAACTGCCTGCGTGCGGTATCAATCATCAGGAATTCAGTTGTACCTACGTGAATTAGATTGAAAAAAAAATCTTATTCAATTTAGAATTTCCTTACACTCTGTAGATATGCATCTCATCGAAATGTTATATCTATACAAGAATATATAGAGAAACAAGGTGCTTTCAGAGTCAGAATGAGATGAACCGATGAAAAATTTCATGCGTATACAGGGTGAGTCACAATAATTTGAGCCCGTGACGAATTTCAAAATCATCAGATAAATAGCCTAATTTTGAAGTTGAAAGTTCGTATCACCGTATATCCTGAACTCAATCCGTTCTGTGATAAGGTGTCAGGAATTGGATTACGATTTGCAATTTCAATAGGCTATCGACTGCTGAATTAGTTATAGGTAATCATTTATTTAGATTTTTTTGACCCATGGAGTACTTACGGTCGCATATGACCACATTATTCTTCATATCACCATTTTTAGACATAAAAAATGGAATCACTTTATTCGATTAGGTTCGGATGGAATGTTTTATGTTTCTACCTGATTCTTTGTTCATCGTTCGATGACTATTTTCATATTGTATCCACACTTCCAAATTATTTGTTCTTCAACACTTTAACTGTCGCAGTCACACAAGCCTTTTGAGTTCTCATGAGCTTGGACAACACCATGCACATATTCGTTGCATATGTCAACAATTCAATGTATTCACCCACATTTTGCAAGCAATATCAAGGATATATTTCTTCAAGGGTAGCTGGAACCACACTCAACATGTTGTTTTCAAATGCCACTCTATGGCATGTGATCACTCATTGAAATTCAGGTGGAAAGAGGAATCTAGCAAACGAGCGTAAGTTTAGGTTTTTGTACGTCTCCGAACATTTATTTCAAAAATGATTTTTCAAATTTTTGACGGATTTTTAGTCACTTCGAAAGAACACAGAATTCAACGAACGCACTGTATACAAATTCTATGTGTGATATATCTTTGAATCCAGCTTCCCATGGATATTTCAGCAATCGAATAATATTTAGGTGTATTTGAAATAATCATCGAGGACGTCATGAATCAGACGTGAATAATCACCATGTATATTTGATGTCTGCCTACAAATGCGACCTGCTTCAATAGATTCCTCAAAAATGAATAGTTTGGCTTAACATAAATGTATCCACTACTACTATACGAGAATCCTGCTCGATGTGACGTATTTGCTGCATAACAACCCTCTATGTGTGATATATGTTTGAATTCAGTTTTCCATAAAGATTTCAAAAATTGAATAATATATAGAAAAAATTCAAGCGGACAAAATAATTCCAACTTGAATCTCCCTCTATATTTAATTTTCTTGTATGAATCTGGCGAATTTAAATTGAAAGTTGAATTATTCCAAGAATTTGAGGAAAAGTTATCGAAAAAATAAACGAAATATAGATTGACCGACAATAACGCCCCAAGCCTAACAAGCACCGTTAGTTATTATTCGACTTCTATGAACAAAAAATAGTGGGAAATGCGACGAAATGGCTCATCAGATACTAGGAGGAACATATTTTTATAATTCAAACTCCCCTAACAACACAGGGATGTCCTAGGTACGTCCCTTCTGTTGTTATTCTATAGTTTCCCTATATTATAGTGGAGATGAAATTAGAATGACTGTTCACTGACATGGACTTGACAATCTACAGGGTGGCCCACTTATGCTCGCTCGGACCATAGCTGCTATGCTGATAGAGATGAAAAAAAAAATTTCATCGGAAGTTATTGGAGACTTCATAAGCTACTCTTCAAAATTATTTTCTAGTATACAGGGTGCACCATGAATCCGGGGTGAAAGAATCGATCGTTTTTTCAAATGGCACACCCTATATATTATTTCATTTTTGGAATCTCTCCCATGTGGGCTTCACAAACCTATCTTGTTTTTGAAGATCAGATGCGACGTTGTCAAGTTATTAACATTTTAATCAAATTTTACGAGAAAACATGAATGTTGAAAAATATTCAGGGAAACTATATTTTCGAAGATTCATGAACAAAACTGGGTATACAGATACTGAAAGTATGTGTAGAAACACAGACATTATCTGGGTCCACCCAAAATATACAGAGTGCTTTAAAATAAGGACCGAATTTCGCTATGTCCAAATCGCCGAAACACATTTTTTTCAAATGGATCACCCTGTATATTATTTCATAATCTGAAAGCTCATCCGATGGGCTTTTCGTTGATACCATATAGACCGTATCCAACGATACTCTTCGATAGGTAAATAACGATAAATCAATTCAACTGTACATTTTTATTCAAAAACAATAACAAACCTAGGGAAAATTCAACTGACAATCAGAAATGTTCAAACTCATAGAACATATCAGTTCATGAGATGTTCAAAATGTCTTCCATTCTGCTGGATACATTTTTGAGCCCGATGTTTAATCGAATTCCTTACTTTTGACAACATTTCTGGTGTTATATTTGCAAAAGTTTCCCTCATCCTCATCTTCATGTTTTCTTTCGTTGTTACTGGTTCCGAATATACTTTGTTCTTCACATAGATTCATAAGAAGAAATCGCAAGGGGTCAAGTCTAGCCACCTTGCAGGCCAGTCTATTGGACCTCCGCTACCAATCTACCAATCTTGAAAACGCTCATCCAACCACTGGCGGACTGGTGCTACAAAATGTACTGATGCACCGTCTAGTTGAAACCTCATATTATTCAACACATTTTGTGGTACACGTTGAAGCATCGCTCCCAAATGATTTTGTAGAAAATCTAAAACTATACTACTCCATTTACCACACCACCAAAAAAGTAGGGGCCGATGACGTAATTATCAATAATACCTCCCCAAACATTCAAATACCATCTCTCTTGGGAAGTGGTTCTGAATAAATGAGGATTTTGATCCGAATAATAATGATAGTTATGACGATTCACCGCCCCATTCTTGTGAAATGTAGACTCATCAGTGTAAAGAACATTTCTCGAAAAATTTCTGTCAGTGTTGATCTTCTCAATTAACCACCTACAATGTTCTATTCTGCGATTGAAATCCTGTGGTAGGAGTTCCTGGTGTAATTGTATATGGAATGGATGAAATTTATGTTTCATTATTATGCGTTGAACTGAAGTTCTTGAAATTTCTACATATTGGCTCAATTCTCTGCTATTTATATTCGGGTTTTCAACCACAGCCGTCATTACCATCATCTCGTTCTCAGAAGCTCGCTTTTTATGTTTCATATAATTCACTGAACCGCTACTATCGAATCTATCAGCTAGATTTGAAAAGCAGTCAACTTTCGGGCGTCTTCTGTCAGGATATCGTTGGGCATATACTCTACTTGCCAAAAGATAGTTCTTTTGACACTCACCCAAAATCATTTCAATCAATTCGTCCTTTGAATAATTCATTACCAAACAGTAATGTGCTACACCAAGAAGAGTAACTGACAACTGTAAATGTCACTAAAACTTCTGTTGAAATGTAATCGGTGAATCTTGTTGTAGAAACTGTCAAGATGTTCATCTGTTTTCAGTGATTGCTTTTCATTCATCTCGAAAGAGTGATAAACAATAATTATCCTCGTGAATTGAGCTATCTAAATAAAACAATCAAAGATTGACTCCGAAAAACATATTCAATGAAAAAAGACACTTCAAACACCTCATCGAACAGGATTTTCTTCAAATTCAATCCATATTCAAATACTTTGAATCATAAATATTTTCAATACACGTTAAATGTTTTTGATTGAAAAAAGTATGATTTCGTCGTTATTCGCCTATCGAAGAAAAACGTTGGATACGGTCTATATATGGTATCACCGAAAAGCCCATTGGATGAGCTTTCAGATTATGAAATAAAATACAGGGTGATCCATTTGAAAAAAATGAGTTTCGTCGATTTGGAAATAGCGAAATTCGGTCCTTATTTTAAAACACCCTGTATATTTTGAGTGAACTCAAATAATGGCTGAGTTTCTACACATACTTTTAGTATCTGTATACCCAGTTTTGTCCATAAATCTTCGAAAATATAGTTTCCCTGAATATTTTTCAACATTCATGTTTTCTCGTCAAATTTGATTAAAATATTAATAACTTGACAACGTCGCATCTGATCTTCAAAAACAGAAAAGGTTTGTGAAGCCCACATGAGAGAGATTCCGAAAATGAAATAATATACAGGGTGTGCCATTTAAAAAAACGATCGATTCTTTCACCCCGGATTCATGGTGCACCCTGTATACTAGAAAATAATTTTGAAGAGTAGCTTATGAAGTCTCCAATAACTTCCGATTAATTTTTCTCTTTTATCTCTATCAGCCGAGCAGCTATGGTCCGAGCGAGTATAAGTGGGCCACCCTGTATCTATTTTTCTTGTGACACATATCTATATGGCGCTCATATCTAGATTATTAGGCTTATATAACCAAATATGATAAATAGTCCAACACCTTCTTTGTCCCGCGGTATGCAAGGACATGATTGGGGCATCCAGGGGATGTCCCGCAGTGGTTGTCCAGTTGGCATCCCGCCTGGTACATCCCTAGGTTATCCTATTCGTGTCCCTGGAATATCTGATATCGATTCACAGTCATTGGATTTCATCAAACTATCGAGTTACATTTTTTTGAAAATGTCTGTTTCTCTTCTGGAAAATAATTGTAATGAATATAAAGAATAAAGTATCAGAACTTCTTTTCGCAAACAGAAATCGTAAATGCATAATGCCCCTCATTTTTAAACAAAAATGTATTTATTCAGGTCTGTAGTTTAGTCCTGTTCATAAATTTGTTCAGTACATGAATCTTAAGAAGGCATATTAGCTAATGGAGTGAGGTGCGTGCATTATAAGCTGAAGGTCCCGGGTTCAATCCGTACTCGACCTACATTTTTTTCCTTTTGTCGAAGGGATGTCCCTGGAATATCCTTGGGACGTCCTAGGGATATCCTTCATCCGTACTTGGTACATCCTAGGAACGTACCAGAAGGACATCCCTTGGATGCCTTCTTTGGCGGCCAGCGGATGTCCCTTGGACATCCCTAGTATCAAATCAGGGACGTCCATGCGAATGTACTAGTATCAGCGATAGTAATTTCTTTTTAAATAGTCAACCTTTCTTTCATTGATTCTAACTTTTACGTAAAATTATTCGACGATAAACCTTGACAAGGGCCTAAAAGAAAAAATTCACTAGGCTCTCTGATAGGAAAATTCTTTAAACGCAGTGACATCTTGGGGCAAATCATCTAATTTGTCCTTACTACACGTATATTGGAATAATATTCATATTTTTATTTTATAGGGACGAGGAGAGAAAATCACAAAAAATTTGGAATAATGAATGTACCACCTCCTCGATTAACCTACAGGCAGTATTTCACAAAATATCAATTTATAAATATAAAAAATATACTGTGTTTTATTTGAAGAAATATAAATTCAGTTATATCTGAATAATGAATAACAGGAGCCAAAATTAATATTTTTTGACATAACCCTTATAAGACTGAAAAACTTTGAAATCCAATATTTGGGTCAACGATTTCAAGCCTGGCAAAGCTTTTCACGACGAATAACATGTTTTCCTGAAATCAATAAAGAAAAGTTTTGAATTTGTTGCCAACTGTTCCAGACTAAGGTTACGTTCCTTATATGATTATCAAATATATTTTTTTTTCATCGCTTGGAGCGCACGAAAGGGAACCCCTATAAAGTTCAAAGAACATCGTGCGTTCCTAGGGAGGATAGGGACAGGAGGTGGGTATTGGAATTTGTTTTGAACTTTTGGAGATTATATGTAACTTCTGAATCATTCGATTTCGGAATTTGAAAATTCGTGGGTTGCAAGTATACTGAATTTCTCATCAATTGACAAGACAATTTTAGTTTGATCACTTCCTGTTTCAGCAGAAACGAACCCAACTTTGTATCTTCAAATTGGACACACTGCGTTATATTCCATAATAGTTCAGGTATTATTATGACGAATTCAGTGATACCAGGTTTGATAGGGTTATTTCAAATGATCACGAAGGTATTTGATTTAGATTTCTCCATAAATGCTCAATGGGTGTTACTTCGCAATATCTGTACTTCTCTGTCACACTCATTGGGCATATGGAAGCTAAGAACGCCATTATCTTCTTATTCGTTTGAAATAACCCTGTCAAACCCGCTATCCTAGAACTCGTTATGATAATCCTTATTGCCAAATCATGGAATAATAAACATTGAAAAATCAGCAGTTGGGACAATTTCCGGTAAAACTGGAAGTGACAGAACTGATATTTTGTCAATTGATCAGGATCTGATCCCGAATGAATCAGAAATTACGACAGCACTGGCCGTTTGTTGTGCACATCTCTGTACATATTAAAAGTATTCTGATATTTCCAATTATATGGAGGTAGAATTCTCAAATTTCAAGGAAATAGAAAGCTTTCAAAGATACATTCCATGATCGAATGCGATTATTATCAGTGGAATACACTGCTCACCGGTAGCAATGGATTCACTGATATTTCCAAAAGGTGTTTCAGTTCTGAAAAATGTATTCCTTGCCTTACTCCTCATGAAGGCAATCTTGTACATTTGATAATCAGGACGATAAAATTTGCTGAAGCGATAAATTGAAGCTATGGAAGGTAAAATCTTTTTCCCAGATTTTTTTATATCTTTCTCTCTTCATTTCTATTGATAAAAATCATCAGCAACATGCCTTCTCACTATGACACTTCTCAAGACAATTTGAAAGAATTACTTTTTCCATTTTTTATGGGATCAGATTCGTTACCGAAATATCAAAGTATAAATTTTCCTGAAGTTAGGTAAACTATCAATACAAATATCTGTTTTTTTTTTCAATTCATAAATTCACTTTATGATTTCCATCTTAAACATTAACATAATAAAGCATTGTACTAACATGTTTTAGAACGTATGCATATTTATCTCAAAAACGGTTCGTTTATCGAAAAAAATCAATGTGCAAAAGAAGCCTCTAAATTGAACGATCTATACAATTTGATCACTGAAAGATGCCAGCGGCGTACTACGAAGAAGTTTGGAGGGGATAAGGAAGCCTCTACCTCCAAAAACGTATCACCCTGTAGATTTTGAAAATCTTCAAAATGCTTGAAATGATGATCTTCTAGGAAGTATTGACTACATCAAATTCCAAAATAATATCTTGAAAAGTGAGCGAGATATTTCAATTGATAAAAAAAAATAATTAAACTTTGACCCCCTGTAGCTCCGCTACGAGTTTGTATAAACTTTTGTGATTAATATGATGAGATCTATCTCCCATTTCAGTTTGTGCCTCAGAACCTGAATCACCCTGTATATTCTTTAGCGTTATAGGAATATGACTGGAAAACTTCCCAAACATTTTTCATCAAATGGGAAGCATGAGAAATTCTTCGATATTTTCTAGATTTATAATAGTGAAATATTCATTTTCAGAATGAAAACACGGCAGCAGAATATGTTGAATTATCGCGAAGATATTCAATGTTCCATTTAGTAAAAAATGTGCTTGTTGCGTTTGTTTCAATCAGTATTTTGATTCATCAAACAATCGGAAATCATCCCAAACAAACCCTGAACAGCATCTATATGCATTCGGCGGTACTAACACAAATATTCTGTGCATCTAACTGTGATGAAGTTATCTGTAATAATTGGATATATAGTGTATTTACAGAATGCTGTACTGATGAAATACGATTCTGATAGAATACGGTTTTGACGAAATACGGTTTTGACGAAATACGGTGTTGACGAAATACGGAACTGACGAAATACGGTTCTGACAAAATACGGTTCTGACGAAATACGGTGATGATGGAATACGGTTCTGATGAAATACAGTTTTGATGAAATATGTTTCTGATAGAATACAGTTCCGATGGAATACGGTTCCGATGAATTACTGAAACTATAAAATACAGTGCCGATGAATTGATGTGACGATGGAATACAGTTCCTATACGATACGATTTTGATGAATTACGATTCTGATGTTTTACTGAAGCGACGAATTACGGTACTGATAATTTACTGAAGCTATGGAATACGGTGTTGTTGGATTAGCATTCCTATGTAGTACGGTTCTGATAGAATACCCTATCGATAGAATTAGATTATGATAAATTACCGTGATGATGAAATACTGTTCTGATGAATTACTGTTATGAGCAAATACGGTTCTTATCGAATACCATTCTGATGAATTACATTTTGACGAATCACGTTCTGTTATAATACATACCTACAAATTACGGAGCTATATTTTACAAAGCGATGAAAAACGTGCTTGCAGAATACAGTAGCTATCAATTACGGTACCTACGAATTACCATTCTGATGAAATATATTCTTATGAATTATATTTTGATACATTATATTCTGACGTTTTGGGTGTTCCACTTTTCAAGAGTTTCGATATTTCTGAGAATCCTCAACAAAACAATTCACAACAATATCAGGAGGCACATTCGGACCACTATGTATAACGAATTGTTGTCTCGAATAAAAATGGGATAGCTCCACAATTCATCATTTCTGTTTTTACCTTCTCGTCTCCATGATTGAAAATATTAGGATTATTTCAATATACTTCCAGTTAGGACAGATGAGATGATTCACTCAAGAATATCACTGAGTTTGAAATTCTACTACACAAAGAGAAAATATTGAATAACTTCAAGCGTGGACGCTCAAGACTATCAGTCGTTTTGATTGCCCAAATGTTCGAAAGTGTGCCTCGAATGAACGGTAACTTTGATACAAATCACACATCCTATCCAATCTGATTTTTTCAATCGATTCTGGCTATCGAACGGCATCACGTGCCTCATTCTTCATGCGATTTTGTTGATCAACACATTTGCATCAACTTCCTCCATGTGGGAGTTTTCGAATGATCCTGCTATGAGTATTAGCTCCTGCTTTATATTTATATTACCTTCATCATAGTCGTCAGCAAACCCAATTCAAGATTTTTAAGTGGTAGTTCTCCGTTGATACATGGCTGAATGTATGACCACCTTATCAAACCGTTTCTAGAAATTTGATATTTGTCTCACCATGAGATAGCATACTCCTCATTGTAGCAGTAATCATACATACTTCTTCAACGTCCACTATAACGAATTGCACTGAACAGAAATGCGAGAGCATTATCCCACTAAACATGATACATAACAAGAATATTTTTCAGTTATAAGTTTTGTGATATTGTTGAAATAACATTGCGATAATGTCCTTCTGAAGTATCTAACACAATATTATGAAGTAAAACGTTTATGAGACATCGCATCAATATTGACATCAATATCATTAGATAATATTTTTTATTTTAGGTTTATCAGATATATCTCAGACAGAGTTTGTATGTTATTTGTGCAACGTTTTCGTTTCACCACCTTATAACGTAGCTTACATGCATACAGGATACAAGGAGATGATATTTGTTCTTTTACGGAAAAGTACCATTGTCAACTGTCAAAAGTCAATTCAATTCCATTTCAGCCATTTTGTTTGTGGTCTTTTATGGTGAACAAGCCAAATAGTGTGATCAGTGAAAATATTGATTTATAGGTATTATTCGTATAGTTATCAAAGTAAGTGAAGAACTAAACAAGTCTTGGACTCAAATTCGAAACAACAATGAATTGCTCATGATAACTACTTATAATACAGGTTTGCTCTGCTGGAATATAGAAATGCAACCAATCTGTATCTGCATTTTATAATATGTGAAAAAGTAGGAGGGATTCGTGAAACTAAAATGATACTTAGGAAAATAGTAGTCAATCTGTCTCAAAATATCACTGGGTAACTAGATCATACGTATAGTTTTTCAGGAGTTCGGTTAGATCAATTAATATTTAGGGATAGTTCATCTTCTCTGATGTCTTTTCTGCAGATCATTATTCAGGTGATTTTCTTGATGATTCCAGACAAAATAGACATAACCTAAAAACTCCTAGAAACTAACTAGAATGTTGATATACAATATTGTTCAAATGTTTTGAGTAACATTGAATATACGTTATGAAGTAACATTGATTTTATGTGATTCCTGATATATTTATATAATATTCACCATCAACATTACATTGCAATATTTATACGAGGCACATACGTCGATTGCCGCAACGTAACTGTGATATCAAGCATATCTCTAAATAACATCACAAAGTCACATTGTAATATTACATTTATGTTTGAGTTATGTTATTATGTTTAGTGGGATTTGACAGATGGCAGGTTTCAGTCCTAGTTTTAGTCATATCATTTGGAGTATATTCACCTACGACATGAATTTAGCCCTCAACCAACATTTTGCCACTTCTCACATACAATTGTATGAATGATTATTTATTCCAGACATTTTGATATAGTGACAGAACTTTCGTGGTGCTAACCAGAGTTGGTTGAATGAATGATTATTTGTAGGGGAAGGAAATATAAAATTTCACTTATCTTCGATAGCCACCCACTGAAATTTCGTGAAAGAAAGTGTGAAAGGGCCATCACAGAATCCTCATCCTCACCCTATCGTCTCGTATATCTAACGGAAATTACAATTTCAGTCGACCCAAAAACCTCTGGTAATAAATGATACCATACACGAATGCTCACAAAACTCTAAATAGAACGATCATTCATAATAATGAAAACACGCACGCAATACCTACAGAAAATTCAAATGGGTTGAAAGGGCTGCTTCAACTACTATTATCATCATTGGTCTCGACTGGAACATTATTCTATCCCGAACGTTTCTACTTCTGCGGTTATTATCCAACAACCCAGGCTCTCAATATAACAGGTTTTGCTGTTAGGTCTGAATTATATAATTCTCTACTCTGCAGTAATGGATTCATGTATTTGTGACATGATGAATGTATACATATATGCTGATATTAATTCGTACCCGTGTATGTTTCATTTGGGATTAGCACAAAGTTGAAATCTTCGAGGGCCATTTTCGGAATCAAATCAAGAAATATGAGATACTAGTATACACAATTTGGCTATATACTGACGTCTGAAGTTTACTAACAGATACATTCAATATCGGAGTGTCTTTGCCTAACATGGATGACTTTTATGTTCGATGAAAGACAAAAACTTCAAGCTCAAACTTTCTAGATTTCTATGGAACGTTATTGATGCTGAGGTAAAAGGACTAATATTGTTTTTCTTCGAAGATTCTTAAAGCAAGGTGTACATGATGGTTATTGGATGAATTTTTTCTTTAGTGATAGTGAAATTTGAAGTGACATTTTGAGGCTGACCTATAACTACCAGTTTGTATAATGAAATGAATAATATTGTTGTTGAGGAAGTGGAAAGACCCAAAAAATTTAGATAAAAATGACCAATTATATAATTTTCGATTGTATAATTTTTCTAGATGATACCACAGCTACAAATGAGCAAGAGAATACATTTCTTCTGCTGCATGTCGTTATCAATACTATTCACTATATCTATCAATTTGGTGTATGAAATTTCTGTAATTCTATATAGTAGACCAATCTTCCTTGGGTTGATTTTGTTTCTGTTCTCTTTACTCTGAGAATAGCTTTATATTTACCATACTGGGGATAACTATAGAATTCCAGCAGTGACGGCTATTTTTTATCAACAGGTGTCTTTGCCAGATCTATATTTGCGAACCACAATCTCAATAAGACTCAAATTGAAGACCTGTTTTTTTTTGACGATTCAAATCTATATACACCGAGAAAAATCCAGTTAAACAAGTCTGACAGTGACACGAAATGTCATCTGATGAACGTGAAAAGTCAACGTTTTCAACGTAAGACATTTCACTTTTTCAAATCACTCATTCTGTTTTAAAAAGGTTTTTCAGATTGAAAAAGGAACAAGATTATAGTTAAAATATGAAATTCAAAAGATAAACATTTAAATCCTAGAATATGTTATTTCACAGTTATACAAGTATCATTTGAGCTCCATTGCTTCTTCATTTACCATCTTTGTCTCGTTTACCACAATGAATCATCTCACTCACTTATGGACACTTGTTCCATCAGAATCGTTAGGCGTCTACGGATACCTGATAGATATGTAAGGACCCTTTTTACAGGGTGATAATTTTTTATTTTGAAAAAATGAAGTGGTTGGATATTCTTCTAGAAATTTGAAGAACATTTTTGTTAATCTGCATCAGGCATTTATGGTGTTTTCACGATAAATCGGTAGTGTGTCGGATATTCTTCCAATTTGGATAAGATTTTGTTTCATTTAACTACCTCACAATCGACCATAGTGGTAAAAACTTGGATTTACACAGTTATATCGGTGATAGATCGTATTGCGTATATAGTATGTCCAAGATAAGGATGTTTTCGTATGCTCATTTTGGACACGGTGTACGGTCAAATGAATACATCTTTCGTTTCGTATAATTCTATTTGCTTCGTCAAAATCCACAAGAATTCTAGCCAACAATTCATCAGAAGAAATAAAGGTTTTTCGTTTTCGTTTCGTGATTCGTGAACCTTCATTTACTGACGCCACCCTGTGAATTTTTGCCAACAGATAATCCAAGATAATGACGAGGAGAACAAATACTCCAAATTGAAAGCATTTTCATCGTAGACAAATCGAGATATTATGTGCTGAGTATCTTGCCTTTGTGATGCACTTCAATGTACTGTAGTTTCAATAAAAAACTCTACTTGGAGGTAAGTATATAAACTGAGTAGATATATCTTCAATATTTCTCGAAGATCGTCAACCCACCTCATTCCTCTGGAAAAAAACATAATCACCCTAATACTGAAATGCCAATCATTGGACTTTTGAATTGATAACAAATTATATCGATATGAGTATTATTTCATTTTTATAATATCACTATTTAATATTGACCCCTGTATGAGCGCCATTTCATTCTCATATAAGTGTTGTTTCACAGTAATAGGATTTTTTTGAAATGATGAACTTGATTACAGTGAGAAGAAACTATGCTCGCGCCTATTAAATTCAGAAATCTTCTGATGGTTATACAGTTTCGATAATAAATGGTCTTTATTCAACCTGGCGGAGTTTAGCCGATGCTGCTCTCCCACTCAACCAGGATTGAAATTCATGTTTTTCCATTGATCACTGTTTCCCGAATAAGAACTTCTTCCTTTTGTTTGAAAATTATGAAAGATTGAAAAGGAATATTCCGAGATGAATTATGAACATGAAAAGATGGATATATATATCGAGAAATACATTGACAAATCGCATTCCCTATATATATAATGTAAATATCAATTCTTTCTTGGTATTTTCAACAGAAAACAACTACTTTCCTGGCTATATGTCACGACGTACATCGAATTATATCTATTGAACACACACGATAAGAATTTGAAACCAAAATCTTCTGAAGTTGAGAATTTGCATTATGTTTCAGATGAAAATATGTATATGTACATAATATTATTCTGAATATTCAGCAAGAAAAAACTACTTTCCTGGCTATTTGCCACGTCGAACATCGAATTATATCTGCTGAACATCCAAAAGGAGAGCATGAAAAAATAAAAATCCTCTGAAGTTATGATAAAAAATATTTTTCCACGTCCTAAATAATTCTGATTTCCCAATTCAATCTGACTACCAAAATCTATCGATATTTCAACTGAAGATTAAACGTGATTGTTTCTCGAATGCACTAAGTGTTTGTATGTTGATGTTGAAGAATGTGGAAAACTCTCCTCAGAATCGTGCACTCTATTTCGTATTTCTGGCTCATAAAGATCTGAACAATTTGCCGAAACAAAAGTGATGGAGATCCTTCAAGTGGAATTACTGGATTAGAAGAAAAAGAAAACAGAAAACAACGACCAGCGCTTTTCACGACCTCTACCAGTCTAGGATCCCAAGTTGTTGGGGATTAACACATTCTACTATATAACTAAGACGAAGTTGGATGGGAATGCTCTGGCACTGGAGAATGGAGAGAAAAGTTGATAGAACATTCATTAGTAATGGAGTGAAACTGGTATGGGTGTAGTTCTGACTAGAATCGGAAAAATTACCACTATAATTGCAAATTTTGAAATAAGATACCTAATGATATTCAATACCAGAAAAATAACCTTGGATATCGCCAAATCATATCTGAATAAGAGATTTGAATGTGTTACGTATGGTGAAAAATCCTCAAAATTCATGGAAATTGAAAATGGAGTACCCCACGGCTCTGTCCTTGGACCATTATTGTTTATTGTATACATTAATGACCTACCTACTTATGTGAAGCCGGACAAATGCATTCTTTTCGCTGATGATACCACACTGTGTAGTTCAAATAAAGAGAACATTATTCATCATTCCGAATCAGGGCAACTTCTTAACAGAGCGGAAGATTGGTTTGTACCAAACAAACTGAAATCTTAAGAAAGAATCACCAGGGGAGCCGAGGTCAATATTCTGGGGATTACTCTTAATGACTCACTGAAATTTACTCATCGAAGACTCTATCAAAGCATTCACCCTGCAAAATAATGCCATGAGGTCATTGGCTAGTCTCAGCTATAGAGATCACTGTTGGCCATTCTTCAAATTTCTCAGAATCATGACCTATTACTCTCAATTTCACTGGCATCTTGATTATGATTCAATGCTGTGGGGAAATGCAGGAAACTCTATCAAAGCATTCACCCTTTGATAACAGCCATTAGGTTATTGGATAATCTTATAGCTATAGAGATCACCGTTTGCCATACTCAAGAGTTTTCAGAATACTACCATGCCATGTTCATATATTATGAGCACACTGATAAAAACTAACAAACAACTACCTACAAATGTTCAATAGATGTTATTCAATGTTCATCGTGGCATATAGCCAGGAAAGTAGTGGTTTTCTGTTGGATAAATCGAAAAAGACTTGATATTTTAATCACATAGAGAATGCGAATTCTCAATAATGTATTTCTTTATATATTTTTCCTTTTTTTTATGTTCATAATTATATTTGAGAATATTCCTCTTCGATTGCTAAGATCTAGCCGTCACAAACTTACCTAAAGAAATGAAAAACCTCCATGCACCAATGTTCAAGAAAATTATCGAAGAATATTTATTATTCCATTGTTTCTATAGTGTTTCTGACTATATGGAGGGTCCAACAACCTTCTTTCTGATCCGAAATCAGTAGGAAAGTGTGATAAGTAGATCTTTGACTTGACTTTAAAACTATGTATCTCACTACCTGTGTAATTTCAATTCGTAAATTGTATTGCCTAACATATATTTTTTTTACCATAACTGTAATGTACCACAACTATTGTGTCCCATAACTAGGTTATGTAACTATCTGACCGATATGACCTGCTCAAACGTTCTAATTGAATGTAAAGTGGTTGAATGAAAAAATTATATATCAATCTATTTTTTTCACTTTGTAGGATCGATGTGACGACATCACAACAAAGAAAACGAACACAGGCTAGTAGCAGTCGTGTGCAACTATGAAAATATGTTGGATCACGTCCAATGGAAATCCACAACGTAACAGTGCCATAAAATTTTCATTTCCTAATTTTGTCCGCCGCATTTTTAGCAGCTCCATCAACTCTCCGAATGAACATTGTCCCTATCCCCAGCATCCCAAATGATTCGACGGGATAAATGCAGAGGATAATCTACGAGATAAATCAGATTGACTACACTGGAGATCTTTATGGGAGTAATTAGATGAAATATGGGATTTCGGCTTGATGCTCTCAGAATCTAAATGAGGCCGCCATGGGCAGGAGTAAGTGTGTTATTTCTCAGCGGTGTTATAGTCTGGTATCTTCATAAATTTTGGGTTCGCCAATCTGAACACATGTTCAGATTATCATTTAATTACCATCGTGTGAGGCATTCTCACTGAGCAGAGTTTTATTCTCTTCCAGATTTGATGATGAAATTGAAGATTCTTAAATGTTTGGTACCAAAATACAGTGGTAATTTTCTCCATAGCAATTGTTGTTATTGTTATATTCTTTTATGTCAAGAATATCTCTTCATATAGTGGATAGACAACAGATGGTTAAGTTAGATAATATAGTGAGTAGTCCAAGAACGGTTTCCTGTGGAGTACCACTGGGAACTGTTCTTGGACCTGTGCTATTTATAATATATCTGAACTCATTACTTACCTCGGAAACCCAAGGTGTTATTATCTCCTTCGCTGACGATACAGTTATATTATATGAGGCGGATTCATGGACAGCAGTAAAAGAAAAAGCCCAACAAGACCTGGAAAAAATAAGTAAATGGTTCAAAGTGAATCTGTTGACTGTGAACGTAACTAAAACCAATATCCCACCCTTTACCTCATATGAAAATAATCTACCGCCTTACAACTATATAGTTTTTGATGGACAGAGTCCCTCATAAGCTATGGAATAATTGGGTGGGGGGGAGTTCGAAAGACCATACTGGAACCTCTACTAATCCTGCAAAAAAGAATTCTCAAAATTATAACTTTTAAACCTGCATTATATCAAACTGACCAACTATACAAAGATTTAAGAATACTAGATGTGAGACAAATCTATGTGAAATCGGTTCTTATGTTCACATTCTCGAATAAATCAACTTACCTCACCAAACCGAACCACTCATATAACACGCGCAGTATGAAGATGAAAAATGTTTCCTTACCGAAAGCAAACAAAGCATTAGGGCAGCGGTCTCTCTTCTATACTGCTCCAAGATTCTATAACCTCCTCCCTGAATCTATCAGAAATATAAAATCCAAACTTGGCTTCACAAGAAATATGAAAGACTGGATCCTCGACCAAGAGAGAACATTTTTCAATACAGTCGTTGAATGAATCAATCCTATCATGGAAAAATTTTTTATGTTAAAGTCAATTAAATGCATACTTACACTTACCCTACTTACTTTGAATACTATTATATTAGAGATTTTATTACTACACTTTCTATTCAGTCGATTTATCCATTTCTGAATGTGCTACTAACCTTAGATTAATAATCTAAACTAATATAATATACTTCCTCAACTATATTCTTGTCATTAGAAATAATATAATTATAGTCCATTATATGTCTAATACTCACTCACAAAATTGAAGTCTATTAAATAATCAAAGAAATCTTATCCATAGACAGTCCTCGTGAAGGACTAAATGGTGTTCCTGTTTATTTTCATAGGCAAAAATTTGTAAAACATGTATTATTTCCACTTATGTGAATAAACTTCTATTCTATTCTATTCTATTCTATTCTATTCTATATGTTACCGTGAAAGACCTAAATTAGTGGTGAATTATTAGTTTTAATATAAATTCGGTCCTTCACCGGTATATGTCGACAAACACATATAAGCTTTGGTCGATGTCGGAAACGACGGGTCCTAACAGGCTTGTCGCCAGTCTTACACAAGGTTTGATTGATAGTGGTATTATAATTTGTACTCGATGGCTACTGCAGTTAATAGCAAACAAAAATGGCATCTTGAAGCAGCTTTTCACCCGTAATCAATTTGCAATTTGCAAAGAAAAGTTAATTTCCATGGATAAGATTTCAGCTCCAGGAATGTCGGTAAGAGAAGCAGCTTCTGCTAATTCAAAAAGCGGAGGGCAAGGCTATACACGTAACTGCAAAAAGAAGTGTTCCACGTTTGAATGTAGCAGTAAAAACAAGAGCCTTTTGTGTAATTCAAAGTTTGTTGCAATGAATAAGGTTGCCATACATTTACTTTGTTTTTTACATTTCAGTTCAAGAAATGAAATGCATTTTATTTTTATATCAATATTATGTTTGTTGTGTTTGTCTCAAGTTCAACAACTTCTTTATGTTCATCTGAAAACTTCTTCCATGATTTGATCGAAATAAATGATAACCTATATTTTTATTTTTTTGTAAAAAGTTCTTTCGAACATACACCATGAGTATATGATGAATGTTGACATTCGCCGGTGGAAGGTAGAAATAATGATATTTGATGAATATATCGGACAAACGCCAAGTAACTTGGTGAATGTTGACATTCACTGGTATATCCTGATAATCAGCTTTCGGACTTTCACGGTAACAAATATATCATTCTCTAATATGTACAGAATAACTTCTCATGATGCTTGTATACGTCTTACCAGATAGAAGTAGCGGAAATATCATGCACACACAGATACCCTCAGTTGGAGATGCTGCTATAAATATGAAATCGCATGATTTTACTGTTTTTACGATAATTTTCGTATTTAATTCGATGTATTTTTTCAGGTGAATGGACCTCTCCTGATACCGAAGAAGATTTCAACTCACACGACACTGGTAAGACTGCATCCATCCAGATTCACCGAGAAAAAAAATTCGTGAATAATCTGAAAGAGGTTTCATCAATATTGGAAATCACGAACAGGAACGATCAGTAGGTATTCATCAGAATTGTTTAGAAGGTTGGATCAGGACTACAAACTCTTGCTTGAGTGTCTAATACACTATACAATAAATGAAGTGAACTCCTGAGATGTTTATTGTGACAAATGTGAACTGAAAGTGTGATGGATGCACAGAAATGTCCAAGAATTAGTGAAAATTTGATATTTTTTCAATATACCTATATATTTCTCTCGTCCAACACTTCTTCAATGCAAAAACAAGCGAACGAATTTTCTTGTTCATGCTCTTTGATAGGAAAATTATTTTTGCCTATTGTGATATTTTGTTCTCACTACGAGTATATAAAAATTTTACTCATATTTTGATTTTATGGAAACGAGGACAGAAAATCCCCAAAAGTTCGGGAATATGAAATTTCTTTGAATCGTCAATTTGGCAGCGGTTCTATATAGAAGTATCAGAATGTGGAATGATCAGAACTAGTTACTCTGAGGTCTGAAGAATATTATATCAATTAACTGAACTATCGTTATCTTGATGCAATGCAGCTTATATTGTGTTGAGAAAGTTCAGTGGAACATAATGGTTCCTCAGTACAATTTTCATCATCAAATTATCCAAAACTTTGTCAATTTAGAAATTCGCTCTGTTCATGCAAGCAGATGAATAACTTTGTACACAAATTATCGATGTCAGCGTTCGAATAATAGATGATCGAAAACACCAAAAGTTTTCGAAGGACCGCGAACTCGACACATAATGTCCTATTATTTTCTCAGCAGAATAATAATAGTGACATTGTACTTGTTTACAGTTTCGCGGAAAACAACCCGGTTCGCATTTATTTCTAATAAAACTTAGGAGGAAGTAATTGATTGCTCGGATGGTTCGCTAACTTCAAAAAAGAGTAATTGTATTTGTTTTGTACAGATTCGTGTGATTGCAATTCAAATCGGAAAGTTTTATTACTTTAGTTGGAGAAGTCAGCTTGATTGGACTGACGCAAAACTCCAGATGTAATATGCTGATGATTTATGGAGTGACCATTTTCTTATATTCATCCAAATTAAGGAAGGAGTTCATAAGATCCTCGAAATTCATTGAAAGACATCGTTATTGCAAGATCCTTTATGGCATATGACGTAGAAATGAATTAACAGAAAGTAGATTCGTATTTTCGGGATTATTTCAGCCTCATCTTTTGTGCCAAATTGATGACCCTGGTACTTTTCTTAATTTTTGTCCGATTCTGGTGACATTTCGACCAAATTGTAGACTAATAATTCGAAGTGTTATCCTGAATTTCAATTCTTGGAAAAAGCTGGATGGCTTGAATATTATACAAAAGTTCAAAAGAAATTCAAACACCTACCTCCTCTCTCCATCTTCCTTAGATACGCACGATGTTCCACAACCATTATAGGAATTTTCTTTCGTGCGCTTCAAGAGATAAAAAAAATACTGGGAAAAACAAAAGTTACTCTTCCACTTTTTAACGCTCTTTGGGAAAGGTGCGTGCTTAAAATCAGGTTCATTAGGTTTCGGATAGAAGTGGGTTCCCTTCTTATTCCAATGGTTCTTCATTGACGTCATTATCTTCTTCCTAAGGAAAGATACAGGTGTTTTAAGAAAGAACGACAATTTTTACTAACCATAATTCGCCTGATTGCATTTCGAATTGGAAAGTTTTATTACTTTAGTTGTAGGAGTCAAAACTCAAAAGCACGTGTTGGTTCAAACAATTCTATCCATCTCAAAGAAAAACCCAAATTTTGAATTTTAGAATTCGCATTCTACACTAAAAACTACGTGAGCTTAATTTGATTTTTTTTCGATTTTCGTGATAGATGGTGCTGTGATCGCTAAAAAGTCTCCACAATAATTGGGAGGATGGTAAATATCCAAGGAAATTCAGGTCAAATCAAGAAAAGAACGTGATCCATTGAAATAATTGCTGACTGCGTCATATTTACGACAATAGCTAAAAAAATCAACATTGCCATTGAGTAGAACAGAAAAAATCATGAAGGTTTCCAGAAGAAATAAAAATGATTGCTAGTTTTGACAGAAATTGGGTGTTTTCACACATATGCCCCACTCTGTATTCTCCACGTATTTTCGTCGGTATCGTCGGTATATCTATAGTTGTAACACTGCCATAATATTAAACGAATACACGAATTATGGCAAAAGTTGTGGGTGTTTCATTACTAAATGGCCAAGAAAAAAGCTATTAAGGTTGATCTAGAAAGCCAGCGTATACACACGGAGATGGAATTCAATTACTTTTCATAGTGACATGTATACAGATCCATATATTTTTATTACCGAGAATAAGGTGGAACATAAAAAGAATAATTCCGTGTTCCTCTTTCAGCCTATTCCCATATTTTGTTGTATGTAGCGTTACAAACTCTCACACTAAATCAACCCGGGAACGTAAAAAATATTCCACAGTAATAGAATGCTGTTTAGCATTCAGACTCTGCCGTATAGAATCCAATATTCTTAATAATGATCATAAATCTTGACTCCTCCAACAGAGTGTATATTTTATTTTAAAACCCGAATCCAATTTTCGAGTTGAAAATAGGAGTTTTGTTTTTAGGAAAAGAGAGTTTTCTGACACAAAATATTTATGGCGCGATGAAGAGATATGAAAACAATCCCATGGTTTCCTATCAAATTGAATCGGATTATAGGGTATCCGCTGAACTTTATGTAACCAATTGGAAGTGTTATTCTCGATTATAAACTGATGTGAATTTGATACTTTCGAAAGCTATCACAGCGAGAGCTGAAAATATCATAGATAGATCCATTATGAGTGAAAAAGTAGTCTGCACATTTGAAGGAAAGAAAATGAAAACAAAGTTGCTTTCACCCAATCAAGGTGTTCAAACTCGAACGATGGAAACTTGTTATTTTTATAGATCTTTCATCGCAGATTCGTGGATAGGTTTTCTCAATTCTATTCCACGTCCTGTATGAGGAATATCAATGTGTCATACACAAAAAGAATAAAGTTGCATAACAAGATTATCACATATAGATCTCAACACACTAAATGGACCACTCCTAATTTGACTCTATTTCGAAGACCTGTATTTTCTGAAATAATTTACCGATCTTCGTGCGGTGTTCCATATCAGATACGATATTTCATCGACTTCAAAGAGAGCTAGAACACTCTGAAAACGTCGGCAGAACAAAACTTACACAGGGTGTGGAGTGGAACCATTACACTATGGTCTACATTTCCAATGCTGCCAGAACTCGAGAATTTTTTTTTTATGATCAGATTATGATACACTGGGACCTCATCTCGAGCCTTCTTCTTGATTTCTCCTCAATTGGCCATTGGAACAAAAATTCGATTGTTTTTCGAAAGTCTTGCATTTCTTGAATTTTTTCACTAGAACTTCACTTGAGCTGACTATTGGGAAAAACTGTTCTCATGTTTTGTGGAGGGCAATGAAAGACGAAAAGAGCACTCTTGTGGAACATACAGGATGATAAGAAAATAGGACAAAATCTCATTTCAGTAAGGAAATCGAAAATGGTGACTAAAACCATCGTCCTAAAACCATGGCCCATTCGATTCAGTATATTCAGAAACGGCCTTCTCGATATCCATTATTCATATTAGACTATTAACTCGAGACGTTTTCGAAAATTTGCCTCTAATTGAAATATATGATGAAAATGTTCGATTCAAACTTGTTTCCTGATATCGATGATTCTTATCAGCTGATTTCCAATATTTATTGCCCAAGTATGAGACACAGAGTATTGTTGTTCAATATACTGAGTGTTTCACAACTTATCTGACAAATTACGAACTCTAGAAAACAATAATATTAGAAGAATGTGGTGACCTGCGCATTATCTCCAGATCTGAATTTGATTGAACATGTGTGGAACTGAATGAAACTTAACCTATCGAGAAGCCGAGAGGCACTCCAAAATAATGACAACCTTATTCAAGCTGTATCAGAATAATGGGACATAAGCGTTGTTCTCTTCTTACAGATTTTCTTCTTTTCCAAATTTGCTGATGATGAAGGATTGATCCTTCGGAACATGTCCTTTTGTCCATGACCATTGGTCATTATTGAATTGTTTATATGGTGGAGTTGTGACTGTGAGTTCCTTCATTCCTCCTGTGAGTTATGGATCACCTACGTTGGTTGGAATCATATATTCATCAAAAAATTCAGGAATATTATTGGAATACGTATAAACAATAGGAGGTACAGCACTGATCCTTGAGGAACACCTCGAGTAATCAGCAGTTCATCAGATTTGAAAGCGGACAACTGAATGAGGACTCATCAGGAGCTTTCAATAATTTAAATTTGGTGTTATTTGGTGCCAAGTATAATTTCCTCTGGTGTCTCAGCTCACGAACTTCATAATATTCAAATAGACGTCACATGTCACTTTTTATTTTTGTAGAGGATGTTCATGAATAAACTATCCGCTGAGAAGTATGAATGAACTTAGCGAGAAGTTAGTCGAGAACATCACAAAATAGTTCACGGCTCCGTGACTCCTCTAGAAAGTTACCTAAAAACGAATTAAGATCTGCACGAAAGTTCGAGGAAAAACAAAGGCAACTGCAAAGTAATTCGTTGGTGTCGTCTTTACGACACGAATGTTACATCCCTTGCCAAAATACATAGATCCTCACGAAAAACATTCAGTTCCAGGATTATCTCGCGCCTTAATCCTTCGTTTCTAGAATATTAGGTTTGGGTTATACCCCCTTACTTCTGGATCATTTCATCTCGTACTAGATGGTCCACACCAACACTGAATTTTAGTAATTCCTACGAAGGCGCTGAACAGGCATAACGAATTTTTTTCATTATGTCGATCTCACAATTTGGGCTTATGCAACATCGATCTTGCAAAAAAAATAGTTTCAAACAAAATATAAACGCCATTTTGAATCCATTGTGCCTGTGCCAACGCCTGCGCACTATCACAGATCACGGATCATTATGTCAAATGAACATCTATAGTTTGCTAGCTGAAATATTAATTGTGTCCATGGTTGTCCTATCTAGTTGGAGGTCTATTGTAGTTTGTTTATGGGCACTATTGGTTGAAACGGCCATCTTAGAAAGCACGGCTTAGAAGGGAAGACGATTGCAGGTTCTGTAGAGAAGGGGACAAAACCTTATCCACATAATTAGGGAATATGTCACTTACAAAACCGAAGAGCAAGAAACATAGGAACATACATAACAGGCGGATGAGATACCCTACCTGGAACCATCTAATATACTGAAATTTCTGAGGGAAATATAGGATTAGATAAATAATTGTTATAGCTACGGAGAACAACCTCATCGGATACAGTAAAAGAATAAGGAGGCACAATATAGATCTTAATTCAATGAGTACAAATCAATACTGAAATAATGCTTGACATTCTGCTAATAAAAATGAAAATGTGAAATCAGTCTCGACATCCTGCCCATAAAATTGATTGCCTTTTTTCAGTCTATTGACTTGACAATCACAAATTCAGTCGTCTCCATCGTAATCACAACGTGTGATAATAATTAGTTATTCTCAACTGTTGGAATTACATGATGGATTAGATCAATCAATAATCATTTCGTTCAGGTATTTTGAGAGCTGGCTCGTAGGATTCATGAATGATGGATAGTTATTGTTAGGAACATGTCATTCCTTTCAAACAATGAACTAAGATGTGAAGAAAACTTTGGCATTTCTTGCATCTTTAGTAATATTCCACTTCCAGCCTTACAAATTCATAGTGTAAGAATGACGTCAATAATTTATAATTATTCATCATAATATATTATTTCGACATCGAACATTCGAAAAAAAATGCAATTGTATCTGCTCACTCGGTCTTCTGCAGTTTTATTTTCTTTATTCTCTCGAGATTTCATCCTCAGATCAATAGAACATTAGATGGGAAGATGGGTTTTAACAACTGCGTCGAACTGGTTTCGTGATTATGTTGAATAGTTGGATGCTAAAAGGACATTTGTCATCTATTATCAAGGATCCAATGTCTCATTATTATTCAGTCTGGATCACATAATGATGAATAACAATCATCCGAAAGCACCAAACGTCCATAACCATAATCTGAAACAGCGAAACAGTGAATCATTGAGAACGTGTTACGACAGATCGTTGACATAAAAATATATAGGAAAATAAAACCGGTAATTAGACGTAGCCTCGAGCGGAAAAAGATATAAAAATTCCAGTTAATCTGTTTTTTATGTGAGAATATTTCGAGAACAGAGTATATAATTCACTACTGAATGATAGCATACTATATCCGTTAGTTCCAAAGTCTGAGTCATTAGGGTTAGAAAAACTTTCGCGGGAAATGAAGATTTATTCGAAATAAAGGTCTCAAACTTCTTCTGAAATCATGGGCGTACTTATCAATTATTTCAGATTAAAGGTACTCATATACATTCACAAATCCATGTTATCAGCAAATACTAGTGAAGTTGTATGAATGAGCTCGAACTCATCTACATCACTTCATGTGGTGGTAAGAATTGGTCAGTGGACTTGTAATGGATAATTAGCATTCAATTACTCAACTGTGTAGGTAGATACCAAAATTGAATTTTGCAAAAACTTTCACACTGTTTTTTATGTGAATAATGGGTGTATGCGTTGTTCGAAATTGTTGAATTTGGATCGTACCGTCATGTGACGTCAGCTTTTATGCTGTTTCGTTATTGGTCATATAATCTTCCATTCCCACTTACGAAGCACCAGGTAGGTATACCTCCTGTACATTTCTCCACTGTTGCTACTTTGGGCCTCTGTACAAAAAATATTTTGTGCAGAGCAGGTAGAGTAAACTACCTCAAAAACAATCTGGCGCTCGAGAATCCCCCCCTGTCAAATACCAGAGTAGTCTCCTGTCCTGAACAGAGCGTCAAAGTAAAGACCGCAGAATAAAGACCCATTACAAAATTATAGTCCTGTTTAGTTCCGATAGCCCTCACCATTTCCAAGATAAATCGATGCTCAAAGTCTTCTGCGTAACAAAAAGTGTTTATACTCATAATACGGTACCAAACTTTTCCCAAAAACTATGTTTCGATGGAAAATATTCTTTCTTCAACATCTACTTGTGATGTTTGATTCCAAATACGGAAGGAAAATTAAAAAGAATCAACTGAAAAATATTATGATAGGTACCCTATTGAGAAACAGTACTATTTTTATTACGCAACAGACTTTTGAAATCAATTCTTCTCGAAAATGGTGAGTGCTATCGGAACTAATCAAGATTTTCATACGTGAAAATGATATATTCAAATTTCCTGCTCAAACTGCCGAAAATTGCATAGATAGAAATAAGATGCGGAAAGGAATGTTCCTAGCCCCACTTATTTCTGATGCCCAGGATCCAAATTCAGGAAAATTCCTAACATTTACAAATCGGTGATGTACATGTACAAAATTTCGTTTCCTCATCAAAGAGCTCTTTTTTTATTCTTTTGTTCCTAGAATCTGTGGTTGTAATATCCCTATGTTATTTCTGGACACCCTATATATTTACTGGGGCACTGTCTCCATAATATCAGGAATGAAATTGGATGTAGGTAGGTGAATGAATTTATTATGTCGTTCAATCCACTTTCATTCTTTCACTCCCAAAAGAAATTGCTAAGGCGTTTCAAAAGAACTTCTGTATATGACACGACATCAATCAAAATGAGTGACCTTGTTTTCGAAATTGCCATTCTAGGGCTAAAGAATCTCCCCTGACCCGTGTTTTGACCCATGTAATTGGCTATTATGAATAAAAACCCTGCAGGCAGCTTTCAACTCAGTATGAAACACAAAAACTACCATTTAAAGTTAGCAAGAGAAAGTAATAAAAAGTTTCTTTGTTCCCTGAGCAAATTGAGATAGTCGGGGCACGCAAAAGATGAATCAAATTGGGGTTGCGGATGATGGTTTTTGATTTTTCCTTTGATCTGTAGACCGTGAATCGTGCCCATCGAGAACTAATATCACACTAGAATTTACTTTGAAGGAGAACAGAATGAGCGCATACAATCATGAACATGTAAAATCGGATATGAGATATTACAAATCGACTATATTCGCCTATCTCAAGAAAATATCAATACCCTTCAGTGATCTGAGCTCGATGATAGGAATTTTGAAGGATCTAACATGAAAGACAGCATTAAAGCTCTCGCATCTGTGTAGTTATACAATCTGTTCTATAAACACAAAGAGTGAAACGTATGTATCCAGCCTGGGAAAACAAATCTTCATATACAGGGTGTTTGTAAAAGGTTGGGACATGGCTCGGATAAAAATGAGTTGATTCAAGCTCCTCTACGGGATTCACCAAGGCAGCAAGCGAACAAATCAAGGCGACTGATTTCGTATTTCGTATATGGAGTTCCAGTGAAATAGAGATGGTAGCAGGAAGAAGGCGCCACAATATCCTAGCGTATTAGATAATAATAATATAATCATTATAATTATTATATTTCAACAATGGCAGAGACATAGTCTATTCTGCCCAATAGGTACTTAAACTTGAAATTAGTTAACAACTACTATTGTGTCAAGTCCAATACATTTTTGATGATACACTAATTAATACCTTATTCAGTCATCACTATAATTGTTGCACTTGTAACATGTCGTAGCGGTTTTCGAAACTGTTCACACTGGGAGCTGACACACTAGGTAATGTATTCCACTTCGAAAATACTCAATTCGATAGAAATTTTTGTCTTAGTGTGGTTCGAAAATTTGTGGCCTCTCAATCTATCATCGTTCTGTAGATGGAATAAGTTGGATAGGTCAACAGAGAAGTCATCATGCAGAATTCTTTACGTCAGAATAGCGTCACCTCTGGCTCGTCGGTCACTCAGCAAAGGAACTTTGAACCATTCGTGTTGCATTGCGTTGGGCTTTTCCAGAAGTTGAATGTCTTCCACCAGATGAGGAGACCATATCTGTACAGCATATTCAAGGTGTGGACGAACATATGCTTGATAAAGCTGATTGAAGAGTCTTGGTTCAGGATGGTCAAAGCATTTGTTGAGGAGGTATGTGCGACTGTTTGCCTCACGGACAGCTGCTGCAACCTGATTGGACACAGTTAGTTTCTTGTTGAAAATATGCTCGTATCTCATGTATGATTTTATCAGCATCGGTGAACGCGAGTGGAATGAGCGATTTATTCAAATTAGCCGAAGGTGCTAATCATGTACATCATAAGTTGAATGTGAGTGTTTCTTTTAACTCATAGGATGTGCTGCACTCCGCCTTCGGCGTCGTTCGTCAACATTTCCTAGTCGTAAAAAAAAGTACCACTTTACACACTTGTTACATAAATGAGTATTCATTGAAAAAAACGAATACATCTTGAAATGTAGAGTAAGATTCACCACTTCGATCAACACATACCTTCATATCAAGCAGGTATTCCAGATTCACTCCAATTATTATTTCAATGATATTATAGAGACACAAGAACGGTCTGTTCAATTGTCATCACAGAATTTATGCCACAGATGAACGATGAATAAAAACAATACTGGGAAGTAATATATTTCCAAAACAGCATCTTCCATAAATTTTATTGATATTACCATTCGAGGGTTCTCCAAAAAAATGAGACAAAGATCATGATCATAGCCCCCGAGGTTTCATTAACTTCCTCTTTCTATCCTGATAGCGGATATTACAGAAACAAAACCAAGTAATTAAAGCGAAATTACAAAAAAACGAGCAAGAGAAACTCTCATTTCCCAGTAAATAAGAAAAATGCGGAAGTTGATAGTTCTGGCGCAGTGATAACGAATAAAGGAATAGGACTGCGGTGAAGAATGGCTTGTTTATTCTCTGAAACTCCTTATCTATCTGTGATATTCCCAACTGTAATTTGTGATAGCGATCTTGCCGTTCAGAAAAATCGCTCCCAGTCCACTTTTGTTTCCCGATGGAAATCTACAGTAAAAATCGTGAAAAACAACGACATGTACGGAAATTTCCACAGGGTGTTTTCATTCACGTAGGACAAGGAAATCGAACTTGGCAATGAAAGAAATATATATTCCTAGTATATTTCTTGTATGGGAAATACGGTAATAAAGAGTTGAAGTGTTGTCAAGAACGTTGACGTGAACGAAAATATTGACAGCTACGCATGCGCATTTTCCAATTCTTTACGTTCGCGTTGATAGTGGGCTTACGGGTGTACGTTATCTCACGTACTCTCATTTTTTATTTATGTTCTGGTTCCCACGAAAAGGGATATCCTGTGATTTTCAAAAAACATCGTGACCAAGGAGAATAAGGTAGGAATTGGTGTTCTTCTTGAATTTCTGGAGGTTATATGCCTCGGGGAACACCTCCCTTGGCAATGTGTTCCAGAGCTTCGCTGTTCGTTGGATAAACGAGTCATTGGAAAGAGATGGTCTGCAGGTCTCCAAAGTGACCACGGAAATGTGCGACGCCTCAACTCGACGAGTTGATCTCGCGGGGACTGTCAATGGAGGAACAATTGTTGATATTTCAGAAGAGCATGAAAATATCTATAAAATAGGGCCAGATCACCAACTTGTCTACGCTGTTCCAGAGAATTGAGTGAGTTCGTGAGCGAGGCATCACCCACGAGACGAATTGCCCTTTTTAGAACAGAATCCAACAGTTTCAGGGTATATTTGGGTGCTGCACTTCAAATATGGGAACATTATTTCAGGACAGGTCGGATCTGTGCCTCATAGATCATAAGCAGCTGACTGGAAGTAAAAAAGCTCCTGGCCCGAAATTATTGAATTCGGGATCCTCAAGAAGTTTTACATCAAGGACTGGGTATCGTTTTCATGGTATTCCATTAATCGTAGTGGATCCTACTATTGGGCCTTTCCGGTATCGTAGAATTTCACCCTTTTTCGCTACAATATTTTAAAGAGCAGTTAAAAACTGTATTCTGATCACATATTTAGCGAGAAAATCGAACGATAAATGAATTATTCAATATTGCACTTTGATTGGTTGGAGTTCTGGCGGTTGGAAATCATTCCGCTGTTGCCAAATCTCTATAAAATTCTTGAATTGATCCTATACTTATCCAAAGAATCCAAGTGATGTAACTCATTGGTATTCATTTTATAATGTGGCACTATGCTACATTGGAAATTGTGACGAGAGAGTCGACGCCTTTTCTATAGTTCCTCAAAGTATTCCAATAAAGTACACTCCCCGAAAAAGATTTAATAGATTGTATTTGTTTAAGATTCCATGAATTCTTCATATATGCCAATCCATACTTTTTTCTTGAATTTTCCGGAAACAAATCCAACTTTCGCAGCTTATTCTATTACCTAATTGATTACCTATGTCTCTGGCGGTGTATTAATCGTAATCGTCACATCATGGTTTACACCTACATCATATTATTCATTAGGAATTGTTGGAATAATATTTGATGGAAACTGCGATTTCTATCGAAAGCACTGATGAGAACTACCCTAAAGAATTTAAAAAACTTCTTCTGACAGTTGTGACAACTATTCAAAGCTGAACAGCAGCCAATTAAGTTTTGGTCGATTTTTGTTGATTCTCCATGGAAATGTATGTGGTGTTGGCAAAGTGCCGTGAGAAAAAATATTCCTCACAGTATGACCAATACATGGTTTTGAAACTAAGTAAGCTATGAGAAATGTGCAACTTTTCATAGCAGTAGTAGAAAAAATATTTTGAGGTATTTCAGAGCCATATATTTCAAGATATATTCTTCTAGAAATGACTGGAAATGCCCATTACCTGGTAGACTCATCCTTGACGGGGAGGATTCTAGCACTACCCAATTAGTTTCATCAACAATAATAATTCATGAAAATACACTACGCAATAAATTAAGTGGATGTGTTGGATACACCGTAGATAACATCTGTCAACCGACGCAAAATTGCCTCATTTGCAATATGCCGACTAGGATGACATTCGTGGTCGTGTTATGAAGACGAGTATTCTCCAAACCAGTGGCTCCCAACCTTTCACTATTACGGAAAATAAGGTGATTCTAAATCTAGAGTCACTGGATGATATTCTTCTTCTTCTCTCTTGGTTTATTGGATTTCTGTCTCCTTTCGGTAACAATTTCTCCAGATCAGGTAATTAGTTTTTTCATATATAATACCACAAGTGATAATATTTTGCCGGAAATATTCGGTGATTGTTACGACAGCTTGTTGCCTAGTAATTTCGTGAATGAAATTGTTATCAAAACTACGAGCCGTAGGCGAGTAGTTTTGGATCAATGTCATGAGCGAAATTAGAGCAGCAAGCTGGAGTATGTCAATCGACGAATATTTCCAGGAAAAATAGTATCACGAGTTGTATTCGTATGACTATTTCATGATTGAATGAGACAATATATATAAGAAATAGGAAACATAATTTAAGTATATTTCAACTCAAACTGCGAGGAACATATAATGATAGTTATGAAATACAGAATTCAATTTTTTAGAAATTAACTACCTACTTATAGTAATTCACAATGTGGAATGTACAATTTTTATGAAAAGTATTTTGTTTATTATCTTGGAGATGGTTGCTCTCAAAAGAGTGTATACATTTGCTATCCAATTCGAACAAAATATATTGAATTTATGTGACATGAAATAATTTAAAAAAAAAATTATTGTCGCCGACGGGCTTAAACCACCGACCTTCGTATCACCGCGCAACAACCCTATCAGTTGAGCCACCTCACCTAGAATATATTAGTCACAATAACTTGGGTGACTGAAGAAGATTACTTCAAAAAGGAATTTGAATTCTAGTATTGTTGTCAGACCGTCAACAAATATGCAAACTTATTAAATTACACATGAAACGTCCAGCCAGAATGAAATTGTCTCGCCTTTCGTACAAATTGTCTTACTAACGCGAATTATAAGTAAATAAGATGAAGTAGGTACTTAGGTTATTGTCTCTTGTGTCAGATTTGAATACAAAGCAATCTTGACCAGACACGATGTCAAAATTTTATCGCTGATAAACGAGGTTTGTTGGTCACGTGTGGGTCAATTCGGCTTCTGTATTGGTAGAGCAAGTCCGATAAAATTTAATAAACAAAAAATATCGCTAGAATACAGAAGAAACCGTGAAAATGCTCGATTCTGATTGGTTCTCGAGATCAAGAGTGGAATAATCTAGAATAAATATTTGGTTATGTAATAATAATATCACTCGACTCGCCACATGAGACACCAATTGTCTATCACAATGGCCTGAAGCCGAGTCATCAGTGTTCATAAGATTCGATCGTATGTACTCCTCTTATCCAGCAAATCCGTTGCTGATCCGGCCTGATTACCGGCGTAGAAATAATGGAGCACATTTGACTTCAAGTATGGCCCCCTTATCCGATGAATCCGTCATCTTCCGACCTCTTTTCCGGCGTAGAGATAAAAGAGCCTGATATTTCTCACACACACTTGATAAACTTCACATTAAATATTGGATTTCAATCCAGATCAGGTAATTAGAAAATATGGACTTCACATACATTACACTACACTGTTTTACCACTTACCAAACCGATTTTTTAACGCCTCGACACGTGTTTCGCTAACTATGTTAGCATCTTCAGGAGAAGATTAAAACTAAATATCCTATTCTAGTGTGCTGCTTATATACACAGCAGCGAATTTGAAATCTGGATCAAGTAAATATTACTTGCATCAACTCTGGATCTCATTCAATCAAACACATCCATGAATTGTTCAGGAAGAGATACTGAATTGGCAATCATCATTTTGTTTGGTTCAAAATGACAAGATATTGATTAGATAAAATATTTCGTTGATTCAATCTACTCTTCCGGTGATTCAGTGTAATCTTTCATCAACATCTCAACTGTATAGACCACAGGTTGATCAGATGTTGTTTTCGTTCTCAATAATTGAAAACAGTGACTAAGACATATCACCTCGAAGCCTCAACTCGACGGGTCAATTTTGCGGGGACTGCCAAGGAACGAACAATTGTTGATATTTCAGAAGAGTATCATCCATGGAATAAAGCAAGATCGCCAACTTTTCTACGGTGTTCCAGAGAAGTGAGTGAGTTTGTGAGCGAGGCATCACCCACGAGACGAATTGCCCTTTTTTGGACAGAATCCAACAGTTTCAGGGTGCTGCACTCCACATATGGGGACAGTATTCCAGAACAGGTCGGATCTGTGTCTTATAGATCATAAGCAGCTGACTGGAAGTGAAATAGCTCCTGGCCCGAAACAGAAAACCAAGATTTTGGGATGCACTTTTAGCAATTGATCTCACGTGATTTTCCCAAGTAAGGTTATTGCTGATAGTAATCCAAAGCATCGAAATGGATGTCTTCAAAGGTATGGTTACTCCTGACAAGCTTATGTTGGGCACAGTGGGATCGGTTTTTCTAGAGAAAAGGCATGCTTGTGTTTTTTTCGCATTGAAATCTACCAAGTTATTGGATCCCCATTCGTGAATTGTTGCCAAGTCCATATTATTTATGTTGTCAACATTTTTCCCTCGTTCGTTTCTGATTTGCCTGGCTGGTATTGGAGCCCTGGAAGAGAAGGCGGTATGGAGGGTACTATCATCCGCGAAGCTGTGTACTGTACATGAAGTTGCTTTCAACAAATCGTTGATATGGAGTAGAAATAGTGTTGATGCTAGAATTGATTCTTGCGGAAGACCAGCATTCATGATAGGAGAGTCAGATGAAACTCCGTCGACCACTTCATGGAGAGACCTGTTCAAGAGAAAACTAGCTAGCAGAGAACAAAGCTGGGGAGGCAAGTCATAAGATGAAAGCTTGGTGAGGAGTCCGTGTTGCCAGACTCGATCGAATGCCATGGAGATGTCAAGTGCCACGGCCATATATCTGGATTCATTTATGAAATGGTACTACCATGTATAGGTAAAGATAATGTACCCATGTGAATTCCAGAGTTTTTTTCAATTCCAAACTCTCCTCATGCACAACATTCATAAAGTCGTACCAAGAATTTCAGATATTTCAAATCACTGAAACTATTATAAACATTCAAGAAGTCAGTCAAAACAAATTACTCGAGTCAAGGAAGGGACAGATTCTAGAAAACGGCTCTCAATTATTATCCACCTTCATCAAGTTGTGGGACACGTACAAACCCCGAGCTGAAATTAAAAAGCTTTGAATCGTGGCTGAAATTTCCAAGGGAAGCGCACACAAACTTGCATACTTTTTTGGTTGATTTAATGAAAAGGAAACAGAGATAACGGTTGACTTAAATATTTTCCATTTTAACGAGGCATTTGCTGAAGGAGTTGAGATTATGTTATGGAAATGCCTTTCATAATATAAAATTTGGATCTGGATATTTATATCGTACTAAAAGCAGTAGCATTCAGAAAGATTTAATAAATTCAAATTACATTGCCCGATATACTTTCCAGCATTTTATGGATAATCAATTACTTCGTTCTACAAATTGGGGAACTGTTTTTATTTTGAGTCTGTCACATCACAACAGGATAGAAAAATCGGCAAAGGGAAATTTCTTGATATATGATTGATTCCATAAATGTACTACGAAGCAGCTATCCATGATTTGGAGTCTTGACATACACGTAGTGTAATTAATACAATCAATTCCCGGTGGATCCGACACTGTTCATAGTATGAAATCTACTCTGTATTATATTCCCAACTCTCAACCTTTGTGACTATGTAATATTCGGTTATTGAATTTCACTCTAAAGTGATAAAATTGACACTAGCTTGGGTCTTGAGTGGAATGTTCACTTTCGAAAATGTTTCTTTCAAATCTATTTCTGTGTTCCTTCAATATATTTAGAGAAATAAATAGAGTAAGTTTCAATGTGCTTGCATCAAAAGTTTACACTAATTGAATTGAAAAAATCACAGTATGATATACTAAACTATAGAGTTAAATCATTTACTCTAAAGCTTAGTGGTCCTCCTGGAACAGGTATAGTGTTAAATTTCACTCTTTTTTTTTACTCTGTAGATTGAATTCCCAATTACGCCACTGATTCATTCCAACACATTTCCAAAAGATTACATCAATTTCAGTCATGGCACAACCTTCGCCCTCACGAAAACAATAAAAAAATACTCAAAACCCATCCACTTCCTTTGAGGTCTCTGAATGCCTTCAATCTACGCCGAATTAAACGGGAAAACAGATAATCAGCAAGAAAAAGAGATGGAATTGCGTCAAGGAAGATTGGGGGCCCAATTGAATTTGTATCCCAAGAGCCTCAACTCCGAAATAGATCTTTCGATGGAAAAAAGTTGGCTGACTAGGGCACGCGTTGGATGTTCAAGTGTGCGTTTAAAAGACCAAAGTCGATGAAGGAATCCGTTAAACAAAGAAGTCCTCAAGGTATCCCACTCTGACCTGAATATAAATTTGCGGGAAATGAATTTCCTTCGTTTGGAGCAGTATAAAGATTGCTTCGGTTTGCTGGAACAGGGCCGGGCCGTACTAATCTGAAATCTACGGAAGACCTGATGGTGAATAATGATAATAATAATATTTATAACTAGGAAAAAGCCAGATACTCAAAGTGGAATGCAACGGTCACAAAAAGAGAGGAACTCAAAGTCATCACCACAAAAGTTCATGAAATGAACGAAAATGGTAGATAACGAGAGAAAAACAACTAATTTTCCTGCTATATGCCACGCAGAACATTGCATTACATCCTGCCGAAATCTATGCAATAATTCGTATTGACGAATGAAATCCTAAGCGCCTAAGCGCCTAAGCTGATTGCCCGACTGGCGTATTTTCAACTAGTAAAAAGCCAGAGATGTCACTTATATTGAAAAGTAGCAACAACTTAGATTTTTTGAATAACACCCTGTATATTATTACATTTTCAGATTTTTCCTGAAGAGCTGATTCATCGACCTATAAAACTTGGGGTCTAGCAGTTACAATTACAGAGATATAGGGTGTGAAAAATCGAGATTTTTTTGTGTCGAAACTATTCATAATTAGAGCGGTTTCCATGTCCCTATCGCAATATTTCATTTACTATCAATTGATATATCGGAACCTTTGGCACGATAATACACTACACAGTTTTATCACTAACCAAACCAATTTTTCGAACGCCTCGACATGTCTGTCAAATAAAATTGATCAATTGATCAATTGATATTCAATTGAAATAGGTACAATGTTGGTTCAGAATTGAGATTTTCAATCACCCTGTATCTATTTCAATTGAATATCAATTGATCGTACATGAAAGAATAGTTTCAACACAAGAAATTCTTGAAGTTGAGAAATCTCGATTTTTCACACAAGTGTAATAGACAGATGAAATCAGCTATTTAGGAACAATCTGAAAATGGAATAATATATCAGATGTCCCATTCAGAAAATCAAAGATGTTGCCACTTTTCAATACAGGGTGTTTCAAAAAAACCTGACCCTCTTGATAGGGTTGGTAGAATACTGCATGATAAGTTGGGTTTGTTCAGTAAAACAATGTCGTAACGGTATCTGTTTTCAAGATTCAAGGTGTTGAAAAAATGATTTTTCTATACACATTTTTCACGATTACGTCGAACTTACTGGCGAGATTGTGATGAAATTTTGTATGGATGTTTTTTGGAACCTGACACATCGCATGCATTTTTATATCTGACTCTCATAGAGGGCGCTAGTTACACAGTTCGTACCGATTAGTTTTGAACATTACTTTTTTGAGGTTAGATTCTCCAACCCAAATTTGATGTGAACTCAAACATCATTCGATTTCATACCAAAAAGATACTCTTGGTTAAACTCGATACTGTGTTTCGTTTTCGGAATATTTCGATTTGAAAATAATGGAATAATATCTGATGCTCGTATAAAATGAATTTTATTGAGATCAATTACCTGTTTATTCAGATTCTAAAACAATAACATCATTTTTGCGCTGTGGTTATTGATTGAACAAAGAATGACAAGTAGAAAATTGAGACATATTTGACTAGAAACATTAAATATTGAACAAGTCAGAGTAAGTGTTCAAAATGTCCTCCGTTTCCACGAATAAACGATTCGATATTTTTTTTATGAAAGCATTATTTGTCTAAACGGTTGAAGATCAGCTGTAAGGTCATCTAAGTAATGCTCAATTCTGATTTGCAACTCTAGACGTGAATTTACCTCTGTATAGCATACACTTTTTGCTTGATACAACGAAACTGTGTAATCCATGTTTTTAGTAAAATTTGTTTCAATATTATTTTTGTGAATCATTGTTAAATCAATAAGTTTAGCATTAGAAATGTATTGTTTTTTTCCGTTCGCAATAAATAGGTGATGATTTTTTATAATACTCACTATAATACATAACTTTATACCAGCAACAGTTATCACTTCATAATTTTCAAATCGGAATATTTCGACAACGGAACACAGTATCGACGAGTTTCACCAAAAGTACCATTTTGGTGTGAAATTGAATGATCTTCAAGTTCACATCAAATTCGGATTGAAAAATCTAACCTCAAAAAAGTTATGTTTGAAACTACTAGGTACGAACCGTGTAACAAGCGCCATCTATGGAAGCCATATAGAGAAACAGATTCATGCCATGTGTCAGATTCCAAAAAATATCCATACAACATTTCATTACAATGTTGCCAGTAGTTTCGACATAATCGTGAAAAATTTGTAAAAAAAACATTTTTTCAACACCTTATATCTTGAAAACGGATGCCGTAACATTTTTTCACTGAGCAAATCCAACTTATTTCGCACTGTTCTATACCGGGGACACCTAATGTGTCAAAATATAAAGTATCGAATTCAAATCCATAGAAAAATATTTCATCGAATTGGTAAATCGTCAAAATAGTATAGAATCGACACTGTATTCTGTAGAACCGTAAAATATCAAATTGTAAAACATCGGGCCGTACTTCATCGAAATATAAAATTTCAACACGTAAATCATCAAACAGTTTTATGTCGAAATGGTATTAAAACGAGTCATTATTTTATCATATCTGTATCTTATCAGAACTATATTCTATCGAGGCAGTAGTTTATCAAATCCGTATTCTGTCGCAACATCAGTCTATCGTACTAGTTCTTCATCAAATTGGTAATCTATCAGAACTGTATTCCATCAGAAACGATAATTCGTCATAACCGTATTCCATAGAAACAGTAATTCGTCAAAACCGTATTTCATCGAATCAATAAACCATCATAATCGTATTTGGTCATAACAACTTTTCATAGAAACCGTATTTTATAGAATCGGTATTTTATCAAATCAGTATTTCATAGAATCAGTAATTCATCAAACCCGTACTCCATAGAAACGGTAATTCATCATATCCGTATTTCATAGAACCTGTAATTTGTCAGACCCGTATTTCATAGAAATGATAATTTATCATATCCGTATTTTATAGAAACAGTAAAGTGTCAAACCCATATTTTATAGAACAAGTATCTCATCGGATTCGTATTCCATAGGAATGATAATTTATCAGACCCGTATTTCATCAACGTTAATCTATCATAATGAACATTCATAGAATTGGTAATTTAGCAGCACCGTATCTCATAGAAACCGTAATTCGTCGACACCGTATTCTATCGGACGGTAAATCATCGGATTGTATCCCGTCAGGATGAGATTCAGATGATACAGAAAACTGCACTGCAGCGACACGCCATAGTTCAGGCAGAGACTCAGAGATGTCGCTGCTCGACAGTAAAGTGCAATGATTTCACAGAAACAGCAAGTTTGTCTATAAACAATCGAAACTAAAGTTGTACACGGCAACCTCAGAATGTTCGAGAATGAAATAATTGTAAAATACTGCAACATCATTTCATAATTATATTATGTACAAGCTGTCCCATTTCCGATGTCCTCACGGGATACCTCACTTATTATTCAAGAAGGAGATCTGCGGTTTCTGCAACTTTTCTGTGGAACTCACGATGCCGCAAACGAAATATTCATAGCCTGCTTGGTTTTTGGGATACAAGGAGAAATTTTAAATGTTGCATTTTCGGACCACTCCTGTATCTCAGCTATCTTTCAAATTACAGAAGAAGTGAAAACAGTTTCTCATACATTTCTTCACGTAGAATCCAGTGGCGTAGTCAGATTTTCAAAATAAGCTGTCATTATTAATTTTTTTGTCTCTTGGGGCGCATGAAAGGGAATCCCTTCAATGTTTGGAAATCATCGTGCGTACCCAGGAACGAGGAGGTAGAAATTGAAATTTGTTTCGATCTTTCGGATCTTACGAATATTTCCATTGGCAAAAAATCCCAAAGCTTCGTCGTTCTATATAGGCAAACAATTATTGTTGAAGATTTGTTCGGCATATCTTAGGGTTGACGACGAAAGGATGTGCTAATTGAGATTGTCGAGCTCGTCTGAGTGGTATTGCGATGGAATGATTGGAGAGGTTTCTGGAGATCATTCACCGTAAAAGAACTTATATTGAAATGTGAGAGGTCGCCGCCTCTTCAACGGTCTTCAAGCGATGTCAAAATTGTTGAGTGTGGCATCACCCACCAGACCTTGAGAAGCTGTTGAGGTGTAAGTAATTTTCGCACGGAATAAAAATCCGAGTTTCTGCGAAGCTGCTCTCGCGATGGATCGAACATGATCGTTCCATGAAAGAGAAAATACTTTTATAGCATAAATATAGTGGTTTTGGTAGGAATACTGGTTCCAGACATTGTTATATCAGACATGCTGAGTTCTGTCCCTCTATAGAGAAAAATACAGGGTATATTTTTGGTGGCGTTGAATTGAACTAGATTGTTGGTACCCTATAGGTAGTTATTTGTCGTCATGGACAGCGTTGACCTGCCGTCGTCGTAAGTTCTTGGTTACCTGGAAATAAGTGGGAATTCTAGAAGAGAACTCAGTATATGGAGAGTTCTATCGTCTGCAAAGCTGTGGATACGGCAAGTGGTAGCTCCCGACAGATCATCGATATGAATTAGGAACATTCTTGGAAATATTAGGAACAATATCTTGGATCCGAAAGTGCGATCCTTGTGGAACGCCGGAATTTTTTTTATCGCTTGGAGCGAACGAAAGGGAATCCCTATAATGTTCAAAGAACATCGTGCGTTCCTAGGGAGGATAGGGACAGGAGGTAGGTATTGGATTTTTTTTCGAACTTTTGGAGATTATATGTTGTTGGGAATACTTCCACAGGCAATGAATTCCAGAGCCTAGCTGTTCTTTGGACGAAGGAGTCTTGATAAAGTGATGTTCGACATCTTTCGAGGTTGACAACGAAAGGATGTGCTGACTGGGCTTGTCTAGTTCGTCTGATAAGTATTGCTAGTGAAGGGATGATAGCAGAGATTTCCGAAGAACATTTCCCGTGGAAGTATCGATAGAAAAGTGAAAGGTCGCCGCCTTTCTACGGTGTTCCAATGATGTCGAAGAGTGAGTGAGTGTGGCGTCACCCACCAGGCGAATGGATGGAATCTAAGAGCATCAGCATATGTTTTGGTGTCGAACCCCATATGTGGGAACAGTATTCTAGAACAGGCCGTATCTGCGCTTTGTAGATCATGAGAAGCTGTTGAGGTGTAAAGTAGCTTTTCGCACGGAACAAGAATCCGAATTTTTATGAAGCAGCTTTTGCGATGGATCTGACATGATTATCTCATGAAAGAGTGTTGCTGATGTAAATACCGAGCATAGATATGGTGGGCTTGGTGGGAATGGTGGATCCAGACATTTCAATATCGTGAAGATTTTTACTAGCTGCATACACGTAACTGATCAATAGAATGAAGAGATTTTGTATTTCGTGTGAAAATTTTTATTATAAATCGCGTAGCGCTTTCGGCTAAAAAGCCATCATCAGTGCTATACTCGTCGAGTATTTACAAAAAGGTCCAAAAATTAGTGATCACCGACATCATTATGGTACAAACGGGATTAGGAACAGACATACATTCAACAAATATGTTCCCTAATGGGTTATTGTAAAAATTTTCAAAAATACATGTTGAGATTGTTTTGTTCAAGTCCAGAAATCATTTCTGCCAAACACGGTCGAATGCTTTCGATATGTACAACGCGACAGCTAGAGATTCTCCGTAGTTTTCTATTGAAGATTGCCATAAATGGGTGACGTAGGTAAGTAGATCTCCAGTAGATCTTCGGTGGCGAAAGCCGTATTGTCTATCATTGATGATTCCTGAGCTCTCCAGATATTTGATAGGCTCAATATTGATGGCTTTCTCCATCACTTTGGAGATTTCTGATAACAGGGCAATGGGCCTGTAGTTGTTGGGCAGGTTCTTGTTCCCTTTTTGGGGATTGGTTGGACTCTAGCTGTCTTCCAGCATGATGGAAAAATACCCGACCTGTACGAGATGGTGAACAACTTGCAAAGAATCGGTGTTAATTCTGGTGCACATTTTTTGAGGATAATGGGTGGAATTCCATCAGGACCGTAAGCCTTATTCGTTTTGAGACCAAGCAAAATTCGTATGATAGTGCGTTGACGGAAGACGATCTCGGGCATTCGACTCTCAACGGGTGGAATGTCTGGCGGAAGTTTTCCTTGGGAATCTAAAGTAGAGTTTGCTGCGAACATCTCTGCAAAAATATTTGCTTTCTCCTGCGATGTTGTTGCTAATGTGCCGTCGAATTTGGACAGTGGTGGAAATCAACTATTAGTGAAATTTCTTCCGACCGCTTTAGCAAGGGACCAAAACGAACGGGAGCCATTGGGGCAATCTATGAGTTTCGATCTCATCTTGGCATTGTATGTTTCTTTCGAAGCATCTATTGTTTGGCTGCAGTTATTCCTGGCATCAACGCATTCTGCTCTAGTCGCGAGGTTAGGGTTTTTGCGCCAGCGATGGTATATAGGCTGTTTGTTTCAAGGCAACAGTTCTAGAACAGTTTTTGTTGAACCAGGGTTTCGAAGGTGATGATCTTTCCGAAAAATGAGGTATGTATGTGTCCATTCCGAGCATGATGATGTCGGATATTTCCGCAGCACACTGTGAAGGGTCCTCAGAGTCAAAGCATACTCTATGCCAAGGAAACTCGGAGAAAAACATGCGGAGACCATCCCAATCTCCTGAATGCCATATAAGACGTGGGGGTGCCGGAGCAGTTGATGGAATGAAAAATGGGCAGGTTGTGGAGATGAGTGTGTGGTCAGAATTGCCAAGTGGAGCTCGAACATCTATGGTGTAGGGTGCTGAATTATTAGTGAGGAATAAGTCAAGTATGTTAGCTGAATGGTTATTGGCATCGGGAATTCGTGTGGGTTCTTTGATAAGCTGCTCTAAGCCGTGAGTGATGGCGAAAGCTTCGGCTTGTCGCCCAGCTTCATCCGTTCTGTTAGAGTGTACGAGCCGAGCAGTGTTGTGTACATTGAAATCGCCCATGATGATGATTTCTGCTGCTGGATGATTCTGTTGAATTTGGTCAAGCTTCAGAGACAAGAATTGGGTGGTTCAAGATTTCTGATCACCCTGTATCTGTTCCAATTAAATGTTAGTAGATACTAAATCACGAGTTGAGATAGGGACATGGGGTTCGTTTTGACCAATAATGAATAGTTTCGACACAAAAAAATGTTAAAGTTGAAAAATCTCGATTTTGAACACTTTATATCCCTGAAACCATCACAGCTAGACCCCAAGTGTGATGCATTGATGAAATCAGCTCTTCGGGGAGAATCTAAAAATGCAATAAAATACAAGGTGTTCCATTTGAAATAACAAAGTTGTTGCTTCTTTTCGTTAGCATGCGGCAACGCCGCTGTGCTGAAAATATTGTAGAACGATGTCCCCCTCGAAAATGTAGTTGACGTGTTTCAGATTCTTTTCATAATCCGGTTTTGGCAACCTACAGAGCCTCTGTTTCGTTTTCAAAGGCCCACTCTGTATATAATTCCAAAACTGCTCCACTATATATTGAATCCGCCATCACTAATTTTCCAATTTTAACAAAACAGAATCACATTCTTAGACCTCGAAAGCCCCCAAATACGAATTTTGAGTAGAATCGCATCGTTATTAAAAAACTTGTCTGCCATATTGGATCCGTCATCTTAAATTCTCAAATTTGACGAAAGAACCATAATCTCCGATCCCGAAAAATCCCATACATACAAATTTTCAATAGATTCGAGTCAGAATGAAATAAATCATCCGCCATATTGGATCCGCCATCTTGAATTTACCAATTCAGACGAAAGAATCATAATCTCCGACCTCAAAAACCCTTTCAATCCAGATACCAATTTTGAATAGAAGCGGATCATAATAATTAGAAAACTCGTTCGCCATATTGGATCCGCCATCTTGAGTTTACCAATTTCGACGAAAGAATCATAATCTCCGACCTCAAAAACCCTTTCAAACCAGATACCAATTTTGAATAGAAGCGGATCATAATAATTAGAAAACTCGTTTGCCATATTGGATCCGCCTTCTTGAATTTTCAAATTTCGATGAAAGAATAAGAATTTCTGATCCCGAGAACCCGCAGATAAAAATTTTGAATAGATTTGAATCATAATTACAAAATTCGTCCGCCATATGGGATCCGCGATCTTGGATTTACCCTTCCTGCTTTCTGAGGGGGGTAATCACCCCTTCTAGCTCCCATTGATGTGCACCTGGTAAAAATAAAATGTTCAAAATATAACACCTATGTATAGGTACCTATTCAGGCCTGGCCTGATTCCTTCCCAAGTATTTATGGATGTAACTATCGATCATAAATCACTACAGTGAAAAGTAGTGGTTCGTTCGATCATAATAATGAATGATAATGAAATAATATACCTATTTCGAAAACGATGTCGAAATACCCATGTCAGTTCTATAACATAACATAATTGCAACTTTCAATTATTCTCGAATGTTTGGAAATTGCTGTGTACATCAACTTCACGAAATATCGGCAAGATTTGATTGTTCGTTTAGGTACCTACCCTACCATCGAGTATTTGAATTAAAGTTATGAACGAATGAATCTCTTGCTGTTCCTGTAAAATCAATAATTCTCGACAGTATTTTACTATACTTCACTATCGAGCTGCGACATCTGTGCGTGTCCTACTCAACTATCTAAATTTACTTTGGCGAGTCACTGCAATGCAGTTTCCTGTAACATTTCGATTTCAACCTGATCCGATGATTTACCGTCCGATAAAATACGGTGTCGACGAGTTACGGTTTCTATGAAATACAGATCTGCTGAATTACCAGTTATTCAATATGGAGAATTAATGTTGATGAAATACGGGTTTGATAAATTACTGATTCTATGGAATACGGATTTGATGAATTACCGTTTCTATAAAATACGGCTTTGACAAATAACAGATTCTATGTAATACGGGTTTGATGAATTATCGTTTCTATAAAATACGGGTTCGATGAATTACTGATTCTATGAAATACGGATCTGATGAATTACCGTTACTATAGAATACGGGGCTGACAAATTACTGATTCTATGAAATACGGATATGATGAATTAACGTTTTGATAAAATACGGGTTTGATGAATTACTGTTTCTATGAAATACGAATCTGATGAATTACCAATTCTACGAAATACGGTTATGATGGATTATTGATTTGATGAAATACGGTTCTGGCGAATTACGGTTTCCACAAATTACGGTTTCGCTTAATTACGAATTCGATAAGTGTTCACTCTGATAGATTGATGTTTTGATGAAATACGGATCTGAAGAATTGCCGTTTCGATGCTCAACAGGTTCTATACGATATTGTCTCGATATAATACGATTTTGATTATTTACTGTTTCGATGGAATACGGTTATGATGGATTACCAATTCTAAAAAATAAGGTATGATGTTTTACTTCTCTATGAAGTACATTTCATTGTTCAACTGTATGATGAGATACATTATGATCCTTTATATTTTGATGAATTATTGGTTCTATGAAGTACAGTTTCTACAGAATGCCATTATGATAGAATTCGATTTGATGAAATACGGTTTTGATACAATACGATCTGACGAAATATATGTACCCTTCTATACCTACCCCAGCAAGGGGGTCAGGTTTTTTCGAAACACCCTGTATTAGCGGCAACGACGCAGTGTTGGGAATATCTCAGGTGGATAAAACATAAATAATTATCCAAGATAAAGGGCTTTCACGCAGGGTTGATAGTGACCTCAATATGTCAACACATACAGTGTTGCCAGTTGAAAGGAAATGACTAAATGACCAACCGCCCGATATGTCTAGTGCTACGATCGTCGGACGTTATAATGTTTTTTGGAACCATTTAGTTATCAAAATCAGTACTCGAAGTTGATAAATGAACTTCAATATTTGTGTTTAATGAACCATGCACCTAAACAATATACTGAATATGAAATTTAATGATAATGATATTCTTATCAAGAATAATAACTTGAAGAGAATGATTTATTATATAACAACATCAACAAATAATCACAGATATTGACATTGAAAATAACTTATTTTTTTAACAATACACAATTATGTCTTGAATATTATTTTTTAACTGATCAGTATTCACACATTTACCGAGTGAAAATAATAAAAACTTCGAATTCAATTTTTAGGTTATCTAATCGTTTCGAATGTTCTCCAATTACTATAAATTGGTGACATGAAATAGAAATTCGATCAATTGATTTTATTTCATGGGAAAATAAATTGGGGTGCATCTTCTTACATTGAAAATTATGAAATAGACAACAAGAAATGTTCTTACTTCAATATTCTCAATATAATTCATGAGGAAAACCCACAAAAACTCATGAAATCACTATGTAATTACCATAAACTAGCACAAATCATATTTGGATCATTCGGACAACACAAAATATCATTATTAATAACATCATTCAACTTACATCTCTCACAGCAGTCATTGGAAGTAATGGACCATCTTCTGCGCTCACGCACTCAATGGTTTAGACATTTTGAATAAATCTAATTTCACCTATGATCCACAAATAAATTACAAACAATTCCTTGAAAGTACAAATTGTCAGTAATGAATAATTCGAAGAGATCAGCTGATCACAACAAATCGCTTCTAGAAATGTCAAATGAATCTGGCATCGGTGTACAGTTCTGCCAACTTAAATCGATAACGCGGTTCGCCCATTTCGAAAGTGACTAGTATTTTTTGATGTGCAGTTTTGGCACGACATTGTTACCAAGTATTGCGCAACTATTAACCCAGCGTTGAAAGCCCATTACCAGATTTTCAGTATAATCACACGTTGCATTCTCCAGAACCGTCTTATGTGCCATCTTTCTATAACATTACGTTTTTGTGCTATGGAATACGGTCCTGTGTCGATCAGGAGCTGTTTTATATCAGTGTAACCAAATTTTTATATTTTGTTTCTTCTGCTCCTTCTTGGTTTTCCGCTGCTTTTTATTATCACGTAGCTAAGCGGACCGGTAATTGGTTTATTCTGCTCTGTATTCCAATGCAAACAAGGTTTACTCCGGAATAATTTGAAAACAGAAGGGCTGATTTTCTTAGGCCCTTCAGATTCTGGAATTTTTCTGCTCCGATGGAATCCACGCTTTCATAAGGGCAACAATTTACTCCCTTCATTCTACTGCAAAGCGTCACATGGTGAGAAAATTTCTGGATACATATTTCATGAAGATTGCACAGCTTGGATTATTCGTGGTATATCAACAAAGGTAATTGTAATCCACAATTTCATGAAGAATTGATCAACAGGCTCCATTTAACTAATTTCCTTCATGAAATAGAAGTAGAAATAGTAGATTGTTTTAATAGGATCAAAAGTGGCACTTTGTGAATCGATTAAATCAGCTCTTCAGGAAGCATCCAGGGTGTCCCATTTGAAAAATCAAAGTTACTGCTACTTTCGAGTAGCAGCGGCAACGTCGGATTGTTTCAAATATTTCAGACGTGTAGATCATGTTAATTCATACATACCATCGAATTTTTAGATTTATCCGTTGCCTGGTTTGCCAGAAACATCTAATTAACGCTTATCGTGAAAAGCCCTGTATAGTTTTGATGACGGACCTGCAACTAAGTCTGGAACAAAGAACGATATGAAATACTCCTTCTAGATGTATTACTCACGTTTACTGAATAGGAAGTTATAAAGTTAATGAATCTCGTCTGATTCCAATTTTGTACCCCAAAATGAGCAAAAATAATATTTTGAGCACATAATATGAATAGTTAGAATCGTCTGTGCACGAATGAAAAGCACATCGTTGAATATAAATTTTGATGTTCTTTTCAGATATGGCAAAAAAATGAGAAATTCGAATGTATAGGGTGTTGTTTTCTGGTAGAAAGAATTTGTGAATTTTAAGTGAAGCTGGGCCTGGATTTTATCTTTTGTTGTTGCGTCAATCAATTCCACAGGATAGATTGAGCAAGTGTACAAATTTTTTAAAATATATACAGGTTGGTTGGAAAGTTATGAGACAATGAAGATATGGACAAAATTGATGAAACATCCTGTATCTCGGTTATAAGAAGTCGAAGACCCATCAACCATGGGTTTTTTTGAATCACCCCAGTGACCCCTATCCACATCAGTTGAATTATTTACCTTTCCCAATGAAACACCCTGTATAACGATGTTGTTTATTCTTGATGACCTCTAGTGCATCCTTTTCAGTTCCTAGGAGCTGAAGTTGAACATTGAACTGAATGTGTTCGTCCAGTTAGTCCAGTAAACGAGTGATAATTGTGTAAATGAACCATACAAATTTCATTCAAGTCGACTTGAGCGTTCTGAAGATATCAATAAAAAAAACTTTTTCTCGAAAAAGAAGCATTTTCGGACATTTTTGTCACCACCCTGTAAAGACTTTCATACGGCAAAATTATACTGGAGGAAGCTCAAGACAGCACAGTTGAACTAACTTATTATCTGAATAATACGACTGGGAGTGTACGAGAGCAGAGTTAAAAAGCTACAATAATTAGCTTTGTAAGTTCACGAGATAAGGTCGGTAATATCGCATGAACTTTCCCTGAGAACAAGATCTTAGGGGAGATACATGCGATTAGTGTTATATTATCATTACTTATTCCATGTGAATAGTCTGCTCCGCTTTATATGCTTTTTACCCATGAAATCTAATTATAACTTCCATTATTCTCGGCAGGAGTATGTTCTCCCACAAAATATAAGAGCTAGATTACGTAGTTTTTAATTAATCATTAATGAAGTAGCGCCGAATCGTTTTTCCGTTTCTAGTTTGCTTTTTTGATCATTTTTACGGAAAGCGAGTTTCCATCTGTTAATCAGTTGCCACGTTCGTTTCAATGTTTAGTTGTGTCATTGTTGAATACACGATGTGCGATCACAATTTTGGAATGTTTCACATCCGATGCAAAAATCTGCATGGCAATTTTCGTGATGTGTGAAAATATCATTCCATGAAGTATCCTCATGAATTTATATGAGTTCGAATAATAAATTGAGGATTTCCCAGGAGTTAATCATGCAATAGGGTATGACATTCATTTTTTTATCGCTTGGAGCGCACGAAAGGGAATCCCTATAATGTTCAAAGAACATCGTGCGTTCCTAGGCAGGATAGGGATAGTAGGTAGGTATCGGAATTTGTATAGATAAGGGAGGTTGGCGTGGAAGTAAAAGGAAATTGGGTTGGGTTGGGTTGGCCAGAACATCAACCAGCTACTGAAACACGGGTAAGCATACCCATTTCACAGTGCCTATGGTTGATGTGGTGGTATCGCAACGGGCGATGGCGTTAACCATCTTCCACCTATTGGCGTCCTTTTAGTCGCCTTCTACGACAGGCAGGACTTACCGTGGTTATTCTAATCCTACAACAGTATGCTGAGCTTTCAATATTCTTCGTAGGATAAATTTCAATTCAGGCAGAAACCTTCAATGAGGGCTAACCATGGATTCAAATCTGTCGAATATACAGTATCATCTGGTGTCCCTCAGGGATCTGTTAAATAAATAGTGTATAATAAACTCATTGTCTCTAAATATACAAAAGTGTAATACTATTACTTACACTCGCAAAAAGTTACCTACTGATTTCTCCGACACCAATAACGGCCAGCTTCTGCAAACAATGATTGAGTTCAAAGATCTAGGCATAATATTGGACACCAAAATTCACGTTTTCCCACCACGTGAACACTGATATCACGAGTTGTTTCAAAACACTGGGTTTCATTATCAGAAACCTACTTACTCCTCTTTGATGGGCTTGTGAGGTGAAAGTTTGAATATGGCTGCATTGTTTGCAATCTTGGATACATCACATATAGTGAGAGACTAGAGAATATTCAAACAAGCTTGGAATTTATCTTGATGGAGCTCAGTGCTTCAAGAGAAACCTGACTGTCTGATACAATACTGATGTTTTTAAAGGTTTTAGATGACTTTAAAATAAATGCAGTCTTCTTCTCAAAATCAGTATAACCCACACAACCAAAGCCCTGAGATAAGTTTCATTACAACGTGGTTATATTCGTCAACTCTCCAGCACACAATTCAATTGCGAAAACCTTCGCCTAGAAGATTCTAGCATACCTACTGAGATTTACTGAGATCTCAGTCTTGTGTTTTCTGCTGAACACTCCAACTCCAGGCAGGGTTTTCGAACCATCTGTGTATATTACATTGTCGGTCTCTGGGAATTGGATTGGTCCTCTTACCAACACGTCTCTCTTCGGGATGAGGACTTTTGACGACTTCTTGACGTGAGTCTGAATAGCCAACAAGTCGGAAACCATTCCTACCATTCCCAGAGTTTGATTTCACACAGTATCCCGGTATGGTCCAGCAGTCGCTATCCTCTGATTTGATTTTCATATGAGAAGAATCTATAGGGAACCATACTGGCTTCCGGGAAAATGTGGAGGGGAGTGAGATTCAGGAGGTTTTTAATCTCTGCTGTTGGAGTATGGAGGACATCGCCATTTTAATGGCCAGGGATGCAAGCCGCTGAAGACTGATGAAGCTGTTCCTTGCAGAGACTACCGCGCCATTCGTGATCATTGCACTGAGGAAAATTGAAAATTTCCTCCTTCTTGGTCCAATGAAACTTCAATATTGTCAAATTGGGTGGGTGCGAATCAATTATTGATCTGATGAATTTCAAATATCATTGGTCCGAAATTCTCTTTAGGTATCAATAAATTGCTATTCATACCAAACACCAGGGTGGAAATCATAAAAAGTAAAATTGGATTTCAGTCAAAATTTCACCTTCTTTCGTGATAATAATCCTGGAAAATAACTAAATAACTACAGAAAGAAGCTCATGCACCCACCAGGATTAGCAAAGTTATCTACCTGAGTTTTTGAAATTGCTCTACTCCTATTATTAGATGCAATAACTAGCGGTAGCGAAGTAGTATACCTACTACAGAAACATCGTCACGCTTGTGGCAGCAAGGTTCTATATCTAATAATCGCAGGTGGATTATAATCAGCAAAGGTGATTTTATAATCACAAGTGATAACATGCTCGATTTTTAACTATAGTTAATAGAAATGTTCCTCAATGTTGTTTTACCATTGTTGGTAAATCCAGTAAATCAGTAGTGTGGTCCTGAGAAAAATTTTATTAATGTCAATTATTATCAAAATGACTGTTTGTCAACCAAAATGAAGAATTATTGAACCTGATTTTTTCAATTTTTCTTTCTTTTTAAATAAAACGCCTTGTGTGTGAACGCTTCGTTATTGATCTACAGAGCATTGACGTTTCAAGAATTTTTCTTTTTTGCCATATTGCTCTCTTAATCATCGAGATTCATATCTAATTTGAAACATATAGGTCATGTTTTAGGGTTTAATCTATGATATATCGTGAAAATCTACAAGGAGATGGTTTTTCAGAGGAATCAACCCCTTTTTAGCTACATAAACATTCTTCGTAAAAATATTCAATTGAATCTAGCAGGTTGAGAAGAATGATTTACTTTCTTGTTTCAATAACGGTCGCAGATGTGTTAAAATCACACGAAACAATATAGTTTTGAAACAAAGCAAAGAATAAATTTTGTAAATCATATTTGATAGCGACGCACCACAAAAATACTTGAATAATCACTAGTGGATCTTGATGAGGATTTTTTTTTTCAGATTCCGTATGAATTCTTATACAACCGAATGGCAGATGTGAAGAATATGAAGATAACAAAGTTCATATCAGGTGAGTCTATCAATACCATAATCAATAGTATCATCATCCCACATGTATTCATCAGAGGGAATTGATATAACTAATAACTATATAACTAATATAAGAAATACATGTAGGTTTCGTAATTGTAACTATCCACGAATTATCTATAATTTCATTGAAACTGTGAATCATTGTGGTATAATTTCGTCATTCCTTTCAAACAAATTACATGATATATTCCTTTTAACTTCGCTAAGGAATGTGGAAACCAAAATAATACAAGAATAGTGAAGAAAATCCAACTCAAACATCACGAAGTTTAATGCGTTTTCAAATTCAACCAGAATAAAGTTATTCCAGTTTCAGAAATTCAAACTCATCTAAAAGTGAATCAGTGTATCATGCCAGAATCTGCAAGGAGGGCATATTCCTAGAACAATTTCAAACCGAAACTGCCACATACACTTTTGTCCATAACTCTATACTTGAGGAGTAATGAGCAAAATCAATCTCATCAAAGTGTGTAATAATGAAGCAAAGAGAAAGTTGAATAGAGTACTGTAATATGTTCTCAATTCAGAATTGTTCGATAACTTACACAAATGTTATCAAAATTTTGTACAAACTGTTTTCCCGCTGCTTCACAACACATTCTTGCTCGTCTAATTATTGAAAACGTTGCTTTCTGAAGAGTATCTGGGTCGTCTCTTATGAATGCAGGTGGTAGTCATGATATTTTGAATTACCTCACCTCTGGTTTGTGATTTTCATGAGTCGCCAAAAAAAAGTAGTCAGGTGACCTCGTTGGCCAAAGAACTTGATCACTCTTGCAACCTGCTGGTGAGCTAAATTGTTATTCAATTGGGAAGCTTCCTATTGAGGTTCTCATCTCACTGTGAAGTTTGTAAAAAAATAATATGTACGTATTTTTTCTGTGTTTCGTGAGATCAAATTCCACTTCAGAAAAAAATAAATAAGAGAGGAACTTGGCTCCTCCGCCATTCCTATCACGTACTTTCTGAAAATCCACATTCACACAGAGTTAAAATACGATACCCTGTACCAGTACGACGTTGTCAATATGTCTAGATTTCCGAGAATAATTGTTCTTTGAATGCATAATGACTATATCATAACAGCAATGCGATAAAATAATAATAAATCTCTCATTGACTGAATGAAGTTGATAACCTATCCGTAATTTTTTTGCTAATCAATTCGTTCCTTGATAAAACGGATCTATTTCCTAGGAAAGTTGCAGATTATATCTTGCAACAGCGCCTAATACTTCGTGTCCGTCCACACCACTCAAAATACTGACAGGCACAACATGAGGAAGGAGTCATGGGTGTCGGCTTCATTCTGTTCTGACCGATGACAGTAAATTAGGAAGGATAGTATCATTGAATGTAACCGATAGTGATTCATTGATTCAATGATATTTTCCTTAAGGATCGAGCTCTATTCGAGATATTTCCATGCATGAATAACAAAACCATAACCTGTCAGAATCAAGCGAACTACGCTCTGCATTCCTGCTCCGAGTGCATTTGTGGTTATGTATGTTTTTGTTTACCAGTTTTACTACTTTTATTTTTATTTTTATTCGTTTTTCATTCGTTAGCTGTTCGCTAGCTATATTCTTCACCATCAGCTATTTTCAGATTAGAAATTGCTTTGATTTGAAAATAAACACGAATTTGACTTTATCGGTAGCCATTCTGTACAGCGTGGACATAAAAGTTCCGAACTTATTTTATAAAAATTAATTTGAAAAGGAAAGTTCCCCATTGCTCATAACACCATAATGATTGAGTTTAAGACGGAAGTCAATGAGGCAGTTTCGATTCGAAATTGTTCAAGGAACAAGTCCTTGAGCTATGGACATCGAGTTACGGGACACCCTGTATATCTACTGAAAGTCATTGAATGCTGAGACTATTTTATATTCGATTATCTAGATGTTTCCTCTTTTTGAAAGAGAATATTGGATTAGTGGCATTGAAGAAAAATGTTTCAAGGAGTATGCCGTGTCAATGTAACTTGCATGAAAGCCCCTCGCCTGATAACATTCAATTAGACTCGAATAACTTTGATAATGAAAAAAACTTTCTCACCGTGATTCTGTTCGTGCTTGTTTTTCAGTCGGCTTCATGTCCCATGAATGAACAATGTTCCTACTTGTTTTGAAGTACGGCTGATTGAGTCAAGTATTCCATTTCGTGATAACGAAATCAGGATCGATTGAAACACGTATTTTTCTAATTGAGTTGCTTCGTCTGAAGTGATGAACTTGAAACAATTCGATTAAACAGAGGATTATCTCAAACTGTTGATCAGTACTTGAACTCTATTAGTAGAGAGCTTATGTAGTATCAAGACGTGATTATGTATTATAATCAACAGTTAAATTCCATTCCTTTTCCTAAGTAGACACTATATGTAATCTCTATACAATAATAATGATGATAATAATAATAATGAATCATTCATTTTCCTTTTGATAATACAAATATTATACAGAGTGGGCCTTTGAAAACGAAACAGAGGCTCTGTAGGTCGCCAAAACCGGATTATCAAAAAAAACTGAAACAGGTCAACTACATTTTCGAGGGGGACATCTTTCTAAAATATTTTCAGCCCTGCGGCGTTGCCGCTTCTAAAGAAAAGAAGCAACAACTTTGTTATTTCAAATGGAACACCTTGTATTTTATTGCATTTTTAGATTCTCCTCGGAGAGCTGATTTCATCAATGCATCACACTTAGGGTCTAGCTGTAATGGTTTCAGGGATATAAAGTGTTCAAAATCGAGATTTTTCAACATTAACATTTTTTTGTGTCGAAACTATTCATTATTGGTCAAAACGGCTCTCATGTCCCGATCTCAACTTGTGATTTACTATCTACTGACATTTATTTGAAACAAATACAGGGTGGTTCAAGATTCAGAATTCTGATCACCCTGTATCTGTTCCAACTAAATGTCAGTAGATAGTAAATCACAAGTTGAGATAGGGACATGAGAGCCGTTTCGACCAATAATGAATATAGTTTCGACACAAAAAAATGTCAAAGTTGAAAAATCTCGATTTTGAACACTTTATATCCCTGAAACCATTACAGCTAGACCCCAAGTGTGATGCATTGATGATATCAGCTCTTCGGGGAGAATCTAAAAATGCAATGAAATACAAGGTGTTCCATTTGAAATAACAAAGTTGTTGCTTCTTTTCGTTAGCAGCGGCAACGCCGCAGGGCTGAAAATATTGTAGGACGATGTCCCCCTCGAAAACATAGTTGACGTGTTTCAGATTCTTTTCATAATCCGGTTTCGGCGACCTACAGAGCCTCTGTTTCGTTTTCAAAGGCCCACTCTGTATAGGTCAATAGTCAAATAGTCAGAATCAAAGAATAATAATGAGAAAAATTCTCCTACTCTGTAATAACATGTATCTACTAGAAAAGTTCTAAGCCTACGTTTGAATGAAGATATAGAATCACTATTTTTCATTTTGTCAGGTGAATGAAAATGTTGAGCCCTATACAGGGTGCTCCATCTGAAATAACGAAGTTGCTAGTTGTTTCTGATAGAAGTGGCAACACTGTATCGATTAAAATATTTTAGACGGATAGAGAATGTTCAATTATCGAAGCATACCAATTTTCAGAATGTTCTGCCTTTTCGTTCTCCAGATACTAACTTCTAATTGGCCATCCACCGTGGATCACCCTGTATAGTTTGGAGCAACAGAAGTTATTTTTAATTCAGCATATATTACATGAGAAAGATTTTTACTCTTGTATCAATTTGATTAATTCTGTTTGTTTTCAAACACATGTAGGTACACATGTTTCAAATATAAGAATACATGGCAATGTCTGAATATGGAACTGAAGAAACAAACCTTTGGATGTGTTTCTTCTCGATACTTTGCCAAAATGCATCTAACAATACGTTTTTGTGCGATAATCACATTTTTGGTCATTGTGGAATGACCCCAAAGGCAGAAACCATACCTCAGTCTAGATCCCACCTGAGCATGATATAAACTCAGCATCTGATTTTCATCAAGCGAAAACGTAAATTCATGAAAAGATATGCCAGAGGAGACAATTTTGAAACTAACTGAGAACATTGAGATTTCCAATCCAAACACTTATCGAAATTTATACCTACAAATTTCACTGGATCATGAGTATTTTCCAAAATATAGTTATTATGGTCGAATACAAGTTGATCTATCTTATTCTGACGATAATGAAATCTGATGATTTGTGCCGATCCAATCAAAGAAAAATCATCTGCCTAAGCAGTGTAGTTAATTTCATTTAGAACGGAATCAATTTGATTTACATAGAGTATGAATGAAATAGGTCCTAAAATGGACCCTTGCGGAACTCCTATATCAACAGAGATAGGTTTAGAAGTAATCCTTAGTATTCCTTCATGATTAGAATGTTGAACGGAGACGAATTGTTCACGATTTCTTAGAAAAGAGGCGATCCAATTGGAGGATAAGCCCCTTATGCCATAGTTTTCAAGAGATGACAATAATTTTTTATGATTGACACAGTCGAATGTCCTGCTCAAATCACAAAATATGACAGCAAGGCTGCTTTTATAGATTCAATGAGTTTATAGGTTTATAGAAGCAGGCGAATGCATTGCTGTCATATTCTGTGATACAATACTCATTCATCTGAGCAGATCACACAAAATTGAATGAAGAATGACTGTTCATCTGTTATTCTCGTTACTCGATTATTAATGGACCGAATCGGCTTAGGCAAATCAAATTTTAATTAGTCAAACAGCGAGTATTTCAAAGAGAATGGAATACGACCTAGACAACATACCTTAGGCCCTTATTCACAATACAACATAGAAGATGAGACGAGATGAGATTAAGCTTTGCCACAGAACATAATATACTATGGAATGTACAAAGGACCAGAGTATGTTGTTTATTAACCAATGCTAGACGTATGTTGATATACATTATATCAAAAAAAATTGTTACATATCGAGATCAGAGCGAAATTCACAATATTGATTTGTTTGTAAGGTCGTCGGTGGATTGACCGCAAGTTCGATCATTCTTCTCTGACATATTATATTTTTGTAGAATTCGTTACTGACTCCATACGCTAACTGAGATGCAGCACTGTTGATTGGAACGCAACAGTGAATCGGTCGGAAATATCTTCAGATGAGGCTACAAAATATTAAGAGAACTGATTTTGTGAAGGAAAATTATCTGCTTCAACCTTGGATCGTAAATCGAGATCTTTTCCTTCAGAGCTTTCCCGCGCTACAAGAAAATTATTCATCTTACTCAACACAAATACACAAATAGACAGTTTTTGTGTGCCCCTTTCATATCACAGAATTTGCCGTCCCACTTCAATACACTTCAGTAAACAATAAATTATACCTGAGATTTTTAATTGGGAGTTGATGCAATATTCCGCCTTGCTTGGAGGGAAGTTTCATATCTGTCATCGTTTGAAGTCGATTTTGAAATAATTTCCAGGCAGCCTTTATTCTCAATTTTGCGTTCTCATTCGCTCTTTTTAGCAGTTGTGAAACAAATTATTTTCACTACAACACCTCGAGAAGAGCAATATTATTTAATAATCTTTAGGGGATATTTCACAAAGCGAAATAATTTGGTACAGCTGTAGTGGAAGATTACAATCATATACAGGTACTACAGGGTGATTTACGTAGACCACACATCAGAAGTTTTTGCAACTTGCAATTGGAACAATAACTTGAATCATTTCCAAACTATACCGGGTGTCCCAAGGTAACGTATACAGACAATATCTCATTTATTCGAAAATATAATAATTGCTTGGCATTGAAGTACTTTCCTAATGACATATAAAAAATATTTTACATTTGACAGTTCTCTGGCAGCTATCCCACACTTTTCATATTCAAATGGCATCTCCCGTTTATTTTCATTGAAAATTCCGTGTCATCCTGTCAGGAATACAACGATGGCATATTCTTCGTATTTTTTATTATAACAGAAATAGCAGCCACTATTCTACGAAGGTTGAAAATGATTGTATATCGAGAATGTTGAGAAATTCAAATTTCTAGGAGTGATATTAGATCGCAAACTTTCATTCCGAGAATATGAAAATTACATAATATCAAAATTGACTTATGGAATATCTTATTCATGTAGATGTTCACACTACCTCTAATTTTTTTTTCCAAGAAAATTGTTTACAATACTGTAATTCTCCCACACCCCAATTTTTGTTCAACAATTCTATATATTTTGAATCTGAATGATTTGAAACGAATATAGAAATTCCAAAACAGAGCGATGCGTATAATATTGGCCTGTAATAAGTACACATACCCATGAAAAATATGTTATAAATTTCAAATTGGCTGCCTGATGAATATTGTTTTGAATTTTTGGTATTGGTATTCATTTTCGTTTTGTGTACTGTAAGTTTATTGTAATTTTCATGGTTAACTCAAGTTTGTGAATCGAATGTCTAGATGTGTCTCGTTTGTTTTTATCTTATGACTATTTTGTTCAGATACTTGTATTAGCTTTTTTGCCAAAGAGAAAATAGTAATTTTCCTAACAAGTGCGGAAAGTGATTCTTTCCCGCACGTGACTGCCGTTGACACGAACGACGCGAAGCGGAGTTCGGGCAAGCAGTCGAGTGCGGGAAAGAAACTTTCCGCATGAGTTAGGAACAATATTTTTTCTACAAGCGTAGGAAATTGATTGAATCGTTCAATTAATTATTCAAGCAAATAGGAACAACTAACAAGAGATATATATTCTCTATCTATTAATTATTAGTAATAGCTATTGTGAACTTACAGTTTGACGCATTATGTTGGTTCATTGCGGAAGCCAGCAGGCCCATTAGGAGTTTGGTCTCTAGGTTCCAGACACTTCTATGAAATGAGCCAAAAATACCTATTCTTCATTCGGTTTTTTCATTTCTTTATTGTTGCACCATTCAATAAAACGCGTGTATAGCTTCTCATACCTTTTTTAAGACTTCGTTGGTGATAACGCATCTGTATCAATTCCCTATAGCTAGAAGTTTTTGATCACATTGTGGCATTTCCACTGAATCGAAAATGACAGTAACGCTGTGTCTGTCACTTCGACAATTTCAAACTTATTTGAGGTTTGATTGGCATGAAAAATTGACGTTCACCGTCAGATCAATCCAAATCTATAGGGGGATTTTTATAATAATCAATTTTTATTCCTCAATATTTCTTAATTTTTACAATAAATAGTGCAATTTGATGAATGATTCTGAACATACATACTTAATACTGCAACAAACAAACTTAAACTTTTATATTCCATCACCAACCACTTATATTACTAGCGATTTTATCATATTTTTGTTTTCCCGCACTGTTGCGGGAAAATGGCACTTCCCAAACTAAATTGCGTGCGGGTATAGGGTGAATCACGCACGCTTGTAGAAAAAATATTATTCCTATTAGAGTAGGATTGGAAAGAAATTGTCCTCCAATGATTCACTGGGAAGTATAGTAGATAAAAGCAATCCAATGTAGTTTCCTGATTTATCAGGATCAGAAGATTATAAATCAACTATTCCAGTAACTGAACTCTCCTTTCATCTGATGGTATCATAAATTTCCCACTTTGACTATAAAATATCAGAAAAAGCAAAGTGCTGCCCAGAGTGCGAAAAGTACTTAACAACTAAGATTAGTTCTTGAAACTAATACACTTAAAAGTAGAGGTGGATTATCAAGTTTTAGTCTTTAGGAATATTCATTTCGTTAAATTAATTAATATTTAAAGTGGATACTTCTGCAAAATATGTTCCGAATATTTAATGGGTGACATTTACATTTCCGTATAAATTTGCTTCCAGATCTGGAAATGTATTGCAATCAACATAATCCGGTCTGTTGGGTTCACCCTAGAAGTATATACAGTGTGGCCATAGTGGAAGGAGAAGATGGTGTGCCTAACGCGCATATATTATGTGACGTCATCTGGGATACCAATATCATCTGCTAGTCACAGACAGATACCATTGCCATGGGCGTGCGCAATGAATTCAATCATGTTTATTGAAATTTCTATAAGGTTCTCGATCTGTTTGAAAATAATTGAATCTATGTAAACAGGTACCTATTTCTTCGATTTTACTATTTCATTGATTATGGAAATTGTGATCTTGAGGTATTTCGCAATCGCAAATAGCAAATTCATACGAATTATCATGCATTGCCAGTCTCATCTGAATGATCCACTACTGTGTCGATTCTGACAGATCAAAATTCAGCAGTTAACGACGTTGACGTTGCTTCTGCTCCGACATCGACAACAAGAGTATCAATTTTTGCCGTTTTGTTATTCAAATCTTTGCTGCAACTTATATTTTGTGAGGAAAATTAAGAGTTTTGAATTCATTTTCAATTATTTCTGACTTGATGTTATGTAGGAATATCATCTTGTTTTAAATATTTGTGATTTTTTGGAGGTGTGTAATTCAAGAACCGTCTTTCGCACTTCTTTGAGAACATTTTGCATGGAAATGTTTGGAACAGATACTTGTTGTAATATGAATGTGATGATAATATGATAGGTGAATACTTTGGAATGAGGATATAAGGAATATAAGGTAGGTACCATTATTTGAGTTTATATTCTGACGGCAGCAAGCTCCCATCGTTCATTCATTAGGTCTCCATCAATCAATCAATCAAAATATACTTTATTGTCCGAAGAAAATTCTCATTGACAAAGTCATAGTTGATATAGTTGTTTAAGGAGTCAATGTAAATATATAATACTAAAATCACACTTACATCAAACATGAATAAAAACCACAGTTCTATTGAGGAACAAACATAAGTAAATATTTACGAAGAAACACAACACAAATAATGATTAAAATTGTACTAAACATGTACTACATGAATCAAAAATGAAATAAAAAATAGTCCGGATATATAATGTCAAAATAAATGGATAAATAAATAAATAAATGAATAATAAGCAGAAACGAAACAAGTAGGCATTTCGAAATTATTTCATTCAATTTCAGTACTTATATAATATCTGAAGCTCGAGACATCAATCACGAAAATAAATAATAACAATGAAAGTTATATCCCAGCTGACGTCATGCGCAGAATAAGACGGGTTTGAGCTATCTGTTGAGCACACCATCTTCTCCTTCCACTATGAGTGTGGCCAAGATGAAGTTGCATAGCATGAGGACTAGAGTGGTATTGCTGTACGTCAGCAGAATTGATAGTTGTGAATGGGGACAGAATCATGAGGAGATATACAGAACGAAGGGGTATTTTGCTAGACTATTTCACGAAGCATGAGAAACAGTTATTTGAAATGAAAATGCCATATAACTGAAGCAATTTATTCCGACATCTACTGCTATAATTCTTTTATGTCAAACTATCGGACTTAGCTTCTCTATCCATGGTTATTCATCATTGAAAACACCAACGCTGATAGAATTATCAGAATTGGATAACAGCTAGTGTTTTCGCAATAACAAAGTTGTCTTCGACTTGTGATTGGTCAAATTGAGTGGAAATTTCAAGATGAATGAAATAGTCATCGATATTGCAATTCACATTATTCCAGATATTTTGGGATCTTTTTTCCTCGTCACTATGATATGAAAATATGAATACTATTTCAATATACGTGTAGTTAGGACAAATCAGATGATTCGTCCCCGAAATGTCACTGCGTTCAAAGAATTTTCCTTCCTAAATTTGCACTTATTTCAATGCCACCCTGTATCTCATACAATCACACATGTATTTATAGATAAAAATAGTATCTCTTATGTATTCCCCCCAATAGTACAAGTATATAATGATTATCAATAAGAAATTCCCTGAAGGAAAAATATTACCATTTGATGGAAGAATTTCCGATGAGTTTGTTTTCTTCTGTATATGAGGACGTATACGATTTCATTTTCCCGCATTGTATTCCCGAATGCACATATATTTCGTTTTTCGATCCGAAATACATAAATGCATGGTCTTATATTAGGTTTCCATTCGATTCTGTCGGACTTCTATGGAACTATTCAATAGTGACCTAAATATATGACTTTATAAGGTCGGGAACGTTCCATTTCCATTCAAATAGAAATACTCAGACCTGAATGGCTTGATTTATAGAAAATTCTCCGTTATAATTCCCAATTTCACAAAACAAGTTTTGAAATTTGGCATTTTTGTGTATCGAGTTATGAGAAAAGAAAAATAACATACACCCCAAACTTCACTACCTCAAACTGACTTGTATGTCTTGTATGCACAGTGTTGCCGTTTCAGAATTTCAATTTGTACTAGTAGTCATTCCGAAGTTGTACTAAATTCAAGCATACATTGTACTAAATTGAGAAAATAACGCTTCGAGATTTACGATTCACTAACTTGATTAAAAACTTAATATTGATTGATAAAAATTCAAGATAATAATATACAGCACATTGAAACACCTATGAAAACCGTAGGTCATCAAACAATAATTATAACTAATAAAAACCGAAAATTAAAGATGCAAAAGAACAACTCAGATTACAGATTGAGATCGAATACCTACTATCATACTATCAATAAGATGGAATAGATGACTCAAACTTCAGAGTCAAATCAATTCATCAATAACAACTCATAGTTTTTCCGTTGAATTGGAAGTTATGGACTTTTTATTTATGAGGGCTCCATTAAGATTCCATGTATAACATATCTTCTCCAAATTATTGTTTTCTATACAGGGTGGCCCACGGTCGATGGTACCTTAGACGTATACGGAAAACGGTACATTGGATTATCCTGAAAATTTGGATACGCTAATAAGCGTTTATGATCTAACGATTCAAAATATTGTCAGCGAAGCAGCGTTGCCACTTTTACCAAAAAGTAGCATCATCTTTGTTATTTCAAATGGAACACCCTGTATTTCATTGCGTTTTTAGAATCTTCTCGAAGAGCTGATTTCATCAATGCATCACACTTGGGGTCTAGCAGGAATTATTACAGAGATATAGGGTGTTCAAAATCGAGATTTTTCAACTTTAGGATTTTTTTGTGTAGAAACTATTCATCATTGGTCAAAACGGCTTACATGTCCCTATATTAACTCTTGATTAACTATCTACTGACATTTGATTGGAAAAAATACAGGATGGTCCAAGATTCAGAATTTTGATCACCCTGTATCTGTTTCAATTAAATGTCAGTAGATAGTAAATCAAAAGTTAAGATAGGGACATGTGAGCCGTTTTGATCGATAATGAATAGTTTCGACACAAAAAATTCCTGAAATTGAAAAATCTCGATTTTGAACACCCTATATCTCTGTAATAATCCCTGCTAGACCCCAAGTGTGATGCATTAATGAAATCAGCTCTTTGAGAAGAATCTGAAAACGCAATGAAATACAGGGTGTTTTATTTGAAATAACAAAGATGACTTTTTGGTTGAAGTGGTAACGCTGCATCGCTGAAAATATTTTGTATATACAATAATAACTTGGGATATCCCATGGGGCTATCCTGTTGTTGTTTCTGTACTAGATCAGTGTTAACTCATTGTATTGACGTACTGAATGTATATGAAATTTACTAGAAAAGTACCATAGTACTAAAAACGGCAACTCTGTGTATGCAGAGTGCACTATTCGCGATAGACAGATAGATGGTGGTTATTTGTTTTGTATTCTCTTCGTTTTCTCACAAACCTAATGAAATTGTAATCCATTGTTTTCAATAGGTGATATCGATATGATTGGAGATCATGTTATAGTTTTGAAAATTGAACTATATAAAAAATGTCAAATTTGTGGTATGTCATACCCCACCATGCACACTTCTGATGTAATGATTGTCCACCACAGTGCCGCCGAATATTTCTTCACCCTTCACAATGGTAGTGTGCTTCTGCGTTTACTAATATTAGTCCATAATATGAGCAAAGTTATAGGGTTATAGCCCTGAATCGTCCAAGGTTATAGATCAAATAAAAAACCCGGTTTCGGAATATCAATAACATGACCTAGACTTCTGGACTGAGAAAATGATGACTTCTTTATTGTTGTCCCCCAATATCCGCAATCTTAGTCATCAATATCGTTCATCACGCCACCAAATTCCACTATTATCATCCAACAAACGACTTCACATCTGTCTCCACTACAGTAGGAATTCCCAGCATGGGGTGAATGTGTACATCTAATAATAAATTGCCAGCGTATAATAGACTGGATGGCATCAGTAAATAGCAGAAAGATACACAAGTGACAAGTAAATATGTTGGCAGTGGAGTATATTTATATGTTAGATCTCGATGGTAAAATAGAATATCGATGGCAATATGTAATGAATCCACTCTGTTATGCCGCTTCCTTCGCTGACGTTACTGGATGCTGGTGGGTTCGTCGGTATAATAATATACAGGGTCAGTCACAGTGGCGTGTCCAAAGGGGGAGGCAGAGGGGCCTGGGCCCTCCCCAAAGCAGGCTACACTCGTATAAAAAAACACGAAAGTTCATCCAGTCCCATTTAACATTTATAGAAATCTACCATTCAATTATTAATATATGATGATTGTTTTATGCTACACGGTGTGAATATTTTATACACTGAAGAACTCATCGAATCGTTAGATCATACCTGAAGTGGATCCACGAACAGTTGAGAAGAAGAATATTATTTTCTTCGACGTGTTCCCGTTTCCGTTCATATAATCGGTGGCGATCACGTGGCTGCCAAATGATCAGCGTTTACTGTTCAGAGTGTTCAGTTAGCTGTAGACTGTAGAGTCGCTGAGTTAGGTAGTTGGTGGCGGTGCATGGTAACTTCGCATGAGTAATCTCGAGTCATATCAAAACAAGAACTAAGAGCTGAAATAATAATGTGGCAAAAAAGATGGAGAAATAAACCAGATCTACCCCCTACAGCAATCAAAGCACTTTATTTTGGGGCGAGTTTGTTCCCTGCAATAAAGTTTTACTGCAAATATTTGTGACTCTACCTTCATCAACGGCAACAGCGGAAAGGAGCTTTTCAACCATAAAGCGCTTGAAAACCCACTTGAGGTCAACCATGGGTGAAGATAGTTTGAATGGTCTAACTTCACTCAATATTCACAAAGAAGTTGATTTTAATATTGAAAATGTAATGAATAGGTTCGCCACAAGTAAAGCCAGACGAATGAGCCTCAAAGACTGGTCAGGCTGAAATAATTGATCTAAAAAAATTTATAAGTATGCTATTTTCCATGTATGTTCATTGCTTAGCCAAAATGAAAAAGAATGGTTGTTCTGGTGTTGTTTCGTTCAATTATGTCGGTCAATGTTTCTCGAAAAATTTTGGCAACATTTTTTATTTTTGCCTCGGCCCCCCTAAAGCGAGATTCTAAACACGCCACTGGTCAGTCATGAGGAACTGTTTCTTTCTTTCTTCCCTTCCTTTTATCCTCTTGGTCGTCGGAATCGGGCTAACTTTCTGTTGTGTTCATTGTTTCCATGATTTCCTATTTTCTGTCAGTATCTTCATCTCTCTCAACGACTTCTCTCTTTTTCTTCCTGCCTCTGTTATTTGTTGTATCCATTTCTTCCGTGGTCTTCCCTTCTTCTTCTTTGTTATGCTTCGAGCTTCGTGTATCTTCTTCGTTATTTTGTCTGGTTCTATCCTCATCATGGAATTCATGGTATCAAAATGGTAAATGTGCGATGTTAACAAGGGTGCAAAATTTCAAAAGGAAATGTATCAACATTCGTTAGAAAAACTCGAAGAGTATGAAAGAAAAAATAATGTCAAAGTGAAATTATCAAGAAACCTTCCCACTTCAACTGCTTACCCAAAACATACTGTTACTGCTGTCATGTTTGAAAATTGAATATTCACAATTAATGAGTGTGCGAATTAAATTAATAGTGCTCAGATACGAATAAGTGGAATGTGTACTTCTCATGGAAAAAGCTAATTATTGTGATCTGAAATGGTTTGATAGCTTCTATGGAAATGATTGTGTTCACGAGTATGTCATTTTCAAAACAGCTGCCAACTGTCAACTATCCAAGGAACCATATGCCACCTCTGACTTCTGAAGACAAACTATCGATCATCGATCAGTTGGAAATGAACGAACTGTGAAGCAAGGATGATATAAAATGCATTCATTGCAAAAACTGACAATAAAAATAAACTCCCTAATGAATTTCATATATTATTATGATCAATAATAAGAAACAGACGAAATGGCGTGGAAGGTTATAGCCATCGTTGTTCCGCTACATTTCTCTTCATCAGCCAGAAAAAAATAATATAGAGCGGAGATGTAGTGTATGATATTTCTCTTCCACTTTTCTTCCCATCGATTACTTCCCATTTTGTAGACTGATGACACGGCGAATCCTTGGTCAGTAAAAACAGAACCGGTTTTCAATGCATTGTTATTTTTTTTATATCTCTAGAAAATTATCGTAGATACCAATATTTTCATTCCAATGTCATCAGAATAGTTATTTTTGTATCTAGAGCGCGAAATGCTACTTTGGTGATCGAGATTTTATTAGCCGAGTTACAAAAATAGTCGAGATGACCAAAGTATTTCGCGCTCGAGTTGCAAACAACATTTTTCTACAAACGTCAAAAAATATAGTTCTAAAGTAAAAATATGCTCAGCATGATATGAAAAATATAGTTGAACTGGCTTAGAAGGCCTCCCCCTATCCTCCCTAGGTACGCACGATGTTCCACGAACATAATAGGAATTTCCTTTCGTGCGCTCCAAGAGATAAAACGAAGGTATTGTTGAACATTCAGAAATAAATGATTACGTGGATGGTTGCTCGATTGAGGACCATAAAGATGAAATATAAATATCTCATATATTTTACATAACAATGCGCGAAGTAGGTACTTTTCGTATTTATCATTTTGACTCTGTCATCGCATATTATCATTCGTGAAATGGAATAGGTATACTTCCTTCCACAATGAATTCCAGAGTTTTGCCTTCTATAGTCAAATGAGTTTTGATAGAGTGCTGTTCGACATATTTCAAGGTTGACGACGATACGATGTGCTGACTGGGCTTGACGAGTTCGTCTGACACTTTTCTCCGGTGTTCTCGTGACGTCAAAGAGTTAGTGAGTTGTAGATAAAAACCCTTACAGACCGGCCCTGTGAAGCTGGTGTATCTAGCGATTCCTGTCCGGGCAAGGCGAGGCAATGCAAGGCAACGCTGGGAGGCAAGACGTCGCGACGTCCGCTTGTTATCTCAATCAAGCGTGCCGAAGCGGCGTCCTGCAATTAGACCGATCGATTCAGGCCACCAAAGGTGGCATTAAAGATGGGCTGATGGCCCATCAGGGCTGTATTCGATATGGGAATATGGCGGAATGAGTGCGAAGTCGATAAAGTTTGATGGCGCGAGATCGTTAATCGACAGCTGAACGGCAGCAGTTTGATTTTGCACTGGGTAACAGAAAATGTGTTCTCTGCTTGGGGGATATTCACTATGAGCTTGAATAATAACTATTATCATTGATTCATCAAAGAATGTCTTGATACATTGATAAAAATAACTTCCATTTCATCATTTCTGAAGTATACAACGAATTCCACTACATCTACTTTCCCTTTCCTCCCTAGGTGTAGGTACTCATAACGTTCGTCGAACATAATAATAGGGATTCCCATGCAAAAAAAGACGTCTAAAACAGGACAATGCCCCTATAATTCAGTGAAAGAGAGCAATATAGTTCATCTATTCTTGATAATCGAGGTAGGTGACCCTCTTAGCTGAAGGCTAACATGTTCGAAAATTTCGCTGGATGTCACATCTTCCTTCTGAATTACTTGGAACAACCACCAAAAACAGTCATTGAACTACCTAACAAGAACAGACAGTATAAACCTTTGTATGAGAACTGACACGAGATTCTTTGATCTACTTGTACTATTCGTTATGTTAGCTTAGGTTCAATGTGAGAATGGCTAATACTGCCCCTCCTTTGCGACCAAAATGGGGCTGTTATGTCTCATCTCTAGGGGTCACAGTTAACTGTACAATTCACTGCTTTATCTACTTCATGATTGCATGACGTTAGATTTTCCTGAACTCCATAGGTTCCAAATTAGTACAACCAAATATGTTGAAACTCAGGCTTACAATAGCATGACCAATATATATTGGATCTTTCTTTTATTTGATTCAGACCAGGGAAGAGTCCCTCTTATCCTGATTTCTATTATGGGACAAAATGAAAATGGTATTGAAGTTTGATGCGAACAGCCCTTCTGCCCCAAATAAGTTTCAGAAATACATTCGGAGAATTAAATAAGATCGAACGGAATAAATAAATATCAAAAACTCAGTAAATTTGGTCATAGTGTCGATATTTTCTCTAGTTTATGGACAATCTCGGTCTTTTGAACTTTGATTGATCACCTGGGTCATAATCAACTGCATTTCGAAGAAGTCTTGATGTTCCGTTCTCTAATGACTGACACGATTGAAGAGAGTTTCAGATCCCTGGCGATCTGGTTATTCCGAACATACCAAGGAGATCCTGTCACCATTCTCGCGATTTTGTTTTGTAATGTTTTTAATCTGGTGATATGAGATTTAGCTGTGCGGCCCTAGACTACTGAGGCATTCAGTAAAATTGGCCTGATAGCCATGATGTAAATATTCTATTTTTGTCTCAAACCCAATTTACTCCGTCTGTTCAGAAATGGATACAGAGGGTGATGAACAATAAGTGCTCAGTCGTTTCAACCCAGCAGAAATGACAGTATAATTGTTTTGTTAAATGTGAGAATGAGCATCACCCTACACTCACTGCACGCTGATTCACCTCACACTACACTCATTGTGATATTCACTGTTGATGTAAGGATAATTTGTTTTTGTTATTGTGTTTTATATTAATCCCCTCTTGTAACAACCTACCTTCGAACAAAGTTTATACTTTTAGAAGGATTCTTTTATATTCATTTTCAATTAAGTATGTTTCTTTCTCACATATCATGTACATTGATATTATATATCGTGGAAATAAATATTATTATTATTATTATCATTATTATAAGCAGTCCTGTCAGGTTGCTCCTGCTCCATTATAGAACCTGCCTGGGGTTATATTTTTCCATGGCTTGGACAGGAACGTCTTCGAATGAGTCGATCCTGTTAATTCAGACCAGTGCGTGAGTCATTTTCTGTCTTGCGTTATTTCAAGAATTCATATCAAAGTTGAAGATTATATCATACTCATTCTCTAAGTATGTTTCCATTTATCTATAGTGTAGCGGCATGTGAATGACAATTTCCATATTGGTCCTACTACTGGATCAATGATCGATAATTTCATTAGGGTATAAAATCTTGATCAGAATAGGCTCGTTCGTGAGAGCTTGCAAGTGTAAGAGCTGACTGAAATCAGATATTATGTATAAACAATTGTCGTTGTCATGATCATTACCAATATCATCCCCAATATTGAGCGATAACTTTCAGTGCAATTTGATCTGCAGCAAGGCTATGGTTGGAGTTATTGTTTCTATACCCATCAAATAGATTCAGAAGGCACCCACTGAGTTCTCTGTCAATTCATTAATGAGCCTCAGTTCGTCTTTGGGTGGACCAGCGTACATACTGTATGTACGCTGGTTGGACCTTGAAGTTGACTGGCCTATTTAATGATGCGTATGCTATTTATTCCGTACATCTTGTCTTTGGTGAGAAGTATTTTCCACTCAAGATCTTTTGTCCCATAACTCATAAATTTCCCATGAGCTGGCATCTTGGTAAGCCAAAGAAAGATTCTGGTTTGATATAAAGATATGTTGGCAATCAGAGCCGACCATTTTGAAGCAGGTATGAAAGTGGCATTTGTATTTTTTTCAATATCATTTTTCACGATAACTACCAATATAGGTGAGTCATGTTCACTATTTCACACTCCTCTGGTTTCGTGCACTGAAGCTATTGCGGAATAATAATTGTTTCAGCTGGAACCCATTTAATGGAATAATGTAATCAAGGATACCTTTCGATTTCAATAATACATTATTCAGTCGACATGCATTTTCAAATAGACGGTTTTAATGGTCTAACAGTCAATGGAAGCAGTTTTTTACCGCATGAACCCGTGAATGTTGACCTTCTTGAATGTCAAGAGACAAAGGATATAATCAAATTGAGTATAAAGTTTCGTATCATAATGGAATGTGTTCTGAAATGAAGAAAAGAATTACTAATAAGTATATGTATAGTCGTTCCTCTTAAAACGTATAAACAATTGATAAGGTTATTGATCATTGAGGCATTGATTTTCATGTATTTATTGTAGGTATATCTATAAGTACTGCATTACGTCTGGACTAACGAGTGATGCTCGATCTAGGTTGGTGAACTATTCTGGATGAGAACTAAAAGATATTTCTTCAGTTGTTTAGGTTTCATCTGATACACTGTAGTAGGCGTAGTCACATTTGCTAATGGCTTCATAAACCAATTGTTCTATTCACTTATCTTACACGTTGTCACGATATTGTAAAATTTGTTATATTAGTAAGTTCGAACCATGATTACTTCATGAACAGTAAGATCTGTTGCCAATGGACTATGGATATTGCGATACTGACCAGGGTTCTCTCATGAAAAGTACAAATCTAAAGAACTGATGTTCATTTATATTGGATGTTGAGTTTCTCAAGTAAGTCTGGACTGGGGCTACCCTTGACTTGACAAATACTCCTAGTCGATATTATTCAATGTAAGTTGTTATGAGATCTCTCTTCTAAACACAATTGTTTATTCATATTTCATCACCACCCATATTTTATACAATGATAAATATTGTTATGTTTGGATATAGTTTCTATACTAAACTATACCCTAAACTATAAGTGCCTCTTTGAATATTACCTCTCACAAACCCTTAGGCCAAGCAAACCCTTATAAACCGATATGGGGAAAACAACCCTATGTCATGACATGATGAAAAGCTTCTACCTAATCGTGACATGGTGGAGTGGCATCCCTTCTATATTTCAATATTATTATACAGGGTACCAATTGATTGAATATATAAAATCAAAGCTCAAAAAAATCCAACGTATTCTGTCGATGAAACATAGGGATCAAAATTAAATTTTTATTGAAAGCGATATAAATTCAATTTTGATCCCGTTCGTTACATTCTGGTCCAAATGATGATGTTTTAGTTAGGACCTCCCCATATCTACACCTTTTTTGCTCAAAGTCCTAAATTGTAGCAATTCAGATGAATGTTTTATATTCACATTACTAATATATACTAATTATTATATTAGTAGCTGTATCAATCAATAGATTGTGGGGATGCACCTAATCTGTTCAAATCCCTTTCTTTTCTGATAGATGAATTAGCAGAAGAGGGCTGATGCTATGCCAGCCAGATCGTCTGATCTCACCCGTGACATGAAATTAAAACTAATCCATATACTGAATGAAAATTATACTGAAATGATTGTTATGTTGAATAATTTGTGGATTGGGATCGAAATAAGCTGATGAAGAAGTAATCTCGAATATACCACACATCGAAAATATCTCAGATCAATGTCAGTGACATAGCATTGTTCCACAATCCACACTGTATAGATGTAATCACTGTCGCAATCTCAACAGTTACAAATCGGTGATCGTTATCCTTAAAGCCGATTTCTTTGTGGATCATAAAGCTTTGTATATTATCGCATTGCCCGAATAAACAACCAATTCTGCTTCCATCCCGTCAACAGGTTTATTTGATTTTGAACTCATCGCTCACTCAGAGATTATCTTTGAACCATAAATAAACTGGTCATTTCAAAGACCCCGGGAACTGAAACAATTTGCTCAAAAGGACCACAAACGTACAAATAAACAGAGAATCATTCTTTCGAACAATATCAGGAACACGCACAGTGGCGTACAATTTGTTCAGAAATGACATCATCCTAGATTGAATTCATCACATTACAAGTTGAACGGTTGGAGTTCACAATGTAATCAGAATCACACAAACCCTAAGTGAGAATTGTGTTCGGAAAAAGTAATTATGTACTTTTTTGTGGCTTTTAGAGCGTCATACTTCTTCAATCATTTCAAGTTTTCTTTGGAATTTTTTGCCAATGAAAGTAGTCCCAAGAACTTATAACCTCCAAAATTTCAAAAATTCCAATACCCACCTCCTCTCTCTACACACAAAAAAATAATCTCTTGTACTGAGCATGATTGTATTGGTCCAAGAAAATAATTTGTTTGTATATAACGAATGAGATGATATTCTTGTTCTGAAACAATGATTTATTCAACAAGTCTCTTGTGGGAAAATTATGATATGCATGGTTGGAGAAGTCTGTTATGTTGAAGTGAGAATGGAATTAATTCATATTGAAAAAACCATTTACTTAATTCAGGAAAACCATAATTTTGAGGTGAGAAATCCATCCACCAAGTGGAAACAATCATTTTCTCTTGACTTGCAACTATGAATTACTATTATTGAGAAATGTTCTCTATTCATTCCAAAATAAACGATTTATTCTAGTCAGAATACCGTCAATCTTCAATAAACACATTGATATTTTCGATCCGAATATATGAGTTTTTCATAATGAATATTCAGCTCATTTACTCTAATGGGACTATTTCTTGTATCAAAATATTGACTGCTTAGTTAAAAATATAATAATGTTTTCGATTCAAAACTGTGAATGATTCCTAATGAGATAATTAAACTCCACAGAATATTCGTGAAGTAATATATTTTGGTTCGTTCAGTTGACAATAATCCCATGTATAGGTACATCTCGGATCAGTATAGTCCATCATGACTCCAAATGGTTATAGAATAATCACATGCATTGATTTCGTCTTCTTGAAGTTTTGCTGGAAATGATAACGGACAAAGAATGACATAAGTATTATAATTGATTAAAAACTCGCCTCTATAATATTTAATATCGTGACTCCAGCAATATCATGCCTTCTGGAAGATATCGGGTATACAGATTCGAGATACTCGGCAGGTATCTTTGTCTCACCCAATTTCAAGGTTCTTTCAAGTCTCTGCAATACCTCATTTGTAGATAATACTTATTCATTCATCAACCAGTCGTCATTTTGCTACAAAAGAATTTCGTATTACATAATGAGCATATTCTCATAGCAATATAATACTAAATTCCTGTCATTTTGATTGAAAATTGATTCACTCACAATGACTACCGAAATTTGCAAAGGTACCTATACTTACCAAGGGAATTCAAAGTTGTTCAGCATTTGTTCGATATTTATGTTCTGACACGATTCACACCTATACACATTCAATATAAATCTTTCAAGATTTTTAAAACTGCGCAGCCTAATGCCGTTGCGCCGGTGTGATCCTGTCATGATGACGTGAGCATTGTCAATAATGATTGTAGACTGAGGACTGAATTTTGGCAACAAGATTTTCGAGGCATATTATTTTCATTCATAGAAATACTTATTCATAGACTTGAATCAAGTGAATAAAGTATTGAATCAAAATGTTGTTCCTTTAATTGCAGAAATTATTAATATCATCAAGTTGAAGATATAACATTCCCTTTATTTGAGAAAATTGATATTCATATTTTTGAATCAGATAAATATGGCATAGAATAAAACTATCAGATATATTCGATTTGATCCCAGGTAGCACATTATATAGGCTGGAACCCGATTTCATATTGGGCCGATATAGATATATCGTACATGTGAAAAATAATATAGGTTCAATATGAGAGTATATTGGACAAACAATATTGGAATGATAATATTGGTGGAATATTGGTTCAACCTGAGCTGAATATGGATTGTCAGCTACAATATTGGAGCAATATAGGTTGTAAAATTCGTTAACAATGTGTTGAAAAACATATCTATGAATGATATATAATATTGTTTTACGAATGTCGATACAACAACATCGTATACATATTGTTCCCGACATTTACAACCAATATTGCCATTTGAACATTCTCCCCATGTCGATTCTGAAGCGGTTATGCAATATTGTATATTCAAGTTGAACGGCATATCGGTTGGATATTGTTTTAACAATATTTGAAACATTATATTCACCCATCTTGATTGATATCATTTCATCTATATCATGCGGAAGATATCGTATACAATTTGCTTCTTACATTTATAACCAATATCGCGATTTGAATATTGTCCCCATGTTGATTCTGAAGCGGTTGTGCAATATTGTATATTTGAGTTCGACGGCATATTGGTTGAATATTGTTTCAACAATATTCGAAATATCATATTCACCTATCTTGATTAATATCATTTTATCCATATCATGCGGAAGATATCGTATACATATTGTTTCCAACAATTATAACCAATATAGCAATTTGAACATTCTCCCCATGTCAATTCTGAAGCGGTTATGAAATATTGTATATTCGAGTTCGACGGCATATTGGTAAAATATTGTTTCAACAATATTTGGAACATAGAATTCACCAATATTGACTGATATCATTCCAACTATATCGTGCGGATGATATCGCACACATATTGTTTCCAACAACTATAACCAATATCGCAATTCAAACATTCTCCCCATGTCGATTCTGAAGCGGATATACAATATTGTGTAATCGGATTCGACGGCAAATTGGATGAATATTGTTTCAATTGATATCATGCGGAAAATATCGTATACATATGTTTCGAACAATCATAACCAATATCGCAATTTGAACATTCTCCCCATGTCGATTCTGAAGGGGTTATTCAAATATGAATATCAATAACAGCAATTCAATATATATCTTATATCGGACATAGAAGAGAAAAACAATATTGTAATTTCAAGTTCAATTGCATATCGGGTGAATAGTTTTCTAGCAATATTCAGAAAATAATATCATCTTATATTGGCTGATATGTGATTCACTATATCATGTGAGCAATATTGTTCACATATTGTTTTGAGAATACATATCGATATCGAAATTTCGATATTTATTCCATATTACGCACTCCCAAATCGATGTCGATAGATGGCGCTATAAATGATTGGTAACGTACTCTCATTGCCGATCAGACGAGAGAATATAAATATTAGCTCTAGACGATTGTGAAGTATTATAACCTGGAGTAGGGGTTAACCGTGATCAACAAGGAGGCTTCCCCAATGCAAGGCCCTTCCATTGCTCTCCGGCTGGGCTGACCTTTGGGATTATTCCTGATGCGAATAACTCGCAAATATTGGTATGAAAATATTCCACCAATATTTTGAATACAACATAGCTACATAATGATTTTCAATAATGTACCAATATTTCCAACCAATATTGCACCAGTATTGTCCAATGTTCACTGTCCATTTATCAGCAATATTGATATCACATTTTGTGACCAATATAACTGCACGAATATTCCAGCAATATTGGTATGAGCATATTCTACCAATATTTCTGAGACAACATACCTACATGATGATTTTTAATGATTCACCGATATTTCCATATATTACACCAATATTGCCGAATGTTCACCATTAATTTCTCGCCAATATTGATATTACATTTTGTGTCCGATATAACTCTACGGATATCCAACCAATATTAATATGAGAATATTCTACCCACATTTGGAAACTGATATTGTACCAATATCGCCGAATGTTCACATTTTTTTTCTCGCCAATATTACTTTCACAATATTTTGCCGATATTTTCGTAATATTGCACCGATATTGTCCCAATATATGTGTGCTACTTGGGATGGAATTGTACTATCAATATGATAGAATTAGAATGCTTCATTTGAAGAAATTATTATTTATATTTTTGTATCAAGAAAATTACGTATTACCTCAACATATTAGGTTTTTGCAATTCGAGAAAACTGAATGTATCGTTCGATGAAATGAGCATTCTTTAATTTGAAGAAATCTATACACTTATATTCTTGGATCAATCAACAAATTTATTGAAACAAAATAGTACGCTTCTGCGAATTGAAAAACCGTTTTGATTGAGTTAAAGTAATTAATTTAGTAACTGAATGATTACATTCTTGGTTTGACAATATATTTCAAATATTTTCTTGAACATACCCGATTTTTCGACTCAAAAGAATATGCTCAATTCAAAGAAGATATACAATTGCATTTTCAAGAAAATGGGATTTTTCATTCGAAGAATTTTTTTCTGTGTGTATCTTTCATAGGTACGCACGATGTTATTTGAACAGAATAGGACTTTCCTTTAGTGCGCCCCAAGAGATAAAGGAAAGACACATAGTTCTGTTCTTATTTATAGTTCCTCAGCTAATGAAAGATTTCTCAACTAAGCTTCTTGTAGCACGCATTACTTCGAGTTTGATGTTTCAGAATCTTCAAGAATACGTACCATTATTGTGTGAACAGATGAACATCGTTTATTCCCTTCTTCAAAATATTTATCCGTATTTGTATTCAACAGACTCAATAACAAGTATCGATTGTAGCAGTTTTCCTCCGTTGAAGTATGAGATAAAAATCGTTATCATCTCTGAAAGTCTCTTTCAACTCATAATTCTCTAGAATTCGAACTTCTCAGAGCTTCTGAGCTTCCACTTGCATGATTTGTGCTTTGAGCGACATCACTGGAAGGTATTTCATTTTGCTCTGTGATAGTTTTCAGATCGGCCATATTATTTCTGGGATTTGATTCGATTATATACGAATTTCGGCTCCTACTTCCGATGATATCACAACAATATTTCAAATTATTTCTTGCAATTCCTATGATCGACCTTCAATTCTTTATATTTTTAAGGGGGACACTTTGAAATCAATATTTTCAGCCTTCTTGGTTTGACCTCCTAGGAGGAGTAGATGTTACCCTTAGATTCTCGAATGGGAAGGGGGGTCAAGTGGCATATTATTTCGAAGGGCATCCAATTCTTTTTCCAACGGTGCCCTAGTTGATTATTTTCTGCTGAGCAGTTCTCGGAAAATGACAGGAAACTTCTCATAAAATCGAAAAATTGGGTCAGCTTTATTTTCGAGAAGGACACCTCGAATGCATGTTCTTAGCTTGCTTGGTTCAACCCCCTAGGAGGGTCAAGATGCACATCATCTTGAGAAGCGTTTATTTCTCTTTCCAACAATACCCTTATTCATCATCTTTGATGGTCAGTTTCAGAAAGATGTCGTTCTATCCTTACAGATGTGATTTGAACATGTTTGTACTGAGATGCATGATTTCCAGGTTAGTATTATTATATGGACTGTCCTATCAGTTCAAAATCTTTCAACCATTTGAAAAGATCGTCAATACAATAATTCTAACCTATAAAAGCCATGCATTTTAGAATTTTAGAAATTATAATTGAACTTCCTTCAGAAGATCGTGCATTTTGTCCCCATTTTTCATATGAGGTTCTAAGGGTAACATCAATTCCTTCTAGGGGGTTGAAGAGGGCATGAAATATGCATTTAAAATGTCTTCCTTGAAAAAGAGATTGACGAGTAATTTCAATTTTTCGTATTATTGACGTAAGTAAGATATTGAGGGTAGGAAGTATTCTAAATGTTACCCTGTATGTTTCTTATGTAAACCTAATATATACAGGATTAGAAGAAAAAATGGATACGATACTGCCCATATATGCCATATGTGAAAAACGGTATAATCAGACAGTTTTATCTTCAAAGAGATGAGATATATCAAACGATGTGGGACGCAGTGCTCTCGAATGGCGCCAAATAGAAGACTCGCATTTGATTTATTTGGAAAAGGAGAACCAAAGAGTTAAGCGTGTTATTTTATTTTTGATCATAGGCCCCTGTGACGACTGACAACTCACTGCTGCTACTCCGTATGCGTTTTCATGGACAGGTGATTACTGCGCACTAATGAGAGCTGTCCAGATATGTTTGGATGTTCGTATTAGATAATAAATGGGGAATCATTAATTTTGAGGTCATGAGTTTTTACGGATTTCCCTCGGTATTTTCTGTCATAAACTAGGTTTTATATTTTGTGATGCCATCGGATCCCTGTATCCTTTTTTAAACAGTCAAATTAAATTTGGTTTGAGACAAACATTGAATATTCACATATTTGCTATCAGGCCAATTTTACTGTATGCCTCAGTAGTCTGACTAAATATCATATCGCCAGAGTAGGTTCAAACATTGAAAACAAAGTCAGGAGAATGGAGACATGTACCTATGGCATAAGAGAACGAGACATCTAGTCTTTCGAAAAAGCTGAGATTCATGAGAATCAGCTTCTTCAAAATGCAGTTGATTATGGTCCAGGTGATTAATCGGAGTTCAAAAGACCGAGATTGTCTATAAACTAGGGATTATCAACATTCTGACCAAATTAACTCTTTTCAAGTTCTTGATATCATCTCAGAATGTATTTCTGAGACTCATTTGGGGCAGATGGGCTGAGGATAAGAGGGAATCTTTCCTGGTCTGAGTTGAATAAAAGAAAGATCCTATAATATGTCATTAGACTGTTGTTGAATGAGTCTCACCAGTAGGCGTTACTAGAGCATTCGCGAAATAGACTTGGAAGCTAAGGCCTGTTCCTTCAAGAATATTCTGAAAGAATCCATTTGCCAATGTGAACAGAAAGAAGAGCTCCAGTTATGGTTGGACTTAATCAGTCTTGCGTCTTTAACTGTCCATGTGGTATTCAATTGCAATTTCGACATCAAGTGAGGAGGAGATATCGTAGGCAGAAACCAAATGAAAAGAAAAGTATTCCAGTCAGTTCTACCAGCCTTGACCTCACGTCAAATATGTTAGTCCCATCACCAGGTCTTTTCGGAAACTCACTCCAGGTAACCAACCTGAACCAAATGAATCATGTGACGGATCACTCAGATCACCTACCCAGATAATATAGTTCATGAACGTATTAGGTCACGGACCTTGGTGTGCCATGGGTCTGAATCGTTTTCTGGGTAGAAGAGAATACATTTATTTCACCAGAAGATTATGATATCTCCTCCTCCATCTCATCATCCATCATCATCATCAAAACAATTGTCCACGGTTAATGTTGGTTATGTTTGGAAGATTGTAATTTTCCATATGCCATTTATTTATCCATCAAAATGGAATGAGAAAAACAATATAACATTACTATATTTTCTCATTTCGTTTTTTGAACACCCTGTGTTTAATGATGATGAAAATCGGTACAGGTCTGTTCCAAGTGATCCTGATTCATCTTCTTATTTTGAGTGAAGAATTATCTGTCTATTATAACTATCTATTATCTTTTTAATTTTTTTCTCAGACACATTGCATATTCAAATGACGAAAATTGGTACAGGTATATTTGAAATAATCCTCAATGGTGATTTGTGATTATTTCTTTCTAGAAAAACCACAGAACTACATTTTCTGATCACCTATTTGAAGAAAATGATGATTCGTTTTTTCGGACACCCTGTGTTTTATGATGATGAAAATCGGTACAGGTATATTTCAAGTGGTACTGATTCAGAATCCATCATCAAGTTTCGTGGAAAAAAATCCCTAATAGTACTTTCTGGAATATGGGTCATTGAAATTTGTCGCAGTTGGCCACGATAACAGTCCAAGAATTAGATCACTCTCTCGTTGGATGGGCATTTCAAATACCTATCCAACAAAAAAAGGTTTTTTGAAATTGGTCGGATAATAACGATTTTACAGGGGTGGTAAGTCCTTAAGGTGGACACACTGTATATACTTTTCCTGCAATGTATATTTATCTTCATTCAACATTTTATTCAATCATAAGATATTTTCAACGAGCGGATATTATTTGACAGAATCGGACTATTTTTTACCGCAGGCGGAGTTGATTGGCGCGACCAACACTGAAACACCTAAGTTTACGAATACGGGTAAGCAACTCGGGTTAGGTAATAGTATATAATTATACAAATTTTATAGGACACTATTTTAGATCTTCAAAAAGTCTAGTAATGTCTTATAAAACATGTATAATTTACTAGTTTTCCAGTTTTGCATTCATTTATTCTCTTTTATTTGAAAGAGGTCATCAATAAAACATAGAATATTAGTAAGATATGTTCATTTCGAAATTTGACAGATGCAAGAAATATTATTCGAATCAACATGAATATTCCAGCGATATTATTTGAAATTGTTGGTCTATCAAAATTCTGAATTTCCTATTTTGAGAATGATTGAAGAGGCAAACTTGAGTTGCACCCTTCCTGAACTGAGAAAATTTGCCCAAAAGAATTCCACAATTCCCAAGTAGGGTGTCAAACTGGCGACCTACACCCTCGCCTACACCACAACAATATGTAAATATACCAATATTCCGCAATGGTTAGTGCACAAATAGAATCAACACAATTGGCATAATACCAAGAATTATTGCAGAATATCTTGAATTGCCAAATCCTGAGATTTCAGAGGATATTGTTTTCGGCGTTCTAGTGTGTCCCATTTAGCAAATAGAGGCAGTGAAACACTCAGCAGTTGCTGGAGGTTACATATAACATATGATAAGCTTCTGTGAAGAGAAAATTTGAAGTAAGTAGCTCAAATGTTTTCTTCTCAGCCCCCAACCTCTACAACACATTCTGATGCCCCTACCATACAGTCACATTGCACAAACAATAGTTCGAATGATCAGACTGATGAGCATGATTTCGTCTCAACAGCAGCCCAACAAAACGTACCAGTAAATTTGATGGGTAATAAATGCTCAAGATACCTGTAATTTGATGCGTTCTGTCTCTCGACGCTACTGTGTCTGACAGTTTGACGTTGACGTTACCATTACCAACTTTGAAACAAGCAATGCAGTATGTCCTGATAGAACCTGTTTCCATATGCATTTGGTGTTATAATGAGAGAGAATGAGAATGAGAAAAACGAACGTGCATCAGGTTGAAGATCCAGTCCGAGTAAGTTTTTAGGAAAAAAAGATCCACTGTCATTTATGTTGAAGATCTATTAACCCGCGAGGACTCGCACCTTGTTTTGTAACGTGAGAACTCGCGCATATAACTTTTTTCTCCAGCTGGCTCGCGCATATAGATTTTTTCTTTCGCATGATCGCGCGCATAGATATTTTCTAACATGAGTTCTCCTGTAGATACCAAGTAACAAAATAAATATTTTCGCATTCAGCTCATTTATTCAGGAAAGTTTCAACAAATATAGTGAAACATAAATAGCTGAAAAACATGCAGTTTTTCCACAAGATTAATCATCAGCATCACACTGTTTTTCTTCACATTTATAACATATAAAAGTAGTTATGGTTGTGGGGATATCCCATAACCACTCCAATACGCTTGATAGGTGGAGGGGATTGTATATGAGGCATTCCTAGAGCATGAGGCAAATCGCTACACTAACAAAAAAAATTCTTTAGTGCAACTGATAATGTTAGATTTTATCTAATGTCGCGCGTCCTCGTGGGTTAAGTTAACTATACTCCTTAGCTCTATCGCTCCTGATTCAACTTTGATATCCATCATCAATTGAATACACGTTTCGTATGAATGACTAGATATTTCCCGAGAGACAGATATAACCGGATTTAACGCAACAGGACTGAAACAGGTAATCTGTAACGATCAAACATCGTTTAATTGAATGTACCTATATACACACACGAAATCCCGTGTACTTATGTGCACGCAGGTGTAATCAAATTAATAACGACAGCTCCTCTACCCTCTCTCACCCGACAGCTGTTAATCAAGATGCTTATTAACCAACCTTTTCTTCATTTGTTTCCTCTGCCACCGTCAACTAGACTCACAAAAAACGTACCTCTAGATCTGACTCATATAAGAGGTCAGGGTAATGGTCAGGTCAGGGCCGGCTCAACAATTTTGATTGCGTATTTGGGTGAGAGGAAATCCCATTCACACTGTCGACTTCGACTTCGACTTGAACCTTTGAGTACGGAATAACAATGAGCATATGAGAATCTGGAACTGACATAATCTTCGCTTCGCTATATTTATATGGTTGTTCTATCTCATTGATGATACCATTATTGTTTGTTGCTTTATCCTAATAACAACCTCACTACTAGATGTTGAATAGAGGACGGCATCTTCAAAATTCACTACTGAAATTGTTCGTTCTGGAAGTTATTCAGTGCTATTGCTGTTTTAAGCTTGTGATCTTTTCGATGCCGGTTGTTGGATCAGATGTCGAGATTGGAAAGTGTAGGATTATCTTGTCTGGGAAAGTATAGTGGAGTTGGAATTAAACAGAGAATAAAGTTCATGTTGCTTTCTCCAGAGTACCTACTTCAGATCTGTCACTAAACATTTACCCATTATTTATTACCTACTGATAGGATTGAATCGGTCAGGCTTTTTTATATTTTCTCCATGGTTGTATGCTTATTCATTCTCGTTGTCATATTTGGGTTCTTAAGAGTGTGAAAGTTGTGTAAGTACCATATTCCTGAGAAATTTGTATGATCTTGATAACATAGTGGGAATGGTGAAAACTTCGAAGTTCTATCCCATTGCTCCCATACCATCACAGCCTGAAATCAACTCATGGCACTGAGGAAAGTGGAATCTTCCTCTCATTGCTTCGGTATATATTCTTGTTGTCCCATTATTGGTGCAAATGCTCAGTGGTGCTATCTTTCATATACATCGTTTCATGGGTAGCTCAAAGTAGAGAGGATGAAGTTCACCTAGAGGAGAACGAAACTTCAGTCATCTATTGAAATTATTAGTGTCACAACCGGCTCTAAATAGAGCCGTGCTGAACAGAATTGGCAACACTGTCTGAAAATGCCTCCGCTGACCAGCCCATACACGATATGCGGCATATGGATGCACGGAGTGAATTTGTTCACTTTAGGTGAGTGAAATGATGTGGAATGGGGAATGTGGAAGTCAATCAACAATAGTTTTTTGTAGTGAAGTATAAGTAGTTTCAACGTCTATTATAAAAAGATGCCGAATCATTGTTGTGCGACATGGTGTAAGTCAAATTACGCTTCAGAAAATCGGTTAGTTTCGGTTTTTACACTTCCTGAAGATGGAGAACTGCAGAAAAAGTGGATATCTGCAATAACTCGTGAAAATCTCAACATTCTGCATAAGTGCAATTTATTCCATATGGATCAATTTAGACAAATTTGATGAGATATATGCCCTACCTCAGTAAGTTGAAACAGCCCTCTATGTTCACAAGTTTACTAAGTGATTTTTGTGAACTCACTACATCAAAGAAGGAAACCTGATGAAATACGTCAGAAATGTCAAGCTGTTTAAAATAAAAAAGAAGTTGATTTTGATGAATCCGACCTTTTTCTCAATTACGAGCAGCTACTTTTGGAATATGCAGCAAAAATAAGAAATGATAGTTGGAATTTGAAATTCCATAAGATAGAGGGTAACATTCATTTTTATCAAATCGATTATCAGTCAGATGAATTGAATATAACTTCACTCAGTTGTAGTATCGAATGATATGAAGGTTCAAGGTTTACTAAGTGATAATGAGTTGCGATTCACTGATTTGAAATGGATTGTTCCTTACCTATGTGAGATATTGGCTTGCAATTCGTGGACTTGAATGGTCGATGTGAAATGGGACTTGCCAGTTGTTTATTTTATCTAAGAAGCTGAATGAAGCATCACCTGAACCCTTGCCTGAACCCATTTTCGCTTGCTATTGTAGTCATCAGAGTTAAATTATTTCAAAGCCAGGATTTGACGTTACGTTAGCGCAGTTAGCGGTAACGTACCTATGTTTGCGTATGTCGCCAGGACAGAGTAGGACTTTCGGATCACGGCGATGCGGTGTTGCATTCCTCTATCCATGGCTTGTTATATTTCCGACTGTGGTAGTGTTCGACATGTAATGGTAATTGTGCGATTTGTAAGTCTAATTCCGTCTAATTCCAGTCCTGTTGCTTCTGCCCTGGTTTCTTCACAGCAATAATCGTTCACCTGTCTCGACCCATTGTGCCATGGCTTCCGTTCACAAGTACCTGCCGCTACCCCCCCTGCTCATCGTGTCACCCCCCACCCTTCCGAGGGCATAGGTTGCGTCTTGACGTGTGGGCCGTTCAGCCGTTACACTCTTTGCTCCCGGTGTGAAAAAGTAAGAGTCCCACGATTGTCTTGGAACCGAACAATGAACCATATAGATTATGTTTATGTATGAGTCATAAGGGAAGAGACCGGAAAGTGGATTCGACGGAGGATGTGAAGCGGCAGAAAAATAAATAAAAAGCAATCTCTGGCGACTAATAATCGTAGAGGATATACAGGTGTTACGGGCGTGATTGCCTCGTTTTTTTCTTAGCGAGAAAATGGTGATTTTGCTCCTAATGGCGATCGTGGAGTGTGAAATTGGACGAGCTTGTTTTGATTTCGGAGTTTTACGAGCTGCGACAACGCTCCCTTAGCGAGCCATTGCTTCTGATGCGGGCCCCAAGCAATAAGGAAACTGAGGCTAATCAAATTTCATTGGCTATACCTCATCAACTCCTTTGTCTCGATTGCTTTTTCGATCTCAGGAAGATATTATGTTGATTATTACGAAATTGTTTTCGATTCAACTTCTGATTTTTTGTATTCCAAATACGGAGATTAATTATTTATTATTCAATTGCACTACCTGGCCCAGTACTTGTAACCAACGCTTCTAAGTCAAAACTTGTGCGGGGTTAGCAGGGTCCATAAAAAAACATTTGTGGGGGAGGAGCAGTGAGTGAATTAGAATATATATAACCTGGCCAATAAAAAAACAGCATGAAAACTGACGTCACCATTTATTCGACGTTTCGTCAAATGGCGGCCATAAAGGTTCGTTTGAAATGAGCTCTGGAATTCAACAATTTCGAACAACGCATTGAATCATTATCCACATAAAGAAGCAAACAAAAATTAATTAAGCTTCGTATAAAGACACAGTGGAGTAATTGAATGCCAATAATAATAAGCGTGTCCGCGAAAATATCTTCGAATTTTGTTGTTGTTGTTCGAAATTCTGAGGAAGGTTATTTCCTTTTATATTCGAGTTGTACAAAGACGAGAAGACATTTCAAGTGTTCGTTGAAGATTCAAATTCCAATAATCATTTCATAAAAATACATTCAATGATGCTTTATGTGTTTGGTATCACTCCACTGTTGGGGTTTCAAATAATAATATGCCTGCACTCGTTCAATGAAGGTGTATAGAAAAATTTAATTCCTTCTCCTATTGAAAATATTTGTGTTTCATGTCCTTTGTTCAGCTGTTTGACAATGTAACAAGTGTGTACACACTCTGGATCCCTTTATTGGCCCGCTTCTGATAAAACCATAGGGTATTTTATCGACCATGTGACCATATGGTCACATTACATTCAAAAGCGTGTATTCTCAGTTCTTTGATTGACAGGCAACGGAAACATTTGGTAAAAAACAAGCTAAGAGGAGGTACCAACAAACAAAATGATTTCGCGCCATCTTCGGCTGGCAGTCAATTATTTTATGATTTGTGTTCGTCAATTTTTCACGTTGAGTTGCGTACATGTATGAATGTTGATGTTTAGAAATGTTAAATTCGATTGTTCCTTTTGGAATTTTCGTGTTGGCTTCCATATTTGTGTTATGATATATTGTTTTTTGTTCATCTGTATAGTAATTTCAATGAGACAATTCTTCGACTTTGAATGGGCGTAGCCGTATATGGTTACTTCGTCCATCATTCCGCATTTCATTAATTTTATGGTTAGAAGAAATGTATTGGCATCGCACCCCTCCCCTTCCCCCCTCAGGTCTCAGATGGATCACTCAATTCCGATATGATGAGGAAAATACGACTCATATAATAATGTGTCCTGAATGGTTTCGTTTTTGTATGCTTTGTTGTTCTATAGAAAAGACTACTTAGGAAACAGACTTCAGGTTAGATATCATCGCTGGTTTGTCCCAACGTGGTAATAAGGAATCCAGAATAGAGCATTTCAAGGGGCATCCAATTTCTCATACTGTAGAACCACCAATCATTCAATGTCATGTCGCCTGAAGAGTGAGAAATATGACAGTAGGTTATTACTCGCTGACACGAAAAATCATTTCAAAACCCTTCATTTAAATATTCAAATAAAGGACATACTGCTGTTCGAAATTTTTGAAAGAATGTATTTTTTATTTCTTCAATTCATGAAAACTTCGTGGTTTGAATTATTTCACTGGAGTATGTAACTATATATGGTAACAATATTTGAAGTCGTAACAGATATAATTATCAACATATAACTACTGTGATTGGAGTAATTTTGCTAGGCCATCATGATGTCTTGCCCGATAAGGGGTATGAAAAATTGTGTAGCCATATGGTCACTCAAACCGATGAAGGGTTAGAAGTCGTGAAATGAGGTATAAAAGGCACTCTACTACCCACCAGAGGGCTGCCTAGTTTTAAAGGACTATGAAATAGCAAAAACCATAGATGGTAGAAATGAATTTGATTCGATTGTAGAATTTTGTGTCTTTATTGTAAAATTTCGAATTTTCCATTGACCCCTAGCGATGGCCTTTTCATATATCAGGTCACCATGATTTACGTCTCAATTGTTGGTTTAGAGGATTACAGTAGCTCAACTCAATCAAACGTATATTCTAGAATCAGTCTTCTTACACAGAACGAAAAAGGTACGTTATATTAATAAAAAAGTACATCAAATCAGTGAACGTCAACATTAATTTTGGGCCGATGACGGGTTTCATTAATACAATGAACGGTCGTACGTAAATTTTCTTGTTGATTGAGTTATGACTGCAGTACGTTGAATCAACGAATAATGGTCATCGATCTATGTTTGCCGGTGATTGATATTACGAATGGATTTACATTGGTTCATGGTTGTTGTACATTGAATCAATAAACAGCGAGCATGGATCTATGATGATAAACATTGGTTTATGGTTGATGTACATTGTATCAATTAACAGTGAGCATGAATATGTAAGTGCCAGTTACGAAGGACAGACTCAGTTTATCACAGCTGACATTGAATCAATAATCAGCTAGCATGGATCTATGATCGGCGGTTATTGATATTACGAACGATAGACATCACTTGATGATTTTCTTCATTGAATCAATGAAAAATGAGCATGAATCTATGTTCGACAGTTATAGATGTAACGAACAAATTCTATTGGTATTTAACAGTGGTATAGTCGTCGTCGAAGATAATGTTGTCAACAGTATCGTCACTATAAGTAATAAGGGGACAATTTTTTTACGCATCAGAGTAATTAATTTCTAAAATTTTGAAAAACCCAAAATCGGCCCAAAATTATCTAGTACATCCACTGATTTGATGTGACCTGATGAATAATATAATATATACATTTTCAAGGCAGTCGCAGAACACTGATGGTTTTCTTAATGAAATATCATTTTTTTTTTGTTGAAATCTACCTAATTGTAATGAATAACAAATGTAATGAATATTTTTTAATGAAGTCAACTAAAAATGTTTCCGAAATGTCAAAAATACACTGAATGATCGAAGACTGATAAACTTGGACGATATTCAAAAAACAAATATTCGCTCACCTTATACATTTTTTGTCAGAATAAACAAATGTTGCCCTTTCCATTCATTATAATATAATTATAACTAAGTATCTGATAATAAGGGAAATGTTCCACAGAAATCACTGCTATAATTCAATCACAAGTAATACCAGTCAGACGAACTCGACAGGCCCAGTCAGCACATTCTTTCTTTGTTAACTTTGAAATATGTTGAACTACACTCTACCGAAACTCGTTCGTCCATAGAACGGCGAAGCTTTGGAATTATTTGCCAATGTAAGTATTTTCAAGAACTAATAACCTCCCTATACAAGACAACGGAAATTTTGTCAAATCAGGCAAAATACTGATCTGAACACCTAATTAACTTGATTTTCATTTTCTGTAGAAAATAAAATGATAACAATGTGATGACAACAACCAGTAGTTGTAGAAAGAATAGTACCTTGTGCATCACACGAGTACCTACCCAGCAAACATTTTGATATGGGTACAACATAATCGACACATTGAGTTGCCCATAGCAAGCCCAGCATAAACAGAAATGATGGGACTGTAATGGCCAATTAACGACATTGGTTACATATTAACGAGGTAGGGGGAGGGGTAGGAGGAGGGGTAGAGGGAAGGGTAGGGGTTTCAGGGGTCCAATTGATCTGAAAGTTCTAGTAACTCAATATATTTTTTGATGTTTATCATCATATTATATGAAATAGACATACCAGATTTCAAGGAAACAATTTATGAATGACACAATGATATCTTCTTAACCTCTCTCTTCTTCCAAGATAAAACTCCTCAGAGTGACTGCTTACCGGCTGGTATATCTACATCTTCATCTTATTTGGGAAGCATTCCTCCAAAATAGATTCTCCGTTGCGAGGTAGGTACTTCTGAAATATAAAATTCTTCATAAGTTATCATGAAGTGGCCTTTCTTGATGTCAGAATTCTTTCTTCATAGAAGTATGAGAAACAAAATACTCTGTTACATGAGTTCATAACTTGATCAATATATAGTCTGATTACGTGATATATACTTACATATGGAGGCACAGGCCTTATTGTTATTCACTTCAATGATAGAGACAGGTTTCCATAACCAAATATTACTTCTGATAGTAACGAACCAAGCAGTCCATGATAGTTACGATTCTGGAGAGGTAGGAGCCACTACAATTATTATCATCACAAACACATGCATTTCATAACAAAATTTGGAACACTAGATAGGTAGATTGATACTTACTCAATACATATTATCATCATTGAAGAATCCATCTTCTATATTATCAATTGAGAATACTCCTGCCACCATAACTGCCATTATAACGACCAGGGAAAGTGATGAGCACAATGATATGACAACAAACCAGAGAAAAACGAAACATACGCTATCACTAGAGTGACATATAATAATTATCCAAATGATCAGCTGATTGTTGATGTAGACGTTCCCAGAAAATCCCCCAGTGGGACGAGTAGTGAACAGGATATTGGCCAGCAAGGGGCCACAACTCGTTAGTGCTCAACTCGTTCTATACATCATACCATCACAAGGCCATCATCGTATTTTCAACTGATGGTTACTTAGCATAGAGAAATCATCGGACATCACCAATACACCGGCATCGACACTTTCTCACACTTGCCTGCACTAGGCCGGAATTCTCCCGGTAGTTCAATGTTTGCTGAGTTAATATATCCTAATCGTAAGAATTGTGAAAAAAGTAATTCAAAATTAACAGGACTCACCTTTCTCAAATATGTTAGGTTTAGTATCCCATTGATGTGGCACAATTTCACAAATAGGTAGGAATTCTATACGAGCCACAGAAACACAAAACACGACCCAGCACTTTCAACTTTTCATTAACAACTGAACGAATAGAAATAAAATAAAATGGCAAATGAAAAATTCACCGCGTATTATGAAACCTTTTCATAGTATTAATGTTTGGCGTGATTGATCCATGGGTAGGCAACATTAATTTGGCGCCTGTTTTGGAAGTTGATGTTTCTTTTCATAGTATTAATGTTTGGCGTGATTGATCCATGGGTAGGCAACATTAATTTGGCGCCTGTTTTGGAAGTTGATGTTTCATTTCATGAAATCAACGTTTAGTGTTCATTGAAACAATGAAGACCATTCATTATTTTCTTATGTTTGTTGTTGATAGATCCATGACGAAAAGTTTATTGCTCCAATGATGAAAAACATAGATCAATAAACATAAAACGTTGATTCAATGAAGTTTTTCATCACATGAATTAAAAAAATGATTAACTTTTGATGTTTCTCGTTCATTGTTCAATGTTGGCTCGTTCATTGTTTCAGTGTCTTGCGGTATGAACCCATCATCAGAAATGATTGTAATAATCATCGATTCGTAATATTAATGTTCAAAAAATTGACGACCGCCGTTCATTAATTTTACGTACAAAATTATTTTCTGTGTAGATCAAACAGTAAGATTTCTGATCATCTCCAATCCAAGAATCTATGATAGATGGACGTACGTTCATAATTTACTATAGATTTTCTCATTCACTCGACAGGTGAAAGAGATAAAAACTAGTAATTCGTTCACCTATATAAGGCAAGTGGTTTAATGGGCATAGCCAATGATTTGCAACAGAGCTTCCTGACCCATTCGAGCTAAAATTTTCATAATGTACATACATATTGCTGGAAAGTTCCTGTAGTAAGTGCAATTTGAGTGCAGCTGAACAAATACTGATATGTACAATGAGATGTTATGAATTCAGGAGAGCCGCCAGGATTATCTGAAATTATATTACATTCGCTTTGTGTCCTGATATTACGGTTGTTGTTCTTTCACAGCACTTATGATTCAGATTATACTTTTCGTTTTAATAAGCAGGAACAATATTCCAGTACACATTTCATCAGTTATGATTGCATTGAACTGATTAGTTATCCAGCAAACATTGATGAATGGGCCATCACTTCAGAGCAATATCACCCAAGTGAATTATCATTGGCTCAATATTGGCATTTTTCAATGGTGAATCACAAAAGATGTCCAATGGCCGACTCAACGCCAGTATTGACGAAGCAGTACTTCTATTCATTGCAAATCATTGTTGGCTTAGTGATGACCGACTGACGTATTATCAGTGCATTCCCAATAGAAATCAAGTTCATCCTTACACAGCGAATTTTGAGGTTATGAATAAAAAATAGTATTTCAATATAATAAAAATAATGCTAATAATAATTATAATGACGATGAAACTCCTAGTATTCAGTCATTTATCCACATCTGGTTTGGCTGAGTTTACGAATTCTGTCGTTTCCTTTGAATGATATTGTAATTTCTGGAATATCTGGAAAATAGCCAGAACTCGAGAACTTCTCTTCTTAGGTATCTGAAATGAACTATTTATGAATGTCAAGTAACTTATGAATCACAACTGCATTACCTAGCCTGCTGCAACGAACAATGAGGTGGAAACAAAGACCTAACCTAAGATAGAGGTAGACTGTTTTTAGGACTGAAATTTCATAGTAGCGGTAGTAAGATATCACGATGGATGACTGAATGAATTAAAAGAAGAATATCTGTTTATACAACTAAAATCAATGTTTCGATTTAGTGAGATTCCATATAATGCACTCACATACAACTTTCTATCTATTTACTTCTTCACTTCACATCTAGCTCATCTCACAATAGCCAATGACGGCTCATGCGCAAAAGTATAAAGAAAACAAAACGGAAGACCATCTGATAGGCTGATGGAACATTGTCGTTTCAATGATGACTTTTTGACATAGGGGAATCTATATCCTTCATTCATCGTTCATCCAGTACTGTTCCAGTGATCTTTCTAGAATAAATTATACCCATTGACTCCCCAATGCTGTAAAAATAGTGTAATCTCAAGTCACATCAATCCATACGAAATATACTATTGTACCAGAACAATGAACATGCAATATAGGTATTATATGATTGAAACAACAATGAACATGTACTATTCCATCACCGAGCCATTGATTAAATCAATAGGCAATCGAATCGCCAGCAATGCCGTGGTTGCTGGGATATCTTCTTTAGATTCTTCAACTGGAAATATTAATTGAATGATGATTGAGATATAGGAACAAATTGGGACGAAAGAGCTAGGGATTATAATGTATCAACAAAATAATGTTGTTGGAAGTGGAAATATCTTCGAATAATTACAGAGATATCTAAAACATTGCAAATTGATGAAAATATAATTCGATACTGTTGACATCAAGACTGGTATAAATGTATCGGAATCGGTCTCTTTGAATGGATGAGTTTGTATAAAGAATACAACTGAATGTTCAGATCATTCCTCATCCGTTTTGTTAGTTTCTGGTAGCAGTTGCCATTGTGAAATATCATTTTATCTACGTCAAAACTTTTCAGTGTTTTCGAAGTGAGTTCTGAACCCGCAATATAGTGTCTGTGGCTCTATAAAGGTGATGAGTCACATAATCATCAATTGCTTAATCTCCGCAACTTGACAGAACAATCAGATGTCTGAGGAAGAGAAACCATCAAAACACTGTGCAGTTAATGTGGATTAGATAAGATTCAGATTTAGATTTAGAGTGGGGCCTTTGGGTTATCTGCCTCCACACCGTGACCTCCTCAGATCTATTGTGACTGCCCTCAAAATCGTTTAGAGTTCTTTGGCTAGCCTCGCCTTCTCTATGAGACTCCATAGACTAGTTTCCAGATCCCCTGTGTAACTTTGACTTCCTTATTTTTCCCCACCCAGCGTAAGAAACCTTAGACTGACAAGTCCTCATAGTGACAAAGTATGTGTACAGCTGTTTCCTCCTCTTCCTGGCAGAACCTGCACAGCAGTTCTTCAGTCAGACCGATCGTACTCATGTGTTTGTTGAGCCTACGATGCAATGTGAGAAGTCCCACTAGTATTCAGTTGTACCTAGTATCTGGCTCAGTAGATATTCTGTGAATGTTGGAGTAGGTTTTATGATGAACTCTTTTGCCTGGCACAATGTTCCGCTATTCTTGAGATTTGGTTTGCATCCATGATTTGATACTTATTTTTTGTATAGCTTTCGCAATGCCACAAAAGGGTTTTGGGCCATTCAGAGCTTTGTTTGCTCCTGCTCGGGCAAATGAGTCTACTTATTCATTGCCATCGTACCCTGTATGTGCTTGTGCTGGTACCCATGCTAGAGTCAGTCTGTTCTGACTGTCCATTCAATTTAGGGTTTCTGAGCAGTCTCATACTAGCTTTAAGTCAACTTGCATTGCGTCCGAATAGATTGCAATGGTTTTCCCTTTAAACTCTCGCCTCATCAATTCTTTTACGAAAAGATGTATTGCAATAATTTCTGCCTGAAACATACTCGCGTATTTGCCTCAGCTCACTGAGATTCTTGTCATTGGCTTGGCCCGATAAATATCAGCTCCTGACCCTACATTCCTCATCCGTTTTGTTAATTTACCATTGTGAAATATCATTTTCTTTTTGAAGTATTTTCAGATACCTTCTGAACCAGAAATAGTGACTGTGGCTCTATAAAGGTGATGAGTCACATAATCATTAATTGCTTCCTCTTCGTCATGAACTTTAACTGTTGACAGAACAATTAGATGTCTGAGAAAAAGAAACCATCAAAACACTGTGCAGTTCCGGTGGATAATAGGCATTGGATAACACTAGTCAGCACTGGGAAAAAACTTACTGTGACGAAGTGAAAAGTATATTATACATTGTGTGCAGTCGCTCACCATGTCATTTCGACGAATTGACTTTCCCTCTAATCTTAACTCAACATATCCTTCAGTTCTTGCATTTTTCAACTCAGCTGAAACGAATTTGTGTTTGTTACGTTTATTTCTGAACGATCATGCAATGAGCCCTACACAATATGTGATTCATATTGCCCTGATCCATGGTTCAACCAAATTCTATATCATATGGAGAATCAAATCTTGCATAGTTCCCAATAAAAAATAATCCAGCGGAGAGAGATAAGGTGACCTCGCTGGCAAGCGTATGTCTCCGTTGTTGGGAATTACCTTGTCAGGGAACCAGTGTTGCCAACTTAGTGGATTTTACACTAGAACTGGTGGTTTGAGTTTTCGTTTTGTGACAAAATATGATTTCTAGTGGATGGTGTTCATTTTGGTGAAATTTTTTGAATAAATGGTGAAATCTGGTGGTTGAGGAGCTGCATCCAAAATTCTCTTTGTTTCATGAAAAAACAAGTTAGTGGTGACTCACCACCAAATTTGAACTCCGCCCATTATTTTCTTCTTAGAATTTTTCATTGTTTTAATATGATTATTGAATATTTTATTGTTGAAAATAATAAAGACGATTTATTATTATTATTATTATTATTATTAAAATCGGTAATTTTGCACTTATCATGCGATGGGTTTTTTTATCGGAAAATTTTTTTGGTGCTTACGTATTCTTGTCTGAAAAACACGAATTTGATGATGAAAATGTGAACAAACCATTATTTATTAAGATATTTCACTATGAAGTTACAAATTTCACCTTCGATCTTTTCCGTCTGTCTTCTGGATCGCATTTAGAACCATTTGCCCTAAATGCTTGCTCACTAAATAGAAAAAACTCGCCATAAAAATCACATTTCCTGTTGAATTTCCTATCTCAAAATGTGTCATTTAAGTACATCATGAATGACAAAATGAAAAGAGCAAGTACCTACCTGTAAATGCATCCTTCGAACTTTTTCTTGAATACATGTCATTATTCAGCTTAATTAAAACAGAGATTTTCACAAAATTGATTTCACTAAACAGATATCGATTTGCTTCTGTTCGCAAATAGCAAATGGCTGCTGGCGAGCAGTGTAGATAACTGATGATAATTTCATTTGGTCGTTGGCTGTATCTTTGGGTTCTCCTATTCTCCTGCAAATTTCAGAATCCCAACTCAATAATTACGTAAGATTAGGGGGTGTTGAGACGAAATTAAATTATTCAGAACTGAAAATTTCCAGGAAAAATATGAATAGTCAGTGAATTTGACATTCTGATTTCATTTCCTAAGTGATTTTCAGACATTCTGATTTCGTCTCCGAAGTGATTTTCAAAATATCATGTCTCCTAATCATTTTTCGGAAATGTGGGTGGTCCAAGGCTGTTCGCGAGCTGTGTATACCACTTTTCATGACCAGACTTGATCTATTTTTGGTATATCTGTCACTCCTAGAAATTCCAGAATTCCTACTCAACAATTACATAAGATACAGGGATGCTTTCATGGGAAGTGAGACACACTTTATGTTATGATCATACCGATATTTTTTTCTTAGCAATGAATATTACACCTCTCGCCTAGTGACTAGGTTTCCTTTTATAACACACATTGCTAGAACCACTCTGCTTTTCTAATATCGTCACTCTCAAACTGTCGGGGAAAAATTATCCATATAATTTCAGTGCTTTATCATGGAATGTCGTGATGAGCTGCACTAATAACCATAAACCAGAGCTTCGCAATATGTTTTCATCATTGGTGCTTTTATGATCTACGCCGCCCTTCTGTCAATGACAAATCTGTTTTGACGACCATCACAATCGATAAGCATGTGATGACATAATTAAATTTAATTAACGCCCCGGAGCTCTCTTGCTTTGCTACCAGTTTAATTTCCCAGAAACAAAGATACATTAAATATTCTCCAAATTCAATTTGGTGCCGACAGTCATGGGATATATTAATTAACTTCATGATGGCGAATGCGCAATTTGTCTGATTATCAATTTTGATTGAATTTTCTATTCGATTCCAGCTGTTCGAGTTCCCTAACATTCAAGCGAAAGTTATTGACGTATACAATATAGCTCTTTGTAGATATAAGTATTCAACAACAACATATTTTAATTGATCAAATAGCCGTACTAAGTTATAGTAACCATAGCAACTGCAGCGAGTTTGCGGACATCATTTGAGGCAACGTTCTTTATGAATTACATTTTAATTTCATTATAAATTAAGAATATTTTGTAAACATATATTCCGTAGGATGCATCACAGCAACAGATTTTCATTACATTTTCATCACGTTAGTGCACTATGAAGTTGACCGCAACTGTCAACTATACATTATAGTTAGATTATTGTTCTAGTGAAAACGACTGATTTACAAGATTAGATAAGAGCACTGAGGAAAATTGCGCTATTAGAGTTTTGGCTGAGATATTTCTTGCTTTCATTAAAAGAAATCATATTACCGTTATACATTTTCGAATAGAAGCAGCACCTTCAAATCCTATGATAGCAATAACGACTTTGCTGAAAGTGAATTTCCTGCCACAGGAAGATATACTGCTGTCGCTATCAGGCAGCCAGTCTGGGACAGCATAATTTTTTTTATAATTGTCTAGCTGAACTACTACTAGTGAATTATATGCTTGTGGCTGCGAGGTTCATCGCATAGAACTGCACTCACTACCAATAATACAACTATCAGTCTACCACGAAAATAATATTTGACGAACCTACTTGGGGTTATTTAGCGCCTACTTATCGTTATTCAATATTTTGCTGATGTGTCCCCCTCTATATGAGCATTTGTCAGACATCTTGATCGATCAATCATTCACAGTTGGGCTCTTGGTGCGAACCCATGTACAGTGAAAAATAATTAATTGATATCCAATAAGTGGTTGAAACATATTCGTGTACTGACTAAAAACAACGTGTATGTCAGTGATATTTTTGCGTTATTTCAACCAACCGTTGTGGTAATTTTACTAGTTACTCAGACCCGTTTTGACGTCGGTGTGATTACTGGGTTCCTAGGTCAAAAATCAGCTTTATTTCGAATCTTTTCCATGATGAAAGAGGAATTGAATTTTCAGATCAACAAATACGAAAAATAAACCAACCTGATCATTTATGATATTCTTCAACAAAATGAGCCAATAAACAAAACTGCGCAAAACAATTATAGATTTTTACAACGTATCGGGATGGAGATTTTTGTTGACATTAATATTATCCATCGATATGAAAATAGCAAGTTTTATTTTTCCGCCACAGAAATCAATCTGTTTCCAATTTTAATGTTTTAATCGTTCGAGTCACAGCTGATGAATGTATTCATTTGTATTTCTACTGTTTTCCATATTGTTATTGGAATACGTGACGTTATTTTCATTCGTTAATTCCAGAGGGACGGTTTTCATCAATATAAACCAACCACGAACGGATTTCAATGATTTTTGAAACTATAAAATTAATACGTCGATGAGCTTTCAACTTATATGAACAGGGTGATTCACCATAAATGTCCCCCCCTCTAACTCACTGATTCTTCAACCGATTCCAAAATTTCAAAAATCATCTGAAATGATTTTTCAAATATTTTTTTCGTTATAACAGAAATTACAGGGTGCTCGGTACAAACGATCCACAGGGTACTATAGTTGATTTTTTCAGATGAGATGCATTTTCAAATTCTCCCTGAAGAGCTTATATTTCATCATCAATGCATCAGCGGGAATAATGACAGAGATATAAGGAGTTCAAAACTATTCACCATTGGTCCAAACGACTCACATGTCCCTATCCTAACTTTTGATTAACTATCTACTGACATTTGATTGGAACAAATACAGGGTGATTCAGTTTATAAATGTCAGTAGATAGTAAATCGAAAGTTGAGATGGGAACATGGAAGCCGTTTTGATAAATACGGGATAGTTTCGACACAAAAGAATCCTAGAGTTAAAAAATCTCGTTTTTGAACATCCTATATCTCTGAAATCATTACCGCTAGAGCCCTAGAAAAGTGATTAAATACAGGGTGTTCCATTAAAAAAATCAACAAGTACCCTGTAGAGTGTAGATCTACTGTTCCAAGAACCCTCAGATAATGTTTCCTATCAGGATATTAAATCGAAACTCTAGGCTGGACTGATTGTTATCAATTTATATTTCAACTATCCCGATAAGCCATCGTTCGAAAGATATACCAAATAATATAAATACCTAATGCTGCACGTGTTGACCGCCTTCCTGAATCAGTTTTGATTTGATTATAACAATAAGTCAATTGATTTTACTTCAGCAGTGATTCAATTAACTTCTTGAACCCTTTGATGGAATGGAACCAGACGCACCTGTTTCTGATTATACTTACGCAGTAGGTATACATTATGGATATCAGGCACTAGAAGAATTATATTGAACTCGAGTGACAAATCTTGTTTATTTCAACCCAACCATATTCTTGAATAGCTTATTCATTAGCAGCGTTTCTTCTACTAATTCACACTTCATTATACCCTTTTAATTTTCTCTAATCTCTGATGATCAGATAGAAAGATATAATGAATATGTGCCATACAGTGTATGATGATGAAATAATGAACTCAGTTTCAGTGTGGGACTATATAAGTGGGCGAAGATGAAGACGTTTCCTTAGAGTGAAAGAAATCCTAGTAACTCAACAATATAACAAAGTGGTCCCACCTACGGACAAAGAAATACTATTTGATGAAGTATACCTATATAAGGAACGTTAATTGTCAAGACGCTATATGATATGAGTTTTTGAAATGAGATTATTTTGGAAGTCGATAGGTATACCAGTTTTTCTCTAGCTGGTGATATTCAAGTTCATAACTTATCAGAAAATCACAACTAGACCATAGTAATAATCTCACGGTTTTGGGAGCACAGTGAAGAAAGACAGTGCTAAATACTGCTCAACGTTTACTACAATGGCTGTAGAACTCTGGAGTGTGGAAGTGATAGGGGCACGTACACAAAGAAGAAGCGCAAGGTTGCCAAGCATCACGATATGAAAGAACTATGAGTATAATATGTAGGAACCTTCTTTTATGATAATTTTATGAACATAGGCAGTAGATACTTAATTGAAATTGTCCTTATCAGTTCTTGGAAATAGTTCCGTTGGCAAAGAATACCGTAGCTTCGTCGTTCCATAGACAAACGTGTTTGGGAAAGGAACTGTTCAACATAATTCTAGATTGACGACAAAACGATGTGCTGACTTAGCCTGTCGAGTACGTCTGACGAATGGTATACCAAAATTCATGTAAGCTCTGCGGTGATTATGGAAAATGATACAGATTGATGCAGTCGTTAATTAGAGGGCATCATTCTCTATTGATATTGATTTCATCAACTTCTAATCATTAGCTTACATCACGATGGTCAAAGTGTAATATATGAAATAGGTTTAGGTATGTAATATAAAATAGACGAGGTGGCAACAACCATTCGCAGAACCGAGCCAAAGAGCTACTCAGCCTCAGCAAACCAGAGCTTGAGCTTATCACAGGCTTTCTCACAGGACACGGCCCTCTGAGGTACCACCTCAAATAGATGGGCCTGGCGGAGACTGACACTTGCCCCTTTTGTAACAATGCGACCGAAACCACGGAACACATACTTCGCTCATGTGAAGTATTAGTCCGCCAATGGCTGAACCAGCTATGAACAGGTCTATCTCACCCCTGCTGAAGTGGAAAAGTCAACCGTCAGGAAAATCGTAGGCTTCATCAGAAGTCTAGGGTTAGAGGACCAAAACTAGATAGGGGTAATCACAATAGATCTTCTAGGTCGCAGTGATCGAGAGGTCTCCCAGCCTATACGACCCATCTACAATCTACATCTACATCTACATGATAGTTGTTCACTTTCATGATATAAATTTTGAGAAGAAATAACCCTACTTATGACAATTTTTTAGAATATATCAACTATGTGATTCATAAATAGTATAGTTTGATGTTTACAGTTTGAATTCAAATAATGAGTAGAAAAAGTATGATTCTGATTTGCTATAATGTATCACGAATTACACCGTCGAACCCCACGATATCAAATTCGCAATACTTATGATAAGATAGTACAATTTTGGTGTTGAATAGAGTTAGTGTTAATTCTTATAGTCTGGAATTGAAAAAGACACCAACAGTTTTCTTAGAGTGTGATAAAAAGTACATTGAATGTTACTTTACATTCAAGTTTAGATGCATTTTATCCGAAGTTAATTGGTCATAGCACCTTCTATCAGCAATGACAAAATAAGTTACGAATGTCTATATTTCTCATGTCAAGAAACCTGGAACTACAATTTTTTTTATGTTATTTTAATCAAACTTAGTAGTTCAGAGATTGCCGATTCTTAATGAATAACTCTGTATATTGATCACCAAATAATAATTTGAAGGCTTCAGTATATAATCTTCCACGCAATTTCATTCGGATACCAAATGGAGGAAATATCCTCACTCAATCTGATTCGATGAGTTGACATAGTGGGTAGATAAGATGACGTAATGACGAATGACTTAATGGTGGTGGAATTTCCAGTAATAAATCACCCTTTCACTCAACTACTTTTCACGGTCGCAGAATCAACATCCGCAATAGGTCCTCGAGAAAATTGGGTGAAGGTTATTCAAGTGTATACCACGAAAAAATAATCCCAAATTGACGAAAGCATAATCGAGTCCTCGATCCACTTTTTTCTGGAGTATCTCTTTTGTTGTGCTTCACTTTTGATGAGTCTCAAGATATTACGATACTCCAGATATAAACCAGAGTATAGCTGCACACTTTGGAAAATCACAGTAGGCAATCTTTGAACATTTTTTCAACTCTGATGGCAACCGAGAATAATAAGATACAGCTTTTATCATGTCTTCTGACTACCCCCTCAGGTCTAACACTTTCTTTAATTTCGTAATTTCATTGCTACTTATTCGAAATTTCAAGTGGAAGTGGTTAGTCGAATGAAAAGAATTTGGCCTGGTACGGTAGAGTTGGTAAGTCACCGCAGTGATGAGAGGTTCTGTTTATGACTCATATAATATCACATGGTGAAACTATATAAAATAGCATTTCAGATATCTATATACTTCTTAATATACTCCTTTCTTTCAGTCTACATCTGAATTTAGGATTATTTTCGTTTGGATAATGCTAATTGAGGAAGAAGACAATCATCATGAATGAATTTATAAATACTTCTCATCATTGACTTCAATTATTAGTCCTTACTCGTTTATTTCTTTTTTTTTTTTCATAATTCGCTTATTTTCACCAATATCGAGAAGCATTTCCACTTGTAATACCACTAAAGGACAAATTATTTCCGGAAATTTCTTCTCGCTCATGAATATTTCGAAAATCATCGCTCGTCTTCGACTCGGAATAATTTTCAAAATACCCATGAGCTCGAAAAAATATCCGGAAATAATTTGACTTCGTGTGGTATTCGGTAAGAAAATTTCACACCAGATTGTGTTTGGAAATCAAATAATTTCAGAATTTATTTGTTCATTTGATTTGCATACAGGTTCATGAATAAATTCAGTTTGAGTCGCAGTTTCGGCACCAATAATAGATTCCTGATTTCAACCTATTTTATTTGCATGAAAATACTAGTTTAAAATGTAACATATTTGTATTCATCAATTTTATATTAACTTCGGGATACTACAAGTGATAAGAAATTATAATTTGGTAATTTAATTTTTCATAGGTATAAACAGGGTGGTCCACGGTGGATGGCCTATTAGAAGTAAGTATCTGTAAAATGAAAGGACAGAACATCCTGGAAATTGGGATGCTTTGATAATTGAACATTCTCTAACCGTCTAAAATATTTTCATCGACACAGTATCGCCACTTCTACCAGAAACAACTAGCAACTTCATTATTTCAAACGGAACACCCTATATTTTATTGCATTTTCAGATTCTTCCTGAAGAGCTGATTTCATCAATGCATCATACTTGTGGTCTAGTAGGAATGATTACAGAGATATTGGGTGTTCAAAGTCGAGATTTTTTAATTTTAGAATTTTTTTGCTTCAAGAATTCTGATCACCCTGTATCTGTTCCAATTGAATGTCAGTAGATAGTGAATTGGAAGTTAAGATAGGAACATCTAAGCCGTTTCGATCCATAATGAATAGTTTCGACACAAAATAATCCTGAAATTGAAAAATCTCGACCTTGAACACCCTATTGGGTGGATATGGTGTGAGAGGAATTGCTTTGAAGCTGATGAAATCATATTCAGAAAACAGGACCCAAAAGGTGGTTATTCATAATAATGTTAGTCAGTCTGTAACTATTGAGCAAGGTGTACCTCAAGGTTCAATACTTGGCCCCTTACTTTTCCTCGTATACGCCAACGACCTGATGCAGTAATTCAGTACTCTCACAGAAATTCATGTCGTTGTTCATGCAGATGACACCCATTTCATCATCAAGGATCATAATGTGTTAGATCTCACAAAAAAAACACAAAGTGTTTATGAGCGGGTGGTAACTTGGGCTAATAAAAATCACTTGGCATTGAACATCTCCAAAACCAAATTGACGAAATTTTCATTGAACAATGTCCCTGGAGACTTCAATATTTTTGAGAATGAGGAGTTAAATGTTGAAAATTGCTCAACAACAATGATGTTAGGTATCACGCAGGACTATAAACTCACATGGACCCTTCATATTGAAACTCTCTGCAATAAATTAAGGAAAAATTGTTACGCATTGAGGTTTATGTCTAGACATTGTAGAGGTTTTGATGAATCTGTATTACGGAACTATCCACTGTCATCTACGGTATGGAATACTGAACTGGGGTACAGGGACAACTGCAGAGAGGGTTTTTATTCTACAAAAGGAGGCTATCAGAATCATTGCTGAAATTGGGTGGAGGCAATCATGCAGAAATTCATTCAAAGAACTCCGAATACTAACGGTTGCGAGTATTTATATTTATGAACTATGCATATATATTTATAAGAACAGACCGAACTTCACATCTAATCAGCATCGATACTCGACTCGCTCTAAAAACTTGTTAATACCCAACATGCACCGAACCACCCTTTACCAAAAAAGTTTTCTCTTTCTTGGACCAAAGTTTTTCAATAAGCTAGATGAATCGGTTAAGAACTCACAAAATTTGACAATTTTCAAATCGAGATTGAAAACTGCTCTTATCCAAAAAAATTGCTACACCCTCGACGAATTCTAGGTTTATATAGTCCCATTTTACTAGTAGTTTTAGTAGACTGTGAAGTCGTTTTGGTTATTCTTGCCTCTGCATACATTTTTTTTTATTTCTAACATATCTTCGTTTTAGATATATGTATGTATGTGTTGTGTATGTATATATACATTTAAATTTAGCATTGTGACGTGTTCCTTGTTATTGTACCATTGAAGTCATCTTCTATTTTGTACTTTTCAACAAGAGAAATGAATATATTATTATTATATTATTATTATTATTATTATTATCCATCAAATTGCACCATTTATTGTGAAAATTAAGGAATATTGAAAAATAAAAATTGATTTTTATAAAAATACCCCTATAGATTTGGATTGATCTGATGGGAAACGATTATTGCATTGTCTGCTAAATATGGAGAAAAAATCTAGTGAGCTGGAGTATCCAATGGATTATTGTTGTCATGCCAATCAAACCTCAAATGAGATTGTAATTTTCGAAGTGACAGACACAGCGTTACTGTCATTTTCGATTCAGTGGAATTGCCACAATATGTGAGCAAAAACTTCCAGCTATAGGAATACGATAGAGATGCGTTATTGCCAATTAAGTTTACTTGCCCGAACTCCGCTTCGCATCGTTCGTGTCAACGGCAGTCGCGTGCGGGAAAGAATCACTTTCCGCACTTGTTAGGAAAATTACTATATCAATTTTTGTATGAAGTTTGTCAAATTAATATATTTTCTACTTCTTCGCATCATAATTTGCTGAATCAATTGAAAAATCTGAAGAAGTTCAAACAAGAAATTATAATGCATCCGTGGAAAATGCTATAGTAAACTAGTGGAAACCATTTTATATGATGATTTTGATATTCGAAAATGTAAAACATCGTTACAGTGGAGACCTAGAAATTTGCATATGAGGCGTCCGGATTTTTCCTTGAAAGGTTCATACATCCATCCCTTCGAAAGTGTGTTTATTCTTACCGCAAGAAAATCCCATTGGCCAAGTTCGGCTGCTCTTATGTTTGTATTTATTTATGAGATGACAAAATATGTTTCGGAATAGCATGGGTCTTGTTTAGATACGGTATTTTTTTCCCAGGTTTTTATAAGAACATTCGACGCTATAATCATATGTTCATAAACTAGGGAGCAGCATATTCGTTGCCGCTGGATCTCTGAGATATATAAAGAATTAACCAATCTGGGTGGGCATGTCAATTTTAGGAAAATATCTGTTTGCAGATTTTCATAATTTAAACTGTGAGAAATATATCTCGGCAGAAACACCACTGGTAGTTATTTTTGTATCTAGTGCGCAAAATGCTACTTTGGGGATCGGTATCCGCTTGTATTCTTCTGAACGGAGACAAAAAAGTTGCTTCCTATTGTTCATATAAAAGAGCATGGTCACCTGTTTTTAACTACTCCTGTCAGAAGAATCAGTAAAGCTAAACGAACAATATTATTTGCTTCTATCACTATCTATTGACTTTTTCTTTTAGGCTGTCTATAGTGATTTTTTTTAATGTAGCATGGAAAAAAAATGATTTGTTGCATCAACAAATTATTCATGCTTGAGTTTTTTCTGTTGGACTTAGCAATTTTTTGTTGAATTAACCAGATACATGATTATTTCATGGAAGCAGCTTATTCAAATCAAGAATGTAGTCTAATTGAATCATCAACAGTATAATATCAATTTGATCAACAAAATATATGGTTTTCTCAAAAACAAATTATGTCGATCCAAAATAATGTCTATGTGGATTCAACTAAAAACATTTCGTTGATTCGATAAAAGTATGATCATTTTGATGAGAATATATCTTTGAAACAACATACAAGTTTTCTTATTCCGATGTAGCAATGAAATCGTTTCGAACGGATCATTTGCTTGAATAGAGCAACGAAATATGGAATATCAATGAAACAATTTGTTCATTCTATATCAAGTTAAATTTTCGCCTCTGAATGGCGATCATTTCGCCTCGTCTATGCCTGCCTCGAATTTATTATAGGGTGTCCCTAGACCAGTGGGACAGTTGAATATCTCCTGGACCAATAGGAATTTTCGAAATATTATAATGCCACATCATATCGCATTATGAGTGCTAACTTCAGGATTGACTATATTTTCTACGAGGGGCACAAGAAAGGCTCACAAAATCGAACATCAATTTTTTCAAATGGAACACCCTGTATTTTATTGCATTTTCATAATCTCCTCGAAGAGCTGAATTCAACGACCTAGCACACTTGGGCTCTAGCGGGAATGATTTCCGAGATATAGGGTGTGGAAAATCGAGATTTTTCATCTTTGGGAATTTTTTGTGTCAAAACTATTCATTATTGGTCAAAACGGCTCACATGTCCATATCTTAACTTTTGATTTACTATTCACTCGTATTTAATTGAAACAAATACAGGGTCGTGTGGAATTCCGACTGAAACTGAGAATTCTACACCACCCTGTATTTGTTTAATTTAAATACGAGTGCATAGTAAATCGAAAGTTGAGACATGGACATGTGAGCCATTTTGACCAATAATGAATAGTTTTGACACAAAAAATTCCCAAAAATGAAAAATCTCGATTTTCCACACCCTATATCTCGGAAATCATTTCCGCTAGACTCCAAGTGTGCTAGGTCGTTGAATTCAGCTCTTCAAGGAGAATATGAAAATGCAATGAAATACAGGGTGCTCCATTCGAAAAATTTGATGTTCGATTTTGTGAGCCTTCCTTGCGCCCCTCGTATAAAATATAGTCATTCCTGGAGATAGCACCCATGATGCGATATGATGTGGAATTATAATATTTTGAAAATTCCTATTGGTGCAGAAGATATTTAACTGTCCCACTGGTCTAGGGACACCCTGTATATAGGTGAAGTCTGATTCTTCGTATTTGAAATATCGCAGCTGGATAAATCAAACTTAGGATAATTAGCGATCCGAAATAGCTTTGCATCAGCTGAGGAGAAGTAAAGACTGAAGATCTATGCTAGGAGTCGACAATTCCCGAATTGATACTGGATTTGGTTCAAAAAAAAATTGTCGAATGAAAATACAGTTTCTCTTGAACCAACAAAATATTTCATTGAATTAACCAAATATTTCATTCAATCAACCATCAAATAATTCATTGAATCAACCAAATATTTCTTCGAATCAACCAAATATTTTGTTGAATCAACTAAATATTTTATTGAATCAATATCTTGTTATTTTGAATCTTGTTTGAGCCAATTCAATATCTCTTCATAATCAATTCATGGATGTGCTTGATTGAAGAAGATCCAGAGTTCATGCAAGGCATATTCACTTAATTCAAACTTCAAATTTGCTCTGAAACAAGATAATTATAGATTCACTCATTCCAGGATTATATTTTGTCGTGCATATATGACACTTTTATTTGCTTCATTCAATGAAATTTTGCTTGGTTCAACAATTCATTTTTTTCCGTGAGCACACACATATATTTTCATTCATTAGAAATGAGGGGCTAAAATCCCTAGAAGTCTAGAGAAATAATACCTACGTGAGGGATTTTTTGGAAAATTCTCCAAAATTCTATGGAATATGAGCAGTTGAAACAATCCACGAAATTAATAGCTCAAATAATAATGTATCATTAAATATCTGATCAAAGGAAACTATATACATGCGTGAAATTTAGATTATGCAATAATATTCGATAGTAATTATTTTAACAGACAATTATTCTGAATCGAACGAATGGATTCAATTATCGTGATTTCCATCAATATTCATCAGAATAACGAACAATCTACGGTCAGTATATTGCATCCAATTTCAATAATGTCTAATCAAACATTTTGTTTCTGTTTATATTCCTCTTTTGGAAGTACACAGTCAATTGTTCAATTATTTGCTATATTGCATCACATATCTACAAATCCAGAAAAATCATTTGTTTTACACGTGCTGTACTATTCTGAATATATTTCATACCTAATTGAATCATAAAATAGAGTGGATACGTTCAATGATGATGTTAATAATGAAATCGATTTAATTTTTCTTCTCATTTACACAGGAATTTTTGAACATTTATTTTGTTTTTTGCCCTGCAGGGTATTTCGGAACTGAGAGCGATTCAGCAGCTATATTCCAACAAAATGAAATTATTATTGAATAGGCTATATATTTTTTTATGTCTTGGAGCGCACGAAAAGGAATTCCTATAATGTTCAAAGAACATCGTGCGTTCCTAGGGAGGATAGGGATAGGAGGTAGGTATTGGAATTTTTTTGAACTTCTGGAGATTATATGTTGTTGGGAAAATGACATTTAATTGAAACAAATTATAAATTTAGATTTTTTGACCACCTTGTATCAATTTCAATTGAACACCAATTGATAGTGAGTGAAAAGTTGAGATAGGGACATGTAAACCGTTTTGACCAATAATGAACAGTTTCGACAGAAAAAAATTCTGAACTTGGAAAATCTCGATTTTGCACACCCTATATGTCAGTAACTTTCACATCTAGACCCTAAGTACGATGGGTCGTTGAAATCAGATCTTCAGGAAGAATTCAAAAATGAAATAAAATATAGGGTGTTCCAATGAAAAAAACATAGCTTTGATGTGCTGTGACCTTACGGAACACCCTGTTCATTTCAAAGAAATTTTGAAATGTGAAGCTCAGTCATTACTTCAATTTTGATTCATGAATTTTTTTTGTATCTCTCAAGACAACTGAGAAATCGAACTCTGGAGTCTTAGTTGGCCACCCTGTACTTACAGTATTACTACTATCATAATAGTGGCTGTTAAGCTGTATACCAACCCAATCTACCGTGTTTTTTCATCACAGTTATTATCAAATTTGAGTGTTCGTGACACGTAACGTCACAAAGTCGTTGTCATTAGCTTTTTGAAATGTGTTTGCCTTTGCCTGTATATGTATACATGCGAATATCCCGATTAAATTGAGTTCACACATTTCGACGGGAAAAAACATTGGTTTGTCACGTTTACAAAGAGAGTTTGCTGTGTTGAGTGGAACGTGCCACAAAGGAAAGGGAAGTGAAAATGAAAATTAAATTAGGGTGATATTAAATGCGGTAGGTGTGATTTTCGAGTAGGGGAAAATTTTGTTCGTTTGATTAATGGTGGGTAGCTCATCACATTCGGCTAGTGAAACACAACATATTTTGTAATATCAATTTGTATCAAGCTGAGTAATCTCTCATTTTTTCACGTGTTTACATACAGAGTGTATCTGAATAACGCCGAAAAAATTGAGAGGGCGATTCGTTGTGATATTCTAGCAAATTTAAGTTCATATGAACATGTGTCCTAACTTTCTTCGTTTTTGAGTATTAATTGTTCTTATTTCTAACCCCCCTGTATGAGCTTTCATGGTGTCAAAATTCAGTATGGTTGGAGACTGAGGAAGCCCTAAAATTCCGAAATGATTGTAATTGGACTGGACTCTGGAAAACACCTACATTAAATTTGGAGTCATATCGAAATTTCATTGTTTCCTCAAAAACTGAGCTAGATACGAAAACCACACATTCGATAGAAAAGTTGGTATTTCCATAGGTCAATCTAATAATAATATGAAGCTCAAAAAAACTGGTTGCGTACATTCACATTCACCATGAATACCGATGAATTAACCCACTCTAACGCAACTGGAAATATTATTTCAAATATAATTGCACCACAAGAAGCTCAACGTTTTATTGAAATTGGTGAAAAAACAATTAAGTGATGTATCAAAATATGATTTTTCATGGAAATAATCATACCCTGTATCCCGAAAACGAAGCAAGTTAAGACATTATGTTCATATGAACTTTATTTCCTAAAATATCACAAGAAATCATGCACCCATTGAATTTTACTGTCATAGCTGATGAGCTCACAATTGTCAGTTTTTCGTTGAAATTTTCAAACGATTCTGTTTTCTACTTCGTGATTGTCGTGTTGAAAAGAGGAATGGCTTATTCCTCGGAGCAGAATACATTTATTGAAATGTCTTGTTGTCGAAATGGCACATTCATCTATGTTGGATGGAGGCACTCGGTAGTAGCCTGCAAGGATGAGTACCTGGCGAAATATCCTAATGAACAGATTCAAGAATCTGCTTTGAGAGCCCACATCAGAACAGTGATCAACAGATTCATCCAAACTGGAAACGTTAATGAAAAGAAATCAACAGGAAGGCCCCAAATATCGGAAGAAGTTGTCGAAAATCTAAGGGCGCGTGTTGAGCTAAATCCCCAAACGTCATTGAATAAGAGATTATCTTCACAATCTGGTGTGCCACTAAGTACATGCCATAAAGTGCTCAAGAAAATATTGCATATGCACCCTTACAAGACCAATGTACTACAGCAACTTCTGCCAATAGATATCCCACGTCGTCTGGAGTACTGCCAATGGTTCCAAAATAATCTCAATGATGACTATTGGACCTAACATTTTTCAGCGATGAGGCTTGGTTTCATTTGTCGGGATACGTGAACTCACAAAATTTTAGGTTTTGGAGATCTGAGAATCCTCACAATTTCATTGAGACTCCACTGCATTCTCAAAAAATTGGGGTGTGGTTAGCAGTTTCTCGTATGCGAATATATGGACCGATTTTCTTCGATGGCACTATCAATGGTAAAAGATACAGACAAGTGATGTAAGAACCATTCATCAATCAACTTGATGATGAAGAAATTCGAGTCGGCTATTTTCAGCAAGATGGGCCCACACCACACGTGCAAATTTAGAATATTTACAAGAATTTTATGACAACCGTGTGATAAGTCGAGGAATTAATCCTTTTTTTCCAACACGTTCTCCAGATTTGACGCCTTCGGATTTCTGCCTTTTTGGATATTTGAAAGACGAAATATTCAAGATAGACAATAATAATCTTGAAGGGCTGCAAGCCTATCAATATCACATTGCTGCCAAAATATTGGTCCGGAAATGCAGAGGAACATTTTCGACAACAAACGGCGAAGAGTTCTGAAATGCTTGGAGAACAACGTAGAACATTTTGAACATTTGATGAAGGTTAATGAAATAAACCGTTATTTATTCTTCAATGAATATTTCTCAAACTAAAATATTGGACTCTCCTTTCTTTGACATACATTTCCATAGTGTATATGGAAAACGATTAAACGATATAAAAATAGTCGTAGGATTAATCGAGATGGTTTCATTACTTATTTTGAATTCCATTGGGAATGCACCAGTTTCTTTGCAAGTTGGAAACAGAAACCATTTGAAACATGATTTTTTGTGCTTCTCTGTATTTTATGATCACTAGCACCAGAAGCAGTTTTGAATCTTATATCCTACAAGTGCATGAAAACCTGTCAGACCAACTGTGGGTGTCAAAAAGCAGACCTCATTTGTTCCAGTATGTGTCTGAATTCTGAAATTAGCTGCAATGACATAGCCAGCCATTCAAGAAGAAGCAGAGGATGATTCGGAGTTTTCTGATCCACTGAAAGGTAACTACATGAATAATTCTTTCGCACCTTTATTTTTCCTCTCACATTTCATTTGTGTTATCGACCAATAATCAATAACGATAAAGAAGTCGATTAATTCTTAATCTTCTCCTGAAGATGCTAACATAGTTAGCGAAACACGTGTCGAGGCGTTAAAAAATCGGTTTAGTTAGTGGTAAAACAGTGTAGTGTGTTATCGACCAATTATCAATAACGATAAAAGAGTCGAGTACGTATAAAAATGTCGAAAAAATCCTCAATAGGTATTGCTTTCATATCTAATTGATATATTGTTGAAATTATTGAATTGAGTCAATGATTATTTGTAACAGGCGTAGGAGAACTCGAAAGCTGCCCTGGAGAAGCCACGGAGTCTGTGTCTAGGAGGAGAATTTCATTTGACAGTGATATGTTTATCTATTCGGAATAAAAACTATGAATTAGTTGAATTTTTTATTTTTTCCCAAAAATCACTGATTCCACTAAAACTTCAACACTCTTCTGCATGGAAACCAAATGACATACCAAAAAGTATCATGGGACATGAATTGTAGATAATTTTCCCCTCTTGATTTTACTATTCTTAATTTTTTGTGGTGAACGGCTTCCTTTGCGAGTTGAAAGCTGAAAACCATTAAAAAACATAATTTTGTGTGCTCTTTTGGTATTTTTTTGATATTTGCCAATGAAATTTTTGGTGGACAACTCAAGATTCGTGTTGAGCTCATCAAAGAGCATACTATAAACCACTGAAATTAATTACACCAGAACTTTCCACTTCAAGCTGTTTTTGTGCACCATTTGATTAAACTAAATACACTGTTCACTGCTTGCACGTTGAGAAGGGACTGAGACAGTGAGATTACTGAGATGCTAACAATATACTGCGCATGGACCGGCCCTTTCACCAATTATTTGATGAAATCGCTCGAGAATGAGTGATTCTCACATGTTTCATCTAATGATTGAGTAAAAGCCACTCTAATATGGTTTCCTTGTTTGTTTTACTCCAAAATTTGTGCTATTCAATCAAATTTGTCATAAACATTGTCATTATTGGAAGGAATTGTGAAAATACCTAGATTTCATTGAATATTTACTCAAAAAGTTCACTCAGTAGATTAACTCATTACCAAATTCGCAGTCACTCAAAAGGATTTGTTACAGTGTATATTGTATAGTTATTTCAAACATATTTTCTGATTGAAATTATATTCATTATACCCAGAACAGTGAAATATTTTCAATCAAGTATGATTACATACCATCATCTTGTGGTTCTGTGAAATCTCGTGAGAACCAGTCCGTCGATATGTCATTATTTTTCACGTAGTTACTTTGTTCGTTTTTTTTTCTAAACAGGATAATCACAGACCCAGCATCAAGACCGTATGCCGAAGCAAATCAATATTATTGTTCTTGGGAAAAGCTTCTGCAAAAGATCTTGGCTGATATATGCTCGAACGTCGTTATGTATTTTTTCTTATCTCTTGGAGCGCACGAAAGGAAATTCCTATGATGTTCAAAGAACATCATGCCAAGGTTATAAGTTCTTGGAAATATGTTTGAAATTTGCTTCAAATATTAATATAATGAATAAAAAACCTGAATAACTTTTGATTGCAACAGAAGTGCTCAAACATGCTCGAAATGTTCATCGTTCACTTATTGACACGAAAAAATCGGTTTTGGAATTCAATCCGTAAGTGATTTACTGTTTCCGAGGTATATTTCATACGCATGTCATTTTGAAACGGCTTGACCGATTTACAAGGTGCCACGTGATCCCTCTTCATATTTCAAAAAAAAAGTTGATGGTGCACACTTAACACTAGGTCACGTGACCACAACCATTTTTATGCCAAATATTAGTGAAAGAGGTACCTTTTTGCCTGAATTCCACCCGACCTCGCTAGCTTGTTCCGTTCAGAGGTTAAAGGGAGGGGAGGAAAGACTTTTTACGTCTTCACTGTACACTGAAAAAAAAATTGAGTCAAATTTCACTAAAGGTCCACGCAATAATGTGTCAATTACGATCCACGCCCGATTTAGTATAGAGATATCACCCTACTTGACTGTGTAAAATGGTAATTCATAAGCCGATTTATTCAAATTTGTTGTAAACATTCTCATTGATAGGAAAACTTGATGAAATATCTAGTTTGAGTTGAGAATATACTCAGAAAGTTCAATCAGTAAATTCACTCACCACCACATACAGGGTGATTCACATAACAACCGACATAGGGCAGGGGCATGTAGGGGGTCCCAAAATATGGCAATTTAACGCAACTTACCTCTTTACCAAGTAAGGAGTTATATTCATAGCACAAACAGCATGTCAACTTGCTCGTTAAACGAAATCGTCCCGTTCATTTTGAAAACACTCAAACAACAATTACTTAATTGAACAAATCACTTGCCTCATTGTCAAGTTTGACGTTCATTTTCATAGCCATCTTTTGAATTTTCGATGATTTTAAATGACACACCTAGAGCGCGCGTTTTCAGTTATTCGAGTTTTTGATGAAAATGATGAGGTTTTTCGAAAAATTACTAGAGTAAGAAAAGTTTCAGAATTGAATTGCCCACAAAACAAAGTGAAGATTTTTGGAATTATGTTGAATATTTATGGTGCGCCTCCCGGTATTCAAATTTCAATTGAACTCTATGTAGTTACTGTCAAGTAACGCCCTAAATACATCCACAAAGTGTACCAAATTTGGTTGCTTTAAGTTCAAGAATAACGGAGATATTGATTTTTTTCAAAATTCATAACTTCACTTTCAACGCGTATATCTCCTTAGAGAAGCAACTTGGTATAGAGGTAAGTTGCGTTAAATTGACATATTTTGGGACCTCCTACATTCTACATGCCCCTGCTCTATGTCGGTTCTTATGTGAATCACCCTGTATATGCAGTCACTCAACTTAATTTTCCACAGTGTATAAGTATCGACTGTAGATATTGAAACGTTTTCGAAATTAATTCAATAAAACCAAATATACATCGTATTATTTTCGATCTATCAGCCATTTTGTACCTATCACCGAGCCTATCACATATCGTCCTAATCTCATAGTCGCCATCCGATCATGATTGAATAGAAGCAATTTTACCGTTAAAAGAACTTCCTACACAGCTCTCTGATGCTCAGCTAGAATAGTAACCGAGAGGAAGTCTTCCTCTTGCCAGACTTATTCAACCAGCGCTACGATCGAAACTAATTCAATTGCTAAATCTGTTTCTAAAGAGCAATCAATTTGACGAAATTGTTGATCTTTCTCGATCAGGACTATATGATTATTCACTGTGCAGCTCATTACACCAGATCTTATTAAGATACTTATACTCTCATGCGGCAACACTGTCATAATGAGGTTACAAGAAACAGGATTCAAGAAAAAAGCGACAACCGGATGCTGTCCGAGACCAGTTTCGATTAATATCCAACCCAACAACTTCTTGCCATCGAGAGTGGAGTAGCGCAAGATATATACTTATTGATATTCATGAGATGAAAACCTGATGGTATATAATTTTCGCGTAAGCAAGAATCGAGATATCACCCGATTATTGTTGCTAGAAATAGATCGATGTACCGCGATTATCGATATATCATAATCATATATTTTGCATGACGTGGTGGAGTAATTTAAAATATGCACACTCGAGAAGAGACTTCCAACTGTCAACACGCCATTTTTTCGTTGAATTGTGCCTCCAAGTCCCCCTAGTATTCAGGTGGAACATGAAATATCAAGTATTAGACGTCCTAAGGGCAGAGATAAGTTAACAGACAGGATATACGCGAGTCACCTGTCGTTTCATAGCAATACCTTTCTCGTAGTTATGATCTGAAAAGTAGATGTCACTTCACAATAAAGAACAGGCAGGTGAAAAAATTTCAAATGTGAGGTAATACATTATTTTGTTCCAGTTTTACAGTAACGTCACTCTATCACGATGACGCAACCACATTTTCATTAATTGGACAATATACATTCTTCAATAAGCAATCTATACTGATAATAATTGATGTATGATATATGTCCAGTTGTTGAGCAAGTGTTCGATGGAAAACCATGAAATTGTTAAAAAACACCCCAGAGTTTAGGATCAGCTTGGTAATTTCTTCGCATTGTTGGTCAAGTTTGAGAAATTCACCCTTCCACTTCTATTTCATTAAAATGCACTGAGGTTGTTGTATAGATAAAAATATTAATTGTGTTATTTCAAGTTAGGTTCCTATTCGAGTAATATAAGGGAACATGCTATGGATGTTCACATCACATTGTGCTTGAAATATTGAATTTGGTAATGTGTTATAGCTTCCAACATAGCTGCTTGTAATTTTGCGAAAAAAGGGAGGATGGGATAATAAGAGCAAGTTATTCGAAATTATAAAGGTATTCATTCATTGTCGTTCGTCGTTGAAGACTTCTCCTTCGCTCGACTTATCTGACGTACAGTCAGGATACAAATCTTCATAATCATCTAGGGATGAAATTATTATATCAATCCAGAAGTAAGTAAGTAAGTGAGTAAGTTATTTTTTTTTTTTTTTTTTTTTTTTTTTATCGCTTGGAGCGCACGAGAGGGAATCCCTATAATGTTCGAAGAACATCGTGCGTTCCTAGGGAGGATAGGGACAGGAGGTAGGTATTGGAATTTTTTTTGAACTTTTGGAGATTATATGTTGTTGGGAACACTTCCACAGGCAATGAATTCCAGAGCCTAGCCGTTCTATGGATGAAGGAGTCTTGATAAAGTGCTGTTCGACATCTTTCGAGGTTGACGACGAAAGGATGTGCTGACTGGGCTTGTCTAGTTTGTCTGATTGGTATTGCTAGTGAAGGGATGATTGCAGAGATTTCCGAAGAACATTTCCCGTGGAAGTATCGATAGAAAAGTGAAAGGTCGCCGACCTTTCTACGGTGTTCTAATGATGCCAAAGAGTGAGTGAGTGTGGCGTCACCCACCAGGCGAATGGCTCTTTTCTGGATGGAATCTAAGAGCATCAGCGTATGTTTTGGTGCTGAACCCCATATGTGGGAACAGTATTCTAGAACAGGCCGTATCTGCGCTTTGTAGATCATGAGAAGCTGTTGAGGTGTAAAGTAGCTTTTCGCACGGAACAAGAATCCGAGTTTTTGGGAAGCAGCTTTTGCGATGGATCTGACATGATTATCCCATGAAAGAGTGTTGCTGATGGAAATACCGAGCATAGATATGGTGGGCTTGGTGGAGATGGTGGAGCCAGACATTACAATATCGGGCATACTGAGTTCCGCCTTTCTAGAGAAAATGCAGGCTTGAGTTTTGGTGGCGTTGAATTCAACTAGGTTGTTTGTTCCCCAGGCTGTGATTTCAGCAAGATCTTCATTGACAGCATTGACCTGCCTGCGCCGTGAGGTCTTAGTTTCCTGGGAAGAAATGGGAATTCTGGAAGAGAAAGCAGTATGGAGGGTACTATCATCTGCAAAGCTGTGGATGGGGCAACTTGTTACTCCCAACAGATCATTGATATGAAGCAGGAATAATGTTGGTGCCAAAATTGATCCTTGTGGAACGCCGGAATTGATGCCAATGGTATCAGACGATACACCGTCCACTACCACGTGAAGCGATCTGCCTGAAAGAAAACTCGATAAGAGATGGCATAGCTGGGGTGGTAAGCCGTATGATGGTAGTTTGTGGAGGAGTCCTTCGTGCCAAACACGGTCGAATGCTTTCGATATGTCCAACGCGACAGCTAGAGATTCCCCGTGTTTTTCTATTGAAGATTGCCATAAATGGGTGACGTAGGCAAGTAGATCTCCAGTAGATCTTCGGTGGCGAAAGCCGTATTGTCTATCATTGATGATTCCTGAGCTCTCCAGATATTTGATAAGCTCAATATTGATGGCTTTCTCCATCACTTTGGAGATTACTGATAACAGGGCAATGGGCCTGTAGTTGTTGGGCAGGTTCTTGTTTCCTTTTTTGGGGATTGGTTGGACTCTAGCTGTCTTCCAGCATGATGGAAAAATACCCGACCTGTACGAGATGGTAAACAACTTGCAGAGAATTGGTGTTAATTCTGGTGCACATTTTTTGAGGATAATGGGTGGAATTCCATCAGGACCGTTAGCTTTATTCGTTTTGAGACCAAGCAAAATTCGTCTGATAGTGCGTTGACGGAAGACGATTTCGGGCATTCGACTCTCAACGGGTGGAATGTCTGGCGGCACTTTTCCTTGGGAATCTAAAGTAGAGTTTGCTGCGAAAATTTCTGCAAAAATATTCGCTTTCTCCTGCGATGTTGTTGCTAATGTGCCGTCGGATTTGGACAGTGGTGGAAATGAACTGTTAGTGAAATTTCTTCCGACCGCTTTAGCAAGGGACCAAAACGAACGGGAGCCATTGGGACAATCTATGAGTTTCGATCTGATCTTGGCATTGTATGTTTCTTTCGAAGCATCTATTGTTTGGCTGCAATTATTCCTGGCATCAACGTATTCTGCTCTAGTCGCGAGGTTAGGGTTTTTGCGCCAGCGATGGTAGGCTGTTTGTTTCAAGGCAACAGTTCTAGAACAGCTTTTGTTGAACCAGGGTTTCGAAGGTGATGATCTTTTCGAAAAATGAGGTATGTATGTTTCCATTCCGAGCATGATGATCTCGGATATTTCCGCAGCACACTGTGAAGGGTCCTCAGAGTCAAAGCATACTCTATGCCAAGGAAACTCGGAGAAAAACATGCGGAGACCGTCCCAATCTCCAGAATTGTAATGCCATATAAGACGTGGGGGTGCTGGAGCAGTTGATGGAATGAAAAATGGGCAGGTTGTGGAGATGAGTGTGTGGTCAGAATTGCCAAGTGGAGCTCGTACATCTATGGTGTAGGGTGCTGAATTATTCGTGAGGAATAAGTCAAGTATGTTAGCTGAATGGTTATTGGCATCGGGAATTCGTGTGGGTTCTTTGATAAGCTGCTCTAAGCCGTGAGTGATGGCGAAAGCTTCGGCTTGTCGCCCAGCTTCATCCGTTCTGTTAGAGTGTACGAGCCAAGCAGTGTTGTGTACATTGAAATCGCCCATGATGATGATTTCTGCTGCTGGATGGTTCTGTTGAATTTGGTCAAGCTTCAGAGACAAGAATTCGAAGAGCTCCCCATAGGATGGATCATTTGGTGATAAGTAGAGACAACAAAGGTATTTGGTCTGTTTCTGGCTATCGAGTTTGAACCACATGACATCAAACTTATTGGGTTCCAAAGTTTTTTCTCGTTGACATGAGAGATTCGTTTTAGAGTAGAGGCAGAGACCTCCCTTGAATCTGAAACGTGTGTGGAGTTCGTACCCAGGACAGAGCAGATAGGTCGTATTGGTCGATGAATTGACCTGTGTCTCAGTAAGAGCCAATATGTCTGGCTTTTCAATTTGAAGGTGTCGATGGACATCGTTGATGTTCTTACTTAGACCTCGGATGTTACATAGGTCTATCTTGAGGACTTTTTCAGCCGATGGTGAACCCCCTCTAGCACCTCTCGCCCGGAAATCCGAATGGAGAGGTATTTTACTTCCGGATAATTTTACTTGAGGAGAACTCATCATCGCGTATTCTGTATAAAGAAGGGTGGTTGGCGTGGAAGGAAAAGGAAATTGGGTTGGGTTGGGTTGGCCGGAACATCAACCAGCTACTGAAACACGGGTAAGTATACCCATTTCACAGTGCCTATGGTTGATGTGGTGGTATCGCACCGGGCGATGGCGTTAACCATCTTCCACCTATTGGCGTCCTTTTAGTCGCCTTCTACGACAGGCAGGACTTACCGTGGGGTTATTCTAATCCGACCACCACACGGCATAATAATTATATAATAATATATAATTGATCTTCTCATTTGGGAATTACCTGTCATCGAATCTGCATCATCCGGTTCTGAGAGTGGTTCAGTTGGGTCAGGCAAAACACTTTCTGGACCAAACAAAGTTGGCAGAATTGGAATTGGTATTGGTAGGTTGGATGGTGACAGATGCGCTGCGACCTAATAAGATCTATTGTGCCATATCTGCTTCTGCTGTATCAAGGATTCCTTGTTCATAGCTGCCCCTCAAGATTAAATTCCTTCAGGAATATGAAGATTTTGAGGGGAACTAGTCCTGGTATTTCTTCCACAGTCAGCTGGTGTGTTCCTAGTATGTTCAATCTTTTGTGATGTACAGCGTCACACTCCATCAGTATGTGATGAGGTGTTTCTGGTTCTTCCTCACAGAATCTGCAGGTGCGTCCTCCTGGAAGCCTAGCTTCCTTAGGTGTTCTTCGAGTCTGCAATGCCACGTTAAAAGTCCCGTTATTGCTTTGAGACTCCTTTTCCTGAGGTTTATCAGTGTCCTAGATCTTTCTTGGTTAAAATTTCAGAGAAGATCTTCAACCTGTTGCCATCCTGGAAGTCTTCTTCATTGCCTGGCTCTCAAGGCTCCTTCCACCTCTTCAAGATCTCCTTGGAAATGAGGATTTCCAAGACCACAGAGCTCTGGTCCGATATCAGTGGCGTTGAGGCCCCTTGTCGTGCCAGAGTGTCTGCTTGTTCATTCCCCTCCACTCCGATATGCCCTGGCACCCAGGGGAAGATCACTGTATTGTTACTGCCTAGCTCATTCAATTTGTTTAGGCATTCCCATACCGTCTTCGAGTTGATGTTAGAAGAGCTCAACGCTTTGATGGCTGCTTGGCTATCGGATAAAATCGCGACATCCCTCTTCCATAATTTTTTGTCTGGGTTGAAGTGGATGCATCTTTCTATGGCTTGTATTTCCATTTTAAAAATGCTGGGAAATTGTTCCATGAATTTGAAGTATTTGGTGCGAGGCCCAAAGACTCCTGCTCCAGTTCCCTCGGGTGTTTTAGACTCGCCCGCATACCAAGTAATGGTGTTCCTTCCCAGCGCTTCGATGGATTCTATGCTCCATTCGCGCTTGTTGCTCAGTTCCACTCGGAAGTTTTTCTCAAAATTGAACTTCCAGATGATTTGGTCTGTTGGAAAATCGGCGAGGTGTGCAATATCAGTGGGGGGTGAGCCCCTTGCACTGTGCGTTTTCCCTCTTAGTATGACCTTGGCCAACCTTAGATTTGCTCCATGGGCAGTTCTCCTCAACACGATGTATAGATGTGTGAGATCCAGAATGACCTCTAGTGCTGCCGTTGAAGCTGATCAAGTTGGCAGAATAGTCCGCACGGTCTTTCTGTGTCACCACAAAGACGTGTGCAAAATTTGGAGCTCTTGAAAATTGATTGAATTTCCTGTTTTTTTTTCTCGGAAAATGTGTTGGCAGAACGCTTTTCCAACCATTCCGAACTGGCAGAATAGTATCAAAAAAATTGTTTCAACATGATGAACTCTGATACACCATTTTCAAACTTGTGCAAATTGGTCAAAATTTCTCTTTGGTATAACCCTTGGCAGAACGATTTTCGAGTCAATCAGACTTGGCAAAATAGTTTGGTATGTTTCCTTTTGGTGAAAGGAAGCAGTATGTACATTTTGGGGTAGGTGCAGATCAGTCGAATTACTCCGTTGTTCCCAATATTGAGAATGAAATATTATCAAAACTGAACCGATTTGGGATAGCAATAGCAGAAAGTTAATGTTTTAAGCAGTAGGTTTTGTTCTCGCATATGAGTAGAGTTCGAAATTTGTGCAGATCGGCACTCTTTCCCTGGAATCACCTTCTCTACAAGCTGAAATTTTCATTGGTACTATTTGGAGTTTGAATAATTATCTGTGCCGGCACAATATTTTTTTTATGTTCTGGTTCCCACGAAAAGGGATACCTATCCTGTAATGTTCAGAGAACATCGTGAGAACCAAGGGAAATGAGGAAGGAATTGGTGGTCTTCTTAAATTTCTGGAGGTTGTATACCTCAGGGAACACCTTCCTTGGCAATGTGTTCCAGAGCCTCTCTGTTCGTTGGATGAACGAGTCTTTGGGAAGAGATGTTCTGCAGGTCTCCAAAGTGATCACGAAGTGGTGCGTAGCCTCAACTCGACGGGTTGATCTCGCGGGTACTGCCAAGGGGGGAACAATTGTTGATATTTCAGAAGAGCATCGTCCATGAAAATATTTATAGAATGGAGCCAGATCGCCAACTTCTGCACGGTGTTCCAGAGAAGTGAGTGAATTTGTGATCGAGGCATCACCCACGATACGAATTGCCCTCTTTTGGACAGAATTCAACAGTTTCAGGGTATTTTTGGGTGCTTCACTCCAAATATGGGAACAGTATTCCAGGACAGGTCGGATCTGTGCCTTAAAGATCATGAGCAGCTAACTGGAAGTGAAATAGTTCCCCAAGAAAGGTTATTGCTGATAGTAATACCAAGCATCGAAATGGATGTCTTCAGAGTTATGGTTACTCCAGACAAGCTTATGTTGGGCACAGTGAGATCGGCTTTTCTAGGGAAAAGGCATGCTTGTGTATTATTTGCATTGAAATCTACCAAGTTATTGGATCCCCATTCGAGAATTGTGAATTGAAGGAACCATGATGTAATGCTGCCTATCTCCCTATAGCTATATCCATGATATCAGGGATATAGTTCCGGTTCATGAGATATTTCTCTTTTACTGAACAGCAGCTATTTCGAAAAAATGCGTCCTTTATTTCTTATTCATAGCCTTGTAACGAACATATTTCAGAATAGGTGTGCTGCTCTTTCCTTCGTGGTGGTAAATGCGATAAAAACTTATTTATATAGTGAAACGATTCGTGCTCCGGCATTTATATACTAAGATTTTTCCCACATTCATACGCAATATTCTCATAATTCACTGAAAAACACTGCGTGGATATTCGAGCAACTGTGTTACTGCCCATCAGGCATTTATTCGGAAATACGTAAATGGAATGAATTTATTGTTTGCACAAAAGAATTCAATTTTGCGGATTAATGAAACTAGGCGAGAGGCGTGCCAAATCAGAGCTCAGATTGGTGTAATTAAACATGGAACGATGTAATCTCTCAAATTAATGGGTGTTACTCAACACAAATATCTTTATGAAGGATCACGATTTGATTGTTCGGCGAGTGCTTAGTTGAAACGACGAAATGGCTCGAAATTATCATTGCTCTCAATGAATTTCCACGAGATCGAGATCGACAATCACTTATAATCTCCCTAGCAGCAGAATTATTACCGATAATTCTTACAAGGCATGAATGTTTTTGTCGATAGAAAAAATTTTCCGTGTCGAAGATGAGGGAAATTTTCTATCAACAAAAACATGAGTGAAACCGATGGAGAAAAAAATTACCGGTAATAGATTCTGCTGAGTGGGAGATTCGGTGGGAAAATTTCATAAATACGATCTATTCTGTGTAGATGTCAAATGAAATTTGACACCTAGGTAAAACTCTTTTATATTAATTAACTGGGAGGAACGTCAAATAACAAATTCGTTCTGAAATCCAATGTCTCCATTTAGTTTTATTTCCGACTAGTCAAATATGACGTACTATATTTTCAAAATTTATAGTAATTAAGATTTATTACTGAAATTTCTGAAACCTGAAAAATATTGATTCGTTCTCAACCATAATATTTGATATCACATGTCCACTTACATAGTTGCTGTGGGTGCCTGGACACCAGGGGGTGGAGGGTAACGAGAGAGCCGACATCCTCGCCAAACAGGGAACCGAATCTGTGTTCATAGGACCAGAACCATATTTTGGGGTCACCGCAAGTGCGGCGAAAACAACTATCTCGGGCTGGGCGGAGGGAAAAACACTCACGTACTGGTCTGAATTACCAGGATTAACCCATTCGAAGGCGTTCCTGCCTGAACCATCTGAAAAAATAACCAGGCAGATCCTAGAATGAAGCAGGGGTAACCTGCGAATTCTGACTGGACTGCTTACGGGACACTGTCGTCTAAGATACCACCTGGGAAGGATTGGTCTGAACCAACAAACGGACTGTCGGTTCTGTTTTGTGGAAGACGAAACGGCTGAACACATATTATGTTCATGCTCTAGCTTAGAAAGACTATGGTTCGACACATTTGGCTTTTCCAATTTAGAACCTATCGATTTCAGACAAATCTCACCCAATTCAACCATGAACTTTGTAAAAAGATGTGGATTGTACGGTGAACTGTAACCTCTAGGGGTGAGTCACAATAGACCCATCTGGGGTCGCAGTGGAGGGGAGGTATTCGCCCCACTCACATGGAACCTAACCTAACCTACATAGTTTCAAATGTAACATGAAAACGAAATAAAAAACATATTTCTGATGACATACCTAATTTTTGATTGTAGTTGATTCCACTTGTAAGTAACTGAGGTTGATTACCAAAATTTCAGGAACATTAGGAACATATATATCATGATATCACGCTACGCTCGTGACATGAACTACTCAACCTTCGTGAATAATAGCCCTCATTATTTGCTTGTTGAATAATAATATACTATTATTGTTATTTCAGACTTTCACATACTGGTATGACGTTCATACCAGTAAGCATCAAAAGTCTTAGTGAGTCGTGACGGTCGCTAGAAAAACGGTTTACCATTGTTTTTCCTAAACATTTGAACATTTTACATAAAGGTATCGACTTTTAGGAAACAACAACATATATTTTAATGAAACATTTTGGGCGTTGAAGGGTTAATTCCTCCACTTCTAACACATAATTCCTGATAAAAAGCTTTTTTCACATGAAATCTTCAACTTTTATTCGATGAATAGTTCATGTTGTCATTGAAAGTCGTTGATAGCTGTCAAATGAGTGACCTTTCACATTGAAAGAAATTCAGAGCATCCGACTCACATTCGAAAGAGGAAGGATGATATCAATTGTTTCCATGATCAACTAGCTAAAGTATGAATTTCATTATGGACCAGTAAAAGAAAGGATATCTCAGGTCGAGAATAGCATAATATCTAGAGCCAATAGTGGAAAATAACATTTGACCTTCAAGACAGAGTAATGCAACCGTTATAAAGATTCCATACGGATTATTTCGAAATTATTACAAAAACCGGATGTGGTTTATAATTATTATAGTCTTCGTATAACGTTCTTCTTCAGTCTTCCACAAAAGCTCCAAGTTCCGTATGTAACCAACCATGAAGGGATTTGGATTATGCAGTTAAAAATGATATGCCTGTGGAAAAAAGATTCAAGAAGAAGCATATCCAATAACAATAATTATTATTATACTCAGTACCTCAGAACTACACAATCTGTTCTCATCCTCATAAGATTGTTATTGTTGATATCAGTTCATATAATAAATTCACTTATCAAGTTTATATTATGAAAACAGGCGTGAGAAAAAGTCAGTAATGAACTCTGTATTCATATCATTATTATCATTAGTCATTCCTAATGGCAGCATTAGTGATAGTAATTACAAATTTAAATCAATTCAAGTTGTAACCGGATTAACCATAAAAAGTGTACCTATTATAATGCTAGGGATCGATATCAGAATCAGCACGATTATTCCATGACACAATCTTGTAAGATCTATCGCAAAAACTGTTTTCATGGAAACTCGGCTCTTTATCATCAGTTGCTACGCACGGTTGGTTTTTCCACCACTAGGTATAATACCTACCATTATTTACTCCTTTTCGGGGCGTACAGTGTGTTTTTACTACCAAGGTAGTTTTCGTCATATCATGAACCACTAGTCGATAAAGCCATAGCCACCTCTGCTTAAATTAAATCGAATGCACTGTTCTAATAAGAGATGCGCAGAAATATCAATCGAATCTAATACCTACACTGAAAAAAAATTGAGTGAAATTTCACTAAATGTCCACGCAATAATGAGACAATTTCGGTCCACGCCCGATTGAGTTGAAATTTCACCCTACTTGACTGTGTAAAATGGTAATTCATTGACCAATTCAATCAAATTTGTTATAAACATATTCTCATTGTTATGAGAACTTGATGAAATATCTAGTTTGAGTTGAAAATTTACTCAAAAATTTCAATCAGTAAATTCACTCACAACCACATATTCATTCACTCAGGGGAATTTTCTACAGTGTATACTTATCAATAACGACTTGTCTGTCATATGCTGTCATGGACATTCATCCGATTTGAGAAAGAATGTCAATTCTCAATTTCGGAGGATTTTATTTTTTTATTTTTCATGTTCTCCTTTTGAATGTTCATCAGATATAATTCAATGTTCGATGTGGCGAATAGCCAGGAAAGTAATTGTTTCCTGTTGAATATTCAGAATGATGTGTGCATATACATATTTTTGTCTGAAAGAGAATGCAAATTCTCAATTTCAGAAGATTTTATATTTTATTTTCATACTCTTATCGTGTGTGTTCAGTAGATATAATTCAATGATCGTCGTGGCATATATAGCCAGTAAAGTAGTTGTTTTCTATTGAATAAACTGAAAAAGAGTTGATATTCTCATCACATAGAGAATGCGAATTCTCAATGTATCAATGCTTTATATAAATATATATCCATTTCTGTATGTTCATAATTTATCTGAGAATATATTCCTTTTCACAAGGATTCATTATCAAAACTTGGTCATCAATAACATGACAAAAATGAAAACTTGCATAATATAAATGAAAACATATATTCAATAACCTTTCTTGGGAAAATCACGTAAGATCAATTGATAAAAGTGCACCTCAAAAACTTGATTTTCTCTTTCGGACCAGGAGCTATTTCACTCCCAGTCAGCTCCTCATGACCTATATATGTGGCACTGAGGCACTGTCCTGGAAAACTGTTTCCATATTTGGAGTGCAAACATACCCTGAAACTGTTGGATTCTGTCCAAAAAAGGGCAATTCGTCTCGTGGGTGATGCCTCGCTCACAAACTCACTCACTTCTTTGGAACACCGTAGAAAAGTTGGCGATCTAGCTCTATTTTATAGATATTTTCATGGGCAATGCTCTACTGAAATATCAACAATTGTACCTCCCTTGGCAGTCCCCGCGAGATTAACCCTTCGAGTTGAGGCTTCGCACCCTTCGTGGTCACTTTGGAGACCTGCAGAACATCTCTTTCCAACGACTCGTTAATCCAACGAACAGCGAAGCTCTGGAACACATTTTCAAGCGAGGTGTTCCCCGATGCATATAATCTCCAGAAATTTGAGGAGAACACCAATTCCTACCTTATTTCCTTTGGTTCTCACGATGCTCTCTGAACATTACAGAATATCCCATTCATACATGCCAAACACTGTATTGTCAGCATTGTTTATTCTCTGTCAATCAAATCAATGTCGACAAAATGAACTCTGAAGAAAATCCCGAAATTACCGATAATATCCTAGAGCAAGCGGCACAAGCGACCGCGAATTTATTACTAGTAAAAACTAGGTCTAGTAGTTCCAAGTTTTTTCATTCCTACAACTGTGAAGATAAAAATGTTCCAAGTTTCTTTTGTGTCTTTTTTATTCAATATGTCATTATCATATTTTCAATTTCATCGAAGTGTAATGAAAAATATCGTTCATTACTCGTCCAGAAAGGATTTTTTCGTGCTCGCATGACTTCCCGTGTTCGGTTTCGCCTCACACGAGAGTTTGTCACACGCGCATAAAAAATTCCTATTTCTAGACTCATAATGAAATATACTATTTTTGTGATGTCTCTGATGTTGATGTACTATGAATTTGGAGATGCTATATAGTGCAAGAGTAGGATGTTGTAAATTAACGATAATCTCATCATCAATTTTCCCAATCATGTTCTTTCATCGTACTCGCAAAATGAACTGCATGTTTGTTGTTATTATAGTTAACACGAACAAACGAGCTTGATTCCATCAGAAATGCAGTAGAGTATCTAATGAATTAATGAATGAAACCTGATGAATGCATGTGAACATCATGCATATAATATCCTTCTTCAGTGTCATTAACATCACTTCAGATTCACACAAGGTTATCCAGATTTAACCTTCTCAAATCGATATACAGGGTGTCCCAAAAGTCAACGTTATCCTTTGTAGGGCTGCTAGGACATGTGATATTAAGTCGTTATTGCCGTTCAGTGTTTTTCTATCGTGAGAGGAGTCTTAAGTTAGCTGACATTTGGCACATGAATCGAGCAATTGCAGCAGCTTGAAAAACTGTTTGTAGATATACTCATCGATTTTCACAAATATCATGAGAGTGAGAATATTTCAAAAGTTATTACTTTTTCCAAGATCGCATTCTGGTATTTTGTGTTGTAACCTGGCCTTACAAGAAATGACGTTGTCTTTTGAAACACCTGGTACATTTGAGTTTGAAAATCGAGCAATATTTCTAGTTTTTTTTTCTTTAAAAAATGCTCTCAAGGCAGGAGAGGTATCTGACGAGAATAATGTGCGTCTATTATTTATATACATTAGCTATTTATACATATACACCAAGGTAATGAAGAATATCATTATCACCCAAGAACCAAGATTATATCCCAAGGCGCCAGCCGAGGGATATATTATGATAAGGTCCAGTGGATATGATATTCTCCACTACCAAGGTGGATGTTAGATTTTCTTCACCACTACCAATATATTTCAATCAATATAGTTAGATGTGTGAAACTGAAATATACACTCTTGACCTCGCTCTTGACACTTTATGAATAAGGCACTTATTTTTTTATTGGTACAAAGAACATCTCAGCATGTTCGAAAACAACTTCCAATAACGCGCGTTTTGTAATTTAATTACCATTGTGTTTGGTTCGGTAATCCTATGAAGTTAAACAAAATCGTTGTATTTGACAAAAACGTATTGCTGGCCGTGTTTATTAAAAAACAAATTATCCAATCAATCAGATCCCGAGAATAATGAATGAACTGCAGATCGAGCAAGAACGTAAATTTTGAAGCCTTTTCTGATCATAGCTAGATAACTCAAGTATATCGTGTATTAATAGCTCCAGAATGGGTAGTAGATGCCATATCTGCCGAAATCAGAAACAAAACAGGTATGCTTCCCAACCCAACCGTAACAATATAATTTTTTGCAACCGACACAAAAGTCGCCCATTTTGATACCAAAACTAGCTCTTAAATTGACGTTTATATCACTGACACAGAAATAGATATGTTGCTAGGCAACATATTTAGTTCCTAGAAGCTGAAGTTGAACTTTAGTTCCTAGGAGCTGAAGTTGAACTTCAGCTCCTAGGAACTAAAAACGATGCACTAGACGACATCAAGAATAAACAACATTTTTGTATGTTCATAATTTATCTGAGAATATTCATTTTCAACATTGTTACCGTTGGTTATTTGGGTTGGGACGCATAACCTGATTTGTTTCCGATTTCGGCAGATTTGGCATTTCATACCCATGCTGGAGATATAAATACACCTTATTATAGTTTAGTATCGGAATTATAAACATCTCAGTTAAGTATTTTTGTTTTGATCAGGAAAGCCTTCAATGTTCAAATACTTGCTTGATCTGTATTCCATTCGTTATTCTCGGGATGGATAATTTGTTCTTGAATAATCACGGCAAGCAATAGTTTTTTGTCTCAAACAACGATATTGTTCAGCTTCATTTGATTATCAAGTCAAACACAGTGCAGTATGGAGAGGAATAAATAATCACTATATTATCATTGTTGATATGCTCACTAACCTAACATTTTCCACGTCTTGTTCCTATAGCTGGCACTGGCACGGTATTTGCCATTAGAGCACCTGGCACATACACAAATATGTCACTCTGTGGTTGTATTTATATTGAAACTACAATTCGAACATCCTTCAAAATTCAATAAACCTGCTGTTAATGCAGGTAGAATATTCTCACCACATGAATTTTTCGACAATATTTGTTCCATTGCATACATATGGCACGGCATTGGTGGTTACTTTGCATATTTATATAAGTGAATTGTTTCGGTTGCAGAAAAAATAGCATGTTTCATTCGGATCAAAAGTGACTTTATTCGACTCGCAAATGCAAAATTTGCTTGTCAAACAAACTGTCACTTTTTATCCTAATAAACAACCTACTATTATTCTTGATGACCTAGTACATCCTTTTTAGTTCTTAAGAGCTGGAGTTCAACTTTCAATTTTGGTGTTAAAATGGACGACTTTCGTGTTAGTGAAAATATTTTCTGTTACTATGTCCATCTCATAATCTCACTTAATTCTATCTCCAGTGTACAAATTCATAAATCATTATGATACGGTTTTATATTTCTGCGATAGTAAATCACTCTGGAGCCAAGCATAAGGATTGCTGTGAGAAAATAAATATCGCCTAATACCTTTATTTTGTTGTAGATCATCTTGCAAAGCATGCTTGCCGTTTTTTTCACCAGCATCCTCTACTCATTAATGTTGTTTTTCTTGCTTTCCGCGCTTAATTCATTGAAGATGGTTTTATCACTTCGTCTGATGAAAGATCTCAGATTACAATTCTCATTTCTCGTTTGTAACTCATCTGGAGAACGAGTGCAGCAAAATGCGTCTTTCTGATAGAAAATACAGAGTGTTAGCTACATATCATTTGATAATTTCAAGCTGTAGATAAGTTCCTATTAACACAACGTCAGAAAATGCGAAATATTTTTTCTACTACTGCTATGAAAAGTAGCGCATTTCTCATAGCTTACTTAGTTTCAAAACCATGTATTACTCATACTGTGAGAAATATTTTTTCTCACGGTACTTTGCCAACACCACATACATTTCAATGGATAATCAACAAAAATCGACCAAAACTTGGCTACTGTTCAGCTTTGAATAGTTGTCACAACTGTCGGAAGAAGTTTTTTCAAATTCGTTAGGGTAGTTCTCATTGGTGCTTTTGAAATCGCATTTTCCATCAAATATTACTTCAACAATTCATAATAAATGATATGATGTATACAGTGTGTCCCACTTACCATGCTCACCACGAGTATCATTTTAACGGTGAGAGATACGAGGTCGGTTAAATGACACCAAATGAGGAGTTTATCAAGACCAACTATAATGTGAACAAATATTTTGATAACATCTATTCGTTTTTGTTTTATACGCAAAAAACATATTTTGATCATTTTCATGTCTCTTCCGTAACTTCTTTATTTTTGAAAATATTCGAATAGGAATTTCACATTCTCATGGCAGTTTTTCAAAGTGATTTCGAAAAAAATATGAAATTCATACCAACTCTCCTAGAATTTGAGATATCAGCACCAACTTTAGTTTCTCACTATGACTTAGTTACAATTCTCATTCATTTGCATACAAAATGAGGTAATGATCTATTGAACCGAACTAATAATATGATATGCACATTCATTTTCCTGATACAATTCAAATAAATATAAGTAGGTATAAATACAACCGCAAGCGTTCCGTCGATTTTTAATGCAGGTTGACAAATTCGATATAATTCGACAGCTCACTTTTGTAATAATTATATAGGTGTATATTATGTTATTATGTTGTCTTGAGAATATTATATGGTAGGTACATAACGTACCTATATACTTAAGAATTTAAATTATTAGACAAGCGAGGCATCCAGGAATCACTACTGAACTATACGAATCGAGTGATTCGATATTATATTTACAAATACTGTCTGTAGGTTAATCTAGGAGGTGGTTCTTTCATATTCGTATAGACGAATACAGTTGCAAGTGTTTCTTTTCCAAATGCCGAGTTTTGCTTGAATTGTTCAGGAACGGTTGAGTACCTACATACCGGTCTCGAGCTTTTGACTCTCATCAGTTCATGGGTGTCCCCAGATGGCATTCATGGCCGCCATCTGGTGCGAACCTGACCCAACGTGAACACCTCCTTGGTAGCAAAGAATATTATCACTACAGGACATTATACCTCTAAGTTTAAGACCTATATCCCACTACTAATTATTCATTGTGTCACAATAGTTTGGAGAGTTAACCTGACTACTATATTAACTCAAGTGCACCAATAATCTTATTTTTTTATTCCATCGATTTCAACAATGCTGTCGAATTCTTATCGTCTGTTTTTCATCATATAATATGAGTCTCCATGATAATTTACTGGGCGTCAATTGAAACGTTAATAGTGAAATTTGGCATCAAGTTCGACTTCTCGTAAATTCTAAAATATTGAACGAATTTTGAATTGCCGCCCAGATTCTGGATGCCTTTTTCATCGTCTTTCGATCCGTTCCTTACAGCTTCTTCTAAATCGATCAGGACCCATGATACAAGGTGAAACAAAGTTTCGTGCATGCTCATATTTTATTCGGGCATTTCATAAATAGTAACCATACCTCGGGACGTTTTCGAGTTTTTGCCAAAAACTACTGTGGTTTCCGAAAAGAAAATTTTTTTTTGCATTTTTTTTAAATGGACTAATTTTAGAGGAGTTCCCTAAATAAATGCTTTTATGCATTTCAGGAAAGCGTTGGAGCAAATATGTATACCAGGTTACTCAAAAACAATCAACAATTTATTACTTCGCAGTCTATGTTGAAAGTTTCCTACCTTAGTGCATCTTTAAATTTTTTAGGAGCCGTATTACACTGACGTTTTAATGAAAATTGGAAATTGATATAACCTCTACGCATACCTAAATTGTTTCAACAATACGTTGTTATAGAAACAAGGTATCGTTGTTTGTTTTTGTTGATGAGATGTGTTGATTTACTGCTCACTAAGGTAGACAACTTTTATCATAGACTGCGAAGTAATAAATTATTGATTGTTTTTGAGTAACCTGGTATACATATCTGCTCCAACGCTCTCCTGAAATGCATAAAAGCATCCATTACTGAAACTCCTCTGAAATTAGTCCATTAAAAAAAATGCAAAAATTATGGTTGCTATTTATGAAATGCCCGAATAAAATATGAGCATCGTTGTCTTCCGACAAAATGGGGGGGCGGAGAATTTGTTTTCAAAATGCACGAAACTTTGTTTCACCCTGTATCACGGGTTCTGATCGATTTAGAAGAAGCTGTAAAGAACAGTTCGAAAGACGATGAAGAAGGCATTCAGAATCTGGGCGGCAATTCAAAATTTGTTCAATATTTTAGAAATTACGAGAAGTCAAACTTGATGCCAAATTTCACTATTAACGTTTCAATTGACGCCCAGTTTAATTCCGCCTCTCATTTTACCATTCGAATCGTTTCGCTGTTTGCTAGGAAACTTGACCCTAAGTTCGTAATGTGAAACATATTGTGGAACTATAGTATACTAGTATACATGAAGCCGAAATATACAATATACTTGCATATGATGCGAGTGCATCCATGCTTCAGTGGTCGTCCGAGATTGGTTTAAGCTCATTATAGTAATTTGAGTCTAAGGGAACTGAATCGCCCATCCGTAGTAGAAATAATATTTGCGAGATAATCTCAGCAAGTATTGACTTACAGGAAGGTAATATTTGATATTAGATGATGGGAAAATATCAGGTTCTCGAAAGTATTTCAGAATCTATGGATGACAAAATGAATATGAACTTTTTGATGCCTTTTACAATCTATGGCTACTCACTACTTGATATTCGGATTTATTAGAATCTCAGGGAAATAGTACGAATATCCACCTATCACTAGATAATTTTCATTGGGAAAATCTCAAACGCTTGCGAACGATGAGATTTCCAAAAAATTCTTAGTCACACGACATGTTTCGCTAACACAGTTGCTTCGTCAGGTGAAATACTTGTACAATGAAATAAACTAACCTTGAGTTGCCTAAAATTATTTATATATATATCCTACTTTCCCAACCTGAAGGATTCGATAAACCTCCATTTCGGAAAATAGGCACAATATCTACATCAAAATACGGTGTAACGGATTTATTACTTGAAAGGGTTGATAGAAAATACAAATTATTACCTACTGAGGAAACAAATGCAACAGTGGTGAACTATTGAGGTCTAATTGATTGTTGAGTAAAATGTTAGACTTTTTAAGTTTGTTGATTACACAGGGATATTCCCGTCCAACTGGAAAATTGCAAGAGTAGGTACAACCGGTTCCTAAGAAAGGCAAAAAGACCCTACCCAGCAACAACAGACCGATCGCACTGCTATCTATTATTTCAAAGATCATGGAGAAAGCTATCAACAACGAGCTCATGAAATACTTGGAACATTCAGGTATTATCAACGATAGGCAATATGGTTTCCGTCATCAGAGATCAACTGGTGACCTGCTCGCTTACGCCTCACATATATGGCAGCAATCTTATTGAAAAATATAGTGAAACCTTAGCCGTGGCACTTGATATCCCAAGGCATTCGATCGAGTCTGGCACCACGGACTCCTCGCCAAGCTTCCATCTTATGGCTTGCCTCCCCAGCTATGTTCTCTGCTAGCTAGTTTTCTCTCAAACAGTTCTCTCCATGTAGTGGTCGACATAGTCCCATCTGACTAGCTTACCATAAATGCTGGTGTTCCGCAAGGATCAATTCTAGCACCAACACTATTTCTACTCCACATCAACGATATGTTCGAAGCAACTTCATGTCCAGTACACAAGTTAGCGGATGATAGTACCCTCCATACGACCTTCTCTTCCAGGGCTCCAATACCAGCCAGGCAAATCAAAACGAACGAGGGAGGAATGTTGATAACATAAATATGGACTTGGCAACAATTCTCGAATGGAGATCCAATAACTTGGTAGATTTCAATGCAAACAGAACACGAGCATGCCTTTTCTCTAGAAAAGCCGATATCACTGTGCCCAATATAAGCTTGTCAGGAGTAACCTACCTTTGGAGAAATCCGTTTTGATGCTTGGTATCACTATCAGCAATAACCTTTCTTGGGAAAATCACGTGGGATTAATTGCTAAAAGTGCATCCCAAAAACTTGGTTTTCTGTTTCATGCCAGGAGCTATTTCACGTCCAGTTAGCTGCTTATGATCTATGAGGCACAGATCCGACCTGTCCTGGAATACTATTCCAATATTTGGAGTGCAGCACCCAATAATACCCTGAAACTGTTTGATTCTGTCCAGGGCAATTCGTCTCGTGGGTGATGCCTCGCTCACAAACTCACTCACTTTTCTCCCTTTCCTCCCTTGGCAGTCCCCGCGAGATTAACCCGTCGAGTTGAGGCTTCGCACCCCTTCGTGGTCACTTTGGAGACCTTCAGAACATCTCTTTCCAAAGACTTTTTCATCCAACGAAAAGCGAGACTCTGGAACACATTGCCAAGGGAGGTGTTCCCCGAGGCATTCAATCTCCAGAAATTTGAGAAGAACACCAATTCCAACGTTATTTCCCTAGGTCCTCACGATGTTCTCTGCATACTAATGGATATCCCTTTTCGTGGGAACCAGTAGGTACATAAAAAAAAAACACACACAAACATACTTGCAAACAATTTCATTCAGTTCAAGAAAACGCGATTTCAGTTGATTAATGATGATATTGATGATGTCTAATACACGAACGAATACGTTCATTTCAAACTCCCCGAGACATGCCGAGCGAATATAAATGTAAAACAATGTATAGAACTTTTTCGAGGTGTATATAAGTATTAATGTATGTCCACGCATATCTCTGAAATTAGTAATTGGATCATGCCCATTCTTTGTAAAACTTATTTACTACAAATGCATTGCAATTTCAATACATTTTTTCAGTTTCGTACATGCAGCTAAGTAAGTTAAGTTCAATTGTTTTTACGGAAAAAACTTTTTCTGAGAGTTATTGAGGGTGTATAATCTCAAGTGGACCACCCTATGTTTCCTTCACAGAGACTGATTCCAGGCCATTAAAATACAGGATTTCAATGTCCCATAATTTTGCCGGAAGAACGGCAATGCAGAGAAATCGAAAACTTTCCAATGTATCTATTCGAGTTGGATTCCAGAAAACGTTACTATGGCAAACTGGAGTTAGTATATGGTATGGATTCCGAAGCTCCGATAGAACAGTTCATTTTATTTGGACCTATTGTTATAGACAGAATTGGATAGATAATATCTTCAAGAGAGAGGGAATTGAAAGGTATCGACTCAAAATAATCGACTTCAGAAAAAACAGAACAATTAAATTATTCATACACACCAACACTGGCCATCGACCTCGCGAAAGACCATCCAGCCCATGTGTGTTTTCTGTGTAGGCTTTGTTACTAATTTCATACGTCACCTGAGAAGCAGCAACATTTTATTGAAACATCGAACATTGAATTATATTATCTGGCTGAGGCTGCGAAAATTAGAATTTATATCTCGTTTGATAAATGAAAATTCTCTGCTCAGCCACATTCTTCATAATTAATAACAATATTACTAATTGGATATTGCGTTGATTTCGATTACTATACTTGAAAGGTGAATGAATCACTTAATGAATTAATTGATATATAATATTTCAAATGGGGTTCTTAATTTCCAGACGCAGAACGGTGTATAGGCGTTCTTGAAAGTTTCCATTTTACAGTTAAATTAATTAATTATCCATCTGAAGTAACTTCAGGATTTGTTGAAAATTGAACATTCACAGTTCCAATTTATCAGAGAGACACATTTCATGAGAAATGTTGGTTCATGAAATACCTATATATTCCTTCTCCTTCAACTCTCCTTCAAATACTGAAACTGATTATTTTCGAAGGTTTCGAAGTTATTCCACGGAGATTCTCAATTATTGAACCCCTTAGACTTAATGACCTCATAGGTAGTGTATTCTGAAATTATTATCATTATATCTAATCGATACTGATATAGAACTTTCTCTTCGATATCAGAATCAATCTTTTTCCTCTCATATTCAAATCAGAATTCCCAAGGATGACTAGATCTGAAATGAGAGCCCTATTGTTAATCATCGTAGTTTTTCACTTCGGCCTATATACAGGGTGATTCAGGTTTTAGGGCACAAACTGAAATGGAAGATAGATCCCATCATTTTAATCAAAAAAGTTTATATAAACATTAGTCCGATCTCGTTCAGTAGCGGAGCTACAGGGGGTCAAAGTTTAATTATTTTTTTCTAATAATTGAAATATCTCGCTTACTTTTCAAGATATCACTTCGAAATTTGGTGAGGTCAATACTTTCTAAGAGAACGCATCATTTCAAGAATTTTAAAGTTTTTCAAAATCTACAGGGTGATACGTTTTTTGAAGGTAGAGGCTTCTTTATCCCCTCCAAACTTTTTCGTTGTACGCCTCTGGCATCTTTCAGTGATCTAATTGTGTAGATCGTTCAATTTGAAGGCTTTTTCTGCTCCACAATTTTTGTCGAGAAACGAATCGTTTTTGACATAAATGAGCATAATATACGTTCTAAAACATGTTAATTTGGCATGTTTATCCTAAATATTTTTTTCTTTGACAAAATTCGTTGAGAATGCAATGAAATGTACTCACTAAAATTAAAATTGAAATCACGAGTCCAATCTGGATCAGTTACGAGGATACGGAGGGTAGAAAGTCAATTTATTTTTTGAGTTTTCCAAAGTTGCCGTAAAAAAAAATCTACTATTTTAAGAATTTTCAAAACCGTATCAATACAAATATCTGTTGTTTTTTTCAATTTATAAATTCACTCTATGATTTCCATCTTAAACATTAACATAATAAAACATTTTACTAACGCAAATAATTCAACCTAAATAAACATAATTATAAGTCTAACACAGACCTGGAGATAAATATTAACAAAGCTTACAGTAAGTGTTCAAACTGAGATCCTTCAACCTCTACAAGATTAGACTCGTGCGTAAGAACATTGCAATCTCAGAACATTTCGTTGCATTTTCAACGAATTTTGTCAAAGAATACAATTTAACCGGAACATAAGCAAAATTAACATGTTTTCGAACGTATATATGTTTATTTATCTCAGAAACGGTTCGTTTCTCGCAAAAAAATTGAAGAATAAAAAAAGCCTCTAAATTGAACGATCCGCACTGAAAGATGCCAGAGGCGTACTACGAAAAAGTTTGGAGGGGATAAAGAAGCCTCTGATTTCAAGAACGTATATATCACCCTGTAGATGATGAGAATCTTTAAAATGCTTAAAATGATGATCTTCTATATAGGAAGTATTGACCACACTAAATTTAAAAATGATATCTTGAAAGGTAAGCGAGATATTTCAATTGATAGAAAAAAATAATTAAACTTTGACCCCCTGTAGCTCCGCTACTGAACGAGATCGGACTAATGTTCATGAAAACTTTTTTGATTGAAATGATGAGATCTATCTCCCATTTCAGTTTGTGCCTCAAAACCTGAATCACCCTGTATATTTTCACATGAAAAATGCAACTGATTTGGTGAATTCAGAGGTTTTCAGGTGGGAATAGTCTACTTATTTTTTTCAAATTTCATTTCTTTCAAAACTGTGCCGAAAACCGTTACCTAGGTATGTATGTATATTGGAAAAGTCATTATAAAATGCTAGGTACTTCAGAGCATAACCCAAAACGTTACTACCTTCACAGATATCGTGGGCAATCCTTGATTCATCAAATCGTTTATACAGGGTGTCTCATTACTAATTGACAATATTTCAACTATTGAATCTTGAGATCAAAGCATGAAGATGTAACTCACATGTTACAGAGTGTTTTATTTGAAAATTAAAGAAATATTCGTGCCTATATAGTACTTTGAAACTATAATTGACGTATCATTGTCATATTTGGCGGCAATAGACCCTACTAGATCATGTGAAATAAAAGTTTTTGGCTACTACCAGAGGCGTAATTCTACGTCACAGGCGGTTGCCATAAGGTCATTATTATTCGAGATATTTCAAGTTAAACATGAAGCTTTACAATTATTTTGATTTAGGTGTACTTATATTAGTTATGTCGATTTTCTGGATCATTGGATTACATGCATTGATCAAATGAAACTTCTATCCATATTAACAAAAAAACTGACAAAAGCTATCACAGGGTGTTTAAAATCTTTGAATATAATAAATAATGATTCGCCCTTTAACAGCTCCTGTCTTTTATGTTATTCTGTATATATCGATTGAAGTTCCATAAGACAAATTATTGAAATCCAATGATCCAAAATATAGACATAATTAAATATAATTAATACACCACAAAATCAAAATACTTGTGCAGCTTCATGTTTGACTACTGATATCTCGAAAAAAAAAGACTTCATTGGAGAACCGAACAAATAAGATAAAATTATAAATTCGACAGTGGCGTAGGATATAGAAAGGATCAACCAGTCACCTGTCCCTATCGTACGCCTCTGGTAGTAGCTGAAAACGCATATTTTTAGATAATATGGTAGGCGGTCTAGTATCTACAAAATGAGACAGTGATGTACGTTAATTAGTTTCGAAGAACTATACCCAAATACTTTTTGACTTTTCAAATGAAACACTCTGATGTAACTCAGGCAGTAGATACATTGAATCTAGGTGATAAGGGTTGAATCTACATATTTTGAGATCAGGATTTTGAAGCTGGAATATGTTCAATTAGTAATGAAACACACTATACGTATACAGGGCGTCCCTGAAAGGTCTTTACACGAAATCTTACCATAATTTGAAACGGCTCATGGGTGTCTACCCAAATTTGGTACGTTGGCAAAGCTTTATTGGAAAATGACAGCCATATCATGATTGTGATGAATATCATTCCATAGGCGTAGAGCTCGATTTTTTCAGTGAATAAACATCTGTAACTTCTACGTCAATGGAAAGGAAGTAGTTCTAATATAAAATATAGATCCTAAAACTTGATCACTACAAAAAGGAACTCTTGATAACATTTGATTACTCTCATAGTGTCATGGTCCCGACAAAATTAATATTTTAGTAATAGCATCAGTCAACACCAAAACGATTGACAGATGATACAAAAAAATGTTCGAAATTTTCATTATTTCCACGTATACAAATGGAATACGTACGTATACGACGACAAAAATTGAAGAATGTTATGAGCTATTTTTTTTGCAACGAGTAAGCCAGATAGCCATCTAGCGCCCAGGCAGGGAAACTTATTCGTTCTGAGGTGAGTGTGCTTGTGTATATTAATTTCGTCATATAAATCTCTTTTTACGTGGAAATTATCATTATTTTGTAATTTTTGTATGTAATATCTCTTAAAAATGTTTTGATGTTGGTGACTGATGATTTTAAAAACTGAAATTCGAATTTTGTCGAAGCCACGGGACTGATATATTGAGGTAAGTTATAGGGACACCTTGTATATAAAAATTACTCTCTCATACCTTCATGACTATTCACACTAGACTACCATAAAATACTATTGGGTAAGTCTATTGCTAATCAACCGTCGCAAATTTTTCTACTTCATTGTTTCATTACCAGAGGAACAAAATCGAGGTGAAGCAAAATCGAATCAGAGCGGCATTGTTTTGAATTCAATTAAAGGGCGTTCTGAACTATAGTAGATACTGAAAAGTTACCTTTCCATTAATGGATCAAATGGAGAATATATAGAGTAGATGCAAATGTGCAACATAGTTGAAACTCATTGCAAATTGTTCAATTAGATTAGCGTTTCATGCATAAGCCTCCTGACCATCTGCTCTAATAAATAGAAACTGATGAATTCTGCAGGTCTATAATGTGGCTTGAGTTGAGTCTCTTGATAAAATGAATATCATTCCCAATAATAATTTTTTGTTGTTGCAAAGAATTCAATCATCTCATTGTTTGGGAATAAAATTAGCAACATATTGGTTTGCTAAGCCAGGAAACCTGAAAGAAATGAAACAAATATACTTGATAGACATTCAAGTATTCAAGCATGCCTTTTCTCTAGGAAAGCCGATCCCACTGTGCCCAACATGAGCTTGTCAATAGTAACCATACCTTTGAAGACACCCATTTCGGTGCTTGGTATTACTATCAGCAATAACCTTTCTTGGGAAAATCACGTGAGATCAATTGCAAAAAGTACATCTCAAAAAACTTGGTTTTAGTGTTTTGGGCCAGGACCTATTTCACTTCCAGTCAGCTGCTGATGATCTATAAGGCACAAATTCGACCTGTCCTGGAATACTGTTCCCATATTTGGAATGCAGCACCCAAGCATACCCTGAAACTGTTGGATTTTGTCCAAAAAAGGGCAATTAGTCTCGTGGGTGATGCCTCCCTCGCTCACAAACTCACTTACTTCTCTGGAACACCATTGAAAAGTTGGCGATCTGGCTCTATTTTATCGATATTTTCATGGACGATGCTCTTCTGAAATATCAACAATTGTTCCTCCCTTGGCAGTCCCCCCCGAGTTGACAACGAAAGGATGAGTCGTCTGGGCTTGTCGAGTTCGTCTGACTGATATTGGTTTCCATGGAATAATTGCAGAGATTTCTGAAGAACCTTTTTCCTGGAAGTATCTATAAAAAAGTGGAAGATCTCCGACTTTTTTACGGGGTTCCAATGATGTCAATGAGTTGATGAGTGAGGCATCATCCACCAGGCGGATGGCTCTTCTCTGGATGGAATCTAAGAGCATCAGAGTATGTTTGGATGCTGAACCCCATATGTGGAAACAGTATTCTAAAACAGACGGAATATGCGCTTTGTAGATCATGAGAAAATGTTGAGGTGTAAAGTGCCTTTCGTACGGAATAAAAATCCGAGTTTTTGTGAAGCAGCCTTCGTGATGGATCTGACATGATTATTCCATGAAAGAGAATTGCTAATGAACAAACCTGGCATAGATATAATGGACTTGGTGAGGACGGTGGAACTAGACTTTGTCATATCAGGCATTCTGGAAAAAATACAGGCTTGAGTTTTGGGTTTGTGACATAAATACAAGACCGCTGATGCAATAAGATCAAAGCTCATTCATTCAGAACTCCGACCTAGGTTCAATAGAGCAAGCATGTGCATTCAGGACCTGTAATATATCTCACTCACTCTTACTTATGTTCGCGAACACCAAGAAACATGATTGGATATTTTGAAAGACATTTTGAGAGTTCCTGCGCATTGACCAGAATCGTTTTCAGCCAAGCAATTTGGATGATATTTCCAGGTTGTTGGGATTTGACATATTATATCGGTGTGGATAGTACTTATCTCAGTGGACTTTACGCGTATAAGGCAAGAAGCCCCTTTGCTAGCCAGGTATATTCAATGAGCTAAAATCGACCTAGCAAAGAAATTTATTGAACTGAACAGTGTTACAAAAAAAAATTCGGTTTTTCAAGTTCACTTCCATTCTCTACCAAGTAGTAGGTGGGGGAAATGATGCTGATCTGAAAGAATACATGTTAACTGATTCAGTTCTAGTGGAATATTCCAGTTGGTACAGTACGAAAAAAGATCACTACTGTTTTCAGTTCAATTCATAAACATTTTCGGAAATAAACTATAACCTATATATACTGATGATCTTAAATAATCTATAATAGTATTTAGTAGATAGTATAATAACTGATATTGTGATCTTGTTTCAAGTATCATATGTGCAGTGACAAATATTTTTCCATTCCATTAAATGAACGAGGTACGTTTTCATCAACCTTGTGCGAAGTTGAAATTTTACCGGTTTGAGTTCTCTCATAACAGTATAGAAGTCCTGAATCCGAAAATTAGTTTATTTTTCATAACAAGAAAATAACAATGATTCAGCTGGAACAATATTTGCACTCACGCCAGTAGTTACAACGACAAAATTATAGTATTTCCGAATATGGCAATGGCAATGGTAATCCTAAATAGTCATTTAATAATAAGTCATACTACTCGTGAATGATATTTCCATAATGATAATTACACCTGCATCGTTCTAAATTGCATCGTGTACCTACATATACGATAATAATAGCTCTCCAATACCTTGCAACTGATCCATAATTGAAGTTCCCTCAATATCTATACAGTACCAGCTTTAATTAGAAGAATTGTTTTATTTTTGTGTCTTATATTATATGAGTTGGTATCACAAGATATACTTACCTATTATATTTTTTAGCAGAATGCTTCAATGAACCTACTGTGTGAATTATATATCACTCGATCCAAGTGTTCGAGGATTGGTTGAACTATTGCCCATTTCGAATATCTATCATCTCTTTCATGTAATGATCCAAATGATCTTCATGTTGAAGACAAACAACCATTCCCCTAGAAATATATTGCGAATTATCTGAACCAAGTTTATTATCTGATTGATGACCATCGACACCACTGAACCGTAGTAGAACATGGCCTTCTAGATGCTTACTAACATACACCAACCTGAGACCTGAATCATTATCGCCTGTCGAGCAATAATATCCAGCGGATGTGACGCAACTCTCTCAAGAAACGATTTTTTTTCAATCCTGATGCAGGTAGTCTCTTTGTAGCGGATATCTGTCTTTCCCACTCTTATTATAATTATGTAAATGTACAGTTCGTGAATCTCGTGAATTAATACCTTCAGTTGCACGAATTCAATTTCATCATGTATCTATAATGTTTATAGAGGCAATCGAAACTGTAGGTATAGTCTAAGTAATCAGCGAAATCCATGAAATGAATTTGGTCTTGGCCACTTCAGATTTTGCTTATACCTATAGCCCACAAACAAATAAATTATGAGCCTTTACCACCAAATTATCTGCTCAGACTCACTCATGGAACCATAAATCTTCAGGTATGTCCACCGAGAGACTATATGAATATGAAGTAGACATGAATGTAACTCTGATTTTTTTTTGTGTAATACAAGGCTCAGGTTAATATCACAAATAATTTATGTGTAATATCATCACACATCATGAAAATGCTTTTGAATTTACGCTCATATTATCCATGTCATTTGTTTTGTATTCTGTCAACGTCTGTTGCTATTCTTGACGCTTCGCCCTTTCCTTGGCCTTTGTCTCTCACAAAAATTGCCATTTGAAGATGAAACTCCTTGAGTGAATTTTCCCAAGTTTGTGCCAATGTTGAACATGATGATAGTTGGGTTGGAATATCTCAATTATTGCTCAGATGAATAGTAGTCAGAAGGAACTCGTTTAAGTTTATGTATAGTGATATCAATCATCAGAAACGGAATCCGTTGACTTTTGACTGATTGATCAAACCAGATGTGGATCTGAGTACGAGAAGCTTTATTGTAGTAATTATCATCATCATCATCATTATTATTATTAGTAATATTTTCTCTTTATAACCTCAAAATAAATTGTGTAAGAATAAACAACTTAAGTAATTTATATTGAGAATGCACTGGAAATACGTCAGTCAGTCATCACTGGTCCAACAATGAACAAGCAATTAATGGAAGTACTGCTCTTGGAGCGCACGAAAGGAAATTCATATAATGTTCGTGGAATATCGCGCGTACCTAGAGAGGATAGGAAGAGAAGGTAGGATTTTTTTATAAGTTCTTGGCGAAGAATTTCAAAGTGTTAAGTAGGCTAGTGGGGGTAACTTTTGTGATTCACAATTATTGAAAAATGCAAATATTAAACCAATGATAGTATACTGGGGTAACATTGCTCTGAAGTGATGGCCCATATATCAACCCAGATATGCCTATTGTCCTTCTGCAAGGACACTGTGGAAAAAGTTTCCTACTGCGTTATTTGTGTCTCTACGCAGATTGTATAGATCATTTTCAACACAGCTGATCATCAATAAGTGAATACAAATGGAAATCAAACATTTTATTCAAATTCCGAAGATGGAGAAACTGATAATGAACAATCTGAAATATCTGTGGCAATTAGGTCTCCTTTCAATTATTGTGTACTAGCCTTGTACAGATCACAGATACAGTGGACAGTAGTACGGCTTAGCAACCTCATATGATTTTTTTGATGCAACCGGAACATGGAGGAGTTGCGCTACGTGGTAAGAAATGGCACATGCCTCTTATATTCCACATGTTAGATATGTGTGAAAACAATATGTGGCAATTACATGGGATGCAAGGCAAAAAATAAGCTAATCCAATTTTGCCTAAACCCTATCCATTTGATGGTATCTCAGATGAAGAAAATAAGATGCCAATATTCTCATAATAAAAAGTTCCCATCAAATGCGAAAAGTGCGACGTTGTTACTTGTTTCAAGACCTATTATGCCAGAGTCTAGTTGAATCATATTGTTCATTCGAGTTTATGTTCGGAATGGTTTCAATGTCCTCTTGTATTATATTTCGAATATTGATATTATCAGAATTTCTATTCTACTCCAGCTCTCGAATTCAAAATGTTTCTGTTACTCATTTTTGAATGCTGAACTAGTAGTTATACACGACAAATATCGAAATTTGAAACAAAATATTTTCAGGTATATCTGGGTTAATGTTCGCTGGGCAATTTCGTGCCTCACGTGGGTCTAGTATTTGGCACAAGAAAATCGAGTAATATAGCTGAAGATCGATACCGAACGGCAGAGAAACTCAGTCAATTATCACTTGCTCGATCCGCTCAACTCCTCTTAATTATATACGAAGAATGAAATCCCATTCAAAAGAATTCCTAATCACTTTTCGGTCTGGAATACCATTCAATTAAAAACTACTTACGACGTTCCATTCAGCATCCTAGGATCAATCAGTGATTGCATTGATCAAGTGCACCTCCATGTTTAAGTTGATCGTTAAAAGCAGCATTCGTTCGTAGATAGTTCAGTTACTATAATGTATTCACACTAAAGACAGTGCCTTCAATAGGAATCTACTTCTTGATTGAGGAAATACTTTCACAAATGTTATTCAGTGATGATGAACTAGTCATTTGAAAAAGTAACTCTAGAAATATGGGATGCTGCAGGGTTCAGCCCCTAGGCCAATGGAATCTTCAATTTGCATAAATTCTACTCACTAATATCCCAGTGTGTATTTATCTTCAGCACAAAGGATTATAGCTACATATTTATATGAAAATAATCTGTAGAACGCAAAATATATCCCTCGCATTGATTATGGATATTATCACTAAATTTTCGAATGAAGAGATATTGCAGTATTTGGGCTGCTTTGTTATGTGGTATACATAAATAATTAATCCTATCCTATTCATATCTATTTTGATTCCGAGAGAGCTTAACTATATTAATTACATTAGGAGACCAGTTGAAGAGTTTTCAGAAGTTTGTAAATGAGATTCGAGTCTTATTTCGTAGAGACTATTTTTGAAATCACGGATATCACAACCACCGCTTTCTAATATAGCGGAACAAATCTGATACATAGTGTATCGACTTGAGGAGGTACTGGTGAGAACTGGTTCAGTCTGTATATGTTCATCACATATCAATATTGATTTGACCGAAATTTTCAATATTCAAATCTAATCTGCTTTGATCGAACTAGATCGAAACACTAATTATATCTAGAATGTATGGGGAAACCAGAAATATGCGACCAAATACGACTTCATTTTGGTATCGGATATTACTGTCAGATTGATTAGACTTATAGGGACTTAAGTACTGTGGTATGGCTATAACGGGTTTTTGATATCATTAGCGTATTAGAAAATTGATATATTGAATAGGTATGGAAAAACAAATTGGCTGAAAATTCGAATCGGTTCTACTTATCACATGGCAAGCCATATACAGTATGATGCAAATGTATAGAATACATTCAATATTTCAGAAATGGGCGACATTTGAAAAAAATCCAAAAACACGTGAGTTTTAATTTCTGAAGCCTCATCTCATGATATTCATATGAGAGATGTTACGTCACTGGTGTTGGAGTAAAGACTTAATGGACGATTTTTTCAAATACAAATAGGGGTCATGTGACACCTTGATTGAAAGGTCTACCGATCGTATATTCAACAGTCAAAATGTTGCATAAGAAGATTGAGATTAAAATGAATTATTAAGTGATTAATTGAATCTTGCAGAGATCTGCTACTGAGAATTGGACATCGAAGGGTCATCTAGTTAAAAAAATACGTCGAAAAAAAGTTCTAAACTCTAGTTTTTGGTTTTTTTTTTGAAAGTCGTCTTGTTTTGAAATGAATTTATTCCATACATTTGCATCATACTGTACAAATGATATTGATAGATGCAAGAGGTGGAGAAAGATATAATCCACGGACTAGCTACTTCACCCCTAAGATTTGGCATTTTATATGCCTTTGTGAATGGTGCAATCACTTGTACAGGAACAGGGCTAATATATTTCGAATGTACACATGTACATGTACACCACAAATTGCGCTACTGAAACGTGAGGTCAAATTTAATATATAACTGATATGTTCACTTCTGCATTTGACCTCTTCATAATATGATATCTGCTTCTCTGTTAAATGTGAAAGTTGCGCATAAATTTCCACATTGGGAGTAAATAGCGCAAGCCTGCCCAAGTCTGACCACAGCTAAATTTTTTTTATTTGTTTACTTAGCACCATTTTCACAAAAGATTCGGAAAGACAGGCGTCAGCTTTCAGGGTTATCCGAAAAAGAATATGAGACTTCTGACTGTTGACACTGAAAATGTCAGCCCTCGCAGAAGTTCCCAATATACAGAGTGTTTCAAAGGGGAAGCATTTATGTTACTAGGAAAAAAATCTCGTGAGACTGCGTCATTTCATCAAGGAACTGTAAATATACTTGATATTTCCAACATAGAATGTATAACAATCCAGAATGCAAGCTAATTCTTCAAATTCTGTTATGTTTGCTGCGACAATGGAGTTTCAGAACAAGACTTGTTGGTATACTACCAACATTTGGAACAATGGAAAACAAAAAAAATAATGTACTTCCTTTCCTTCTCAATTCGTGACTTAATTTGTAAATTTACCAGCCCTTTAATTCGTTACATTTTTTCGGTGAGTCTCTCATCTTCTTCATTTCAAAAATCTCATGTCAGCTCTTGTTTAATGACTTTTATATCAACAGATTTTACTTCACGTTGAAATAAATACCTTGTCTTCGAAAATACCCTGTATAGACACCACACAGTTCATTATATCCGAATGGAAACAGAGTTCATGAATAGCTGTAAGAATGAGTACCATAAGAGGAAATGAGCAATTACTTCTCTCGCCTACTACCTAGTTTGTTGAAAGAAACTTCATAGGTATTGGTATTATAAACGGTAAAATCTATACGATGATGAATATTGGGAAAATATTTATCGAATTCGCACAATTACAACGGACTGTTAGAGAAGATGTTGGGTACCTGCTGTACAATGATATTACATGCTTTTTTTCTCACAGAAATGCATACGTAACGTAACATTATAGTAATTATATAGTCAGTTAATCGTCCATTGAAAATTGAACTAGAATACCTATACGTTCAACTATCGATCTATGTGAGGATTTTGAGCCTGTAAATCATCAGTTTGTAGCTCTTTCTCACGTAGCATTTAATTCTAATTAGTAATTCTTAGGGAATCCAATCCTGAGAGCCGTTTTTAGCGTTGACTACTCCTCTTCCTACAACCTCGTTGGTTTCGAATTGTAATCCTTCCATCACTCTGAGCTTGCGTCCCTACCACGAAATGCTTGGAGCTGAACAAGTCCCAAGAGATACACCTGCTCTTGTGTCTTGTTCTTTTTGTTTATCTCTGCACATATACGTACCGAATGATATTTAAAAGGGTACACGGAAAAAAAGGAATTGTTGAATCAAGCAAAATTTAATTGAATGGAGCAAATAAAAGTGTCATATATGCACGACAAAATATAATCTTGGAATGAGTAAATCTATATCTTGTTTCAGAGCGAATTTGGAGTTCAAATCAAGTAAATATGTCTTGCATGAACTCTGGATCTTCTTCAATCAAGCACATCCATTAATGGTTTTGAAGATATATTGAATTGGCTTAAACAATCATTTTGTTTGATTCAGAATAATAAGATATTGCTTCAATCAAATATTTAGTTGATTCAACGAAATATTTGGTTGATTCAAAGAAATATTTGGTTGATTCAATGAAATATTTGTTTGATTCAATAAAATATTTGGTTAATTCGATGAAATATTTTGTTGATTCAAGAGAAACTATATATTCATTCGACAAATTGTTTTGTTGAACCAAATTCAATATTCGGGAATTTTCTGAAAGTTCATATCAATAGAATAAACAAAACTAGGAAAAAAGTCGACTCCTAGCATAGATCATCAGTCTTTACTTCTCTTCAGCTGATGGAAAACTATTTAGGATTGCTAATCATCCAAAGTCCGATTTATCTAGTTGATATTTAAACACGAAGAATCAGGCTTCACGTATATAATGAATTCGAGGCAGGCATAGACGAGGCGAAACGAACGCCATCTAGAGGCGAAAATTTAAGTTGATGTAGAATGAATAAAATATTTCATTGATATTACATATTTCGTTGCTCTATTCAAGCAAATGATCCGTTCGAAACAAGTTCATTGCTACATCGGAATAAGAAAACTTGAATGTTGTTCCAAAGATAGATTCCCATCAAAATGATCATTATTTGATCAAATCAACAAAATGTTTATAATTGAATCAACATCGACATTATTTTGGATCAACATAATTTGTTTTTGATAAAACCATATATTTTGTTGATGGAATTGATATTATACTGTTGATTCAATTATACTACATTCTTGATTTGAACAAGCTGCTTCCATGAAATAATCATGTATCTGGTTGATTCAACAAGAAATTGCTCACTCCAACAAAAATAATTCAAGCATAAATAATTTGTTGATGCAACAAATCCTTTTTTCCGTGTATTTTCTCAGTTAACAGATATTGAAGGAACAAGAAGATGCTTCACAGCTTTTTCATAATACAGGTTCAATCACTTTTGGGAAATCGTCGATGTCAAATTTTGAATAAAATTTGCTGAAATTCTGCGATGGTTAAGAAAAAATCAGCAGGTCCAGGTGAAAGAGCCAAGGAGTCAATAATCTGCTGATAGTCATTATATAATGAAATGAAATTTCTGGAACTATATAGGTAACCATTTTAATATTATGATGATCATCAGTGATGAAATCTCAAATGATATTATGTATATTTCATCAATAGAAAATGATAAATTGATTGAAAAACTTTCACTTTATGGAAATCATCTAGATCTCATTTTGATATCTAGTTGATCTTGAAGTGAATCAATCAGATGTGTTCAAGAAATCTTTACAGGTAATTTCATTATGTTACTTCATATATGTGGAAATTATATCACACGAAGTTTCAATACTTAGCGCTTACACTGAATATATATGTCCCTGATAGTATAAGCCCTGGAATTTCGGTGTGTACTAAGTGATATAGAAATGTTTATAGTTAATCCGAAAACAATTGCAGAATCTCGTGCCGCATCTACACTCATTTCGAGGGAACATATTGGATCTTTTGGAATTAATAATATTCTTCGAATAATTTGCTTTATATCTATAAATCACATAGATTTTTTCATTTTCTATAGAATCTAGTGAAAAAGGATATGAGTGAGGTATAGGTGACTGGAAACTGTTGTTCCCTACCCAGAAGTAAAATTCATCATAGAAAATTGAAGTGAAAAATATCAATATGACAAAATTTTTACCCAACTATTAGTAGTAGTTAGTTTTTATTACAAAATGAATGCTAACGTTGAGTTATATTGGGGAGAGGAGCGTTACCAAACAAATTCACTATTTAGAATGGCGTAAACTCATGATTGATTCTGAAAAGTGATACTTTTGGAAAAATAGCTTCTTCCACTACGTAGATTTTACTCCATGAAGGACTATCGTAGGTAATATCCCGAGACCATGACAAATAGCCGACTATTATTTTCGTCATGATTCTATCGAGAGTACCTTGTATTTTGACAATTTGATGAGACCATATGAACATTAATAATCTGAATAACTCCCGAGAGTTTTAGCTCGAGGGAGTTATTCTATGATTAATTATGTTCATATAGTCGAATTGAATTGTCCCAAAATACAAGTTACTCGAGATGAATTAACGGAAATAATAGTCTCCATTTGTCATGGTCGAGTGATATCCAGGAAGATTATTTCATGAACGGTGCAAAAATACTGGTTTAAATGAGTTTCAACATTTTATTCAAGTTACAATTCTGCAGACACTATTTGAATGAAAATTCTCCTGAAGGCCGTCTGGGGTATTCTCATCATATCTACGTACAATTGTAATCAGTTCATCTAAAGTTAGAGCAAAGAAAGAATATTAACGCTATTGATAGCGTCGATATTCTTTGATTAGAGCTTCTGTACTTTTCTTTCTTGTTTGTGAGGAAAATATTGTAGGCTCCGCCTTTTTGCATTATGCGCAACCCTGGCACCTTTGAATTCGATATATTCAAATGGATTTGTCTTACGTTTATGTTCATTGAAGTAACCTTCCTGTATATAGTTTTCCATATCAATTTCAACTGTGTATTCCTAATATTCCTCACCATTCTCCTCACCCAATCTTTTACGATTTGGGCAATCACGAGAGATGGGATAGTCACACAAAATTCATAGTTTTTCTCGAGGTTTTTCTGCTGGCAAAAAAACATGAATTGTTCCAGACAGACTCTTTACTCTCCTTGTTATTTTCTGATATCGATTACATAATTACGAATTCCCGTAGTGGAAGTTGACCCAAAACGAGAAATTTCAATTTTTGAGTGACTGATAGGTATGTCAAAGTTTGACAACCATAGCACTCTTATGCTGACGAACAGAATAGCCGCTCATATTGTTTGTTTACCTAAATAGCCGCTGATATCGCATATCATGTGACTTCAATCATGACATTTCATAGGTCCAGCCGGGTGTGAATGAAATAATCACTGATATTCATATTATCGATATAGAATACAGTTGGAATCAAAAAGAATCTCATAATTTCCTGGAGGATGATATCGAGATGATATCGAGAACGACTCAACTACCTATATAGAAAGGCGAATTTACCTTCTAAAATGTATTTTCTCAGTTCAAATTTGAAGAGACCCAAATTCATGGTCCTCAGTGATGCAGGAAGAGCATTATATATTTTTGTGATCGTGAAGGAGAAAGAACGTTCTTGAAGGGCAGTATTATGCATCGGTGGAGTAAGAAGGAAACACGATCTGGTGTTGATGGAGTGAACTATTTGCCTAAAAACAATTTTATCAAACAAATATGAGGGAGTTTTGCTGAGAATTACTACATGATGAAAGTAGCTGGTCTACTGTAGCCATCTTTGATGCATGGATAGTCAATTAATGTCGGTGATTTTCTGCGAAATGGGACTGCGCCTTCTAACCCCATAAATTAATCTTGGACTTGCTGAATTCGATTTTCCTCTTTTTTGTCGAACAGGAGTAATAAACAAGGCTTGCATAATTGAAATTGCTTAATACTAGTGCGTCACATAACGTTCTCTTGGTTTTCGTGTCTACAAAGTTGGATACATTATAAATCAATTTTAAATTACGCAGTATGCTCTTTTGATCTCTGGGACCAATCTGTGTTAACTGGGCGGTGCAGATGGAATGTATCAAACATCGAGAAAGATACTAATAAAGTCTTCAAGACTCAAGATTCAAGTCTAACAAGAAGTTCACTACTGAGAATAATGAAAGACCAATGATCAATACATAATTTTGTCTGGTTTCATCAGCTTTGCCGTTGATGTTGTATGGGCAAACCATGAATGAACATCACCGTTCAGAATCGTATACCCTTACCCATTCACGAAGTTGTACTAGACTCGACCTATCCGCATAGTATTTTCAGTTTCCTTGACCCCAACGTCTTGGCAGAGTCAATAATCTCACTCGGCTATCGAATGCGGGTTACAAACAACACGCTTTTGGCTATTGGAACATGGAACTGGAACCCAGACTCATCTACTCGCTACTCCATTCATATCAGATCCGGCTGCGGCCCAAAGCACCAGAACAATGTTACAAGTCATATTTTTGTTACATTATAGACTGTATCATTTACTAAAGGCCAAATTTGCAATGACAATTTATCACTCCATATCGCAATATTTCACCTTGTAATTTCCCAGCACGATTATTCAACCTCTTTTGGCTGTATTCAATATAATCGGTGGTGACTAGTCAATTTCATCATCTAGTATATTTTTCCGTGCTCTCTGTTCCTCTGTGAAGTATCTGAGCAGTTCAGTTACCCTGACTACGAAATAAGTGAGTTGCTCTGGTTTCCTGGTTCCTAGAAGATGCTTCCTAGCGACCATATTGCAGTTCAATTGTGTTGCTATAAATGATCGAGATCTGGTTGGAACGGTTTGTGAAAGGAGGTTTCTTATATTTGTATAGTTTGAAACAAATCCACTGTTAGTGGGATCAATTGCCTTCTTCACGTGAAGTATATTTTGGTCTCTGGTTTTGGGACAAAATACCCTGATTGTAGGGGATTAATTCAACCGCTTCCACCAGCCACGTACAAGCCCACACATCAACCAAAGGGTTGTTTCTTTCTTTTTCTCCTTATCCGTTGTCTAATGTTTTTGTGGGCATCAATCCCATGGTGAACTGACAGTCCCTACGTGTGACACCCGGTCCATCGTTGTTGTATTTGGAAACCATAGAGTGCTCGCTGTTGTTGAGCTGTTACCCTGCGAAATCATCGTCTGGATCTACCCGTATAAGTACTAAGTGAATGAGTAACCTGTCTGCAATTTGGTAAGCTCGTTCCGATTACGCTACCTACATGAAAACTACCACTGAGCTTCTGTGAAGATTTGACCACTGCACTGCAAAATCTTATATTTTACGTAACCTTCAATAATATTCAACTTACATTGAAAATCAGGTTTTCAATACATTTGTACACCACAGTGATCACCTCGGTATCTATTTGTTTGGCAACATTATCTATTATCAACTTGTCAATTATTAGGTTTTCGCAATTTTAGTGAATGATACAGACAACTCTTGGATCATAATTTCACCCTGCCAACCGTACTCACCCCAGTGTCCCACTGAGTTAGTCAGTGTCTAATTTCCACTACATATAATTGGGCACTTTAAACACTATTTTTGTAACCGAGAATCTTGCTCGATCCTGCAAATATTTGGATTGAGGGTAATCAGCCTAAACCAGTGTTAGTGTAGAACACCTATTAATTATTAAATGGTTACAACAAACATAGTTCAGTGACTTTCAATGAAAATAGTAATGGACGACTTGTTTATTTGTGATAGTTCAATGCAAATTATGAGATTACTATCATCAATCTGTCGAATTTTGAAAGCTATTATAATAGGTCAGCGGCATTAATGTGCTGGACTTACAACATTGACTCTTGAATCGTTCTTGTTCAAAGGACAAGTAGGATATAAACAGACAAGCCTTGTGAATGAATTGACAGCGACATTTTCCGTTGTAATGATATTGTCTATCAACAGAATCTACTTCTGCCACCTCAATCGCGAAACAATGCTTATCAGCAGCTCATAAATGTTGTTAAAATAATCGAGTGAATTTTAAACATGATGAAAGATCAAACTTCACCAATGTTTTAATGACATATCAGATAGAAATAAAATCAACTTCTGCCACCTGTTTCGTAGGACGATCTACTCCTGCAATGGACCTACAAGGATCAAACAACTCTTCAAATATGGTCTACACCCTCAACTTGAAATATTGAAATACTTCGAATTATTTTAAATACATAATTATTAATTTTTCATTTTCTTCAGTACATTTCCATCATCTTAATTAACGTTTGAATACTTTAAATACTCTAAAAATTGTTTTAAATCCTTTCAAATTAATGCAAATCGTCCATGATTATTTTGAAAATATCGAAAATGCACGTTGAAATTTTTTGCAATCGGTCAGGTCGTTGACTTCTCGACGGCTTCTGATCACGAGAGTGAAGGAATGCGAATTTTGACGAAAGAATCATGATCTCCCACCCCGAAATTTCTCAAGTTTGACCTTTATCGATATATCTGGCCCCACGGGAAGATATTCGAGTGGTCCAAAATAGTAACATTTTTCATTTTGGGAGGATCGCTGAAGCTTCCCGCCAGGCTTTCCGAGACATAATATATCCAGTCACCTCAACAAGCGCAATTGAGCGTAGGGGTGGGCGATAATGATTTTGAAATATCGATTATCGATAATCATAATCTATCGATATTATCGATTTATCGATATTATCGATATTATCGATATTATCGATATTATCGATAATTATCGATAATTATCGATAATTATCGATATTATCGATATTATCGATAATTATCGATATTATCGATAATTATCGATAATTATCGATATTATCGATATTATCAATATTATCGATATTATCGATATTATCGATATTATCGATATTATCGATATTATCGATATTATCGTTATTATCGATATTATCGATATTATCGATATTATCGATATTATCGATATTATCGATATTATCGATATTATCGATATTATCGATATTATCGATATTATCGATATTATCGATATTATCGATATTATCGATATTATCGATAATTTTTCTACAAATTATTATCGATAATTATCGATATATCGATAATTTTTCCCACTTCTAGTCGTGACAAGGGTATTTTTATAAAACTAATTTTTTATATTTACTTTCTGGTTTCTACGTAGGTATAATAAACAAAGCCATTTTGTCATTATGTTATTTTTCAAGGAAAGAGCAATCGAATGATGAAATAAAAATATTCCATATAATTAGATAACCCACCTTACTTGATACTTGTTACTCGTTCAACACATAACTAACCAATAAGTTTGCCACCACAACTAATAAGGGTTGCCACGTTGCCAGATGTCAGATAGCTTCATGCAAGTTGCTGTGCTGGAGTCCTATGTTGTTTGAACAGGGCTGATGTACAGGGTGGCGTGTCTTATTATATTCTTCATTCTTACTTCAATTCTTACCAACAAGTATCTGTTTTATTCAGGGTGTTCCATATAAGAAACAAAAATACCTATTTTTCTGATGCTCATTCATTTTGATAATTTTTATATCATTGGTTATATCGGTAATTCAGATAATTTTGATATCATCGACATTATTGATTATTTCGATAATATCGATAATATCGAAAATATCGAAAATATCGAAAATATCGATAATATCGATAATATCGATAATTTCAATAATATCGATAATATCGATAATATCGATAATATCGATAATATCGATAATATCGATAATATCGATAATATCGATAATATCGAAGATATCGATAATATCGATAATTATCGATAATATCGATAATATCGATAATATCGATAATATCGATAATATCGATAATATCGATAATATCGATAATATCGATAATATCGATAATATCGATAATATCGATTATATCGATAATATCGATAATATCGATAATATCGATAATATCGAAGATATCGATAATATCGATAATTATCGATAATATCGATAATATCGATAATATCGATAATATCGATAAATCGATAATTTTTCGCCAAATTATTATCGATAATTATCGATAATTATCGATAATTATCGATATATCGATAATTTTTCCCACCCCTAATTGAGCGTATAGAATAGATAGGAAGTATGAACCTATAAAAAAATCTTAAAATTTGATTTAATAATTCATTTTTGTTATTTTATCACAGATAATGCGCCAAAATCATGGGACAGCGAGCATGGATTCAATCAATGATATGGCTTATGTATTTTTGACAAAAAAATCTATATAAGGATACTTTTTCCCATAATAAAGATATTTTTTTCTATAGTAAGATACTAAGATATGTTTTTCCATAATCATAGGGATACTCTCTTTAGCATACTTCTCTGTGATTGATTCAGACTTTACCATAACAGTTTCATCGATGATATGGAGTTTCAACAAAAATTCATAACTATCAGGTTGACAGTATAGTTGACAGACACGTAGAGATGAGATTGCGATTCGAATCTGATCCCATGCATCAGCTAGATAGTTACAGATCCATAAGATTATCCCATTGCTCTTTTTCCACTCATTATGAATAATCATTCACATTTTAACAAAATATATAGCATGAGGACTAAGAATGCAACAACCTTGTTTCTCTTATCATTAGAATGATAATAGTGATTCATACACCAAGGTAGTAAAGAATATCATCTTTACCCACATTACCCAGGTCCTGGGATGATAATATTCTTTTTCTACTCACATAACTAAAATGGCATTTAGCGTACGGATATGTACCACGCTAAATGATCGATTAATCACGGATTGTCGATCTGTGATTTATTCAAAATATTAAACACGTTACCATGGCAACACGATTTCTTAAACACATTACCATGGCAACGCAGTTCATTAAACACAGCTTCAGTAATTTGAGACATGTCTGGCCTGTCAATTGTATTAACTGTCAACTGTTATTTTCGAATTTTGTATCAGAATTATTCAAACAATATTCGTTTGTATCAGAATTCTTCATTAAAAATATATGCGAAAAGTAGACGAAAGAAAAATCGAAGAGAATGTTCTGGTACTCGCATATCTCCAAAAAGTGTAAACATGAAGCATCCATCTTTGAGAACAATTTATTTATTCTGCGCTAAGCATGACGATAAACGTTGAAACAAAGGTTAGTAAGCAAAGGACTGGACACATCTACAACCAATATAACTTATACGTGTCTCGCTGGTTGCATGCAGTTGCATGTATTATGTTCTCAATTCCCATTCCTTTCGAATTATTTTGTAGGTTAGCAGAATTGCAGGTATGTCAATGTAATTTTTGGGGTTCGTAGAAAAATCATAGTATGTAACTCGTTTATAAACTCTTCTAGACACTCGTTTATTAAACACTCGCTCCGCTCTGCTCCGCTCGTGCTTAAACTACTCGTTACTAAAAGGACGTTTATAACACTTGTTACATAATATACTATTTTCTACTCACATAACTAAAATGGCATTTAGCGTACGGATATGTACCACACTAAATGATCGATTAATCACGGACTGACGATCTGTGATTTATTCAAAATATTAAATACGTTACCATGACAACACGATTTCTAAAACACATTACCATGGCAACACAGTTCATTAAACACAGCTTCAGTAATTTGAGACATGTCTGGTCTGTCAATTGTATTAACTGTCAACTGTTATTTTCCAATTTTGTATCAGAATTATTCAAACAATTTTCGTTTGCACCAGAATTCTTAATTAAAAATATATGCAATATGTAGACGAGAGTGAAATCGAAGAGAATGTTTTGTTACTTTCATATCTTCAAGAGGTTAGTAAGCTATGGACTGGGCACATCTACAACCAATATCACTTATACATGTCTCGCTGGGTGCATGCAGTTGCATGTATTTTGTTCTCAATTTCCATTGCTTTCGAATTATTTTGTAGGTTAGCAGGAATTGCAGGTATGTCAATGTAATTTTCGGGGTTCGTAGAAAAATCATAGTATGTAACGCGTTTATAAACTCTTCTAGACACTCGTTTATTAAACACTGTATTTATTGACTAGTGAATAAAAAACTTACTAAAACTACTTTTGTAATAAAACCACACTTTACGCCTCGAGAAGGAGTAAATTATGGTAGGTTTTATAGCCAGTGGTGGAAAAAAATTATACTCATCATTCGATATGTTGGTCATTTTTTTTTGTTGGTTTTTTTTTGTTGTTAAAATCGATTTGTCTAAATGGCATATTTTCTTCTTGTCCCCAAGTTAGTTGGTACTTCGGTACGGTCCTGGCACAAAGGAAGAGAATGAAGAGATATTATATCAGGTATGAACCTCCTTACCTATGCATGGTAAAGACGTCGTGCATCTGCTATTGGTGAATGAAAACAGTGCAGTGACTCAGGTTATTTTTCAGGTCCCATTCTCTTCGTTACAATGATTAGTTAACCACTCAGCTCGTACTTGATACCTTCTTGATTCGATGAATTCCTTTCATTCAATGTCTATTCTATTTACTCTGTATAATATAATGAGACAAAACACTTGTATTGGAACATTTGACATGTAGTGAAAGTCACGTGACTCTGACCAAGAAGGCCATTCTTCATTTCTCTTGAAGAAAAACTCAATACACGATTCGAATTTCCATATAAATTATTGCCTTTCTTCATAGTATGATGCCAACTTCCTGATAGAAACTGTTAACATCAAAAACATAACTACTCCGTCAAATTACCTCCGAGAGCTAGTTCAAGAGAAGTTGGTTGATTAATACGTCACAGTTGGTGTGGTTGAATTCTGAGAAAAATTGCTGGAATATCGACTCGAAATCGTTTTGTATCGTCAGCAGTTCATTCTTGTATATCTCCATTTCCTGCCAGCCATGATAATCTGAAACGCGAAAATGCTCAGAAATTTCGATTTCCGGCATGTGGAAACGTAGAATCTATTTCGATTCAAATCGAATCGTCCGTTTCGTCAGCAATTGCTCCAGAGTTGCGCGAAATTACGTGAATAGAGCGAATCCCACACACAGAACGATATGAAACATAATAATATTGGGAAGTAAACTGCTGGACAGATATGATCCGTCTGAAAATTCTCCACACAATATCTCTGCGAAAAATGTTTCAATAAATGCATTGAATGATGATATATCACCGTAATATCTTGATAACAAATCAGGCCTTTCAGACATGTAATTAAAGATTTTCCGTCCTTGATAAAAATTATATCTGGTTATAACAGCTATAAATGAATGTTTTAAAACAATGAATTTTACACAATTCGTGATTTTATCTTTAAAAAAATCTGTGAAAGTCAGAAGGGATCATAAATAATATGGTATCACAAAAATGTACAAAATATCCTTGATTGAATACTGTCTGTAGGTTAATCGAGAAGGTGGTTTATTCATTATTCCAGATTTTTTTTGATTTTCTCTTCTCGTTCCTATAAAATTGAAATATGAGTATTATTTCAATAAACAGGGTGTATCAAAATAACACCAAAAAACTTCAGGGGGTTATCCCTTGGGATATTTGAGGAAATAAAATGCATCTCAATGTGTCCTGAGTTGCTTCGTTTTCGAGATACAGGGCAACGAAATCCTTTTTTTAATCATCACTCAGATGTCTTCCCATCAATTTCAAAAGTGATTTTGTTGATAGTAATATGAGGCTTCTTCTGGTGCAATTAGATCGCAATAATATCTCCAGTGGTGTCACAGTGGGTAAATTTATCGATATTTATGGTGAACGCTACCGGTTTCTCTGAGTTTCATATTTTGATCAGATTGAACAATTGAAATAACAAATTTTATTATTCTCTGTGTTATTTTTGTATGTAGCTTGATTTTTGAGGAAACAGAAAAAAATCGATTATAAACTCAATTAGAATCATTTTGCAATTTTGGGGCTTTCCCAGTCTCCAACCATACTGAATTTTGGCACCATGAGAGCTCATGCAGGGGGGTTATAAATAAAAACAATTAATACTTTCAAAACGAATAAGGCTAACGGTCCTGATGGAAATCCACCAATTATCCTCAAAAAATGTGATTGTCTGCAAGTTGTTCACCGTCTTGTACAGGTCGGGTATTTCTCCATCATGCTGGAAGACAGCTAGAGTCCAACCAATCCCCAAAGAAAGGAACAAAAACCTGCCAAACAACTACAGGCCCATTGCCCTGTTATCAGTAATCCCCAAAGTGATGGAGAATGCCATCAATAATGTGCTTACCAAATATCTGGAGAGCTCAGGAATCATCAATGATAGGCAATACGGCTTTCGCCACCGAAGATCTACTGGAGATCTACTTGCCTACGTCACCCATTCATGGCAAGCTTCATTAGAAAAACACGGGGAATCTTTAGCTTTTCCAGAATTCTCATTTCTTCCCAGGAAACTGAGAACTCACGGCGCAGACAGCTCAATGCTGTCAATGAAGACCTTGCTGAAATCACAACCTGGGGAACCAACAACCTAGTTGAATTCAACGCCACCAAAACTCAAGCCTGTATTTTCTTTAGAAAGGCGGAACTCAGTATGCCCGATATTGCAATGACTGGCACCATCATCCCCACCAAGCCCACCATATCTATGCTCGGTATTTCCATCAACAACACTCTTCCATGGGATAATCATGTCAGATCCATCGCAAAAGTTGCTTCACAAAAACTCGAATTCTTGTTCCGTGCGAAAAGCTACTTTACACCTCAACAGCTTCTCATGATCTACAAAGCGCAGATACGGCCTGTTCTAGAATACTGTTCTCACACATGGGGTCAGCACCAGAACATACGCTGATGCTCTTGGATTCCGTCCAGAGAAGAGCCATTCGCCTGGTGGGTGACGCCATACTCACTCACTCTTTGATATCATTGGAACACCGTGGAAAGGTCGACGACCTTTCACTTTTCTATCGATACTTCCACGGGAAATGTTCTTCGGAAATCTCTGCTATCATCCCTTCACTAGCAATACCAGTCAGACGAACTAGACAAGCCCAGTCAGTACATCCTTTCGTTGTCAACCTCGAAAGATGTCGAACAGCACTTTATCAAAACTCCTTCATTCATAGAACGGCTATAGGCTCTGGAATTCATTGCCTGAGAAAGTATTCCCAACAACATATAATCTCTAGAAGTTCAAAAAAAATTCCAATACCTACCTCCTGTCCCTATCCTCCCTAGAAACGCACGATGTTCTTTGAACATTATAGGGATTACCTCTCGTACGCTCCAAGCGATAAAAAAAATCTTGTATCTCAAAAACGGAGCAAGTTAGGACACATGTTTAAATGATCTCTATTTGCTAGAATATCACAAGGAATCGCCCTTTGAATTTTAACGGTGTTATTTATATACACCCTGTACGTATAATGAGGACGAATCAAAGGATTTAGTCCATTATGTCACTGTGTGCAAGCGAATGTGGATTTTTGTTGAAATAACATCTGAAGTAATGATTCCAGTGGCGTCGCAGTGGGTTACCTTTTCGATTTGTATGGTAAATAAGGCACTTACGCCATAGTTGTTTCCAAGTTCGATATTTTAATGAGATCAAACAATCGAAAATAAAATTTTCCTGTTCTCTATTACATTTTTGTATATCACTTAATGAAATAATGAAAAAATAATTTGTCCCCAAATTCGAATATAGGGGCCCTCAAATCACCTATGGGAATCACCCAATAACCTCAATGAGTATTATTCTGAAATTTCAAGACTTTTCTAGTCACCAATCAGACTGAATTTTGCCAGCATGAAAAACAACAATCAATACTTCCATCGTCAACGCCCTGTATCTTTAAAACGAAGCAGTTTAGGACCTATGTTTATATGAACTTTTCGTCTTTGAATCACCCAAATAATCGCCCCTTGAAGTTTGGCCACATACTTCGATAACAACCTGTATACCACTTCGTTTCAGGTGTATATCCTGGTTGATGCCTAAAAAGTATATTGAGACTAATTTCCAAGAAGTTCTTGCTATATCGAACAAGTAACAACGGGGATATCAAATCGGAAAATAAATTCGAATATTACATTTTGTTCTCAAGGCATCCATTATAAATGATTCTTTAGTAGAAGTACGATCCTTGTTTGTTTTTTTGCATTTATTCATGTATCGATGCTTTTTACTCATTGTTAATGGCCCACCGACTGAGTATCATAAGAGTCAATAAACTGACAGTGACTAATATCTTAGGCAGGTGTTTCAAACACCTTTGATTTTAGTAACACTTGCTCTTATGTAGACAAGCACCAGGTGGATTTATAATTTGATCATTTCATTATTTCAATTAAGACATCTGGAGTTTTTTATACTATAATTATCAAAACTGAACATCTATTTTCTATAGAAATTGCGTTTTCTGTCTGCTATAAATGATGTGTAGTTTGATTTCATAGGTGATCGAGGTGTCTAATTCAATTTTGTAGTTTCCAAGGAACTATTCACTGGCAAAGTTCTGAACATTCAAATATTTAACTTGTACCGATTTCATGAATTATTTTTCCGCCTACCTCTATCCAAAGTATACATTTCCTGGCCTTATTGTAGGGAGCGAAGTCGTACTCTTCCTCCCTAGGGAGAAATGCGAAATGTCCTATGAACGAAGGAATTCTCGAAAGCATGAAAGAGAAATCTTAGCAACATGGTTATGCGAAGACAATTTGTCTGGGAGCGTTATGCTAAGCATCGATACCTATAGAAGCACAGATAACATACTGGTTAGCTTTTACCTGAAATACTGTTACTTTCGTCTTCAGAACGTTGAATTTTGAAAGATTTCTAATGGCCTTCTTTTGGATCGTTTGGAGGTACCGTCAGCTACTCTGGTATTCCAATACCTATTCCCTGCAAGCTATTCTTTCATCTCGTTCAGTTCGGGTTAGGAATGATCTTGGAAGCTGAGGAATCATAAGAAATGGAGAATACTGCGTTCGCCATAGAAAACAGCTGCAGATCCACTTGCCTACGTTGAGGTTATCTGGCAACTTCAAAGGAGAAACAAAAAGAAAATTTTTGGTAGGGAAAGATCGACACTATGAACTTCTTCCCAAACTCTCATCATTTGACTCACCACCCCAGCTATATCTTCTTCTTCTCTCACACAGATCGGTGATCGATCCATGAGGTGATGGACGGAATATCATCTGATACTACCGCTATCAATCCACAGGTAACCACTCATCCTATCCACAGCTGTGCAGATGACAGTTCTCTTTATACTGCGTTTTCATCCAATCCTCACATCTTATCATAGCAAACTAGAAACTGTCCATGAAGACAACCAACAACCTGGTTAAACTCAATGCCATCGAAATTCAAGTCTGTGTCAAACAGAACCATCTCAGTGAGCACATCATTGTGTCGCCAATCTCGAGATGTGTTGAACAACTCTGTACCATAACTCGTTGATCCATAGAACAGCCAATATTCGAAATTCTTCGTCAAGGGAAGTATCTCTAAGATTGTATGACCTTCAAAACCGGATTCCTTCGTCTCTCGCTGCATTTTTTGTGCATTCTACAACAGCACAATGAGAAGGCATGCTTGAATTATTGAATAGCGCAAAAAACACTATTCGTATGCCAAAATATTGTGAAAAACTATACCAATCCTTTGATTCCTCTGTGGACAAATGAAAAAAGTGAGGTTGTATTTCAATGTGTCACAGAAATATGAGGTTATGTTTCAATATTCTACCTCCAGGGTCGGTCATTGTGCACGCGATCTATTCGCGAGATTCACGAAGTGGGCGACATCTAGGTTACATAATACGAACTTCAAACTGGGGGAAAACAAACTGTTGTCTATGGATACAGTGCATAGACTACATTGCATTCAGCTTGCTGTAGCTGTACTCAAACTTGTCAATGGCATAAAGTGTTGGCACTGTTGGTAGTGATGATGGTTGAGTTGGTTAATTTTTTTACATTATTATATTTTTATTAGTTTAGTGAACAGTGATCTGGTGAAGGATTGGAGATAGTTCAAACAATTCAAACTAATTATGACGAGCAAATCAATTGACATATTAAAGAACAGCTACAACATGTATACAATACCCAGATTGTCCTGCTTTGCATGAACAAATACAAATCCATTGTTCTACAGGAGTTCCTCTGGACCCCAACTTCAATTTTACTTCATGTGGGGAAGATTTCATCGCCCCAGTTTGAAGACAAAGTGCAAAAATGTGCCTTTTGTTGAAGTATTCTGCCTCACACAAAATCACATGATTAGCACGAAGAACTGCTTCTCCTTCCACTACTGGTCGGCTTTTTTCGTTTAAATAGAGCAGAATATCTGCCAAAAGAACATCTACAACAGGCATTATTAGCGTTTTCGATCGCATATTGACAATTATGTATAATGTCAAGAAATTTAAAAACTTATCACTCTTATCAGTACACAGTACACAAGCTGATGGCACTAATGGGATTGAGTGAGGGTTGAGTTTGTTTTCCCCCAGTTTTGACGTGGCTTTGACATGGAACGATGAAAACCGAGCGCCACCTAGTAACATTGATTCCCGCTAATTGGAATGAACTATTCATCAGAATGATGCCTTCAGAAAAAGTTGTCAGATACATTATTTCCAGCTCCAAATCTAGTTGATGGGATTTCCAGTTATTTGAGAACGCCACTGGTCCAGAGATGCTTCTTGCATCCACCGGAAGAACAAACTTTTCCTGCGCAGACGACAGATTTGATTTGATTTACTTTTTCGAGAGTCGACAATATATTCGCGATAATAAATAGGATCGATTCAGCTGATTCCCAGTTCGTGTGTGTCTGTTGTGTTGACATTAGTTTTCCTGTTTACAGAGGCTATTCGTTGGCTGTTTTGATTATTTTTGGTTCAGCTGCATTTGAGGCTGTAAATTAATGAAACGCTTTGTTTGTCCTGTCCCAATATTATAAATTGTATATAATATCTGGTAATGTTGCATATGCTGGGCTGTTTTATTGCAATCCGAATTAATATATTTATGATTTCATAATATATCGAACGCACATTTTTGAAATTATGTAAATACAGAACAAAATTGTTTCAAATATACATGATAGTTTGTCGATAGCAAGCGAGTTGTATATTTTTTGAGCAACAGATTCATAAACAGAGACGTCATATGCAACACATGTATAGGTATTTTTGACTATTAATTGAAACAATTTCCACTAGGTAACACTTTTGAAAAATTGAATAGGATTGTTCGACTGCATACGAGTACAGGGTGATACTTGAAGGCTCATGTTAAAGATGCCAACATAAGAATATAAAACATCTACAATAATTCTACATCATCATTTGAGATGAATAACAAATCGTTTTGAAATTTGAAAAATAAATCACAAAATTTTATTAGTTCTGAGTGAGTAGAGGAAAGTCAATTGTTCCTTAAAGGAGTGATTTTATGTATTGCCACTCCACTCAGTGTCGTATATAAAGGGTGTTTCAGATTTAGATGTAGATAGTAGACATTTTGATGATACCCAGTCAGCCCCCATTGATGTGCTAATGTGCTTTTTATTACGGTCCAATATTCAAGTTGAGTCATAGTTGTTAGGTATATTCCACCTATATAACGATGTCAATTGTTTTGGTGAATATTTAATCAGGTGCTCATTCTACATTATGAACTTGTTATTACTATTCATTCGTTGCTATCAGTATCAGGTACCTGAGTTTTGTGTTTTTTCAGTTAATTAGTTTTGGTATTATTTTTGTTCTCTCCATAGAAAAATTAAAAGAGATATTATTTCAAGTGGAACTATTTTATATGAGAAATCCATAGCGCACTATTAAAATTCTTTGTTTTAGTGATTTTGGAGCATTTTTTGAAATTTGATATTACATTATAGGTATATATCATTTTGAAGTAGGAAAATAAGGAATTCAATGAGCTGATGAAATACAGAGTGTTTCATTGAGAAAATCATAAGTTTGAGTCGTATCTACAAAACCAAACCAAGAAAAAAAAATAGTTGTGCCGGATTCTGCGTAAAATTCTCTATTGAATGAGATTTTGATTTGACATTTTCTCTGAGAACCTTCGGAGATATAGAGTGTACAAAAAGTATAAATTTTCAAAATCACCCTGTATCTCATGAACGGAAACAGCCATGCGATATCTTGAGTTTCACAAAAAAAGTGTGGGTATCTCTGAGTTTGAACGACATCGAAATTGAATTATATTCATGGAATAATAATATTAAATAGTTGATTACACTCTTTCACTAAAACAATAAGATGATCTAACCTCAAATTGTAATGATGATTAGAAACTTTCTATGAAAGATAGGGACAGATTGACAAAACGCATCAATTCGACTCCTTTTGAGCTATATCGACGAATCGAATCGAGTTTACACGATTCATTCGAGATCAAATATCGCTCTTAGGAGAGCAGAAAAAATGTAATAATCCGACCTATAGTTTTCACGAGAGCGCATAAAATGTGTAACCATGCCCTTATCTCTATTTTCAATGAACTCGTAATTCATAATCCATTTTGAATACAAAAAATCACTATTCCTCAAGTAAGATGAATTATCGATCGATATCGACATTAGAAATATGGAATTTATATTTCAAAATCCAGCATTATCACGTATATCCATATATGTTTATGTACAGGTAATATAATTAAGTCTTGCTGTACCTGATTGACTGGACCCACTTCAAAAAAGAGAAATCATCATCAGCATCGCGATTAATCGAACTTCCATAAAAAGCAGTCTTGTACAGATACCTAGTAAGTAAACCTGAATTATTGAATGGAATAAAATACGAGCTACTTAATAATCCCACGGACTTCCGCTGAAAACACCTCGAAAAACAACTGACTATTGGTCAGCGAACCCATCGATGTTGGCTGCTTTCCTGAGGAGAAACCTTAGATGAAGATGCAGTGGGACAAGTTTGCAGTCACAAATGACACAGGCGTACCAAACCGATATGATTCGGGTACACCAAAAAAAAATTCAAACAATAATAAGAGGATTCATGTCTGATCGTATGTTCAGATTCCCCATCAGGTGATAGTTGAATTACAATAATTAGAATTGTTTCATTGTTCATAAAGAATTTACCGTTCTCCCAACAATGAGTTTGGTGTTCAGTATCTATAGCTGATAGCTGCAATGAGGCAGAGAGGACATTGTTGCAATAAACTCTGTCATTATGAGAATAGAGAGATAGGTCGAAGATCAGGCATAGATATTATTTATTCATAAAGCAATGATATTAAGTTACAGTATCATCGGTGCTCTTTTTCAAATTTGATAAAGGTTGAATCCAAACATTTTTTAACAAGGTATAATAGCGTTGTCATTGTAGTGAAAATGTTCTGCCCCTTGCTTGGCCTACGTGACTGGTAAAAAAAGTGCGAACTTTGACGCACTGTTTAACAGTTGCCACTTTCCTAAGCCATCTCTTTCTAGCCTATTTGAAACTTTGAGAGTATCAATTATTTTGAACAAATAGTGTTTTATGAATGAAATGTTATGTCTACCCCCTTTTTGTATGACTATGATAGCTACCCTCTGACAATCTCACACACAAAATGTATATAAAAAATACTCGACAAATCATAGAGATTTTTCACTGTCTATAAGTTATGAATGAAATGAAACATATTTGATGACAAAAAAATGTAAATCGTATGGAAAGAGCATTTGAGGGTGGCGACCCATTCCAAAGATCGTCAAGAATTGTCGTATTGTATTGTTATCCTTAATTTCATGAGATATTTTCCATATTTCATCGGAAAATGGGACTCGATGAGTCGTGCCTCATATCCGGTATGAGAATTGTGGCAGAAGACAAACTGCTGATAATATATTTCCATGAAAGGGGCTCTCGAGAATCCCTAGGGGTATGACGATTCCTCGCAATTTCACTTTCCATTCAATGTAACATTTAAAATGGACAGTTGAATAAACACCATTCATATCAGATATCACACAAAGGAAATTCGAAAAGCGTCAAGAGAGGGGTGAGATGGATATTTTAGTGTAACATACTAGGAGCCATCATATCACGGCCACACCTGAACCTAGAATCCTGGTAATTGTTTCAGAAATGAGTAGCTATGTACTCATTATTATTGAACAGGGCTCACCAGGGGTGATCTGACTTTTGGGACTGGGATCTACTACAAAATATTTAGATGACAAACGATCGCCATGTATGATGACTACCGGCGATTAAGAGAAGCCTGCTCATAGGTAATAAAACGAAACACATTTTTTAGTGAAAATGACTTACAAAGTACCTAAATAATACTGGTACAACTAATGGTAATGGTAATGGTGATGGTACTGGTACTGGCACTGGTGGGGGACGTTGGCACACCAACAACTAGTCCCTAATGGAACCTTTTTGCATGCAAGCCACATGGTGTTTTTTGATATGTGATGTGGTCAAGAGAGCTGGCTAACACCCTTTTTCAGGTACCTAGGCTAGTAATCTACTCACTATCATATCCTACAGTCGCACGCCTGCCAACTACCTCGTTAACTCCCGTTAGAGGAGGTTTACTAAGCAGCATTGGCCGTCCTACTTCTCCGCTGATGCTCACAACCACATCATCATCTCTTTCTGCGTATTCTGTATAGGCTGTGTTACTAACTTCATGCGCCACTTCAGGAGCAGCAATGTTAATTGGAACGCAACAGCGAATCGTGCAGAAATATCCCCAGTCGATGCTCCGAAACATTACGATATTCAATTTGTGAATGAAATATTCGGCTGGGAATCGAACCCACGACCTCGCAGTCGTGAGATGGTATCAAAGTCGTTCATTATCTCACACAATTTAACCATTACAACACATATTTCATCCACATTTACATAATTGAGATTTGGCACATCTGTGAGTGTACCTGAACGTCCCTCCGCGTGACGCAGAGGTGGCTGGTGATAACCAAGGAATGTGAGTGAATAGGCGAGGTCTTTGCCACAGTGACCTATCTCCTAGGGCTGAAACCCTTTATATAGGTAAACTCGCTGAGGGTACCCAAAGAGGTGGGGGAGTTGCTCGTGCGCGATCAGTGTGAGGAGTATCTCATGTTTTGGAAGGAAAAATGAAATCATAAAATAAGAACCTCCTTCTCGTTTGTCTCGGACAGTCATATCTTTGGCACTTTCTCATTTTGATGTTTTTGAGATAGTGTCGCTAGACTCTCCCCGGTGGCTCGGACTTGTCCGAGGATAAGGAGAGATTGCCGACTATAGACTCTTCACACATCGGTTGATGCATATATCAGCCTGTGTTTATTGTGGATGTTGTGGTGTAGTCTTAGTGTGGTGGTATTCTGGGTAAGGTCACTTCAAGCGATGTGGTATTTGTAGAATTCATTCGATATTGTTCCTAGGCTAATTACCACATCTCTCGGGGAGATCTGCCACTCGAGAGTATCTATCACCGTTGGTGATAATACGAAGTACTTTGTTCTGCAGCACCTGCAACCTTTTCATATGAGTAGATGGGATGCTGGGTTGTGAGACGGGCGCTCTTCCACTGCGCCAATCCAGTCGTCCCTAAATCATACTTGTATTATCGATGATTATCAATTCCAAAAGCTCTCAAGATCGACCGGTTGTACACGATCGACTGTTTGAGCATCCCTGATGCAACCTGCTCATCGATACTTCTAGATGTTCCTATTCGAATTTCAGGTATATGAGTTTTGTAGCCGAAAGACTGAAGAACTAGTAGTAGTAGTAGTATGGGTGGGTATTGAATTTTTTGCGGAGTCCAACGCAATGATAGCAACTGATAGTGTATATAACAATAGCTGGTTAAGTCGAAGGGATAAGCAAATAACAGCATATAGGGTCTCACCAAAACCACATGAACCTCCTCCTTTCGAATTAGGCATCCTGAAACCTATTTATTTCGAATCTATCCATGCCATGGTAAACCTCTGGAAATGTTCAAAATGTTTCGAGTTTTAAAGAAAAATCTAGTAAAAATTCCATCAGGAGTTATCTGTTGTGATGTAAATTCTGGTTGGTTCTGAAACATATGAAAGTATTTCTCCGAATGTGTCAATGAATGACTAACACTCATGTTCAAAAGTTGCTACAACCGATATAGTCCATATTTTTCGAATGATGAAGTCTTCGTCATTAGAAAAAAAACTTATGTGGTTTTCACAAATCTTCAAATGACCATCAAATTGTGAACACAACTATTGACGAATTTTGTTATCTCACTAAAAGGATCACCATGTTCACTAGCATTGAAAATGAGTTGCGAAATCCGGGGATGGAACTTCCGGACATATACATATTTGAAGATATTACTTCAATTTTAACAAGAATCGTAATAACTTGAGAACAGTTGACTTTTCATCAGAATGAATCAACTTTATAGCAAGAAAGAAAAAACATCATTTTGAAAAATAGTAGAAAATGTGAAATTAATATACTTATTGTTCGTCGAAAGAATGATTTGACGAGTCGCCTCTGGTAACTACGATGGGACTCTTGCTCTGGCTCTAGAGCTCAGATTAACATAATATCTCGCTACCTTCTGTCTCTTACTGTGGGAACCCACTTGTGAATGAACCTTTGAGGCCACTTCTAATTATCAACCAGTTATTAAATATTCAGAAGACGGGTGTATCGCTGCTACAACAAGTGTGCGTAAAGGAATATCGAGTTGAAAAAAAAATGGAACGAGTTGTCAATAAAAATCTGTTTGCTCTTGAAATCTCGTTTCACTGATAACAAAATGGTTTAAAGGATACCTAGTTTTATTATTCGATAATATGTTTCTTATCGTGTTTATATTTTAATCATGTGATGGAAGCAAATGGATTCGTGAGCTGCTCAGCAGTGCCAAACTTCACTATTGTTGCTGCGTAATTCAATTTATAGTTATATTTAGTTTATAGTTTTTGATAGCTATGTCAGTCAAATATTATCTAGGCGATAGGCGATCCGATCCAAAAATAAACGATACGCCCTCTTGCAGATATTGAAGTAACTAATGGAAAGTACACATTCACGTTTCCATGCATTTTATCGAAAGTTTAGTGTTATAGTGATATTTCTCAATTTCGAATTCTTCAGTAGAGTATCTTAAATCATTATTGCTCCGTTTCACATGTTATGCATAATTTTTTTTTCACTGTATTCCACAGAAAATGACGGTTTCAATAAGTGTATAATTGAAAGATTTTCACTAAACTCCGAGATTAAATTCAGTTGCATTTTATTCCCAGAAGAGAAAAGTTTTAGTAGGAAATTCAAATGATTGACTCCTCACCCAAAAACAAGGCACATATGCGAGCACATATATCAAGATCAATTTTTCCTTTTAGGTAGATCAATAATTATTATTCGCAGATACCTCATACCTACCAGCTTTGAGGACTTTTTGTGTTTGATAGAGACATGTAAGTAGATAAATTGACTACAAAACATACTCCTCTGCCTAGTTCATCTTTAACGAGACAATCCCTAATTCATAGGAGTAAAAAGATTTACAATCATTCACCAGAATGTACAACTATGATCAATGATTTGAAACAATTCCGTAGATCTGTCAAAGATATGTAAGTGGGAAAAGGCTTGTACAGTTTGGATGAATACTACAAATTCTAGTATTTCTATGATATGTGAGAATAATTAGAGATTCATATTATTGATTTTAAAGATAATTGTTGTTTGTAATAATAATGAAACTTGTCTATGTTATTTTATTTTATATATTTTTTTGTTCTGTATTATTTTTATATATTCCTGTTCTGTTGTATTTATTTATAATCTCGCAATCAATGTATCACAAGATACTGACTTTGTCGACAAAATGTGCTCATTTTAGACAATAAAGCTTATCTATCTATCTAACTTACATCTCAAATAACTACTTTGTGAACATCATATTCAGTCCACTTTTGCAATATTCTTTTCATAGGAATGGAATGCTAACTAACGTAACCTAAAATTGGGGCATTTTTATTTCGAAAATCTCATATATTTGAAGCATTAAAACATACTTTATTGAACAAATATCTGCTGAAACGCTCCTTCGAATCACAAGAGTACACAAAACACTATAAGAAATTCGAATAGTTCACACAAGCAAATGAAACATTTCTAAACAATGTACTCTCATAATAGTTCCACAACCCGCCACTTTGGCGATGTGATTTTAAATTCAGTCACCTATATCGTTCTCTGTAGAGAAGAATTATAGAAGCCCAATGTCGATACTCTCCCCACGTAAAGGATCTCCGTCGTGTTTCTATGCAGAAAAAATTATCAATCCTTCGGCTATGCATCTTCACTCATGGTGCGTTCAGAATAATGATATGATTCTTGAATATACCCTCCAGAATAGTATGTATCGAATGTTCATTCTAAATAGAGTCTATAAAATCTCCTGAACTCTATCCCTTCAACTATACGTCAGTCACTCAGTAGACTTCAATATTCGAGAGAAAATGATATTTACAAATTCCAAATAGACATATGAGAGATCGAATTATTGGTATTATAAGTAACTCTACTTATTATAACCGATGAATGTTAATTTAAACTTGTCAACTATACACCGATGAATCCTCGGATGAATCATTTTCCGTACAATCTACGATTGATTATTTCAATCGTTTCTTCCATTTCCAAATATACACAACAGTAGAAACACGTGTCTTCTTTCTTACAATCACAATGATGAAACCAACATGTTTGCTTTTCTGGCAATCATTGTTTGACTAAATATTTGTTCGTGATTTATGTTTTTATTTGCACAAACTCATGTAGGTACGCTGTATTCATTAAAAGCATCCCTGGCGTGCATCTATCTGCAGAGAAACATGCCCTAGGGCTTCAGAACAAATGAATTCTGAAATATGAATGATGAATGCGACATTCTCTCATTTCAGGATATAGGAACTAGCTCACTCAAATGAAGACATATAGTACTGCTGTTGAATTTTATTAAAAATAATTAAAATTTTTCAGCGACTTAATTTTTTTCTCTTCGTTAGTTATTTCATGTGAATCTCATCATCTATGATAAGGATGCTCATACATTATTGAAATTTCGGATTGTTACCTAGGAGGCTTTGTGTATATTTTCAGTAAATGTTAAAACATTCGAACCATATGATCATCTATTCGGAAGAATCAAGATATTTTTTCGAAGAACTATACATCATGATTTTGTGGGCCAATTCCAAGCATCGACGTTTTTTTAACTCTTGGAGGGCACGAAAGGAAATTCCTTCAATGTTCGTGGAACATCCTGCGTAAACCTATAGGGAGGGCAGGGGGAGGAGTTAGTTTTGTTGTTAGGAATTGTTTCAAAACTTTTCGAGGTTATAAGTTCTTGGGAATATGTCCGTTCTATAGACGAACGAGTTTTGGTAGTGTGTTGTTCGACATATAGAATACCCAGTTGTAAAATATCCAAATTAGAACTATATTTCAATAAGAAATGAATCAAAGATATTTCATGACAGTTACAACTACCTAGAAGCAATTCAAGAATCAAATGTAAATTCGGAACTCTTCTATTTTTATTCCAAAATTAACCCACTGCTTCTGGATCAGAAAGTGTATATCATTTGGAAATCAAAAGTTGATGTAACTTCCTGCAAAACAAGTAGTAGCACAATAAAAAGAAGAGATGCTATTTACAAATGCGTGATAAAACGTATTCGAATCTTCAGACATTTCGAAATTCCATCACTTTTCTTGATCACTCATCCCTCACCAAAAATATATGGGTACACCAGTGGCGTTCTGAATAGATACATGTGCATCTCATATTGGGACTTGTTCGTTTCCCAACTCATATTTTTATTTATTCCAGAATTCTGCCACGATTCCACTTTTCATTTTCACTGTGCCACATATTAGTTTCGAAAGCATTGGCTGGTAAACGATACAATTCGTCGACAATTCGAACAGAAAAATACAGTGGTAACATTTTTTCAAACAGATTCGAATATATTCGTCACTTCGATGTTGATTATATCACCTGTTTTTTTTTCAAATTTCAAGGAGGGGTTCAGCTATCAGAGCTGCTTGCAAACCCAACCTTGATATATATCTAATTCGAGAAAAGAACTTCTCCTCCAAAAGTTCCTAATTAAAAATTATGTAAAGAACGTTGATTCTTTTGTTTTTATTACATCATCAAGTACAAGTTTGCTAACACCAAGCCACATGCATGCACACATTCTCAAATATCAGGTGAAACTTCATCATTCAGTACCTATTTCAGGAGCTCAAGTTTCAGCAATCTTTCATTTGTGTATCCAATATTTTCCTTGGAGTTTCTCCATTATTATTTCCAAGAAACTTTCCAGTTTTACTACAGATAAGCGTAGCAAATTTCACGTGATATTCATTTCCATTCTAACAACTCGGGTCTTACAAACTTGTTTTAATAATTCCCTTAGATTCTTCATGATTTTATTAGTAACAGATCAGGAATTCCGAACTAGTCTGTAAACTTTTTGAGCAATACTGAATGGATTACGCCTGAAGCAGTTGTTCTGTTTGAAATCTTCATCAGAGTTTGCTCATTCGAATTGAATGAATGGAACAAAATTAACAGAGCAGTTTCTCTCAAGATTATAAGCATGGTATATTCGAAGAAAGTCAAAAAGGGGACTTCTGCCGTGCGAGAAATACCAAAACTCAGGAAACTGGAGAATCAGTTGTTCTGGAGCTGAAATTTATTATTTTTGTCGTGTATACACAATTTTTTTCTGTGACGGGTTAAACGACGTTTCAACTTTGAGGAAATATCACAATATAATAGAGTCAGGGAATTATAGATACATGATATTCGAAGTTTTGAACTTTCATGCTGTTGCTGTAATTATTGCGACAGTTAGACCTGCGTTGCTTAGAAAACCTTCAAGGTGATCAGATAATAAACATCTGGTGCGCTCACTCTTCATTTGTTCCGTTAGACTGGTTCTTGATTTGAAAAATTGAGTTTCAGACGATGACGTGGGGTTCACATATTGAATCTTAGATGGCGTGATTCCTAGAACTTATGATCAACATCAGTTCTCACAACCTTGATGCGGCTTAATCGCAAAATGTATCCCCTATCTTCATATTGGTAACAATTCGGTCACAATTGAAGGAGCAAGTGGAAGAAGTGGTCAAGTAACAACACATAAATCCAGATGTCTATAAAAAAATTATGGCAAATTGCTGTTGATCATAAAAAATCAACCTAAAACTATTCCTCACCATTGCATAAGTCAAATTGTCAAACTAGCTTCCATTATAAAATGCCAGCTAACTTTACTAAAACCTATTCTTCTCACAAACTCATATTCGTAACATATAACTCCTTCTTCCACTTGCCCCTTCAATTGTCACATTGATATCTGTAATTTTGGTACGGCACCAGACTAAACTTAGCGAGATTTACCCACGCCATGTAATGTTTATCGAAGTAGGCTAAAATCAGGGAATTGTAGAAGAGGAAAGAATTGAAGTGCGTACACCAGAGTTTTATTTCGTCAATATCAGATATCTTTTTTTCGACGCGTTCTTGAATACCTCAATGTTTTTTGGGGAGGGGCAGTTCTTGGGTTTTGGATTGAGTAAATATTTATGTTTTTATAGTCGTCAATATCAGATATCTTTTTTTCGACGCGTTCTTCAATACCTCAATGTTTTTTGGGGGAGGGGCAGTTCTTGGGTTTTGGATTCAGTGAAAATTCATGTTTTTATAGTATAATTTGAAACGTTTCGCCTATGGCCATAGGCTTTTTCAATCTTTATTCCTCATATAACATTTACTGGTCTGGAAAAAATGGGATTTCTGCCTACAAAAATTATAAAATGCACACAGCACGAGACTCTATCTACTCCATTTTTTCCAGACCAGTGAATTTCATGTGAAAAATAAAGATTTAAAAAGCCTATGGCCGTAGGCGAAACAATTCAAATGATACTATAAAAACTATCATCAAGAATAATAATCAAAATTTTAGAACTTCAACTTTTTTCTACATAAACAGGACAAACAAATAATGACACGTGGGGAAGTTTATCAATAATAATAAAGACAAAACTTTCAAATTCGAAAAATAAGGGGTATATACAAACTCAACTGTGGATCTTGTCCTAAGGTATATATCGGTCAGACAGGTCGTATTTCAACATACGCCAACCATATATTGAAAGAAAACAATAGTTTTGATGATAATTTCGTAATTCTACACGTAGAAAATAAAGGAATGAAACTCAATCATTTTGAATCATTCGAAATCAACAAACTCAATAGTTCACCACTGTCGAATTTGTTTTTTTAGTAAGTAAGTAAGTAAGTAAGTAATAATGTGTATTTGATATCAACCCTTTCGAGTTAATCCTTTACACCGTATTTTAATGTAGATATTGTGCCTAATTTCCGATAATGGAGATTCATCGAACCTGTCCACAGGTATTTAACTAATCCTTCAGGTTAGGAAAGTAGGATATATAAGCAAGTCAATGTTAGTTTAGTTCATCGTACCAGGTATATCACCTGACGAAGCTACTGTGTTAGCGAAACATGTCGTGTGTTTGAAAATTTTGTGGAAATCTTATCGTTTTTACATTTGCCATGGATTTTCATCAAGTAACGGCCGAGTAAATGAAAAAAAAAAACATAATTATTTACTGAATCCAAAACCCAAGAACTGTCCTTCCCTTTACCTAATTAGCTGATTCAATTCAGACTTTGTGACTCTTTCGAATAATACAATGTTATAAAATGTTCACCGTAGTTGGTAAAAGCAGCGAAAGTATCGTCACAAAAATAATTGATAGTCAAATCACAGAAAATTTGCGAAACCGCGTATTCTAGATTCAAAGAATGAAAGATGGGGAAGACATGATGCAGTTCTTTCATGGAGACAGTGCTATTGGCTTATTTTTCGGAACTAGTATAACAACAAAAGCCACCAACATTGTAAAAGTATAATGTAAATTCATAAAGTATGGTATTCAGTAACCTGTGAGAGATAAAATGTAATACTTTCTTCAGTCACAATTCATGAAAGAAAAAGGCATTTGATGATTGAGGATGAAACACGAAAACTTCCAATTTCCGACACAGTCATAGTAATCACAATTTTACCGAGTTTCCTATCTAGTTGTATTTCATTCATAAACATAATATACTAATTTCCTCTCAATGAACGCGATCTTGAGCATAGTTAATAAGACGACGAAGACTCACAAGATCTGCCTCCACACTCTCTCACAGAATCACGTCGCATTTAGTGTCCCAGTGCAGAAGCCTTAGGCACGGATGTCCTAACGTCATTAAAACAACCGGTTCACTAGATACAGCTCACGACGAGTATAAATTACAGAACCAGAGAATTCAGATTCGAAGACTAAAAACGCATCATTGATCGCGCTAATTTGATAACCAGTTCGATGGGAAAATAATCATAATTGAAGACACGAGTGGATAAAGGGTCTATGTGACATTTTAATGAAAAATGAGATTTTTCGGTGGATAAAGGATTTAGTGATTCACACGAGACCAACGAGACGAGACTTTCATAAACTCTCGTCTCGTCTCGCCGATGAAATATGAAGTCTTGTCTCGAGTCTCGTCTCGCAGTCACGAGTCTCGTCTTGTCTCGCGTCTCGTACGAGAGTCTCGCAAATGTATCGCAATTTCGTCATACATAATCTTGTTCCAGTCTAGTACGGGATATTTACCTTCACCGTTTTTTAGGTATAATGTAGAAGTAGGAAGAGAAAATTTCAACAAAAATAACATTATTTAATGAAAAGTAAGTAGGTACCTAATAGGTACGAACGTACTCACATCATAGGTACATCTAAACGAGAAAAAAAAAACATAGCATTATATATCCGAAAGTTATAAAAATAAAATAAAAAGTAACACTATATTCTAAACAAATAAACAAAACAAAAACTTGAATCCAACATCATTTTACTTATTTAAGATATTGGTATTTAAGATAAAAAGTCTGAACACCTTCATCAGTCAGATTAGTTTTAACGATCGCAAATGTTTTTGTTTCTTACCCAGTCGTTAAGACATGAAGTTATTCTTTATCTTAGACTATTTAGCACAGAATGACTCATTTATAGATTTTCAGGTAGTCATTCAATTTGCGATCTGTCGTTATTGCTGAATTGCCTTTATATTCCGGTGCCGTAAGAGAGACAATCGAGGAGAGAATAGTCCGTTCTCGTTACACGCATTACGACGTTTGACAACAATCATGGATTGTGTTTTTGAAGTATTTATGAATGAAATGTTTTGTCTATTTGTGCTTGATAGTCTGAATTATTTCTATATATATATGTTGTATTATGAATGAATAAATTCTCAAGTCTGCAGTTGGCACGCAGAAATATTTACCTGCGAGACTCTCGCACGAGACACGAGAAGTCTTGCACGAGACTCGAGACGAGACCAATAAAAGTCTCGTCTCGTGTTGTCCGAGTCTCGTCTCGAGTCTTGTCTCGAAAACGAGACGAGACCATGCGAGACTCTCGAAAACGAGACTCTCGCGGGCACCACTAAAAGGATTTAAGTGAGTAGAATTTTTTCCCTACTAATACCGTTCATCTATTGTACAAAATAAGAAAGTTATATATTGATGAAAAATCTATGTTCACCTATGTTCTATCATTGCCACTGGATGAAGGGTTCAAGTACATTGTATTGTATGAACATGAATCCTTCATCCATGATTATTCTATTTGTCGGGTACTTGAAACAAACTCTGTTTATTTGAAGGATGAAGGATTCATGTACCTTTTTTGAGTTTTTTTTTTACTGTATTATATACCAGTGTCAGATGTACTATGCAAAATTGTGTAATAAAGGTCTATTCAAACCAGCGATTATTTTTTTCATTCAACGCAATACAAAAAACTGCATGATTATTCTATTTGTCGGGTACTTGAAACAAACTCTGTTTATTTGAAGGATGAAGGATTCATGTACCTTTTTTGAGTTTTTTTTTTACTGTATTATATACCAGTGTCAGATGTACTATGCAAAATTGTGTAATAAAGGTCTATTCAAACCAGCGATTATTTTTTTCATTCAACGCATCACAAAAAACTGCGGCATCAAAAACTTTGAACATCATTTGCTCCAAATTAATTTTGTGTGACTTGAACCCTTTATCCACTTGTGTCTTCAATTATGCGACGAGTTCATTTGTATCTCATCTTGCAAGACAGACACCAATGGATTTGCAAATTGAGAACACCCCAAGGACCTATATAGGGGCCGCTTCTTTCAATCCCTGACATCAACCAACTTATTGCAATACCTCTAAATAATATATTCCAAAGGAATATCGGAATACGATAATATAACATTTCGCTCGCACTTCGCCTTCAAAGAGAAAAACTATTGAACAATGATCTTTTTCTACGGCTATAACACAAACTTGCTCTAGTTGTACTGTGTTCGATACATCAATGAGGTACTCACATTATATTTTTTTTTTATCGCTTGGAGCGCACGAAAGGGAATCCCTATAATGTTCAAAGAACATCGTGCGTTCCTAGGGAGGATAGGGACAGGAGGTAGGTATTGGAATTTTTTTTGAACTTTTGGAGATAATATGTTGTTGGGAATACTTCCACAGGCAATGAATTCCAGAGCCTAGCCGTTCTATGGATGAAGGAGTCTTGATAAAGTGCTGTTCGACATCTTTCGAGGTTGACAACGAAAGGATATGCTGATTGGGCTTGTCTAGTTCGTCTGATTGGTATTGCTAGTGAAGGGATGATAGCAGAGATTTCCGAAGAACATTGCCCGTGGAAGTATCGATAGAAAAGTGAAAGGTCGCCGACCTTTCTACGGTGTTCCAGAGATGTCAAAGAGTGAGTGAGTGTGGCGTCACCCACCAGGCGAATGGCTCTTCTCTGGATGGAATCTAAGAGCATCAGCGTATGTTTCGGTGCTGAACCCCATATGTGGGAACAGTATTCTAGAACAGGCCGTATCTGGGCTTCGTAGGTCATATGAGAAGCTGCTGAGGTGTAAAGTAGCTTTTCGCACGGAACAAGAATCCGAGTTTTTGTGAAGCAGCTCTTGCGATGGATCTGACATGATTATCCCATGAAAGAGTGTTGCTGATGGAAATACCGAGCATAGATATCGTGGGCTTGGTAGGGATGGTGGAGCCAGACATCACAATATCGGGCATACTGAGTTCCGCCTTTCTAGAGAGAATACAGGCTTGAGTTTTGGTGACGTTGAATTCAACTAGGTTGTTGGTTCCCCAGGCTGTGATTTCAGCAAGATCTTCATTGACAGCATTGACCTGCCTGCGCCGTGAGTTCTTAGTTTCCTGGGAAAAAATGGGAATTCTGGAAGAGAACGCAGTATGGAGGGTAGTATCATCTGCAAAGCTGTGGATGGGGCAAGTTGTTACTCCCAACAGATCATTGATATATGAAGAAGGAATAATGTTGGTGCCAAAATCGATCCTTGTGGAACGCCGGAATTGATGCCAATGGTATCAGACGATACACCGTCCACCACCACGTGAAGCGATCTGCCTGAAAGAAAACTCGATAAGAGATGGCTTAGCTGAGGTGGTAAGCCGTATGATGGTAGTTCGTGCCAAACACGGTCGAATGCTTTCGATATGTCCAACGCGACAGCTAGAGATTCCCCGTGTTTTTTTAATGAAGCTTGCCATAAATGGGTGACGTAGGGAAGTAGATCTCCAGTAGATCTTCGGTGGCGAAAGCCATATTGCCATATGTCATTTCATTTCTGTATCTGATATCACAATGACTCCATTGTGTTATTATTTCGAAAAAATCTGAACGCTCATGAAATGTCAAATTCCAACCAATAGATGAGCATAACTTGACAGGAAATCAGATGTTTACAAGACGAAGAAATCGAAAATGCCGCTGTTATCTATTATAGCCGTAGAAAAATTATAGTGTATAACTTGCACGAGATGCTAATCTCCTACTCGAATGATTGCAGCATTCGCCTATGGCTCATGCTGCAAACTTCATTCTCGAAGGAAATCACTATCATTTCGTGCTCGTTAAACAATATACTACTACTAAATGTTTTATATGTTAGATAACCCATATATATGCCTGGCCTAAAAGCTCTGGGTTACCCGGTATACTCATGCTAGTATATCTGATTTTTTTGTGAGATCAAATATCTACGTGAGTATAATTGATGAAAATTTAACTGGAATACTCAGAAGGTGGATATTCAAAATTTAATGTTGAGTAAGATGAGGATCAGATCACTACAAATAAATATAAAAATGCTCAATGTCATTTCCACAAAAAAATCCATAAAATGAACAATGGTATAGATGACGGAAGAAGAATTGCATCCTCCCGAAATGTTTGGATACCGATGAACGAATACAATAATGCTAGTGTTTCTTTCCCTAATGCAGATTGATTTCGATTTAGCCAGGTTAACGCAACGATACTTACAGACTGGTTTCGAGCTTCTTGGCTCCTATCAGTGTAGGGTAGTCTCTAGCTAGCAGTCCGCAGACCACCGTCTATGCGTTAGCTTGCCCAACAAAATCTAACCAGCAATATTTGTAGCATCAGAGGAATCTGCCATGGGCCACATTACTTTAACGCCATCTAGACTAGGAGGAAAAAAACATTCCACAAAACTGAAATACCCACGAATGAAGTGGCTGCTTGCCCGACTGACTATTTCGTGGTTGACATTACAGTTATTATAATAAGATAACAGCTCGGTGAATGACATCAAATTTGCATTCAATCATGCATAAGCACAATTAGATGACGTTCAGATGCTTTCTCCTATTGAAACTCATCTTTGATTATTCTCGGAACTTGTGTTTGATTTTTCCTCATACTTCGCCAGATGCAGAGCCGCTAGCAGCTCCGTTGACATTGGCCGATTACATATGCATCAACTAATTTGTTTACCTTTGTCTGCTCCTGACTCGTGCTGCTTCATGTACCCCCAATCACATCGAAACCAGAATCCAGATAAATTCCAATTATCTCGTGCGTTGTTTTGTGGCTTCCATTCCCTCTTGCAACTTCCAATGGAAATGGAATCTATATTTAGAGTACCGTGCACAGCGTCCCTACAATTTTCCAGTAGATTTTCGTGGAAATCTGAGTAGAAAATTGTTCACATCATTCGTCAACTGCAAACTCTTATATTATTGTTCGTAAAAAGATGTTAATGTGATAGAGAATGAAGTGTTCTCAAGAAAAAATATGTGCTTACCAACTTGAGGTTAGAAACACGCTTTCTATCTCAAAAAATGCCAGCCTTTGATCCAGAACACCATATCCAATGTCTGTGAAATGCATAAGGAGTGAACACACTGCGAACTAAAAGATCTATTGTACCTCCTCCTTTTGCTATACCCCGTGAGGTTGATCTCGGTAGCTATAGCAATTTCTTCATTCCCACATATCCCTCAGAAATTTCAGGATATGAGGTGGTTACAGGTAGGGTAGCTTCTTTTCCTTCCTTCCTCTTCCCCGCAGAACCGAGCTTCCTAAGAGGTCCTTCCAACTGGAAGTGCTCTGTTAGGACTCTCGTTAGTATACGAAGTTTATTTTTGCTAGGCTATGATCAATTGTGTGTTTGTGTACCCCGTAGTACAGGTTTCTGGTCCCACGAAGTATGTTGGAGCTTCTTTCCTAGCGCTGGGTGCTGGGTAGGATAATTTCAACTAAATGTTCCTTACAAATTTCCCACTGTATGTAAGTCAGGCATCCAAAGATACTTTCGTGTTATTAGATACAACCCAGGCTGCCTCCAAGAACTTTTTGTGTATTGATAGACGCTGAAGACTGTGAAAATCAAGCATCTGTTTAATTCAATTCCAACAAACAATGAAACTCTGCTGAGATATCAGGAAGGAGTTTGTTTCGTGCAATCTATTTGTTGAAGGTATGCTTGTTTATTTTTCAGCTCTGTTAACATTCGTCTGATTATGGAGCATACTGGGGAGAATTATATTAGAATATGCGATAACCCTTGCAAGAAGTATACGATATATAAACATATAAATACGAAGATGAAAGCTATAAGATATACAAAGCTGCAAAAAAGACAAATACTCACATGTTTATGATATGCCCTATGCAATACATTCAACGAGGAGCAAAACAAACACAAAAGCTTTCCGTGAGGTCACAATCCATTTACTAATATCGTACCTAAGAGCTGTAATAACAGATGAAATACTCTTCTTCATCAAAAAATTAACGCACCAAAAAGAAGCCAAATGTTCAGGAAACATTTTCTTCAAAAGTACTTGTTCAATTGCCCCCTCCTGAATTCCTACAAAACATTAATAAGAAGCAAATAATGAAATTTCTATGATATAAAATTGATGCTTTCAGCAATTTGACAATATCAACGAAATAACGCATTACAAAGTAAGTATTTACTATTGACTGATGAGTAACTTATTTGGTGTTATTTTTTTATTTAGTCCATTTATTTCTCAAACAGGTTTACACCTAATTAGATGAGAAAACTATAATATATACAAACTTAATATCAAATCAGTCCTAATGTATGTACCTACCTATCAGCTGATGATGTTTCCAAAAATTTTTCATTTTAAGTTCATACTTTTATTTTACTTGGTGCATAATCGATGAACTGTTGTTTGGGTGACAACAAGTCTCATTCAACATTCTCAAAATATTGTTTGAGTAACCTGATGAATTGTGTGGGGGGGGGGGAAGAGCAATATATATACCTGACAGAAAGAAGGGGAACATTATTCGTTATCTCAAACATGGAGATTACAGGGAAGCAGTTGTTCGTTGTTACCAGAGGGATTTCAAAGAGTCTGATGGGTACTCTTCTTTTCAACATATAATGCAAATACGGAATGTGGTATAATTTGTGGTATAGTTTATAATAATGAAAAGTTTGCCTGAAACTTTTGTAAATCATTAATCGGCGAGATCAAGTAGCGATGACATTTACAATGTTGCCGGACGTTCAATAATAGTTAAAAGATGACGCACTTTTTCGTGATTCATTGTGTAATTATGGGAAACACCCTGTATATAATTTGGGAAAACTGTGTCATATCTCCTGTGGTTTGAATCTGTGTGTTGGATGTAATATCGAAAATAAACATTGTAACAAAGCAGGGGGCAGATGAACATCTGTTTCACCAGGAGATTATCAAAATATCATGTTACATTCAATATAGAGCTCCACATGTGATCGCGATATCAAAACATCTGACTGCTGTTGGTGGAAAAACTTATTTCGCAACTGAGACGACAAAAAACCAGACACCATAATTATTTATTTCTACAGTGTAATGTCTCAATGTCTCATGATGCCATATGATAATAATATGTCCTTTTGGCTTCTCATACGAAAGCGTAGAGAGGCCACTGTTGTGTGTATTCCGTTTTATTTCTCCATTCAGAAAAAAATGTCTGAATTCAGACTTTCCGTGAAAATAGTCCCAATTCAGACAAAAGATTCTGAATTCAGACAAAAAAGTCTAAATTCAGACAAAAAAGTCTAAATTCAGACAAAAAACTCGGAATTCAGACGAATAAGTTGTACAGAACCGAGTTAAGCATTTGAGTCGAATTGCATCGTTCAGGCAATTGAAAACGCTTCGATTTCTGGTGTGACAACTATGTATATCGCTAAAGACCTTTAATTTGTCACATAGATAGTTGGGTAACAAATTATGTTTAAACTCAAAAATAAACAAATATACAGGGTGTTTCAGTTTTTTGTAGCAGGACTTTAACAGCTTGAAAAAGAAATTTTTTCAAGATGAAAATCTCAAACAAACATTTATGCGTGGGAGCTTCGTTTCCGATTTACAGGGTGTCATAAGTTTCAGATTTTTTTATGTTCTTTGAATTTTCTCCTACAATTTTAGGAATAATTGATTGAAATTTGGTACACCTAATACAGTTCGAAAACCTAATATTTGAGGCTATTGAGCGTTTTTGTATACCTACAGGGTGATAGACTTTCAGGGGTCGTACCCAATTTAACCCTGTAGAACTTTTTTGCGTTCCACCTCTGCTTTCAATGGGACATAGATTCAGATTGTCCTTTCAATTCGTAAATTATTTGCCCCTATGTAAATTGTTTGTTTTTGTTTCCAATGGACAGATCGGAAGAATGGATCAATCTAATAAAATCTGTATTCAATAAATCAATAAAGAAACGAACTTTTTTCCGAATCAAAATCTGTTCTCCCATACATAATATCATCATATACATAATATTACGTTCCGATATCTCGGTTTTAGATGAAATAATTTAGTGTCACTGACACTGATGCGGTGAATTTCTATAGTTTTGAAATAATATCGTGTGGGAACTCCGACAGCTAATGTTCATGTTCATGCAAATTTGGTTTTTGTGTGGGCTGACATTTCCATTAACGATCATCATATAATAGATGATATGTATAAAAAATATGCTTTACTAAATCAGTTGTATAATTGCGTGGATAACCATCAACCACTGGGATTGGAAATCATTGTTTATCCTCAGGTGTTGAAATATAGATATTTAACTAGATCCATTCGGAAATGTCATACTAAACATAATGGTTCCCAACTCAGCCATGAAGTTTTTTTAAATATAAAAATGAACGTGTCTCGGCATCTATTAATGACCACCGACACACGTTAACTAAGACTAGGACACCTAATGATCACACAATAAAAGTCAAATTGAATCAAACAGTCGACAATCGTCGAGGAACTGAATATCAAGTTCCTATTAATTGAAAAGAGACTGTACACATTTTTCACAATCCCCAGAATGAATCAGACTTCTATTTGTGAGTAAACATATGGTAAGAATTATGCAATCAGTAATCTTGAATATTTCATAAATTCAAAAGACACTTTTTTCTAAAAATTCGAATCAATCCAAAATATATTTTTAAGCGAATCACAGAGAATTTTTTGAATTTATTGGAAATGGGAATTCGTAGTTCGAACAAAAAACCTTCCCGAAAAAGAATCAAATAATTGAAACCTCAATTATTTTTTAATCATGAAACAGTGGAAGTATACTATATAATATAATATTCAAAAATATTAACCAGCGGGTATGTTACGGTGATTAGCTATTTGAATGGAAAATGGAACAGCCAATGAATCAAAACCGAATAACTCCAAAACGTTGATAAAGATATGGTTTCTTTCAGTAACATGAGATACATCATCATTTTGTATGTTAGACTCATTTAAATTCGTCAGGAAATCATTACTTGAGAATGCTGTAGTTCCGCGTTTTGTTTCAATCTCTTTGTAGCCCAAAAAAAACATCTCTCTTCTCTATAATGGAATTCGGTTCATTGAACAACACCTAACCAGGTTTTAAATAAGGTTTATTTGAAGAAAATATGAATTTTGAAAATAAAAAATAAAAACATATGAAGAAATACATTGAGAATACTCATTCTTCATCTGATGAAAATATAAATCCATTTTCGGGTATATATTCAACAAAAAACAACTGTACTATCCCGATTATATTCAGAATTTTTCCACACCAGTTTAGGAGACCAGTAACCTGGTGGACATACCTCCAGAAAAAAATTTTTACTAACTTGAGAGCATACTTTATTGACTATTCCACTTATCTTAGAAGTCTCACATATTTTCACCAATCACAAGCCAAAGATAACTTGTATATTATCACGTGAAAACAAGCAGTCTTTCAATTCCGTTTGGACTATCAGCATTCGTGTTTTTAATGATATTTTTTTCAATCGAGTGAATTGTCAAATACAATACAACTCGTCGAATCTTGGAAAAGACATCAATGAGTCACTGGAATTTTTCTGAAATTTTGACTATCATGACTAGAGTACAACCAGTTCCTAAAAAGGCAGAAAGACTCTACCTAGCAACTACAGACCGATCGCACTGCTATTCATTATTTCAGAGATCATGGAGAAAGATATCAACATCGGGCTCATGAAATACCTGGAACATTCAGGTATTATCAACGATAGGCAATATGGCTTTCGTCATCAGAGATCAACTGGTGACCAGCTCGCTTACGTCTCACATATATGGCAGCAATCTATTGAGAAATATGGTGAAACCTTAGCCGTGGCACTTGATATCTCCAAAGCATTCGATCGAGTCTGGCACCACGGACTCCTCGTCAGGCTTCCATCTTATGGCTTGCCTAACCAGCTATGTTCTCTGCTAGCTAGTTTTCTCTCAAACAGGTCTCTCCATGTAGGGGTTGACGGAGTTTCATCTGACCCTCTTCTCTATTCATAAATGCTGGTGTTCCTCAAGGATCAATTCTAGCACCAACACTGTTTCTACTAAAAATCAACGATCTGTTGGAAGCATTTTCATGTCCAGTACACAGCTTCGTGGATGCTAGTACCCTCCATACCACCTTTTCTTCCAGGGCTCCAATACCAGCCAGGCAAATCAGGAACGAACGAGGGAGAAATGTTGACAACATAAATATGGACTTGGCAACAATTCTCGAATGGGGACCCAATAACTTGGTAGATTTCAATGCGAACAAAACACAAGCATGCCTTTTCTCTAACCTTTCTTGGGAAAATCACGTGAGGTCAATGGCTAAAATTGCATCCCAATAACTTGGTTTTCTGTTTCGGGCCAGGACCTATTTCACTTCCAGTCAGCTGCTTATCATCAATAAGGCACAGATCCGACTTGTCTTCGAATACTGTTCCCATATTTTTGGAGTGCAGCACCCAAACATACCATAAAACTGTTGGATTCTGTCCAAAATAGGGCAATTCGTGTCGTGGGTGATGCCACACTCACAGACTCACTCTCTGAAACACCGTAGAAATGTTGTCGATCTGGCTCTATTTTATAGATATTTTCATGGACGATGCTCATCTGAAATATCAACAATTGTTCCTCCCTTGGCAGTCCCCGCGAGATCAACCCGTCGAGTTGAGGCTTCGCACCCCTTCGTGGTCACTTTGGAGACCTGCAGAACATCTCTTTCCAAAAACTCGTTTATCCAACGAACAGCGAGGCTCTGGTGCTTATTGCCAAGGGAGGTGTTCCTCGAGGCATATAAACTCCAGAAGTTTAAGAAGAACACCAATTCCTACCATATATCCCTTGGTTCTCACGATTTTCTCGTGAACACAACAGGATATCCTTTTTCGTGAGAACCAGAGCATGAAAAAAACTGAAATTATGAACATTGAAATCAAAGAAGTTAACAGGATCTCTATTTGCCGTATAGTTATCGAAGCTGGAAACAATTGAACTCTTCATTGAAGAAGTCCAATTGATGGTTTCCCTTCCTCCATACTTTTTCATGTCGAGAAATTCATATTGGTAGTTGAACAATTCTATGAAATAAAAGAAGAAAAGCGAAAATTCAAAACAGTGAAATGGCCGAACAAAATTACTACACGTTCCGTTTTGAAACACGCTAGGCTGACGCGCCATTTATTTCGTGTTATTCCAGTAGTTAACAAAACAGGAGAACAAAAACTGAAAACAATAGCTTCCAGAAAAAATGGGTTATCACAACCCAATACACTCGAAACCGAATCCCACTTATGTTTGTTTTGAATAATATCCGGAATGAATGAATCCATCAGGGAAATTTTCACAATGCCCATCGATAAGGTTTTTTCCAAATAGAATAACATCCTTTCAACTATCAGATTACGGAAGAATCCGGATCCCAAAATAAACAGAATCTGTCTCTTTCGCGTCTTTTTTCAACAGAGACATCAATAATATAACAATGAGGATTCGTGTGAACAGGGCAAAGAATGCATGGCTATGAAGTGTCGGTTTGGATTTTACGAGCTGTCGAGAAAATTTTCAGTTTGTGGATTTAGTAATAACCCAGTATTTATTTTGATTTCTTTGATCTCGTATGACGATAAGCACGAGCATTAAACGGGTGTAGAGAGCTGTGAATTTGGAAAGTTGCTTCGAATATTCATTGATTTTCTCTCAGTTGTTTTTCTCCAGAAGGTCTTCCTCATCACGCGAATGATATTGAACGAACGAAATTTCCCAGCCTACTGCAAAATCAATCAATGGGAAATAATTTCGTCGCACCCCAAAATTTTGCCGTGGTTGAATTATGAATAACTTTTTTCTGCTTTGAACGATTTGAATTCGGATCACTGTTCGCTAGCCCAGTCCTTCAGCTATGATCTCGTGATTCTTTGGAACATGAGGTTCTTCAGATAAAATCGCTACAGGGTGTTACCTGAAACTGTGCAAAATTTCGGAAATTTCAAAAGTCTTTCAACTGAAGAAAAACTCATTTTTACAACTTTGACAGTAGAGGCATCTAGATGATCTCATTATCATGGGACAGTTCTTGTATTGTCTCCTTATTTCTTTTATTCACAGAGTAATCTCAAAAAATTTACTTTTTTGGTTTTGCAGTCATAACTTTTTTCCTCGTCAACCGATTTTTGAGATCTTAGGCTCATTTTGGAGCTCAAACTTCAGATGAAGAGATATGGAGATCAGCATTGACTCAAGATGAATATTATACAGTCTGTCTCACATCTAATGGAAGCACCCCTGTATCTTTTGTAATTGTTGAGTTAGGATTCTGAAATTCGCAAGAGCGGTAGATATATTGAAAATACACGCTATGACCAAGTGGATTCGTCTCCAGTGATATACCATGCTCGCCAACAGCCATTAAACCACCCACAAAAATGATATAAGGAGGCAAGATAGGTTGAAAATCACTTCGAATTCGAAATCAGGACGTCCCTTTCGCTTCCTCCTGCAAATTTCAGAATTGTATATACCTCAATAATCACGTGAGATACGGGGGTGCTTCCATGAGAAGTGAGACAAAATTTGATTTTTTTGAACTGAAAATCTTTCAGGAATACTATGTATAGTGAACCTATCTTGGCTTTTAATAACATTTTCCGAAAATTTGGAGATGACTCCACTTGGTTATAGTGATTATTTTCAGTATACCTCCCCCGCTCCTGTAAGTTTCAAAATCCTAACTCAACAAGTACGAAACACACAGGGGTGCTTCCATTATATCCCAATATTTTTCTACTCTAGTATATACAACAAACAGTGGTAATAAGGTTATCTAATCAACATTATTCGATGGTATGCATTATGAAACCGTGCTTTGAATTACTGCAATGAAAATAAATATCCTATCCACACTATCACTTTTCATGATCCAAAGTTATTGTTTTCAAAAAAACAAAAAAATACGTTTAGTCTCTGAATTGAAATATTGGGGTATCTGTGGAAGTTTTTTGACATTACTCATTGATTTTTCCGGAGAAATATCATCTTTATGCATTACTGACGAATTTATCAAAATGAGAAGTTGAATACTTATATTTACCCTTCCTTTGGAGTTATGATGAGAATTGTCAATGAAACTTCCCTCACAGGAACCCAGATATTTTGATTCAGAATCTCATCGATCGTTTTGTTTTTGAAATAAACCAATTTTAGGCCTTGAAAAGTGGGTATGGAGAATACTTTTTTCATTGCAATAATGCAATGCACGGTGTATTCCACAGATCGGTTCACAGCCAGCACTAAAACAAAACTTTGCTACATCAGAGACATTCACCAACAAGACACGGCTCTTTCGATTCGGACGATCGAAACCATTGAACAATAATTGAACACGGGCACCCATGACCGAGAACAGAGAAATGAACGCGATCTGTATCTTTGACAGCCTCAATACTAATGAAACACTAGAGCGAAATGAGCCGAATTACGATTGTCGAATGATTGCCTAATAACCGTCATACATGTGAATTGCTAGAGTTATTCGTCAACGTACAATGCTAGAAACCCAAACAGCTATGATTATTGGGACAAACATTATCTGAATTCGTCAATGAGCATAATTCACAAAACGAGCTATGTCAATAAAAAATCTGAATAGATATAAAATTCTCATAATGTCTTAACACACCTGCGTTATGATGGTAGCAAATGTCCATTCAAGGGTATTACAAATCATTTAAGAAATCGATTTTTATAATTACAGAATGGAGAAAATACTGTTGTAATAATAAAATGATCAGGGATAGGAGATTTCCTTATAATGGTTATTACAATCAGAGCTGGTAGATATTTTTAATATCCAGTTTCTCTCAGTGTAGTAGTGGGACACACTGTATAATGTTCATCTTGAGTCAATTCTGATCTTCATAATATGTCTTCATCTGAATTTTCAGCTTTAAAATGAGATTTTAAAAACAGGTTGACAAGGAAAAAAGTTATGACTGCAAAACCAGAAAGTAAATTTTTAGAGATCACTCTGTAAATAAAAGAGATAAGAAGACAATTCGATAAATATTCCTAGGTGATGAGATCATCTTTATGCCTCTGCTGTCGAAGTTGACAAAAAAAGTTTTTGTTCATTTGGGAACCTTCTGAGAATTCCGAATTTTTTTCACAGCTGTAGAGATTTTATATGAAGAACCTCATGTTTTGAAGAAGTACGATATTATAGCTGAAAGACTGGGACAGGGACTTAATTCTGCGGAGCGACGAAATTAGTGTTGCATAGTTCATTTTACTGACGTGAAAAAAATTATATTTACCTACCTCATTGCCTGATAGTCTGAATTTCAAAACCAAGTGCACTGATGTGAGGAATATGAAGGCATACGAAAGGTCGATCCTTCCTGTGAGCGAAAGTCTACCACCTGTTGTAGACGACAGTCAATGTTGCCAATAGAGAATTGTCAGTTCCATCATTTTTTTAATGTTAACACAAAACCTCGAACAACAAGGATTCACAACGACTTGGGACATGAATTCTCCCAGAAATACAAAGTAAAAAACCAAACAGAACAATTTTAATATAGAGAATATAAACATATACAACAATAACCCTCATAATTCACTAACTATGAATTCTATAAATTCAGCAATGAGTGAAAGGTTTCAAAAACTATTATTTTTGTAAATTCAGCTGTACATACAAAGGTTCATACTCAACAATAACATTGCAGATCTACATAAATAATCTTATTTAGTGTTATTTTCAATTGTGTCGTGAAATTTAAATTAATTTTCATTTATTAACGTTTCCAAAATACATACATGCCACGACAAATATGCGTAATTCTCCCCCTATGTAAATGTTATAATCTGTTATATCTACTCAGTGTATATACGGAATTTGCTATACTTGAAAGATATTTTTGAGGAAGGCACAAGCAAATGCCCAATTTCATAGGAGAATATTATGAAATCTTCAGATTTTTTGCGAAATATGTTGTCACGATAAGATAGATGGTTTCTCCGCCATATATCGATTTATAAGGGGTAATGCTTGGCTTAATATAGTTTGCGATAGGTGATATTCAAATAGGCACTAATAGTTCAGGAGTAGCTGAAAGTACGAGAATATATTCAAACATAAAATAATTTATTGAAGCATAAAACATTATGGGTAGCAATGACAAATATGAATAACCAACGATGAATATAAAGACCTTATAACAGCTTACATTATAATGACCATCATGACGACTTCTTGTCAAGTCAGGGGTAGCCCCAGACCAGACTAACTTCGGAACTTCGGAACCCTCACATCCAATATCTATGTACATAGACTTGCACGTTTCTCATGAGAGTTCCTTGGACAGTTTTCATAGTTCAATGTCAATGGATTATTCGATTTATTGAACTTTATGTTTATAATACCCTCATGGTTCGAAATTACTAATATACCGTATGTTCTACTCCTGACATGACCCCCTTCTCCAAGAAAACTGGACCCAGTTTTGAAATTACTACCTAGAACCTAAATTATCGAGGAGAACATTTAATGGGGGGGTCCAGGGGGGCTAGTTTTCTTGGAGAGGGGGGTCATGTCACGAGTGGAACATACGGTATATTAGTAATTTCGAACCATGAGGGTTTTATAAACATAAAGTTAATCAAATCATCCCGTAACATTGAACTATAGAAACGAGAACTCGTCGTAATGGTCATTATAATATAAGTTGCTATTAGGTCTTCATATTCATCGTTGGCTATTCATATTTGTGATTGCTACCCATAATGTATATAATTCGAAACTGACGAAACAATCAGCAAATCTTGTGATAAATCACTAACTTCGGCAACACCGGTTGAAAATCAGCCGTCTCCAGTGGGTTATCTAGCTGCAGGTGCACACGTACACGAAACAATTAAATTTCACTCGAGATCATCCGCCCCCTGGCCCTTCGTAACGAATTCGACAGCAAGCGGAATTTAAACCTCTCAAACACAAATACGATTAGATATGGTGAATAATACCATGTGTTCTTCAGATTCCATCAACAGACTTCAATTTTCTACTAGCACAATTTTGTTTAGCGAAATGAAGCAAACTAACCGACTGCCCTACTAGTGAAAAGCAGGACTCATCATCAGTAGTGAACAATCCTGAAATGATTATTTGATGCCTACTGAAGAATATGTTGCCAAGAGCCATCCTTTCATTCATATATTCACTTTTGAAACCCTGGTTCAATAAAAACTGTTCTAGAACTGCTTGGCTCCGAAGCGCACTTTCAGACGCTTTCTGTTCGGTCTCAAAACGAATAAGGTTAACAGTCCTGATGGAATACCACCCATTATTCTCGAAAAATGTTCATCGAAGTTGACACTGATTCTCTGCAACTGCAAGTTATTTACCATCTCATATAATCCATGTATTTTTCCGTCTTGCTGGAAGATAGATAGAGACCAATTGATCTCCAGGGAACAAAAACCTGCCCAACAACTACATGCCTGATTCTCTGCTATCAGTCAGTGGTGGAAAAATCCATCAACATTCAGCTCATCAAATATCTGGAAAGCTCATGAATCATCAGTGATAGACAATATGGCTTATGCCACCAAAGATCAACTGTAGATCTAGCAATCAGAGATTCACGGCTTGACTTGATATTCAAGCTACTTGACTTGACTTGACTTGAAATCAAGTCAAAATCAAGTCAAGCGAAAGTTTTTTAATGTCAAGTCAAGTCAAGTAACTATTTATCAAGTACTTGATAAATCAAGTAGTTCTATCAAGCTACTTGATTTTCAGCAGTTTTATTGTGTATCTATACAGCGTGACTCACGGTCGATGTTATAGGTTAGACGTTTATGGAGAACGCGACGCGGGATTTTTCTGAAAATTTCGCATACACAAAAAATTCCTGAAGTTGAAAAATCTCGATTTTTCGCACTCTATATCTCCATAATCTTTTCCGCTATACCCCGAGTGTGATGTATCGATGAAATCAACTCTTCAAGGAGAATCTGAGAATGCAATAAAATACAGGGTGTTCAATTCGAAATAACAAATTGGTTCCTACTTTTCTATAGAAGCGGCAACGTCGTGATTTTGAAAATATATTAGATCGATAGTACCGGTGATGAAATGTGAGATGCGAAATTTTCAGAAAAATCCTGCGTTGCGTTCCTATCATAAACGTGAACGTCTAACCTACCATCGACCGTGAGTCACCCTGTATATAACTGATGAAATGAAAATGGCATCGTAAGACTGACTGCGCGATCGATTCAGTCAGCACGGATCTCGGGGAACCCCCGTATTTTGTCTTAGCGTGAGCGAGCTTGCAGAAATATACGCCGTGCGACTCGTGCGTATCAAGATCAAGTATTATCAAGTAGCTTGATTTCAAGTCAAGTAATAAATATCTCAAATTCAAGTCAAGTCAAGTACGTAATTTGCCACGAGCTTGATTTTCAAGTCAAGTCAAGTAGTTTGTTAAAATATCAAGCTACTTGACTTGATGAATCTCTGCTAGCAATGGCGTTAGGCATATCGAAAGCATTCGACCGTGTTTGGCACCATGGAAGGACTTCTTCACAAACTACCATCATACGGCTTACCACCTCAGCTATGCCATCACTGAGGAAAATTGTGCTATTAGAGTTTTTGCTGAGATATATCTTGCTACCATTACATGAAATCATATTCCCGTTATACATTTTCGAATAGACGCAGCACATTGAAATTCTATGATAGCAATAACGACTTTGCTGAAAGTGAATGTCTTGCCACAGGAAGGTATACTCCTGTCGCTATCAGGCAGCCACTCTGGGACAGCATGATTTTTTTCATAATTGTCTAGCTGAACTACCACTAGTGAGTTATATGCTTGTGGCTACGAGGTTCATCGCATAGAACTGCACTCGATTTCTGACTATGGTTAATAGAAATTTTCCTCAGTGAATCTTTCATCGAGTTTTCTCTAAAGGAGATTACTCCACGTATTGATTGACGGAATATCGTCTGATACAATTGCCATTGATTCCTGCGTTCCACACAAAGATCAATTTTTGCACCTATACATTGTTCCTTCTTCATATCAATGATCAAGGCTGACTTCAACCAGTTTTGAATAGTACATTTATATCAAGTTTGGAAAATATTGATGATGGTTCACTGTTTGAATAATTGTTAGAGAAATGAATCCGATATAAAATATTCAGTATGATATCAACATCATGAGCAGTTCAGGAAAATATCTTACTGCTGTTTATGACATATTGATATTTGCTCTCTGGTTTTCCACTTATCGCTGGCCAATTTGAATAATTCGGGAAAAACCAGTGAACAATTTTCTTTATCAAATTTTCCGAAGGGCGATTCCCTTCCAGAACAATGGACATAAAGGATCACAAGTGGCCTGGAACAGATATGGGTTAAGTGGATTCAATTATGCATACAACCAACTTGGCCCAAGTATTTTAATGTCACGTGATTTCGAGATAATTTCCTACCATGGATCTGAATGGAAAGTTAATTATTGTCGAGCTGGGTTATCCAGTTGACAACGAGTCGATGGATGATGCTGATAATGGCTCTGAAATTGAAATTTCGTCTTCAAAATGACATATACTGTTCAAAGCCGTAAGTGATATTGGCAGATATACGTTATCAAGTTCAATGAGATCAGCATCATGAAACCATCAAAGGGCAAATATATGGATACACTGTGATTGAATAATGAAAAATATACCTAAAATTGCATTAATATACAGAAAATGAAACACAGGTGGAAAGCTTCAGTTCTACTCAGTAGAACTGAAAAGAAATTGACAATTAGCTGACCACACAGTGAATATAAGAAAATTATCCAGAAATAATTATCAACGGGAATGCTCATATATTATGGGGCGAGATATGGGGTATATTATGTGGCTGTACTTACGCCTCACACCTACTCAATTTATCGGTTTTTCCATGTATGGACTGGTATCTGATATAAACATTCATAATTTAATATCATCAGAAATACTGTATATAGTTATTCCACGGAAAATCAAACAGACGTACTCGACAAGCCCAGTCAGCACTCATCTTTTCGCCGTCAGCTTAGAAATATGTGAACAACTCCTTACCAAAACTCGTTTGTCTATAGAACGGCAAAGCTTCGGTGCGGGACTATTGTGATTCAAAATATTGATTTCATGAAGAAATCTGCTTTGGGAAATACATTGTGATTATACAGTGCTTTGCTTAAATGCCCTCTTTTTTATATTTTCAATGGGTCAACTAAAAAAATTGGACCTTGGGAGAATGAAATCGATGCATAAATACTATATATTTCGGAGTAGAATTTACACATGAAAATTTCAATATGGCGGCTGGGCGCCATCTGGGAAAAAACGAAATAGAAAGGGAGTATTGTCATACATCCTTTTGAAGCTCCTGACGGATACATCACAACCCTAATAAAATGTCAATATTGTCACCCATTACAAAATGGCAGAATATTTAATAATTGCCTGAATACATCGACGTTCAACTTTTCAATTTGAGCAAATAAGCTGAGATCAGTACAGAAGATGCTTGAAATGGTTGACTTGAACTTCATGACCGATATTTCACGCCGATTTCTACAAATATTTATTGTTCTCTGGCGCCTATCCAATATCGAGGCAGGTGCAGTTTCGTATACATTTCGCTTCAAGTAGCCCGAAGGTCAAAGGGTCTCAAATCTGTCGAGCAGGCTGGCCGTTCTGTAGGACCTCGACGGCCAATCCAACGACAGGGGAAAGTATTATCCAAATAGCTCCCAACTTGTCTAAAGAAATCTGGTGGTGCTCGATTGTGTTGGAGTACAATATCCATATTAATTTGTTTGTATTCAGGCGACTATTGAATGTTCCGCTATTTTGTGGTAGGACTGGTAGGTGAAGATATTGACTTTATATTCTAGGGTTGTGAAGTATTCGTCAGGAGCTTAAAAAAAACCCTTCTCATTTGATTTTATTTCTCAGATGGCGCCCAGTCGTCATCTTGAAATTTTCATCTATCAATTCCATTCTAAAAAATATGAATCAATTTCATTATTTCAAGTTTCTAATTCACATGATCCGTTCAAAATTAAAAGGGGAGGACATTGAAGAGAAGCGCTGTCATATCTATCATTCTCCCAACTTTGATAGTTAATATCTTCCGTTGGCGAAAAGCAACCATGTTGTGGTTTTCGTTGGTCTGTTGAGATTTAGTTCCTCTATTACATCGTGTGCTGATATGCATACAATTGGTTTTATTCTATCTCAAACTCGTATCATTATTCGTGGCTGAGATATGGCCGACAGCCGTTCTCAGTTGTTCACACGGTAAATATAAAGAAGGTGCCGATTTATGTCTTATTTCGAACTTTATCATATAAGCTATATTTAAAAATCGATGATTCCTTATATATTCATGATGCAATGGATTTCGTTTGGAATAATGTTTGGCGGTGTGAAATACCCATTCAGATCAGATCAAGTTGGTGTACCCATGAAATTACAAAATATTTGGATGGGTTCACACATATTATGCTCTAATTTATCTAGATCCATACCTATTTAGATATAATATGAACATCGCCGTGAAAGGGGAGGGGATGAAAAATCAATGGGAATAGAAAAGTGACCTGATTAAGCACCCTGATGGGACACACTTAAGGATCTAAGATGGAGAAATCAATGGAGCTATTGCATCATCAATCTGAATGAAAATAGGTATATGCATCTATACCTTTTCAACTTCAATTTCGGAATCGGTGAGTTATATTTCGGAAAAAGTAATCTCGATTTCAGAATTGGTTAGTTCGATTTCAGAAATGGTAGGTTCAATTTCAGAAGATGAAATCCTTTTATATGTATGAAAGGTTTTTAATTGCAAAAGAGAAGATTGTTTACAGTGGATGAACGGTGTTTGAGAGCCCTATGTTGAATCAGATTGAACATATATGGGGTGCCTTCAAGTCAGAAGTGAAGAGCTTCTTGCAAGAGCATCGCCAAAGGGTCATAGCTGGGGATCCGAACAGCTTGCTCAGCCAGATAGAATTCAGACTGCGATGTCTTGAGGAATGTGCAGATCATTCAATGAAAATGATAACACCTCAAATGTGTTTGCATTCTCATAATCATGTGCAACGCTATCTTCCAGCGATTCGGATGGAAGGCATCTGTGGATTAAATTGAGATTATAATTATGTTATTGAATTGTTTTCGACAAGATGAATATTGTAAATATGGTTTGTTAATCTCACATACAATTGGAAACATTTCGAACAAATATAAGGATTTTTTTTCTGAAATTGAACCTACCAATTCTGAAATACAACTTACCATTTCTGAAATTGAATGGACTCTTTCTGAAATTCATCTCACCGATTCTGAAATTGAGTTTACCATTTCTGAAATCGAACTAACCAATTCTGAAATCGAGATTACTTTTTCCGAAATTGAAGTTGAAAAGGTATAGAAGTACTCAATCAAAAACGAGTTTTTTTGTCAACCACGTCTCAGTATATCGATGATTCTAGACCCACTAACTAAAACCGCCCCAGAAACAGAAAGCACCTGACGAGACAAATTACTCATCTATTCATCCTATTTCCCGATGGTGTCTGTAGCACCTGTACACCTGTAAGTACTACACCAGTCGAGGCATTCCTACCACCCTTCCGTGCACATTTTACAAGTTTCCACCGGCCATCCTAAGAAGGATCAACCCGACCTAACAGGTGATGGCATCCGAAGGCGTTCGGCTACCATCGAGGGCTGCCGATGTAGACTTTGCACGTGAAAGAGGCAGTCCGTTTCTGGGTGTTGTTGCTGCAGGACGCGAAATCCAGCGCCGCCTAGATCCCACATTACTCGTCGGGAATTCGGAATCAGTTCATCGGGACTGGTTGGGCAACTTACCTGAGACCGTTTAGGCGCCAGGGTTATCGCGACCCCTGTGGATTTTCGTCTTCTTCATGGATTTCATTGATCCTCCGGTGATTGTGAAAGTGCGGACCTTGAATACGCGCCGTTAGATCTCGCCCATTCATAAAACGAGATGCTGGAGCAGAAACGGAGTGCGCTTTGGAAACAGTAAAACGCGATTTGCAAGTCGCTTATGAAGCGTCACGTCGAGAGGAGTTTTGCAATTTTGATGGCATTAAAAGGACTACATTAAAAAACACCGAAAGTTTTTGTCGGGTGGACTTTTTTAAAGTGTTTTCTTTTGTCGTAATTAAATGGTGATTTATTCAAGGATCAGGAGGATTGGGGGATTGTGTGCAGTGCTGAAGGATTTAAACGATGCGTAAAGGGGATTTAGTGAGAGCACTTATTAAAATGTTTGTTTTTGTTATGGTTTAATTGTTCGAGTGATTTATTAAGTGATTTGTTCACGCTTGTGCTCTTGGATTACTAGGTGCTTTAACATGGAAATTGCTCGTGTCACGGCATGTAAGTTCACTTACCTACCTACTGATTAGCTTGGTACATTTTTATAGGTGATGGCAGGTTTTATCTTTGGGAAAGTGAGTACCAGTAGGGCCATATTCATCTAATGTATCCTTGACCAACCTCAACTATATACCTCATCCGAGTCCCTTTAAAATTCATTCGAGAGTCAACATACCAAGGGTTTATATCTATCTTGATCTGTACATATTTACTTCACACAAATTCTACATGCATTTCTACTCTGATACTTCCGGATCTCGTTCCGGATATTCCAAATGATTGTATTTGATGATCATGAAATGAAGGAATAAACAAGGAACTAGACACAGTATCATAACCTGAAAGGGGTGTCTCACGCCTTTCCAGATCTGTTTTACCAGTTGTACCTTACACCCTCTTTCTATACACCATTGATCTTATATTCCTCTCGCCATATGTGTAGTTACAGAAATCTCCGCAAATCTGTTGATCTCACTTCCAATAGGTACATTTATATCGATTTATATGTACCATCGTTTTTTGTCGAACCTGGTGGCAATTCCCAGACACATAGAAAACATTCTTTCGAATACCTACAGGCTGTATAGGGGGTGGTCTCGGGGGTGGCTAAGGGTATAGGAATAACTTTCACGGGAAATGTTCCTCAGAAATCTCTGCTATAATTCCATCACTAGCAATACCACTCAGACGAACTCGACAGGCCTAGTCAGCACATCAATTCGTAGTCAACCTTGAAGCATGTCAAAAAATACCAAAACTCGAGTCTAAACTCGTTCGTTTATATAGAATGGCAAATCTTTGGAACGCTTTGCCAATGAAAGTATTCCCAAGAACCTACATACCTACTCCATGAGTTCAAAAAAATTTCAACACCTAGTCCTCCTAACCCTATCCCTCCTGGGTACGCACGATGTTCTTTGAACATTATAGGAATTTCCTTTCGTACGCTCCAAGAGATGAAAATTAACCCAAATTTTCATGATTTCGGAGACTTATGGTCAAATCCTCGGTCAAATATGTCTTACTCACGAGCTTACCCAAAAGCTCACCAACTCGCTCACCAATCTCTGAGAAAAGTGACAATTCTTTCAAAGTTCCTTCCGAGCTCGCTTCCGAGGATTCCTCCATTCTTGGGTTCTTGTCTCGGTTCTTGTGAATCATATTATATTATAGTGAATTCATATTGGTATCTTCGAGGGCGTGTTCGATGGTATCTTGCACTCGATCTTGCATCACATCTGTCAAATTTCTTCGATATCTCACAGATATTATGATAATCTTTCAAATTCCCCATCCATTTTTGATATTTCGAAAACATATTATCGAATCTGTGAATTTCTCTTTGTAATGCTATGGTCTACTCCGAGGTCTACTCTGAACCAATCTCTGAAATCGAGGATTGACTAACATATTTCCGCAATTTTCTTTCAAGAAATATACGATTCTTTATCGAGTTCTTGATGATGATTCTCCTCCTGAATCTCTAAAGATCACACATATCTTGCCAGGTATCCTCGCAGCTCGCCTCGCAGGTATCTGAATCTTGAGAATCCTCTCGGAATTCCCTGAAAATCCTTCGAATCTCGTAAAGATAACCTAGCTATAAATTCTCGTATAGACTACAATATCACAATATCCAATCAATTATTGTAACTATATTATTATAACTCCAGTCGAGCTTGGTGTAGTAGGTACTCCAACTACTATACCAAGTTAGAGGTAGATAACCACGTATGTCATTGTGTTTTGTGTTCATATATTATTCACGTCAATACAGTACTCTTGTTATATGAATGTGTTTTATTTCCGTTTATTATTTTATCAATGAATCGACAGTGTTTCCAATGGTGTTCACTCAGGTGTTCATGAGGATCTCGTGATGATGTTTTGTTCATAAAGCCCGAAAGTGAGCATAAAATTACAAAGAGATCATTCGGAGATCATACAGGCATACGAAATAAAAATAGTTTGCGAACTATTCTTGAGGAATCACGAGAGGAATCATCATCAAAAATACTGAATTATAATGAACGAGGTAATATGTGTTGTTTTCCCAACCAATATTAGCACTGCCAACACTATGAATAGAAATTGGACATCCAAGCATGATAGAAATGAAGAATGTTCTAGAGAATGTCGAACAAAACGTTGGAAGATGAATGAGAAACGATGAGAAATGAGAAGGTTTTGAGAATTTGCGAAAAAATGCCTGGTGTAGAGAAGTGTCGTTTGCAAAGAATTGACAGGAGATGAAGAAGAAAAAAATGATATCTCGAATTACCCTGGAAAATAAAAGTTCACAATATACAAAAAGGAATGAGCGAAAAAATGAGGAAGATATATGATATCCTTGGTGATATCTCGAGTAATATCATGGGCATGGGTGTCATCAGTGATATAGGCGGTGACTCGGGCGGTGATATTATATGATATGATATAAGTTTGTCAACTCATGAGTAGGAATTTTTTTTGAGAATCTGAGTGTATGATTTCGAATTTGAAGAAGATTCGCAGGAAGAATCCAGTATTTTTTCTTTCGTTCCATATCATCACTCGTTCCATTATTTGTTGAGGAATTGCGATTGTATGAGCCTCAAATTGAAAATCTCACATCAGTCACATCACAGCTAATCGACAAAATATTCGGCGATCCTCGGTATGATCCGGCATAATCTTTGGCGTGATCATAACATACGTATAGGTACATATTTGGCAATATATCTGGACTGTGAAGTTGCCTCGGAAACTGCAAATTTAGTCACAAACACAGTCACATAAATATTATGTTTTGAGCTTAATTAAGTTACCGCCAACAAACGAAATGCACGTTTCACAAACGGCAGTGTTGCGAATACTACAATGTAGCATCCCATTTTGATAACAAATGAACCACGAAATGAACTAATACAGATGTCGATGAAATCAATCAACTAGCAAATGTTTACAAAACGTCCTAAAATCGTTACCACAAATTTCACCATCATATAGTAGTTCTATATTGAAGATAAACAAGGCCCGGTTGAAGGTTTCAAACTGGGAAAATCACCTCGAATAATAGCTTCCTCCATTGCATATTCAATGAATATGCAACATCCTTTCTCATGAGATGACAATAACAACTTCTACACCTCGTTCTACACCAAGAGTTCATTGAGTTGGATGTTGGTCATCTCGTTGGTCATTAAGTTGAGTCGGGTTGAGTCTTGCTTATTGAGATTCAATGCCGGGTTCAACATATTTGGTTTCACCGGGTTTTACTGATAAAAACCGAGATGAAAACGTACCGATTTCAGGAAAATCTAACTCCTCGTCACATCCACTTCAACCATAGATTTAGACTGATAAAAGAAGTGGAAACGTGGAAACCAAGAAGAAAACAAGAGAGGAAACCTCGAAGCAGATAAAAACAATTGCCTCGATATCATCAGGTATGTCCTCGGTTGAGTCCAAGCTCGAGTCCAAGGGTATGTCGTGATTAGCAAAAGCGAGGTGCTGACTACTTGCTTCTGTTCTCTTCCAAGATGAATCGAATGGTGATAATGAAATAAAAATGATACCTCAACTAAGGTATAGAAAATTTTGCTGCCATCATCAATAACTGATCATTTATCAGTTACTCTCATAAGCCGTTTCGGTCAGGACTCCCACAGCGCCATCTATCGGAATCTACTCCAACCTTCTCTTCGCGCCTCGCGGCAAAATAACCGGACAAGATTCAGGTTTTCAGAAACTCATTTCCGCTGTGAAGTCGTTCTTTTGCACCTGCTCACATATGGCGGGCTTTGATGGGTCATTCGAGGGTACATCCGATCCAGGCCAACTGTTGTCGAGTTCGGTTTTGACTCTCACGAGGCATCAGGCATCGAGTGATTATTACGTTGATGTTGGGAATGTTCTCATCGAATTTCTACCTGTATTTTTTCTACGCATTAGGACTGATGTGTACGATGCACTAATATACCAAATCTTTACCCAACACGGCATGTCTAAAGCACCGAACACTCGAACAGGATTAAAATTGAGCGCCACCGACAATAAGTAAGGGGGTAATAATGAACGAGATTATTTATTGACAATGCAGATTACTGAGAGCGGTACATTCTCGGGTAAATTTTTTCATAGGTTTGTGTAACTACCCCTCGAACTACCCACACTATTTCAAAGTCTTCAAAGCTCATTGATGGTGTTCTTGGAGAATTCCGGAGAATTCAATACTAATTACCGAGCTAATTACTAAATGCTACGAGAAAACCTCGGAAAAACCAGTACACAAGTACCTATAAGACAAAATAAGATGGGTGAACTATATTATAATCTACTCGATATTCGAATATATTCAGATACCGATTTAGATCATGAATCAAATTGTCATAATCTCGGTACTAATTAAAGTATTAACTTTCCTTTTCATCTCCTGTATACTCGCCTCGAGACTCGCCTGTATATGTCTGTATACCTATCACCTCGCCTATTGGTGAACCAGGATGAAACACTCTGTGAAGGAGGACATATTGTGGCCCTTGCATATGCCTCCTCGTATGTCTCACCAGAGGTCTCAACTAATGATGAAATCTGCGGCAATTGAAGACAGAAAAATGTTCTCACTATTCATCTTGACAGTCATTGGAATAAGAAACTTGATAAATAATAAGGATATCGACAATATGCCGAGCAATATGCTGTATAGTGATTCCCAAAAAATATTTCTCGATATTTCCTTAGATAGAAGTTGCAGGAGAATATGGTGTTTCCATCGAGTTTCAAATTATATTTTATACCTAACCTCGAGAATTCGAGTACTTATAACCGAGAATATAACATTAGTGGTAACAGCTGAATAATTTATTGAATCGAATCATTCAATGGACATCATTAGTTTTTTCCAGTTACTTCCTCGGTTACTTCTCGAATTACTTCTGTACTTCTCTGTCGAAGAACATTATTTTCAGACGTTTTCAGATAAATTATTCTTCGAGACTGCTAGATTCAAATGCTCGTTCAAATGGAAGGATCAACCCTCGGGTTAACCCGAGGGTTAACCACTGCCCGAGCCACTGCCTATGTCCAATATGTGTACACTTGGTGTCCAATCCCGATGTAATACGTCCAATCTTGGCCCAATATTCCTAATCTCGAAATGGAAGAATCCAATCCCGTATCTATAATATCGGGGCAATCCTACGTCCAATCTGTCCAATCCGATCCGTTTTTGAGGAAGTGGATTACCCTCAATTCTACCTGGGATTCATTCATGTTCTCCATCTTTAGTCATCCTTCTATGATCCTCATCGGAAGCAATCGAAAGCCAGTGTGTTGGCGAGTAGTTAGGAAAATAGGCAGACAGTGTCCATTTCAATTATCCAAAATTATCGAAAAAATATTTCATCTTATTATTATTCAACCCTCGATTCAACCTAAGGTATGAATCAAGGTTCTTCTTCGCGCTGTCATTGAGAATTTCTGAAGTACCTCTGAGGAGCATACTCTAGAGATGTATCACATATCTCGACATACTCTATCAATGAAAATGACATTTTCAATGTAGATACAACCGAGGATATAACATTCTGGATCTCGTTATGTATTACTTATTGAGCCCTTTTCTACTCCCTGACATCAAACGGCAATTCATTTTGTTACTTTCAATGAAACGAAACAATTGGGTTATAATTCTCCGCCTCGTTCTCTGCAGTTTCATACAAGTATGTTCATACTCCGGGTCGTACTCCAATACTCAATATTCTATATTAACATTTCAGACGAATTTCGAACCTCACCTGTTATGTTGCATACTATAAAATTGTGAATTTGTTTAGTGTTTAAATGCTAAACCATTCTTGAAATCATAACACCTGCAGAAAAACATCTTTATCATCCTCTTATAAAGAGATTGGCGTAAAACTCTGGAATCTGTGCGGCCCTTGTATAGTTTTCTCTGCCAATCAATCAATTTTTATCTGTGCAGGGTCTCATGAAGGGCATATTACAGAGAGAATCCTTCATCTCCTCGGGTCGAATGGGCTCTTCCGATAGAGGAAACACTCTAAGGGTGCATTTTATTCGAAATGCTCCTTCTTTGATCGCGTTATTCATCATACGAGGGATTTCTTCTCAAGATTCCATTCAGGATATTTTGTTTCTCGCGATTCAACAACTTCAATTCCAGATACGAGACGATGCTCGAAAATTCTTTTAACTCGCCTTTTAATGATCCAGGTGACTGCGTGATATATATCCCCAGTGGTTTCTAGCAGTTTCCATCAGGAAATATCGAGACAAATATACAGTGAAGAAAAGAAGTATAATCTTGACTTAGTTTAGCTCAAATTGAAGGTTTTCTATAGTCTCCACTCATATCCGCATATACCTTCTCAAACATAATTTTCAGAACAAATATGCCCCATTGTTGAATAACCCTAACAATTCTGTTGAAAATTTCTCTGTTCCTGATAATTTAATTGTGATCTCATTGTGGGGAAACGCACTTGAAAGGAAAAATTCCCCCTCAGCCTGGTCAAATAATCTATCTAGAAAATTTCAAGCGTTGGACTTCACAAGAGGAAAGTTTGTACGAATTCGGTTATATAAGCACAAACAATTCCATAAAATTGAGCAGAAAATACTTTGGCGATGGAAATGAATTCCGAAATGTAAATCAACCCTCTTGTATTCAGAGTTCGAAATGTAATTTGCGGCTTTTGTACTCTCGTTCATACGTTGGAAATCGGTTGGAAAATTCTGTGAAAATGAAAATTGTGCGGAAATTGTATGCTCACTATCTTTTATCCGGTAGGTAGTCAATGCACCATAATAACCTCAAACACAAACTCTTGAAATATGTACAATCACAAAACCATATAATATGTCTATAGTTAATGCGAGAGAGAATGATCATTTCATGAATAAAAATGCATAAGCGAGCAAACCGAGGGGGAGACCACCTCTGAAAAATATGTACACGTATTGCGGAAATCCCATGATTTCAGCGATTTCAGAGAATTCTTTGTAAATTGTTGCGATTTCGGAGGATTGCGAACTGAATTCAGTGATTTCAGAGTGATTACAAGGGCTGCAATGGGATTGTGAAATTATATTGAGGATTGCGAGACGATTTCCGCGATTGTGGGTTCATTTGCTAGCTTGATTGCAATGGTGAATTTCTGAAATTAGAGTTTATATGTGATTTAATTCAATTACCACATAGGTAATCCTTTCGAATTGTAGAGCATCTACCTAATTATTCAAGCATGACGGATAATACAACTAAATAAAGTATAAACATAATTGAAGAAAATTTGGAATTATTAAAAAACCATTTTGTCTCATATAAACATTTTTATTATTCTTTCAACCAGGGTTGGAATAAGTCATGACTTTTATAAAAAAGTCATCAAAGTCAGACTTTTTGAATTAAGTCAGACTTTTTTGAATTAATTCATTTGAAAAAAAAAAACAAACAAATTTCATTTACCCAAAGCGAAATAGAAAAAAAGAAACAAACAAACTATGTTTCTATTCCCTTCAGAAATCTTGTAGAATAACATCATAATATAACATGTCATTTTTTCAAAACAAAATTAAAATAATGATAGAATACAAAATAATAGATACATATATAGATCCAGTATCATTCATAAAGTTCGTAACACATGGAGAAAAAGTTTATTAGTAGAATATCGAAACATTTTTTCTCGGGGATCTATTATGCATGTCTGACTACTTAAAAGTCGATTTTGACACACGTCACCTGATCACTGGTATGGCGGTAAATCCAAATTCAAAAAATTACGATGGCAAAAAGTGGAGTAAGATGGGAAGATGAAGTTATTAAAAAAAATAAAAATAGCTATTTTCAGTTTTCTCAAATAATGACTGGAAACTTCATATTAGGTGAGCATGAAATTGAATTCTATTCAACTTGTACATCATCAACATCACTACTGTCAGAAAAAAAAGGGAACTGTAACAAAATTGAAGAATATTTGAAAAAATATAGCTATTTCCAATTCTCCTCCAAAAATTGCTGGCAACTGAATATAGAATAGCAACTTGATAAGAAATGTTTATGAATATTTTGTTATCTAACCCCACTTTTCGTCGCTTTATAGTATTATTTTTATTTATCACCATACCAGAGTGATCACGTGACATGTGTCAAAATCGATTTTCATGATATCGAATATGCATAATGGATCGCCGAGAGAAAAAAATTCGATGCTGTGATAATGAACCTGTTCTCATATTTTATGGACTTTATGGATGATACTTGATACTGAATTATATCTGTTGGTAAAAATCTCTGTCATGCTTGAAATAACAAAGTCTTGCCAAAATACGATCGAATTTTTCAGTTTATACTAGTTAAAATCAAAGGTAATAGTGCAATTTGTCTCATTTTTAAAAATTTGAATGAATTCATGACTTTTTCGAAAAAAGTCAATGGAATTAATTCACGAATTAAATCACTGATTTAATTCATATGAATTAATTCATGCCAACCCTGCTTTCAACTCTGGTGTTTTTCATTTTATAAAAGTGAACATAGCATAATTATTATACTGGCATTCATGTTAGCGAATTGACTGTTTCTTTGAATCTCTGTATTTTTTCTCAATATTCATTATATCATTTCTTTTGAGGCGGAAAGGTCCATTACCGACTAAGTCGATTGGTCCATACAATATGTACTTTTTTTCTACAACTTGAATATCTTCCTTATTAGGCCATATACAGGGTGATCCACGGTGGATGTCCTATTAGAAGTATCTGGAGAAGGGAAAGACAGAACATTCTGAAAATTGCGATTCTTCGATAATTGAACATTCTCTATCCATCTGAAATATTTTCATCGATACAGTGTTGCCACTTCTATCAGAAACAACTAGTAACTTTGTTATTTCGAATTTTTAGATTCTTTCTAAAGAGCTGATTTCATCGATGTATCACACTTGGGGTCTAGCAGGAATCATTACAGAGACATAAGGTCTCGCATAAGGTGTTCAAAATCGAGATTTTTCAATTTTAAGATTTTTTTGTGTCGAAACTATTCATTATCGATCAAAACGGCTTACATGTCCCTATCTTAACTTTTGATTTACTATCTACTGGAATTTGATTGGAAAAAATACAGGGTGCTCCAAGATTCAGAATTCTGATCACCCTGTATCTGTTCCAATTAAATGTCAGTAGATAGTGAATCGAAAGTTAAGATAGGGACATGTAAACCGTTTTGATCAATAATGAATACTCTCGACACAAAAAAATCCTGAAATTGAAAAATCTCGATTATGAACACCCTATATCTCTGGAATCATTCCTGCTAGACCCTAAGTGTGATACATTGATGAAATCAGCTTTTTAAGGAGAATCTAAAAATTCAATAAAATACAGGGTGGTCTATTCAAAATAACGAAGTTGCTAGTTGTTTCTGATAGAAGTGACAACACTGAATCGATGAAAATATTTTAGACGGATAGAGAATGTTCAATTATCGAAGCATCCCAATTTTCAGAATGTTCTGTCTTTTCGTTCTCCAGATACTTCTAATAGGCCATCCACCGTGGATCAGCCTGTATACATATCCAGCTCCGATTTCAAAAACTTAATTTTAAAGGTATCATTTTCGAGGATCTCTAAAATACGTCCAATATACCAGGTGTCATAAATAGCTACATAATACTTTTCAATGCATATTGACGTTTCTTTCTCTCCATTTGATTCTTCCTCCGAAAAACTTTCATTTTCAAATTCTGATTTCTCAGAATAGCATACGTCACTTTCACTATCCGAGGTTTCCTCAACATGATGATTCGTCGATTCTTTTGACGGTTTTTTGTTCTGTTTTTTCTTTGTGGCAGAAGAAGTGGAATTATTCATTTGACCAAGATTTTGACTTCGTGTTGACATACCTCGACAACGAATTTTTCTGTCAGATGATAGTTTCCCTTTTTATGTCAACGAAGAACCAACATAATGTCGATTTTTTCACACAAAACTCAAACTACACTAGAGATTCTTCAAAGATTAACGTATACTGAAAAAAAACATAAAATATATTATACTTTCGTTGGTTTACCGCAAATGGCCGTATCCCCTCCATCATTGAATTCGATGAATTCCGCGATTGCGGAAGCGATTGCGGGATTGCAGATAGGGATTTCGGCGATTGCAAATTGACTGCGGGATTTCAGGGGATTTCAGTGACGATTGCAAGTGATTTCAGACCAAATGTACACGTATTGCAGAGAGTGGTCGCCCCCTCGGAGCAAACTCGATAGTAAACGATACATTTCATTTCACTACCAAGGATATTTTCTGATATTTTCCGAGTTCAACAAGGGCGAGATCAAGGGCAGATTTCTTGCGACCCCGATTGAACCTATTCACAAAATAACATGGCAAACTCTTCGGTTAAAAAACCCTCGGAAAAGCCTATTCAACCAATTTCTGCCAGAGAATATTAAATCCACTAATTCTTGAAACTTGTTGCATCCAGAGTTTCCAGTGTTCCCAAATTTGTTCTCTCACTTAGTAACTATCTCGGTAACTATCTATTGACATCATTGATATAACTACTCGTAACTATTCGTATCTAATCATACCTTTTCTGGATATTTTTATTCGTCACATGATTCTTTGACACATGTGTGCTAATACCTCGGCTAATACACAATACCAGAACCTTTTGAAGACACAACAAAAACCCCTCGAAAAACCCCGATGGAAACAGTATACTATACAACTTAGCAAAATAACCTTGTTTTCCAATTCTGCGATGGTTTGATAATCAGATTGGCGCTTCTCTAATGAATGTAGATATAAAAGGACCTATCCTCGAACCAATTTATTATCGTTTAACGTAGCAGAGTGGCAGGCTGATCTTGTTGGTACAAAACAAGACAATAAACCAGGAGAGGAATTATCCTGTTATTTGCCAACTCCCCTGTCACATTTTTTACTGACCCCGACTGCCCACATAGGACTAAAGCCTCGCAGAAGTTATTTCCTTTAATTTGTTATTCTGCTCCTGTTGGAAAGTAAGTTTATTTCTGCTGCAAAGGACGTACCTAACGAGATTGCAAAGCATAGGAGAAAAAAAGGACTGGACGGGTAGTGGAAACTTGGAGGAAATACACTAGAACCAATTTTTATTACGGAATCATTCCTCCATGCACGTATGTATATAAATACGTCGCATATATACGGAATGTTTTACGTAAACTTCGGATTTGAAATTTTAATTTTCTGTCTTGACGCCAAGAAGTCTTCCTTAATCCCAAGAGAATGGCACAATATGAGGCACAACATATATGTTGATAATCTTCTCCTTCTTGAACGAGTAGAAGAGAAGCATAATAAAAATGTTCCAATTTCAGTGAACATTGCGCAACTGAAAATTGTTGAAAATAGTTTTATGAATAATTTTAGATAAGGGCTTTGCGTGAGGTTTTGGCACATGGTTTGTCAATGTCATTTTGTGAAGATCACAACTAGCGAGTCAACAGGGAACGTAGCTAGAAACTACCTAGAATTCTTCAAAGAACATTGACTAGACTCGAGCTATGGTGTACCTTGAGGGTGTATCTAAAAGATGACGCACGATGATACGTTATATTAAAGAAGTTGAAATCATTCGCATACATTGTTGAGATACCTGTAATATTCTGATGGCTTAAAACAAACGCCTTTCTGCGTAGGAACAAAGCCGTGAATTGGGTTACTGATTGCATTAGGATCCAATGGTAGTGACCCAGCAAATGCTGATGTTTTGAAATGAACCTGTCTCGACCAGATACGGTGATGCTCGGTAATAATATGCGTGGTACATACACCTACGATGCTACGTAGGTAGGTGTACCCATTAAGATTGAAGAGTAAATATAAACGATTGAAAAGTAGATAGCTGGGTACCTATTTCATTCAAAGCAATACCTAAACTCTTGCTCTACCTAGACAGTACTTTTTTGTGGGCAACTCGACTTCTCAACCGTCTCCACTTACTAGAATTATGGAATAGGTGGGGTATTTGTGAAAATCATGCAACCTAACCGAGGAGACATATCAGTTTCTCAATATCTCGAAATTTTCTCTTGGATGCCCTTATGATTGTTTCTCCAAAGGCATAATATGAAGCATCGCGAGGCATCGTATAAAAAGCTTGATGAGAAGTGCATAGCGAGGGGTGAATATATATCATGCCGAGGTTCATGCCTAGACCTTATCGAATATTTCCACATATCCAAAATAATCTTCAAAAACGTAAAGACGACCTTAAGTGATATCTGAGGTGATATCCTAGGACACATATAGTTTCTTAGTTCGTTTCATCAATATTGTGAAGAATTATTGGTTGTGAAAAAATGTATAGAAAATGTTCAGGATATGATGGCCGTGATGGCTGGTGTATAGGTCGAGGAGTAAGAAGATAAGAAGTCCTAAAGAATCTTGAACTTCGTGATGTTCGAAATATCGTTCGCGGTTTTCTCATATGTATTATAATATTAAACTATATATTATGATGAATGAAAAAAAATTCTATCATGATTTAATTCATCATTTCATGACTAATATGATGAATATAGAATATATAATTGAATTTTACATCAGTATCGAGATCAGTATCAACAAAACCCATCTAGGAATCCTTACTTATATAATTATGTATGTAACTAAAAGAGTTACTGAATTTTTTTTGGTCCGAATTAATAGTATTTGGGAAACCAATCATCCTGTGGTCATCTTCCCCATATCCCTCGCCCTCGCCATATCCTCACCAGGATCGGCGTGATACACTCCGATAGCCATTTTCATGTTATTCGTCAGAGTCAAAGACATCTCTTCCTTGTCTTCTTCCAATTCCGGCTGCGGTATCAGCTTCAAAAAGGCCTCCTTCAGCTCCTTGTACACCATCTTGATCATGTCCAAAGTTCAGCAAAGACGATTTCCGAGACGATCTCTGACGGCAGGGGTTCTTGTTCCTCTTTAACATAAACTTTTCTTGATGGTATCTCTCTTCTTCTAGGACTACGCTAAGTAGATGTGGCTGGATCTCGGGCTGGATTGAAGGATCCCACAACTACTATGAAGATCAATATCTAGATCGGAAGAGAAAACCTCCTTTAATCGTCAAGGATAATATTGCACTTACTCGCATTTTGGTGACTTTGAAGACTGAAATTGTTGTGGTAATAGAACAGGAGCCATTGTTTGTAGTAATGATCACTTGCGGCTATTCGTCTCTACGAATCGTTGCATATATATCGTTCTGCGCGGCATATGTGAACTAATGTGGTTATGACTTTGAGTTTCTCCCTCTTTGGTTCTATTTCACCTTTCGTTATCAGTGAATCAAAACTTCAGACGTTTGGCCCTGCCCTTCATCCTATCGAGATCTCGATGCAACTAGTAAATCAAACTCTCTCTGGACGACCCTGTGGGAGTTTAATGTGTGAGACAATATCCCGTCTCTTGACTTGACAGCTGGAATTAATTCGCAATAGTATAGCACGCCGGCTGGTAATTCACTATATTTTGTATACATCTTGAGCGTATTTGTGTTCGTCTGCTTGACTGCTTACGTAATGGATTATCATTGCGTCGCTATGGAGTGGTTCATCAGGATCAGTAGCCGACATAATGAAGCTAATGGTTTTTGGAAAATTGCCAGTGAAATTGAACGCATCTATTTGTGTAATGAATATGAGGGCACTATGTGGAAAGTGGACGACAAAGCACTTGTTTTTGTTGTTTGGGAAAAGCCGGCGAATTGTATTATGTTGGTTGTGGATAGTGGATGCTGAGGTGCCGAGGAATGCTCGTAAAATGTGATTTAGAGAAACGACTTCGATTTCCAATGTGGTCTTATCTCATTTGCTGTGCAAGTAGTGAGACGGAGCTTTTATGAAATGAAAAGCTAACAGAAACTCTCCCGTTCAGTATAGTATAAACAGGTCACTATTCAATTTTCTTCTCGGTTTCCTTGTGTTCTTGGACTGTGACAGAGCTGGACTTCCCAAATATGATATGAAATTTCTCGGGAATCTCATTCTAACAGTGCTTACATTCTTGGGTAGCCTAAGAAGTAGTAAGCCCGTCAACCGAGCCGTCAACTTCATTGTTTCTGATGGAAACACTTATTTTCTTTCAAATTTGTTATTTTTGCATCGAATTCTAGGTATTTTTCATGTGTTACTATATGCTATACTGAACTAAGCGAGATTCTTGCAGTACAACCCTGACCGACCCTGACATGAGAATTATCTTGAAGAGACAGTTTATGCCTCGGTTTATGCTTTTCTGAAAATTCTTTGCACTACCAAATTATTTCAAAGATATACTCAGATCAGAGACTTCAAAAGGAATTCTCAGACTTCCCAAGAAATGCCTAGGAATTCCCAAAGACCACGCAGACCACCCAAGGAATTCCCAGGACTTCCCAAAGAATTCCCGAACTTTCCAAAGACTACCTGGACTACCCAAAGAATTCCCGAACTTCCCAAGCCGGATTCACCAAGGAATTCCCGAACTTCCCAAAAAATACCTGGACTATCCAATGTATTTTGGATGTTCCTAGGAATTCGTCGAATTCCCAAAGAATACCCGGACTTCCCGAGAAATTCCCGTCTTGAGTACACTGAACTATCCACGTGATTCACCCCTGTTGTCGTCGAAATATGTTCAAGAAATTGCATTGCCATCTCGGTAGCCATGGTAACGTGTGTAATTTTTTGTATAAATCACAGATCTCATATTCCGGAACTAGTGATATATCGAGTTATATCATCTCCTTAGATTGTTTCTGTGGCATATCCTAATTTCTTACGACCACCACTCAAATAATTCGAAACATTTTTTTTCTTACAGTGTTCCTCGTGGCTACGCTGTGCGCTTGCGCGGACGGGCAGCAGCAGTACTTCCGCACACTGCCACGTGACGTCAAGATCCGAGAAGGCGGCGAGGCGATGCTGGAATGCGAAGTGGCCAATCTGGCTGGTCAGGTGCAGTGGACCAAGGACGGATTCGCCCTAGGTGAGTCCTCAACCATTAGAGCCTAGCCATAGCACCACTATACGGGAAATATTGCCACGATAGCAAGTCAAGAGCGTATAAAATTGTTTTGTAGATTGTCGTGCCAGAAGCGTGGTGTTCATTAGAGTTGTGTTCCTTCCTCCGGACGAACTCCCGGAGGAAATTCTAGAGCTCATAGCAGAGAAGAAGGTCCTGAGGCGTCGCTGGCAACGGCTTAAAACACCGGAAGCCAGAGGCGCCTTCAGGAGAATCTGTAACCAGATAGAGTGCGAAATTCGTGAGCTCAGGGACTCCTCCTGGAGAGCCAAGTTGGAGAGTCTGGACCGGTCTGGACCCTCACTCCCAACCTCCCAATCACCCCCTGGTTGGGAAATATCGAAATCATTGTTAAACTATCTTACATACATCAACTAAAAGTGAACTCCACGGACAAGATCGCGCCCTCCTGCAGAGATCCACATTTCTGCTATTTTATAAACAATTAACTGTCACAAAAGCTGAGGCTAACTATCTACATTTCCATTTGCCCATTCAGATCATTCGCACAATATCGCAGTTAAGAATATGTAATAAATATTTCATCAAATTCACATATAATGGAAGCTCATATAAAATAAATCCCAATGAGATATGTTCAATTTGTAATTTGAATTCTGCAGAAACGTTACAGCATATTTTGTTCGATTGTCCGATTTACAATAGTTTCAGAATACCAAACAGTGATCATCTCCCGAATAACCACTCGTTGATTGACTTCATCGACAATCTTACTCCACTCAAATGCAAAAATATCGCCAACTATATCTAGAATATACTAAAAAACCAGAGCATTTTCAAGAAACGAGTAGCACTTGTTGATATCATCAACTTTGCCTCATTTCCCTATTCTTTCTTCCTGTTCGTTTTTTTGTTATTAATCAAAACTGTTTATATTTGCACATATGTATAGGACAATTATTACAATTTGCATTGTACACATTTCCATGTAAAGTGTTTATCAGAAATAACCGAATCCTTGCTATAGGACTGTAATGTCTTTGAAAGCAATAAAGAATCTATCTATCTATCTATCTACATAAATCAACTAGTTTCCTAGCTAATACCACTGAATATTGAATTATAGCGAAGTGGTCATTTTGACGGGTCAAGTGCAGTGGACCAAGGACGAATTCGGCTTAGGTGAGCCGCTAACGAGCCCTATTCGGCGTTCCCTTCAATTTATCGCAAGGGATTGTCGGAAACATTGAGTTGGTGCGGGCAAGGAGACTAGCCAAATTATTGTAAAATTCTGACCAAGTTACTCTTTCACCTTAAAACTTTCAACACCCTCTGATGAAAGTGTGTGGTTATACCAATCTTCTGTAGTCTATGATTATACTCAACTTCATTATGTTCTGCATTGAAGTGTGATCTTTCCTGATACAATCGTTTTTGATTCACGTCAGTATCTTCTTTCCGAGCTCCTTTCTAAGAAAAGTTACAAACCTTTATTGATAATAATAACAGGGTGAGGCATAACTATCGGGATATAGGCTATAACGACTGATCGTTTATAATGAAATATGGCGATAGGACCAAATATGCCTCAATAAAATATTGCTTTGGAACAAGATACAGGGCGTTTCAATCGACAGAGTATTGACCATAAACTTGCACTAAAATTCATTAACAAGAAATGTTATTCACCAGCAATAATCATCTGGAAGTCCAAAGCAAACTCTTCATAAACGAATTGCTATTTGAAATACCCGAATACCCTTCCGAGAATTTGAACTGTTCAATTGCGTTTTTCTCGAAAACGGATGAGACTATCGTTTTTAAACAAGAGTACAAATATCACGTAGAAATGAAGTTAATGTGTCATATCTCTTATTGAAAATATCTGAAAAGTTTTGTCAAAAAAAAATTATCAGTTGATTTCATCATCAGGAATTCATACATGCAATAATATTCCGTTCATAAAATTATGCCTTTCTGCCAATTTTGATAACAATTGATGTGAAATTATTGAAAAAAAAAGTTTAACTTACCTTGGCAGTGAACTCGGACTTCTCATTTTCTTGTGGAATGTGGATATATTTTCATCGGTTGTGGATACCTTCGACATTTTCGATAATGAATGATTTTATCGAATACTCTCAATACATGGAACGATTTTCCATCAGCTTTTTTACGTTTCCAAGTGAATTCTGCATAATCGCAGTATCATAGTTATGGGTTGTCAGAACGGTCATAAACTCGGTCATAAAAGAACAGAATATTTTCTTATAAGCTGTAATCATCCTTACATAGGCAGCTCGATTGGTAGTGTCCTTAAAGGATGTTGACGGAATGATTCCTTCTTTGGGTCCACTTTGCCAGTCGATCTTTCATGTGATGAGAATTTGCACAAGGCCCAACCAAATCATAAGGCGAGTTATAAGGGTACATTAGTGCCTCGATTAGTGCGTCCAACCATGTGTAGAGCATTCAAAAGGCTTCTCCCGAGTCTTCTCCTTTCCTATACTACCTCGATGATCGGCCTATCTCTCAGTGCGAAGTTGGATACCAAAAATAACTAACTGAATGCTCATTGCTGCCTTGGATGGCTGATCTTAAATGCGTTGGACGTTGATGTTGAATTAATTCAACGTCTGACGACCATTAGAGATTAGGCCGGTTGAGTACTTATGGTTCACCATTAGCTGGAATTGATAATTTCCTCGTAGCATATATCCGAAAAATCTCTTGATTGTCTTCCTGATTTCAAAGTGAATTTATTGTTTCCATGTTTCGACACATGAATGAGAATATCTGATAAAAATCCTAAGTTTGTCAAAGTGAAGTAAATGAGTAAATGAAGAAACATCATATCCACGACAATTTGATATGAGAATCACTTCAATAAACAAGAGTACATGTTTCCGATATACAGGGTGTAACTAAATAACATCGAAAAAATTCAAGGGGTGATTTCTTGTGATATTCTAGCAAACAAAGTCCACATAAACATGTATCCTAACTTGCTCCGTTTTTGAGATACAGGATGTTGAAGTTGGAAGTATCAATTGCTTTCATCTCGGCTTTTATTTATTGCTTCCCTGTATAAGCGTTCATGGTGCCAAAATTCAGTATAGTTGGAGACTGAGAAAGCCCCGAGAGAGCCGTAAGATTTCAAAATGATTTTGATTGGGAATCTTGAAAACACCTATACAGTAAAATTTGGAGTCCAATCGAATTTTTATTGTTTCCTCAAAAAATAAGCTGAATACTAAAATCACACAAAGGATGAAAAAGTTGTTTAAAAGTGACGTACAATGACATTCACCATGAATATCGATGAATTTTCCCACTGTGACGTCACTGGAAATATTATTTCGAATCTAATAATTGCACTAGAAGAAGCTCCATATAACCATTAACAAAACCAAACGTTTCCTTGAAATGGATGGAAGGCAATTGAGTAATAAATAAAAAAACGACAAGGAATCGACCCTCGAATTTTTCCGGTGTTTTTCAGATACACCCTGTATATATACCTACTCAGAATTTCTTTAATTATGGAGCGATGTCCACGATCTTCCTTAAATGTAGAGGGAGGAAGGGGGTGTTTCCCAGGTAAGCGGCATTAATTTTTTTTTTAAACCAAGGCCTATCAGACTTGCTATTAGATCACATTCAGAGGCTGAAAAATACAGAATCCGAGACAGAATCCATATTAGCGACTTTTTTTAAATCCTCGTACGCTACTGGAATTAGCGTTCTCTGAAATAGATCCTCGAATTGATCTGTACCAAGCCCCAAGAAAAGAAGTTTCAACATTAATGAATCTACAGCGTGTTTCATTTCAACCGGACCCCCTCTATATCTCAGCTATCACATGACTAGATCTTCACCAAATTGAGACCGGTATGAATGATCATCAATATGATAACTTTTTCAGAGACATATATCGTTTTGGACAGTGCCGTGCGTTTTTATTGAAATAAAAAGGGGCCAATTTTTTGTGAAATAATGTTGAGGGGGCCATTTGAAATGAGACAAACTGTAGAATCGTTAATGTTGAATATGTTTTCATAAAATTTGGTACAGATCTCTTTCAGATGACGCCGATTCAGTTGAATGAAAAAAATCGCGTATATGGATCCTGGATTTTTCAGTCTCTAAATGTGATGTAGTAGGTCTTGGTATTCAAAAAATAGACGTCGATCAGCTCCAAAATACACCTCTCCTTCCTCTACATTATTTAAAGAAAAAATCGTGAAAATCGTTCCATAAATATGGATGAGGTTAGCCAGCTTTCAAATGGCTTACTCTGTATATATATCAATCAGCCATGCCTCAAAAAATCATTGTCAAAATCGTGGTTGAAATGATGGAAACAGCTTTGTTAAGTGGAAATTAAGTAATTGATGAGTTTCAATATAAAGAGAGGGAACACTGAAAAGACCCCATCAGGGCCTGAATATTGAGGCGGAAATCAAAAAGTTCAGAGACATTTTGTACATAATTTGATATACTGGCATACGATATGAACCGAGCAATGAACTGAAAGAAACAATTTACGTGAAAATTGAAAAGCATGAAGGTATATTATGGATTATTTAGGAGTATTTTGATGAAGAAAAAATATAAATATATGTGAGAGAGAATATCAGTAAATGAAATCACATGCAGGCAAACAAAGGAACTTCAACTGGTACTGGTAGAAGTGACGTTCGCACATCAGCAACTAGTCCCTAATGGAACCTTTTTGCAAGCCCCATAATATGTTTAATGAGTGATGTGGTTCAATAGAGCTGGCTAACACCCTTTTCAAGTACCGTCCATCAGCTCTCTTTCAGATTTTTTCGGTTTTGTTTTGTAGGCAATAAGTAATGTACTCACTACCCGAGTCACTACCATATGCTGCAGTGGCAGGCCTTCCAGCTACCTCGTTAACCCCCGTTATAGAGGAGGCCGAGGGGTAAATCACGTGGGAAGTCCATGGTACCCGAGACGAAAATTCCTCGGGAAGTCCGGGTATTCTTTGGGGATTCCTGGAATTTCTTGGGAAGGCCGGGAATTCCTCGGGAAGTCCGGGAGTTCCTTGGGCAATCCAGGTAGTCTGAGAAATCAGGGTATTCTTTAGGAAGTCTGGGAAATCTCGGGAATTCTGAGGGTAGTCGTAGGAATTCCTTGGGTAGTCCCAGGTATTCCGGGAATTCCGAGGGGAATTCTTTCGGCGAAGGGAGTCTAGTATACCCGAGAGTATACCCGAAATTGACCAGTGATCTACCCCTCGGAGGAGGCCCATTAAGCAGGAACTTCAAAATCGAATCCTTAATCAAATAGGAACTCTGAGAGTAGTATGAAAAGTCTTTTTTTTCTGTGACGGGAAAAAAGTTTGGCATTTCATCTCTGTTGGCAGGTTATAAAATGTCACTTTTCATAAATTACTTTTTTCCCGTGGGAAAAAAGTGAGTACTTTTTTCCCGGATATATATCACATATATATACTCTGTTAATGGCTTTTGTTGTGCTATAGTTCCGAAAAATGAGTCAATAATACCGTCTCCGAGAAAGAACTGCAAGTCCTTTTATCTTCCATTCGACTTCGCGGTTTCGTATATTACTGAACAACTACTGAATACGCAATTTTATAAAATCAAATCGCAGAATTGAACTGACAGAAGTGACATCAGATATTTGATTACTTCAAAAGAATGATAAAGATGTCTATAAAACGCAGGTGTCCCTACTGTTAAAAACTTGAAATTTCACGTCGATAATTTTCACATTTCGAAATAATGTAATATCTTCTCAATATTGATTCGTCCTTCCTTTTGTCACAGAAAAAAATAGTGTATTATACACGGGAAAAATATTAGATTTTAGCTCACGGTTTTTTGTCTCCCTCCGCTACGCGTCGGGAGACAACACAACCTGGAGCTAAAATCTACTACTTTTTTCCCTTGTATAATAAATAATTATTTTTGTAGCAAGATTTTTTTTTCACAGAAAAAAAAATTCGTGAAGTTCCAAACGAATCAAATATTTTGTGAGTCATCAAAGTCCATACCGCTAATCTCTTGAGGTGAGTTACTTATTCAACGCTTCAATGCCTTTCAATGACAACGTGAATGTTATTTCGAGTGTAATTCATATTTTTTTGGAGCTCTCATTTGTTAACTTCTGCTTATTCCGATCTTTTTCCTACAATGACTTCATTAAAATAAAGCTATACCTGTGTATAAGATGAACAACATTTATTAGTGCATTATCAATTTGAGTGGAACTATAAACAGTTTCTGACGAGGTTTCTAATCAGTACCTACATTATAAAGTATCACTCAGCATAACTGTTAACGAATTATGCAGATCTCGATTCAGTATAATTATTAGAAATTCATGTTTCAACTGTTTTTCAAGCTCTTTCTAGTCTTTGTATACTTTACCTATACCGGTAGTCCAACATTGCCGTTGTTTCGGATGAATGAATGACTGTCTTATTCTATTTCGTTTTATTTCAAACATCATTGGGCGAAAAAAATTTCACGCTACACTGGATCTCATGAAATATGATCGAGGTATAATACAAATCACAAATTCAATATTTATCTATGAACAATATTCTGAGAGGTTTTAGTGAATTCAATAGAAAGCAACCAATTTTCTGACTGATGACCCGTAGACTCTTGTGCTCCTTGTGCTACATCTGTTGAAGGCACAATATGAAAATCTGGAAAAACCATATCATCTCTTCCAGGGCTCCAATACCAGCCAGACAAATCAAAAATGAAAGAGGGAGAAATGTTGAAAACATAAATATGGACTTGGCAACAATTCTCGAATGGGGATCCAATAACTTGTTAGATTTCAATACAAACAGAACACAAGCATGCCTTTTCTCTAGAAAAGCCGATCTCACTGTGCCCAAAATAACCTTGTCAGGAGTAACCATACCTTCAATTGCTTAAAGTGCATCCTAGAAACTTGGATTTCTGTTTCGAGCCAGGAGTTATTTCACTTCCAGTCGGCTGCTTATGATCTATAAGGCACAGATCCGACCTGTCCTGGAATACTGTTCCCATATTTGGAGTGCAGCGCCCAAACATACCCTGAAACTGTTGGATTCTGTCCAAAAAAAGACAATTCGTCTTGTGGGTGATGCCTCGCTCACAAACTCACTCACTCTTCTGGAACACCGTAGAAAAGTTGGCGATCTGGCTCTATTTTATAGATATTTTCATGGACGATGCTCGTCTGAAATATCAACAATTGTTCCTCCCTTGGCAGTCTCCTTCTTGGTCACTTTGGAGACCAACCTCGAGACCAACAGAACATCTCTTTCCAAAGACTCGTTCATCCAACGAACAGCGAGGCTCTGGAAATCATTGCCAAAGGAGGTGTTCTTCGAGGCATATAACCTCCAGAAATTCAAGTAGAACACCAATTCCTACCTTATTACAGGATATCCCTTTCCAGAACATAAAAAAAACTTGATCATGTCAGTGTCAAAACAGCTATCATATCAGCTGTCATTCTACACGTGTTTAGTTCCTAGAAGTCAAAATTCAATTTTAGCTTCTATATAGACACTGGAAGTGTTGCCTAGCAACATTCATACTGATCATTTTATTGTGTCAGTAAGATAAACGTCAACTTCAAGAGCTAATTTTGGAACAAAATTGGACGACTTTTGAGCCGATTGGACAAAAATTATGTTTTTCTGCAACCGACACAAAAGTCGTCGATTCTGAAATCAAAATTTGCTCTTATATTGACGTTTGTATTACTGACAGAACGATAGGAATGTTGCTAGGCAACATATTTAGCTCCTAACTTGTTTTTGAATAATCACGACAAGCAATAGTTTTTTCTTGTCTCAAACAACGATATTGTTTACCTTCATTCGATTATCAAGTCAAACACAGTGTAGTATGGAGAGGAATAAATAATCGCTATTATTATTGTTGATATGCTCACTAACCTTACATTTTCCACGTCTTGTTCCTATAGCTGGCACTGGCGCGGTATTTGCCATTAGAACACCTGGGCCATACACACATATGTCACTCTGTGGTTATGTTTATATTGAAACTACAATTCGAATATCCTCCAAAATTGAATGAAGCTGATCTGTTAATGCAGGTAGAATATTCTCACGGATTATTTGTATATTTGTCAATATTTTTTGCATTGCATACATACATATAGCACGGCATTGGTGGTTAATTCACATATTCATTCAAATACCATGTTTCATTCAGATCAAAAGTGACTTTGTTTGACTCGCAAATTTTGCTTTCACTCGGCTTCGCTAAGCAATCTACTATATTTTTATGTATTTCATCATTTTTTGTTACAGGCTTTTCCAATGTCATCCCTGGTTTTCCGCGGTATTCCGTCATCGGCGACAGACGTCACGGAGTGTACAACTTGCGCGTGAGCAACGCGTCCTTGGAAGATGACGCAGAGTACCAGTGCCAAGTGGGACCAGCCCGACTGCACAAGGCCATAAGGGCCAATGCCAGGCTGAACGTCATCTGTGAGTCCAAAGATATTTTTTTGCAACCGACACAAAAGTCGTCTATTTTGATACCAAAATTAGCTGTTAAATTGACGTTTCTATTACTGACACAAAAATAGGTAGGTTGCTAGGCATCATCTTCAGTTCCTAGGAGCTAAAGTTGAATTTTAGTTCCTAGGAGCTAAAGTTTAACTTTAGCTCCTAGGAAATAAAAAGGAAGTACTGGACGTCATCAAGAATGAACAACATTGTGACGATTGGTTATTTGGGTTGAGACGCATACCTGATTTGTTTCCGATTTCAGCAGATTTGGAATTTTATACCCATGCTGGAGATATAAATACACCTTATTATAGTTTAGTATTGGAATTATAAACATCTCAGCTAAGTATTTTTGTTTGATCAGGGAAGCCTTCAAGATCCACATACTTGCTTTATCTGTATTTTATTCGTCATTCTCGGGATGGATAACTTGTTTTTGAATAATCACGGCAAGCAATAGTTTTTTGTCTCAAACAACGATATTGTTGAGCTTCATTTGATTATCAAGTGAAAAACATTGTATCATACGAGAGGAGTAAATAATCGCCATTATCATTGTTGATATGCTCATTAACCTAACATTTTCCACGTCTTGTTCCTATAGCTGGCACTGGCGCGGTATTTGCTATTAGAGCACCTGGTCCATACATACTTATATTGAAACTACAATTCGAACATCCTTGAAAATTGAATGAACCTGCTGTTGATGCAGGTAGAATGTTCTCACTACACGGATTATTTGCCAATATTTGTTGCATTGCATACATATGGCACGGTATTGGTGGTAACTGCACATATTTATTTGAGTTAATTGTTTCGGTTGCAGAAAAAATAGCATGTTTCATTCGGATCAAAAGTGACTTCGTTCGACTCGCAAATTTTGCTTTCGCTCGGCTCCGCTAAACGCTCCGCCTCGCAAATGCAAAATTCGCTTGTCAAACAAAGTGTCACTTTTGATCCTAATAAAACAATCTACTATTTTCATGTCATATTTCTATTCACAAAATATTTCGTAGAAAATAATTGAAAATCTCACTGTTATACCTAATTATACGTTTAGAAATGGACTGGATAGTGAAATAATCTCGGAAATAGTTAGGAATTTTTGATAATACCTAATACGAGTGAGTCATGAAAACCATCCATCTCTCTCAAAGTGGTCCAATTTTTCAAAGAAGAACAAAATACTAAATCGGTCGACCACAAGATACGAGAAGTGTTTTTGAAATAAGTAAACAGGGTGATTCAGGTTTTGAGGTTCAAACCAAAATCGGTGATAGATGTCATGATTTCGGTTGAAAAAATTCATATAAACATGAGTCTGATCTCGATCAGTAGCGGATCTACAGTCTACAGGGGGTCAAAGTTCACAATTATTTTTTTTTTTTATTAAATAAAATATCTCGCTCACTTTTGAAGACATCAATTAGAAATTTGGTGTGGTTGATACTTTCCAAGAATTCATCATTATAAGCATTTCAAAGATTCTTCAAATCTTCAGGGGGAAAACTTGTTTCGATTCAAGCTATATTTTTTCTCAATTTTTTTTCTTGGGCAAAATTAGTTAACAATAATGGAAAACGCCTCGGAATACAGAAAAAAATTATCACATTCCAAAACAAGATTCTTCCCGACAATAACACAAATTTTTCGTAAGTCGTTGGATTGGTCGGTTAAAAGCAAGCTGACCTTCTTCCCTCTGCATCCACGCTACTGATTCAGATTGAACACATTGCAATTTTTGAGGCAATTTTAGTACATTTTAATGTTTTAAGCTAATCGTAATAGGCATAATTTACATGTTATAGCACGGATATGGTTATTTATCTCGAAAACGTTTGATTTCTGGAAAAAAATTGATTCGCAGAAAAAGGCTTCAAATTGAACGATCCACCCTATTAGGTATCTGGAAAATGTCAGAGGTGTACAACGAAGAAGTTTGTGGAAAATAATGAAGCTTCTACCCCCAAAAACGTATCACCCTGTGGATTTCAAAAACCTTTGAAATGCTTCAATTGATGATCTTCTAGTTAAAAAGTATTGTTCACACCAAATTTCAAATTGATGTCTCCAGAAGTGAGCGAGATATGTCAATTAATAGAAAACAATTAACTAAACTTTGACCCCCTGTACTGAGATCGAGATCAGACACACATTTATACGCACTTTTTCGATTGAAATGAGGAGATCTATCACCCATTTCAGTTTGTACCTTGGAACCTGAATTACCCTGTATACAGGGTGTCCCTCTGCGTTGATGCCCTATTTGGAAATGTTAAGAATTTTCCGGAATTTCATTAGGAGCGTGGAAAATAGGTGAGACTACTGGCATTTCTTCCCCAATTTTTTTCCTATGCAATTTTCGGCAGTGTGACCAGGAATAATGAAAATGTCATCATTTTTACATAAAAATAATCTTTTTATCTGATTTCGGGACATCCTGTATACAGGGTGTTGCATAGTTGTGGTGACAAAAGACCTCGCCAAAATCCTAGGGAAGAGTCCTCTCAACAAAATATGATTTGATCCAGAATTTCCAGAAGAAATCGAGTGGTAAATCACGGCGAAAAAAATTGTATACCAAACTTCCCATGGTTCAAAACTTCCCAAACCTCCTAGAATTTCCTCTAACTTCCCCGAACTTCCTCAAACTTTTCCGAACTTCTCCAAACTTCCTCAAACTTCCCAGAACGTCCCCTTTATTGAAGACCTGTGGAAATTACAGAATGCGAGTTGAAATACCTATTATAGTCAACCTCGAAACCTCTGAATACACGAATAGGTAGCTATTTTTTTTGTCTTTTATGCAGAAACAAGATCATCCATTTGTGAACCTTTCACTGAAAAAACATTCCGAACATTATTTCCATAGACGAAGAACTATGTTGTCACTGCATCACATAGAAGATCTGCTGAGATCTAACATCGAAGTTATATACCATACGGTAGACGAACGGAATGAAACATACATTTTCTGGCAGTATTTTCATACGTTTTCGACTAAATTACTTTCCGTTTGAACATGCGAATGATAAAGGTAAGACAGCTACGGAAATTTCATCGTGTTTATATTTTGCATGCGTCAGCAAAAACGTGAAATGTGATGGGGAGTTGAGCAAACATAAAATGGTTTTGCTTTGGCTCAAAAGATTTTCCGTCCTCTGACTCAGAGATAAATTGATTCCAAGTAGATACATAAAAAAAGCAGAATTATTGGTTATTCAGTATACTTGTTATAATCATGATTATTATATTACGATTTGGATTTCATAGTTTCACCGATTGACAGTCATGTGCCTGAGATCACCTTTCGCCCACATACTATGAGAAAGATTTTTTTGGGTCTCAACACCAACAAAGCTTGTGGCTCCGACGGAATCCCACCGATTGTTCTCAAGAAATGTGCTCCCGAACTATCACCTGTTCTCTGCAAGTTGTTCCACTACTCCTACAAATTGGGGATATTCCCGTCCAACTGGAAAATTGCAAGATTACAACCAGTTCCTAAAAAAGGCAAAAAGACCCTACCTAGCAACTACGGACCGATCGCACTGCTATCTATTATTTCGAAGATCATGGAGAAAGCTATCAACATCGAGCTCATGTAATACCTGGAACATTCAGGTATTATCAACGATAGGCAATATGGCTTCCGTCATCAGAGAACTGGTGACCTGCTCGCTTACGTCTCACATATATGGCAGCAATCTATTGAAAATTATGGTGGAACCTTAGCCGTGACACTTGATATCTCCAAGGCATTCGATCGAGTCTGGTACCACGGACTCCTCACAAACTTCCATCTTATGGCTTGCCTCCCCAGCTATGTTCTCTGCTAGCTTCTCTCTTCATGTCCAGTACACAGCTTCGCGGATGATAGTACCCTCCATACCGCCTTCTCTTCCAGGGCTCCAATAACAGACAGGCAAATCAGAAACGAACGAGGAAGAAATGTGACAACATAAATATAAACTTGGCAACAATTCTCGAATGAGGATCCAATAACTTGGTAGATTTCAATGCAAACAAAACAGAAGCATGCTTTTTCTCTAGAAAAGCCGATATCACTGTGGCCAACATAAGCTTGTCAGGAGTAACCATACCCTTGAAGACATCCATTTCGATGCTTGGTATCACTATCAGTAATAACCTTTCTTGGGAAAATCACGTGAGATCAATTGCTAAAAGTACATTCCAAAAACTTGGTTTTCTGTTTCGGGATAGGAGCTATTCCACTTCCAGTCAGCTGCTGATGATCTATAAGGCACAGATCCGACCTGTCCTGGAATAGTGTTCCCATATTTGGAGTGCAGCACCCGGCAGCACCCAAACATACCCTGAAACTGTTTCACAATTCGTCTTGTGGGTAATGCCTCGCTCATAGAATCACTCACTTCTCTGGACCACCGTAGAAAAGTTGTCGATCTGGCTCTATTTCAAAGATATTTCCATGGACGATGCTCTTCGGAAATGTCAACAATTGTTCCTCCCTTGACAGTCCCCGTGAGATTAACCCGTCGAGTTGAGGCTTCGCACCCCTTCGTGGTCACTTTGGAGACCTGCAGAACATCTATTTTCAAAGAATCGTTCATCCAACGAACAGCGAGGCTCTGGAACACATTGCCAAAGGAGGTGTTCCCCGGGGCATATAACCTCCAGAAAATTAAAAAGAACACCAATTCCTACCTTATTTCTCTTTGTTCTCACAATGTTCTCTGAACATTACAGAATATCCCTTCTCGTGGGAACCAGAACTTCAAAAAAACCTCCTGACTCCCTCACCCTAATATATTTCATTCAGTTCTATTGCTGGAGTTTTGTACTTGGAATTATTCGAGAAATTATTTATGGGAAGTTTTCAACGTATCGACTGAGATTTCTTCAGACACAGAAAGTGGGCACGATATTTTCTGGTAACGTGTATTTTTCAACCGTCAGTATCATTCTGCTACCTATTCGCGGCATTTCCACACTGAAGGATCAGCAATTCACAGTTTTATCCTTCATTACGACCATATCGCATGTTTATGTCATTTATATAAAAGCTTGAGAAAGCGCGGTAGCCCGAGGCATTTTCTTTTTTCTAGCAAGTAATTTTCCTCGGAATTAAATTTTCCTCTTTCAATGGGACGTATTATGCCGCTGTCAGATGCCCTGTTCTTTCCCCATTCGTATAAAAGGGATCATTTTTAATTGAGTTTTCATTTCTACGCCATCTGAAAAGAATTAGCGGTACTTTCGGCGAATAATTACTGACCAATTCGAGACACCCGACTAGAATGAAAAAGTTCGAAAGAAATGGAAAAACAAAGGGTCGTTTCAAGGTTGGTCGCTTCGAGTTTTAACAAGTTCAATCTACTAGGACTTTCTGAGGACTTTTCTCTCGAAGCTGCTGGAATTAGCTATGTCACAATCGTATTTCACTTTGACAGTCATTAAACATTTGCATCGCAATGAGGAATCGTATAGTGGGTCATCTCCAACCTAGTCGTCAACGTTGTCTTCATGTCTTCATAACATTTTATTATGAACAATTTCACCATCATTGAACTTTGATTTTGATATACTTCGCCCATACAAATCTGATCATTTTCTATCGAATTATGGTACTCTGTAACATAATATATAGACTACCATCTAGAGAAGTTGTTCAAATTCTGGAATATCTTTCATTGAGTAATGAGATGTTCATACATCTGAAAATTTAAAACACTTGAGTACCTGCTCTTAGGTGCTATCGGAGATGTCATCCATGTGAAAAATTGTTTTTCAGAACAAGAAAAATTGAAGAATAACTTTCCCACCGAGTTCAATATGGACATTCACAATCATTCTTTGTCTAATGTAAAGCGGTACTTTGCTTGAAATGATATCGGAGTCTATAATGGTATTAAATGACAATCCGCCATGGATTTTTGACCGGTTTTGTGGGAATACATTGTTCAAAAGGAGTAATTCTATTCCGATTCCATTAGAATATATCCGGAATAACGACATTATGAAATAAATGGCCGACTTACTGTAATCCCAAAATGAAATTAATAAATCATTCGATTTTGCATAGCCATGGTAATAAATTCATTTGTGCTGGGTATAGTATAGATTTATCGTAATTCAATATATTATGCATGTATACATAGTTATAATATGAAATTATCTCGTGAGTTATTGTTGTTTGATTAGAGGCCATGTTGATATGGACCGATGGTATTTTGATAGGGTTAATAACTGTTACTGGAATTCGAATTATTGTTAAACTTTCAAAATTGCGAAAAACTCACTCGACTCGAAATATCCTACTGATTGATCCCGACAAAGATCACTAATTCAGAAAAAAATTAAATCGATGAAATGCAAGGCGGTTCATTGAAAAAGTGCATGTTTCGTTCATTCAAACCCCTGATGAAGCTCTTAGCAAATTCCAACTTCCGAGACAACTTCTGTATTCATTATTTTGGTAGTATTGAGAAGGATTTTTTTAAATTTTTTTTATGTTCTGATTCCCTCGGAAAGGTAAACCCTGTAATTTTCAGATAATATCGTGAGAACAAAGGGAAATAAGGTGGGAATTGGTGTTCTTCTTGAATTTCTGGAGGTTATATGTCTCGGGGAACACCTCCTTTGGAAATGTCTTCCAGAGCCTCTCTGTTCGTTGGATGAACGAGTCTTTGGGAAGAGATGTTCTGCAGGTCTCCAAAGTGACCACGAAGGGACGCGAAGCCTCAACTTGACGGGTTAATCTCGCGGGGACTGCCAAGGGAGGAACAATTGTTGATTTTTCAGAAGAGCATCGTCCATGAAAATATGTATAAAATAGAGCCAGATCGCCAACTGTTCTACGGTGTTCGAGAGAAGGGAGTGAGTTTGTGAGCGAGGCATCATCCACGAGACGAATTGTCCTTCTTTGGACAGAATCCAACAGTTTCAGGGGATGTTTGGGTGCTGCACTCCAAATATGGGAACAGTATTCCAGGACAGGACGGATCTGTGCCTTATAGATCATAAGCAGCAGACTGAAAGTGAAATAGCTCCTGGCCCGAAACGGAAAACCAAGTTTTTGGAATGCACTTTAAGCAATTGATCTCATGTGATTTCCTCAAGAAAGGTTATTGCACCGATATTGTCTCAATATATGTGTGCTACTTTATGAGAATCCCTCGGAGTATCCTGATTCGACAAGATAATTTCAAAAATGATTGAACCTTCTGAAGTTGTTTCGAAAATCAATGAATATCCGAGTTGCACTTGGGACTTTGCGTGACGGTGAGCCAATTATCCCAAAAATATTAGGACTCCTGAGTTCCATTATTCATCATCTATACTATTTGCTGCAAGTATGCGACGTTCAAAGAGTTTCCGATGTTATACAGCAACTTCTATCGATGCAAGTATCAAAAGAGTTGTTTCAAAGCGCGACCATCCAGGTCATTATCATTTTTCATCGAGATGCATGTTTCGAAAGCAACAGACGTAATAAAACATTCCCTTTGAGTCGTATCGGATGATATTCTGTCAGACGGGCTATCCTGAGCGCACTTATAAATATTCATGTCTGGGGGAACATAATATTGTTTTGTTGGCAGTATATGCAGGAGACTCGGGAAAGGAATTATCATTCCATCAAAAGAATTCCGCTGGACTGGGAAGAATAGGTTTTCGGATATGATTCCACGAGTGAAGGACAGGGTCCATTGAGGAAGAACGGGATTTCCGCCTGAGTCTTTCTGGATTTTACGTGAAAGCTGGATTCCAGTCTCACAATTGTGGAGACCTGCTATTTCGTCGGACAGCATTGTGCTCATAGTAGTTTGAAGGATCTGATAGAATTTTATCAATGTCCAACGAGTATTGTCACAAACTCTGAACTTGTAGGTTCGAACGATTGCTCAAAATAGGAAAGATTCTCAATTTCTCAACTTATTCATGTCTTTAGATAACTTTTCAACAGCTACTCTGGTTTCTCTTTGTTCATTCGGAAACAACAAGGAACATGTGTGGAAAATTATAAATACCTCACTTATGTTGCCCATTTGAATTTGAATACATGGGAATATCCGAGAGGTATATAAACCGCGGTGGAATTCTGGTGTAAAAATAAATGGAATTCTTTGGAACTCCATAGATTTCCTTGAAATTCCTTGGATTTGCTTGAAATTCCTTGTAACTCCTTGAATTTCCTTGGAATTTCTTGGATTCCCCTAGAATTCCCTGATGGAATTCCTTTAGTGAAGTGCGGTATATTTGTGGTTTGCAAACAACTGAAATTCTTTGGAACTCCATAGATTTCCTTGAAATTCCTTGGATTTGCTTGAAATTCCTTGTAACTCCTTGAATTTCCTTGGAATTTCTTGGATTCCCCTGGAATTCCCTGATGGAATTCCTTTAGTGAAGTGCGGTATATTCCTGGTCTGCAAACAACTGGAATTCTTTGGAATTCCTTGGATTTCTTCGGAAATTCTGGGATATACTTGGATTCCCTTGGAATTCTTTGGATTTTCTTGGAAATCTTTGGGTGAAGTCCGGTATAATTCTGGTGTACAAACAACTAAAATTCTTTGGAATTCCTTGGATTTTCGTGAATGTCCTTGGAATTTCTTGGATTTCCTTGGAATTTCTCGAAAATCCTCAGATTTTCTTGGAATTCTTTGGAATTCCTTCGATTTCCTCGAATTTCCTTGAATTTCGTTGTATTTCCTTGGAATTCTTCGTAATATTGGAGTTTGGTGTACACAATTTTGACCGCGGTTTGCCCCCTCGGAAATATCATTATGATAATATCGAGGACAATCTTTAAAAATCATGAACGTTTTATACGTTTTTATCCATCGATTGAAGATGTTCTGATGCTAGTTCTGATGGTAATTTGGTATTCCCTTAGAGTTTTCAAATGGAGTACCCGAGGGAGTATCATAATTTGGACTACGGAACAGTACCCTCGACACTACCTAATTTTTTGTGAAAGAGGACGCCAAAACAGAAAGTTACATAGCGAACAGTCACATGGTTGAGTCCCTTATAAATTTATCTGTTCAATGATGAATCACACTCAATCTCTATTTCAGTTGTATGAAGGTTATAATAGAAAGATTTTTGACAACACGAGTGATAAAGGTATTCGATCTGTTTCGTTCACGGTGCGTCACCGTGTATATCAGCTCATTCATTTATCAAGTTCAAAGTTTCCGTCGAGGTTTCCGTACAGCTTTGTTGGGTCCAGACTGCAACCAAAAGATTAGAATCGTAGTCTTTTCTAAACATTGAAAGCAATTTATGAACGCTTGAGTGCCTCTCGTCACCAGAAGACTCTCGAATTTTATAAGTAGGGTAAACAGACTCAGTGGCGTAGGCATAATTCACATTTGAAGGTGTAAAAGAGAGGCAGATGTATCATTAACAATGATAACTACATAAAAAGTAGACAATTGGTATCACCATAGGGTGTTAAATTGAATATCTACTCATCACTTTGGGGTTTAAACTAGTGGGTTCAAATGGTGCGATGTAATTGATAGATATTCTTATTTTAGCTCAGCTGAGAATGCTTTTACTGAATTGGTACATCTAGGAGATGAGAATATTCTCCAATTCATCAGTTCCAGAAAACTTGATGAAGATTTAGCTTCTTCAAAATTTCAAAATTTCACCATCATGGGGTTTACACACCATTTTTAAACCTGAAATCTGTAGATTCCGAGGGGTAAATCACTGGGGCAGTCCGGTGTACATTCTTTTGGCAGTCCGGTGGCAGTCCGTGGCAGTCCGGTGGCAGTCCGTGGCAGTCCGGTGGCAGTCCGTGGCAGTCCGGTGGCAGTCCGTGGCAGTCCGGTGGCAGTCCGTGGCAGTCCGGTGGCAGTCCGTGGCAGTCCGGTGGCAGTCCGGTGGTAGTCCGGTGGCAGCCCGGTGGTAGTCCGGTGGCAGTCTGGTGGTCTCTCGTCTCGTCTCTCGTAATCCGACAATTATCACAAACGGAATTCTAAATTTGAAATTCAAGAGGGCGTTCGCAAGGTGGCGGCGACTTTGTTATTTATTCTCTGATTTACCTGAAAATGTACACGTAGGGGTTCTCGAGATTGGCAAATTCGAATTTCGAGTCCAAATTTTAAAAAACAAGATGGCTTCTGTAGGGAGGCGTCAGTTTTTTTGCATCTCGTGGAGCGCACGAAACGTAATTCCTATAATGGGGAAAAGAAATCAGTTATTCTTGGAGTAATCATGATTTTCGAGTTAGTTTTGAAATTCTAGATGGCGCCTATAATGGGACGGAAAACTTTGTCATTTATTGTCCGAATCGCCTGAATAAAAAATGTTCACCTTGGGGATCTCAAGCTCCAGAGTTGATACCCACGCAAATTTTGTGTATTATGGGCATACCGCAATTGCGCGCAGCGGTCAGTATTCTCAACAGTGTGTCCTAATCTCGGTCCTAATTCTCGTCCTTATCCCATAGTGCAATTGCACGCACGTCCCAAAAAAGGTATGCTGTAATTGCGCACAAAGTAGGAAACATTTAAAACGGTAGTTTTATCAAGTTTTATATGTTTTGAACTCATTCTAGGACATAAAATATAATCATTTCCAAAAAAGGAAGGAGACTCCTTTTTGCAAACAACCTAACCTAACTCGGCATGATATATAATATTAGGAAGAAAAATATTCTTTCTGCATAAGAAGGGAGACTAATTTTTCTAAACAATCTAACCTAGCTCGACCTAATATATAGATAATACGAAGAAGGAGAATATTCTTTCTGCATAAGGGAGGATACTACTTTTTATTAAAAATTTTGTATTTATACTGTATTCAACCAATAAGAATTCACAAAATTTAAATAAGAAAATAGATCTCAGAGCAGTACCTGTTTAAGAATTTGTTTATCTATACCTGCCTCAATCCTTGTACATATCTGATTCACCATATATGTATCGACCTGTAACTCAAGTATTCCTGGAATGTTTTCAGAATTTGAAAAACCGTAGAAATTAATTTTGAACGATATTTTTTACGTGTTATAAAAAATTATGTGGTTTAGGAATAACTGAATTACATCAGGAAAGAATATTTGTGGTGAATCACACTGTATACTGTTGACAATAATTTTCAAGTATAAGAATCACGAATTTACATGCATTTCAATAAACACACTGTGTGGCATCTAGAATGATGTCACCGCTGTAGATTTTGAATCGTTTAATCAATCAATAATTATTATTATTTATCGATGAATCGGGCGAATCGAAAGAGAATGGATGTTGAAATCGTCCGCCATCTTATGGGTCGCCATCTTCAATTCTCAAATGCGACTCAAAATGTGTATTTTTCAACCACGATTTTGTGACAAATTGGTAAGGAAATGAGAAAATCGTTCGAATTTGAATATTTAACTCGGAATTCTGATATCTCAAACTTTAAACCCCCAGAGTTTCCATTTGAGGCATTTTGGGGCGAATCTGAAATCCTCAAATACAATTCAAAATTCGTATTTACCGAGATATTAACGAACCAAGACAAATCCTGATTTGACCTTCCTAACGGAATGAACGAAATAAGTATATCAATTTTCAAATTTTCACTCAAAATTCGTATTGTTCAACATCGAATATTTTGTGCTGAACATTTTCAGGCGAATCGACAGAAAAATAAAAACATCGGCTTTCTGTACTATTGACGTGTATTTCCACTTCACCTATTGCACCGCAAAAAATATCTTCATTCCATGTAGATTTAACGAGATATGTTATGTTATACAGGGTGTTTCCTAACTATGGTTCCTAACTGCAGGGGGTGATGTGTCAGGTCATTTTGAGGATAAAAGTTCCTATGAACATATATCCGGAGTTGCTTCGTTTCTGAGATACAGGGCGTTGAAATTAAAGAAAAAAAAAACGGTAATTATAAAATATCATGAATATCCTGGAACCGATATGGTTGAAATTTGGTACTTTTATTTGTAAAATTTTCTGAAATTTCAGCATATCAAGTGTCAATTAAATTTTTGGCGGAGATAATGAAAAACTCATTTCTCCAATGCATGTGTTCATGATATGCAATACTATGGCTTTGATTTTTTTTCTCGAAAACGAAGCTGGATATGAAGGAAATGCAAGAGACCAAAAAGTTGTATTTTGAGTTGCTTAATCTAAACAGAATGAAAATTCATCAAAAAAGTCAGTGGCGCACTTTTTTTTCACAATATTGTTGGCTGTGGTGCCCACTGAGACGCCACTGGCCCCAATAATTTCAATCTGAATAGGGCTAAATAGCGCCTTATTAGTTCAAATGAAAGTACCAAATTTCAACCAAATCGGTTCTAGGATATTCATGATATTTCATAATTACCGTTGTTTTTTCTTCAATTTCAACGCCCTGTATCTCAAAAACTAAGCAACTCCGGACATATGTTAATAGGAACTTTTCTTCCTGAAATGACCTAACGAATCACCACCTGCAGTTAGGAACCGTAGTTAGGAAACACCCTGTATACAGGAATGTTATAGTTTCCGGATTAGTTTCTCATGCCATAGGTTTCTAATGAGATCTTCATATCGTAGGTCACGGTTGATGATTTATTTCTTCTATGTTAATCACCATCGGGGATGCATTTCTAGTACTTATTCCTCGACTTATTCAGTCAGAACGGTTTTCGTGAACTTTGTTCTTGTGGTGAATTGAAATTTCCAAAAAACAGCTTTATTTTTATTGGAACACATGATTGAGTGATAGTCCATTACATTCCGGTGGCAGTCCGTGGCAGTCCGGTGGCAGTCCGTGGCAGTCCGTGGCAGTCCGGTGGCAGTCCGTGGCAGTCCGGTGGCAGTCCGTGGCAGTCCGGTGGCAGTCCGTGACAGTCCGGTGGCAGTCTTGGCAGTCCGAGTATGAATGGCAGTCCGGTGTACACGAATTTGCTCAGTGATTTACCCCTCGGTAGATTCGGCTTGTCAAACATTATCAATTGCAATCTAGGATGGCGAAAAGCGATTCACGGGTGGTACTTCAATATAGGTATGCAACAAAGCAGAGTTTTCGAAGTCTTCAGGTCTTCAGAGCCACCTAGTGGTGAAGGTGTAAAAGTCTTTGACGACGTTGTTAATTAAATAATCCACACTCTTGCGCCACTGAGAAACACCATTCCATTACTCTACAGACTATAGAAACACCTGGAAATTAGAAAATGCTCCAATGTTCAACATGCAAGTGTTGATAAGAGATTTAGAGAAGCAGAGATTTCAAAGAATCAAGAATTTCCCAGGTCAATCCAGGTCAGTCAATGAATCTGGTAAAAATGTCAATAGATGAGCACAATTTCCAGCTAGTGACGACTCATAAATCATTCTGGAAAGCCAATCATACATATTTGTTACTCACTTGTTTGTTTGTTAAATCAACAAAACTATATGGGTAGGAATTCTACTACAAATAATAATTTTCTCTTGTTGTCCTATTTCGGATTACTATACATAATAATATAGTCAGTGGATGTTGGCAACAGTTTATCGACAAAACTTATGGCGAGTTTATACCAGCATACTTCTAATTTCTGTGTCATTCATAATTTCATGTTTGTTTTCGTTTAGTTCATGTCATGCTGCGAAACTGTTTCGGACTGATATTCATCATCACAACGGTAACTTTATTGTTCCTCTGTCCTTGTTTTTGGATTTTCTTGGTCGATTGGGTTCCCTGGAGTTTTTATGTTTTCGAAATTATTGAGCCTTTGGAGTTCTTTGAGTTGTCTGAGATCCGAAACGTCTTATGAAATCTCTGGGTTCTTGAAATTTTTGGAAATATTCTGGTTCATATAGAGGTTTTGAAATTATTTGGTTCTCGAATTCTTGAGGATTTTATGGTATTTCGAATTCCGTGTTCCTTGATATAATTGGTCACTCGATTGGTCATTCCTCCAAACTCATAGGTATTATAAAGAATTCATTGGAGTTCCTCAAAACACACTGAAATTTCTCGAAAAATTTTTGTTTTGTGTGAAGAAACTGATAACGCTTCAAATCTTCTTCGTTTTGTTTTTGTTATTTGGAATTTCCTCAAATTGCATTATAATAATCATACATTCTTGGAATTTGTTCCTCGAAGAGAATCTGAACATACTCTGAGGATGGGAGTGAATGTTAGACCATTGTTTATCAAAATCTGTTCCACTGTATAGAGACTAGAGAGACAAAATTAGGCTTCATTGTCTATAGAGAATTATGTTATTGATAAAGTGAGAGTGGAAAAATAACCTTGAAATAAAGAACAAACACTAGAATTAGGAGAAATCGCTATCATGAGCACAACATTTTAAAATCGATTGAATTTTTTTTCCCGTTCTGGTTCCCATGAAAAGGGATATTTTGTAATGTTCAGAGAACATCGTGAGAACCAAGGGAAATAAGGTAGGAATTGGTGTTCTTCTTGAATTCATGGAGGTTATATGCCTCGGGGAACATCTCCCTTGGCAATGTGTTCCAGACCCTCGCTGTTCGTTGGATGAACGAGTCTTTGGAAAGAGATGTTCTGCAGGTCTCTTAAGTCACCACGAAGGGATGCGAAGCCTCAACTCGACGGAAAAATTGTTGATATTTCAGAAGAGCATCGTCCATGAAAATATCAATAAAATAGAGCCAGATCGCCAACTTTTCTACGGTGTTCCAGAGAAGTGAATGAGTTTGTGAGCGAGGCATCACCCACGAGACAAATTTCCTTTTTTTTAACAGAATCCAACAGTTTCAGGGTATGTTTGGGTGCTGCACTCCAAATATGGGAACAGTATTCCAGGACAGGTCGGATCTGTGCATAATAGATCATGAGCAGCTGACTGGAAGTGAAATAGCTCTTGGCCTGAAACAGGACACCAAGTTTTTGGGATGCACTTTTAGCGATTGATCTCACGTGATTTTTTCAAGCAAGGTTTTTGCTGATAGTAATACCAAGCATCTAAATGGATGGCTTCAAAGGTATGGTTAGTCCTGACAAGCTTATGTAGGGCACAGTGAGATCGGTTTTTCTAGAGAAAAGGCATGCTTGTGTTTTGTTTGCATTGAAATCTTCCAAGTTATTGGATCCCCATTCGAGAATTGTTGCTAAGTCCATATTTATGTTGTCGACATTTCTCCCTCGTTCGTTTCTGATTTGTCTGGCTGGTATCAGAGCCCTGGAAGAGGAGGCCGTATGGAGGGTACTATCATACGCGAAGCTGTGTAATCGTTGATATGGAGTAGAAATAGTGTTGGTGCTAGAATTGATCCTTTCGGAACACCAGCATTTATGATAAGAGAGTCAGATGAGACGAACACAACACTCTCAATAGCTGAATATTTCTATCTAATTACCATATGGATTTTAGCCTTATTATCCATTTTCTCTGAAAATCGTCATTTCAAGAGTTATACCATGTGGTTCTGAGAGTACATAACTAGTGTATATTGAATTGACGTCTCTGGTACCTAGAACATCGGCTGTATATACGTCTCCGTCCCTGATTCGTGCCTACTTATGCCCCGGGGACAACGTTGAATGCCGTATTGAATAATTTAATCGAATGTTCGTATCGCGTTTAAAACAATTGTGAGTGCTCGGCTTGGAACGCTGCTGCCGGTTGAAAATGCGCTCTAGGCTGCCAGGATGGCATTGTAATGGTTCCCTAGTGTTTGCTCCGGACCCGCTCCTCAAGACGACCCATTATGCCCGCCGCCGAGTTCGAGGGCTTTGCTGTTTGAGTTCCGCACTGAATGATTCAACCAAATAGGCCATGTGTTCCTGCGAAGTGGGCCAAGCAAATCCCTAATTTTGTTTGGCAGCTCAAACAGTGGAAGATCGACCCTCCGTGCGACCTAAGATGTTTCAGTCTCGCCGGAAGAGAGATCTTTAGGGGTTGGACGATTGAGAATGAGATACGCGAATCAACATACAGTGTGTCTCACTTATATTGGGAACAACCGCGGTCAAAATTGTGTAGATCAAACTTCAATTTCACAAGGAGATTCAAGGAATTTCAAGGAATTCCAGTTGTTTGTACACCAGAATTATTCCTCACTTTTCACGAGGAATTCCAAGAAAATACAAGAAATTCCAGGGAATTCCAAGGAAATCCAAAGGAATCCAAGGAATTTTATGGAATTTCAAGAAATTCCGAAGAAATCCAAGAAAATCCAAGCAATTTCAAGAAAATCCAAGGAATTTCAAAGAATTCCAGTTGTTTGTACACCAGAATTACACCGCACTTCACTGAAAGAATTCCAAGGGAATCCAAATAATTCCAAGGAAATTAATAATGATAATAATAGTAATATGAGTATTATGATCGACAAGAAATTTTGTGTACAATTTGTCAAGTTTACTGATAAAATAAATACAATACAAGATTAAAATCTCAAATACTCTCAAATAATATGAGTTTTAACCTCGGTTTTAACAAACATTTTGATAAAATACATCACATTTACATAAAAAAAATTGAAATGAGTTCATGAAACAGTCAAAGAACTCACTAAATGAGTATAACATATGTTCAGGAGGAGAGCTTTTAGAAAATCTAAGGAATTCCAAGGAAATCCAAGGAATTCCAAGGAAATCCAAGGAAATCCAAGGAATTCCAAGGAATTCCAAGGAAATCCAAGGAATTTCAAGGAAATCCAAGGAATTTCGAAAAAATCCAAGGAATTCCAAGGAATTCCAAGGAATTCCAAGGAATTCCAAGGAATTCCTAGGAAATCCAGGGAATTCCAACGAATTCCAGTTGTTTGTACATCAGAATTCAACCGCCGTTTAGCCCTCGGAATCACCCCTGTATCTAACGTTTTCGTTGGGTAGGAATCCTGAAATTTATTGGAGCGGGAGATTTACCAAAAATGCATTCTATGACCAAGTGGAGTCATCTTCAGTGATATACACTGCTCGCCAACAGCCATGGGACCACCCCGATTACCGGAAAATTATATTAGGAGTTGAAATAGGTTGAAAATCACTTCGGATTCCGAATCAGGACGCCCAATTCGCTTCATATTTTTCATAGGGAATTTTCAGTTCTGAAAATCTACTTTGTGTCTCACTTTTCATTCAAACACCCCCTCTATCGAAAAGATTATCAGGAGTTAGTTAGTTCCAAGTCAAGTGCCATCAATACTATTCATTTTTTATCTCATCAGCGTTTGAAAAATGAATTTATTTCGCAAACTTATTTGATGTTCGAAATTATTATACCTCAGGACAATATTCACAGTTTAGTTACATATTTCTGATGAATCGAATTCAACAAATCCATCTTTATCAATTTCGATCATGTTCAAATGAAGCTATTTATTTAATTGATGTTCCTAAGAAGTTTCAAATTCATCATTTCTGATGATTGTTTGAATTGTTTCATTAGGGGGTTCCTCGGAAGAAATATTTTTCATCAAATCCACGTCGCATCTTTTGTTAACTGTTATTTGTTTTAGGATATGTTATTCCGAGTTTTCGTGAAGTCACAGTATCACGTGTAACAATACGAATAACGCGAAACTTTTTTCCATACTTGGGAGAACCCCGACAACAGCATCACCCCATCCTGATTTATCTCCCGACGCTTCCGAAAATGTTCGAAAACTAAAGTTTCCATACGAATCCGCACCAGGCGCAAATTCTGGACTTCGAATGTGGCTGGAACGTTGCCAAACGTTCCAGGCACGTCTCCGGTCATCTGTAATGTCCCGACGTCCTCTTTATTAGCCATAACAAGCCTTTCCAGGAACCGAATGCATTCCAGATGCGGACTCTCGATCCTCCACTGATGATTTTCTATTTTCCTGCGATGGGAAATGGTCGCAATGTATCTCATCAACGATCAGACCGAGTCTGTAATTTCCATTCCCTAACTGTTTCTGCCTGCATCTGCCGCGAATGGAGGACATGCAATTTTCATGAGGCATCAGAAACTTCCATCACAGTGAAACATTTTTGAATGTATGTACTTCCAATGGACTGATGGATTTAATAGCCAACTGCGATTGAAGAATCATTTGATGTTGATTAAAATATAGATGAAGAAGTGTAGAGTGATGTCAAGCTCCACATTTTTAGTGAGGAATCGTACAACTTCATCCCAAATAAACTATAAAGGAACTGGGCTCGGAACTGAGGCCTGAAAAAAATTAGCTGCGCTTTTGCTCTTGGATTATTCCAAGGGTTTTGAATCATAATGTGCTCCTAAGTGAATTGAAATTTTATGGGTTTTCAGGTTAAGCTTTAGAATTATCAAAAAATCAAGTCACCAACCGTAGTCAAAAAGTTTTCGTTAATAACAGAATGTCTGATCAGCTTACCTTGAAGGCTGGTGTTCCACAAGGATCTGTATTGGGTCTACTATGATTTATTTTATATAAAGGGAAAATATTTTTCTCACAAATTTGTCAGGCATTAGTTTGATACTTCCCAGTGACAACTGGTGACGTTGGCAAACAAATGAGTCACAGGATGTATTCATTAATTGATCTCGAACTTACCATTTTCATGTTCAGATTTTAGTAGTGTCCATATAGATGAAAACCCCAAAGTCATCTCAACAACTTTTATTAGAATGATCGAAGATCAATGTCGAAGGAACATGTTTCGAGCTCATATAAGCCCATCATCGGCTAATAGAAAATATCATAGTTCTAGAAAAATCAGTGTTGACTTAGGATATAGTTGCAAGAATTACTTAGTACTTTCATGGGAATAAAAAAAGTAGGCATACAAATACACACACTGGCACAATTAGGGGAACGGGTGAAATTTACACTAAGTTTGACATCAATTTTCTCTCGAACCGATCACTCGATTCAAATTTGTTTTTCACGAATTGTAGCTTCATTCTCCATGAATACATCTGAGAAATAACCACCTCCAAACGATTCGTCTTTATATCATATACAGGGGTGTAAAGAAGTAAAGAAAGTACGGATTTTTCGGTATTCTTTAAGACATCCTGTGGAGTGAACCACTGATAATTGAAAAGATTTTCCAAAACCAAATTATAGCCCAATCTATCCTGAATATTTTCGTTTTTTATTTATCTTGATATCCCCATTATCCAAGAAAATATAGAGTTTCAAAGAAGAGGTGGATATTGCTACTAATTTTACCACCTCGAAACTCGAACTGGGGAGAACGTGTCGTTTTTCAACTTGTTTCTGTGAGGATTTTTACTTCAAGATGAGAATTGTTCACAGTTTTACCTATCGGTTCACTGTTTAAAGACACATATACGAATACTCTCATGAATATGCAGGGTTGATAAAAGTTGCTCCAATGTTCTTTTGGTGAAATGCTATTTTTGTTAATAAACGTTGGCTATTTTGTTAATGTCATTAATTATTGTCAAAGTCAAGCAATTCACAATTCATAAATTTGATCAATGAAAATTCAACGTGAGAGATTTGACTCCTACTGATGTGGCGAGGGCTGTAGCATTAATTGAAAATGACCAGTGGGCCAATGTTCTTTTAACATATGAGAGCCGCATCTGCACCAATTCAATAGATGGCAGGGAAAGACTATATCGCTGAGGTGAACAAAATGAACAATTTGATTTTACTGCTTCTGTCTCCTATGGCAGAGGTTCAGTCATGGTTAGGTTAGATTAGTCAAGAATCGACACATTTTCAGATCCAATTTGAGTTTTTGAGGTGTAAAATTGATACCAATATCCACCTTTCCTTCGAAACTCTGTATTTTCTTGAATAATTGAGATATCAAGATGGATAAAAAACGAAAATATTCGGAATAGATTGGGCTCCAATTTGGTGTTGGGAAATCGTTTCAATTATCAGTGTTTCAGTCCACAGGATGTCTAAAAAAATACCGAAAAATCCGTACTTTCTTTACACCCCTGTATATGATGGAAAAACTCATCGTTACTCATCATTATTTCTCAGATGTATTCTTAAAGAATGAAGCTACATTTCGTGAAGAAAAAAATTTGAATCGAGCGATCGGTTCGAAAGAAAATTGATGTCAAACTTAGTGTAAATTTTGCCCGTTCCCCTAATTGTGCCAGTGTGTGTAGTATAGTTAATAACAGTGCAAACAAGGAAATATGCTCCATGATTTAGAATATTGAGAGAAAAAGTGAATAAACCTGCAAAACTTATATATCAAAAGAACAGGAAGCAATGCTATTGTCGCACTACGCACGTATATTGAAATACTATTTATTTTCGCATTTTACAGAAACGATGAGAGAAAATCTCAAAAAATCTGTTATGATGAATATACCACCCCTTCGATTAACCTACACCGAGACCTACACAAATAATTCGTTTAGGTAGTTTTCTCGATTGCATTTATCAATTTGTCTCATCTATCATTCACCTACAGGATGTAAAATAAAACAGTAGATACGCCACTGATCATTATAGATTTATCAGGCATGTATAGTCGCTTCGCTGATTTTGTATGGGCATCACGGACTGTTATCAATTGCTTCCTGAGGGTAGGTCGAGCTATGAGGCATTATTTCGAAATGAGAGGATTATTTACATTGTTTTGGCCGTGAGTGGAAGACACAATACGCATGCGGGAACACTCACAAGGGATGGTAGCAGAAATTTCGAAGCAACCAGATATGTACAGCCGAGTGTACAGCTCTGCTCAATAAACTGGGACGGAGTGATGTGAAAACCGTGTTGAAATTTCATTTGATGCCCACTGACTAATATTCATTTAACCGTACATGGCATTGCATTTTCGTGCGCTTGATATTCTACAGGGTGAATTATGTTCCTAATGCATCCCTTGATGCTTCCTATCCAAGATACATGGTTATATATCCTCACGAAAAATTACGACGCGTCTGAACTGCCATCCTTGAAAAACTTTTTTTTTCAGCAATATTTGCCTAATCTACAGTTGCAACTGTAAATTAGGCGATATTTTGAAAAAAAAAGTTTCTTCTGCCTAATTTACAGTTGCAACTATAAATTAGTGCTAATTTATAGTTGCAACTGTAAATTAGGCAAATATTCGTGAAAAAAGAATTTTCAAGAATGGCAGTTCAGACGCGTCGTAAAAAATAAGAATCAAGAACTTGTTATATTCATAAAACTAGACAGCCTCAGCGAGCTTGCATTTTAGGGCATACAATGGAAAGGATGTTTTTGGATCTCATTTTCTAACTCTCTTTTCTGGTGCACACTAAAGAAAATCCCAATAATCGTGGTCGAATTTCATTCATAGGTTTTGTTACTGGAACACACCGATCAATATTCAAAACCTCAGATTGCGAAATTTTGAATAATTTGATTGATCAATCATACACGAGGAGGGTATCAAAATTACCCTGTATATATCCTTTCTAAGATCATACATCTATATCATCGATGCATTGCCTCAAGCTCGAGCTCAAGCTGCACTGGGAAAACTTACAACTATTGTCGGGTCTAATTAACTTTACTTGTTTGTTGTTTTGTTTGTAAATCCGTTGAGAAACTATAAATACACGGGCTCACCAGACAAGAATACACAAATCAGCTTTCAACAGTATAGTGGTTACAAAATAGAAAAACATGGCGTCCCACTTGAAAAACACAATGAATCATTGCTTCATTTTCTATACAGTGTGGTTCAATTTCAATTGATCATTTCACGATTATTATTGATCATTTACTCACCTTAGTAGTTTGGGAATATCGAGGGGAATATAGTAGGATGAGAATAATTATCGAGTGATTATTATGCTTCGCAGACATCTCGGCACCCTCAATGTGGTTCGAGTTCCACTTTAAGCTGTAGGTCCCGCCCTTCCTAACCTCGCTAAATTTTCGGCTTCTGAGGATTTGATTGCCAACCAAGTAGACAATTACGAAAATCACAAATCCACTTAGAAAATAAAATTGAATTTTGTGCTAATAAGCAATATTTGGTCTTCACTTCACTTTTCCACTACATAGTCAGTTGATATTTTTTTCTGGGAAGCTGATGATTCCAGAACCATACCTGATTCTGCACTGAAGTTATTTTGGCTATATAGACAAAATCTTTATACTCATTGAGACAAATAGAAACTTTTCCATGTGAAATCAGGTCTGTGTAATGTCTACTGTATTTCGGTAATATGGAATATGAAATATAACAACAACTAATTTCCACTTTCGAAAGTTTGCATAGATGTATGAAGTTGAATATTCCATCAACTTCACTGATGTAATGAATATAAACTATAAATATATCATATTATCTAATGTAAAATTCTTTTGTCCCAGCCACGGTGTTAGTGGCCAAACTCCTCCGAAAAGGCTCGATCGATTCGTATGAAAATTTTTGTGACTATTCGGTTCAAGATGGCGGATCCAATATGACGGACGATCTTTTTAATTATGAATCGATTCTATTCAGAATTGGAATCTGGAGATTTTCGTCAGAATTTGGAAATTCAAGATGGCGGATTCAATATGGCAAACGAGTTTTGTAATCATGTTCAGATTTCATTCAAAATTCGTATCTGGGGGTTTTTGGGGTCAGAGATTATGATTCTTCCGTCTAAATTTCGAAATTCAAGATGGCGAATCCAATAGGACAGATGACTTTTGTATAATGATCATGATCAGATTCTATCAAAATTGGTAACTGGGGTTTTCCAGGTCGGAGATTATGATTCCTTCATCAAAATTAGGAAATTCAAAATGACGGATCTAATATGGAGGACGAGTTTTTTAATCATGATCAGATTTTATTCAGAATTGGTATCTGGGGGTTTTTGGAGTCGGAGATAATGATTCTCTCATAAAAATTTGGAAATCCAAGATGGCAGATCCAATATGGCGGACTAGTTTTGTAACTATGATCCGATTCCATTCAAAATTTGTATCTGAGGGATTTTGGGGTCGAAGATTTGATTCTTCCATCAACATTAGGGAATTACAATTGGAGGATCCAATATAGCGGACGAGTTTTGTAATTATGATCTGATTCTATTAAAAATTTGTATCTGGGAGTTTTCGGGGTCGGAAATTTTTTTCTTATTTTTAAAATTGGGGAATTCAAGATGGCGGATCCAATATTCGTAATAAATAGTTGTTAGGAGAACAATAAAGAACGACGCTTTTATGGATAGCCAAACTCGAGGCTAAACTGAATGGAAATAGAAAACTGATAGTATAGTTAAAAAACTAATGAATCTCGTTTTTATGGATATATTTGAACTAAAAAGGGGTAGAAAATAATAAACGTTTTCTGATGAATATTCATAAAACAACATTCGCGAGGTCAGCTAGTGTAGCTATATAATCACTTTGAATCTTGTTACAAAACTTTCGAAATATTTTATTCATATATCATGAAAACCCGAATTATTCGCATGCCTCTTTCTCTCAAATAATTCACAGTGCCTCACAAACCTCAAAGACTTTGTGACTCAAAAGTACACTCACATCTCCATCCTTAATCCCAGCATACAGCTTTTTCCGGTGATATCAACGAAGTTGGAATCACGTCTGCTAAAGCCGCATATTTCTGCAGCAATTCAGGTTTAACTGCCACTCTTCTTTATGTTCTCCATACTCTGGGCGCTTGCATCGAACTCATACTGAGTTCTCAACAACTGCACAAGTAGTCTGAAGTATTTTTTTCATTTCATCGAATTAAATCCAGAAAAATATGCATCAGTAACGTGTCAGGTATTCTCTGTTATAGGCGTCGTTGTCACAGTTTGTCTCTTGATGTTCAGAAGTATCAGTCAAGTCCCTATGTCCCCGTTTGCAGAAGAAATCATTTGTTTGAAAATAAGGAAGCTTACATGATGGAAAGCTAGTATGTTATACACCTTCAACTTCAATAGTAACCAAGACTCAGTTTGAGATGTACCGAGTAGATGTATTACCTCACAGTCACTTCACCGTCACTCACAAATCCTCAAAATCTCACCCTACTAGATACTGTTTTCAATCTGTTGAAGAAACATATTCTAAAAGAAAGGCATAAATATTGACTGATCGAGGATATAGTTTTCAAAAAGTTAAGGCCCTGCCGAAGGTATAATTATTTAACTTGTTTTTCACTCCTAGACCTATATAGCAACTTATACCTTAGCTACTCAGTTATACCTACCAGTTGATTCAGTCAACAAAACAGTGAATTTCAAGCAATCAGCCCTCAAGTTAATGAAATATTATCGACTACTATAACCGATGCTAATCAAGTGGACTCCAGAACTATCAGAAGAACTTTGAATACGCAATTTGAACCATATTCAACACTTGCTATCAAAAAAATCATCTTTACAGAAACTGTGCTGTATCTTCCTCATTATGAAGACTATTATCTCACGGAGGCTCTGCAGTAGACTTTTGGCAGAACCACTGGTGTGTCCAGCTGAAAAAAAGACCAGGCTTTATTGTCACAGCTGTATTAGCTATCAATTTTGTTCACATCATAATTATATCATCACAAAATACAGCTCATTCATTGTAGGTACAGTCTAATTGATATCTTCCTCAATCTATGATTGGCTTGAGTTTGAGGAAAATACTGATTGAGATTGTTTTCATGTAGTCATATTCCTGCCAAAATAGTGTGGTTGGTATTTTGGTAATAGCCCGGGAGCCAGCGACATTTCCGATGTATTATTTGATTAAGATTGGTTAATTTTTGTATCTGCTGTAATATCAACAAAATCCACTCCTGCCACGTCAATTGCTTATCAGCAGCTTATCAATGTTGTTAAAAAATCGAGTAAATGTTGAACATGATGAATACTGAAACTTCACTAATCATTTGATGACATATCAGATCCTGCCACCTGTTTCATAAAACGATGTACTCCAGCCATGGACCTGATTATGTGAAGAATGAAGTGTCCCAGATCAACGTACCATATATTCTACAGGATGAACTACAGAACTGAATAGGTCGATAGAAATCAACTGTTCAGCTGTGAAATTGCCTTGAAGAATAATTTCATTTCGACATTTTCTTGAATGATACAAGAAGGTACTGCTTTAAAATTCGTGACTATAGTAAATCTGAATATACAGGGAGATCAGTATTCTTCATTCTCTTTGATGAAAATGGATCTCACTTTGTAGTATGCCACTGATGACCACATTTTTATATTCGAATGAATGACAAAATCAATTATCTAACTTTAACATTAATATGACACGAAAATAATGAAACTATTATTTATCAAATATGTCAGAAAAATATGTCGCTGTCTCCCCACCTATAAAGGTAAGTTGGAATTGAAGTCGTATTGTGTTGTATCGTGTAATGCATTCGCTGCAGCAATATCGATGGTTAATTAATTAACAATAATAAACTCGTGGAACATACCTCTGTGATACTAGATATGCATTAATAATCCATGTCTATGGATAATGAATCATGGCAGCATGATGACGTAAATTCGAAACTAAAGCTTCATCTATGGTTACGTTACAACCGAGGTTCAATTCAACAATTGGTTGATAAGTCTATTGTGCCATAGGTTCTATATTATAATATGGTGTGCTACCCTTGTATATTCATCGATTAATGGCGGCATGTGCAGCGTATCCAGTATCCACGCTTATTCCACCTTCCATGATAATTTGAGGTTATGGCGTCGGGAACTGCTTATTAGATCCTTCCATTTATAGTTATGGGATGCAAGCTCGTACGGCAACCGAATGATTTCATAAAGGCTAACAGACTTGGTGTATAAAATGGTGTTTCACTTTTATTTTTATGTCTTGAGGCACATCTTTATTTCGATATTTTGGGTGTGTTATGAATTACCCTAGCTATCATGAGCACACAATTTGAGTGAGCGAAAGTTTGCTGGCGGTCTTTTGTAGCGTTTTATAACTATGATGGAAAAAAAGGGAGGTCACGCAGATTTAGAATAATCAGGACTTACAAAATTGTATATTCTTTTTACTTATCATGGATGATTTTGAAATCTTTTTTGATGAGATTCATGTACAGGATCATTATAGGATGATTCTTGTTCACATGTATATGTATAGTCGAGCTGAAATCTTGAATGGTTTGAAGCCATAGAACGTTCCTAAATCGTTAAACCATGTATGAATTTTTCGAATGGTATATACTTGAATATGAACACATGCGTGTCATTGGACTTTAGCCTAATTTCCGTAGTTTTATCTTTCCGAAAATATAGATAATTGATTGAAATTTAGGATGGAGGTTCGATAGTCCTGTTCGTGAATCTGATTCACGGAAGTCGTGAGTTCTCCTATTGTTAGAAAGTTCGTGAAGTTACCACTATGCCCCAACATTCAGAGTTCGACGCAGAATAGAACATGTCTCTTCTCGCTCTTCTCTATGGGCTGCTGGAGAGATTAGTCCACTTGTATATAGTTTTCATCATTGTTTTTCTTTCAAATAATGTGTGTATATCGAGGTGAATATATGTTCTGCTTGAAACCATTCGAGTCTTATTTTTCAATCGATTTATCATTGTCACTTTTGGAGATCATTCTCTTATAGATCTAGATTAGGTTCTTTGTCAATTTCGGCCTGCAGCTTGTGATGATATATGTTTCGAATCATTCACCATTAATGCCAACAAAACAGATATTGCTTGTATCGATAGTAAATGAGTTGAAGAAGATCTCTATAGATGTTAAGATAGATACATGTTCTATGGATCTCTTCAGGTCATTTCCACATCATGAGACAACTCATGTAATCAATCTCTTCAGGTCATTTCGACAACATGAGAAAACTAAAAAAATAGAACGAACTATATAAACAAGAACTGAGCATCAGATGAATATAACACAAATAACTCCTCTGCTAACCATATTTCAAATTTCAAACAAAGTTCTAATATTGAAGGAAATTTGAAAGTGCTACATGTTTCAAATTTGTGGAGATGACTTCGACCATTCCTTCCATTCCACTCCACTTTGAGCAATATGGACCTCTACCAAAGATGCTACATGTTTGTCAAAAAGGACCTCGAAAAGGACGTTTCCTGAATTTACTAGAGATCTTTGTGATCAACTCCTCAGTGAAGGATAATAATTGTATTCTATTTCCCTTAATGAACATGTTAACTTTGATTGCATGAAATTTCTCAATTCGCTAGTTTTTCAAGATTGATTATTTGTTTCTGACTTAACTTAATCTTTGCACTTTCGTAATTTGTTCACTCAAACAGTTTTGATCTCATCTCATGTCTCTTTGAAAAACAGTTCATTTTCACCATTTCATCTGTCATCAGACTTGTTGACATCTTCTAAACAGGACTTTCGACGTTTGATTTTTGATTGTCCAGTGACAGCTGATTTCTTGTGCACTCAAGTCTACTCATGTGGATGCGAGTGTGGATGTTTCTAAAATTCTCGACCAATTCAGTATTTCACCTCATGAAAACCTCCTGAGGGTATCTCAGAGGGTACAGGCCCCTCTCAAAATGAAAAAAAAAAACCTGTTAAAATCGAAATATTTCTGCATGTTTTATAATTCAATTTAATGATGTATCACAAGTATTATGAACAGTTTTTTCAACCCCATGTAAGTAAAATCAGCTATTACCATGTTCATGTTACTAGTTTGCACTATTGTAGGCTCGATTGTAGGACGTTATAGAACCTTGACTGATTGGTTTATTATAAGCCAAAAACATGTCCTCCCAATTGTAACATAACAATATTCAACTATTAAAGAATGTCGTGGAGATGATTTTTTACTTTTCCTTCAAACGCTATACCACTCACACTTGGACACACTTTGAGCAGTATGGACTTCTTCACACGTTAAACATAAACAATTCGAATTCGACCCTGACATGAACTTATTGTGTGTGAAGCGAACCCATGAAGCCAAACTTTAGAGGAAAACGGATGTTCTGTTTGAAACTCAAAAGTTGAACAAAATAAGTGATTGTTTTTTGTGTGTATGTGGCAGGTGACACTGAAGCGCGAGCTGAAGCGTCTCTGTGACGGTGGTTCTAGATCATTTGAGGTTTCTCTAGTCGTCAGTCTTTCGAGATATATGCTTTCTGAGAAATGGGAAGACCCAAGCACTGGAAAGCTCTCGTTTCCGGAAAGATCCCGAACTCCTCAAACTTCCATGCATCACCCAGAAGTCTCCCCGACTGCGACAGACTAATTTATCCGCCAGATCCAGAACAATTGGCGTCATTATGCCCGAATCTTATTTCCCGAAACCATCGCTCCCAGAACATCTCAATATATTTTCCGAATGAAATGTATGTATGCCCTTTGATGAGGGGAAGTTTCTTTCCCGACTACTATTCATTTTCTTCGATCTAGTTTCCTTCGGAAATAAAAAGCTAGCTTTGCTGATATCGACATTATTTTGATCGTTACTGTATTGTATGTTATTTGAGTTTATAGGAAGTTGAGAACATGGCAACAGACAGACAATATTATGTTGATGCATGTATTTCCATGGAACGAATATTGGAAATTGGAGCTTCAACGAACACTTCAAATGTCGTCTCGTCTTTGGGCAACTAAAATAAACAATAACCAATTTTTGCAATTCGTTAACGATCAAAATATATTCGAAAACATTCTTGCGAGGACGCCTGCTCAAATTCCAGAAGTGACGTTTCATATTTGAGAATGATGACAATTCGTACTTGTCAGTTGTGACAAGCGTGTCCACATTCTCCAAAGGGCGTGAAATTAGATCTTAGAGGCACTCCAGGTTAGTGCTTCAGCAGTGTGGGTTACGACATATTTTTCCTATATACTAATTATTTGCTATTATTTGGTGACGTCACCTTGGATCTCCTTATTCAATGGAATAGGGTGAGTGAGTTGGGATATAAAATATTGAAAATGAGATATATCTCCGAATCACTTAAATAATGTAATCCTTTCATTCCTTCCAGATTCATCTCATCTCCATTCATTGAAATATGTGATTATCCTCACTCGAAGAATAATTAACTCAATGCAAATAGATCCTATGCGGAACTAACAAATTTAATTTAATTATCTCAAAAGTATTTCATAAAATGAATGAACTTCATTATCAATTATGCATAGGTATAAAAATGATCCAATTTCTAATGAAATGTCTGGTGAAATGTAGAAAGATTCTCATCTGGATTATTACTTTTTCGTCAATTTAAGATGATATCCAGCTGAAGCGTAGACGATCCACTAACACTTGTGGATTCGGTTGGCTCACGACATTTTTCTCTCATTAGTTTCGACTGATGATGATACGACCTTATTTAGAATAGTAAAATAAAATAATTCAATTGGTACAAGGAATATGAGCTTTCAGAATTAGAAGCGAATAATGTAGGTTGTTACAAAAACGTCGAAACCTCAATTCCGTGAAATTGGTGGGATATAGACCACCTGTTAGAATTAAGCCAAAGTTCTTATAATTAGCAGTCAGGATCATATATTCCTTTCTTGGCCTCTATTTTGTCCAAGACAACAGTTACATATTCATACAGCAAAGTTCAACGTTAAATATACAGAAGACATAAAATCGCTTGGTTTCATTCTTGACAATAAATTGAATTGGAAAAAGCACATTTTCATTCTGAATAGGAAACTCAACATAAGCTGCTATTCTCTGAGAGCAATGATGAACAAAGGCATGGGTCTCCCTATTCTGAAAATATTATACTATGTTTCTTTCCACTCTAAAATTTACTATGGTACATTTTGCTGGGGATATTCAACCGACTGGATATCTACTTTCCGAATTCAAAAAGAGCAATCAGGATAATATTCAAAATTAGTCGATATGATACATGTAAAAATAATTTTATACGATTGAGAATACTAACGATTCCTTGTATATATATTTTTCAACAACTTTTTTGTGTACATAAAAATAAGAATCAATTCAATTTCAGTAATGCGGAAACCAAGCAAAAAAATTACCTCATAATTCTTCCACGTCATCGTACAACCTACTTGGAGAAGCATTGTTCCTATATGACAGCTTCACTGTACAACAAACTACCGAATGTTTTCAAATCATTCACCATTAGAGGGTTCAAACATAAAATTAAAGAACTTCTCATTGGTAAAGCTTACTATACAGTTGATGAATACCTCCAAGATGAGCAGTTTCGATTATGATCTTTGTAACATTTTATCACTCACATGTACTTTCAAAACATGTATGTCATGTTAAGAAATAAAGTATTTCTATTTCTATTTCTATGCTGACCTATTCAATCCAGACATTTTTCAAAGGGTATAAAATTTGGTGTAACAGCTAATAGATATTTTCTTCGGTGAATGTTATTCCATTCAGAAGCTGCCACATTGGCTCTTGAGAGGATATATTTGCGGAACTTAAGCTCGGTCAGTAATAAAGCTTTTACTGCTCAAGAGACGTCTGTTACAGTAAAGCGCGACACGTCACCAAAGGCAATTTGCTAAATCTCATTCGACGAAACAAAACGACTGCTTTATACGTGTGTAGTTGTTGGTAATTCTCGGTTTGAGTATGGAGGAAGTGCCAGGAATATATAGAAAGCAAGATGTTGCTGTTTAACTTTGGTCACATGATGGTTGTATTTTACGTGATTATTCTTCATCTTCGGATGAAATTGTCTGTATATACAACAAATGCTTTTATTTTGTGAGATCAACTCAGTGACGAAGAAAATCATCGATATATTGACTGATAAAACCATATGGACAATATGAATATTCTCATAGATTTGTCGAACTGAAAAAAAAAATTTTGTGTACACAATTTTTTTGGCAACCATGCGTAGAATAACATAACAATGAGACAGATTTCCATATCATATTTTTGTGTAGAACCAAATTTCCAACATTTTGATTCTTATTTATATTATATTCTGCTATTCGAACAGAATAATAATAATAATGAATACATTTTATTTCAAGAAATACTACAATATATAAAAGCGTATAAAAGTGATCACATAAAGTAGGATTGAATGAAACAATCGTCAACAAAAGAATATAATACTTGTTAGTTTTACAAATTTTTCCGAGATTATTTGATTCGAAAGTTCATGAACTCTTGCACATCATTTGGGTCGATGTTAACTAATAACTTGAAAATCGTTTTCTAGGATTTTGTTAATGATTTTATTGATTGGATCTCACTAGAAAGTTCGTTATAAAATTCAATACAAGAGTATAATGTACTGGACTCAGTGTATCATGTTCTGTCTGACATTCCATATTTGTAAATAATCGTTTATTTTTGGAAATGAATAATAGGCACTCTTGAATGAACATTGAATACCTATAGATACTACTGCAAAGAAAATTTCATGCATTTTATCGCGATAAGTGCATCCATGAACCAAGCAAACTTTAAAGAATCAAAATTTTAACTAATTTCACATCAAATAGCTGTAGCCGTTATTTCGCTGTCATGGTAATGATCATCTGGATCAATAAAAACAATATCATACAATATCAACCAAGATTTTCATAGTAACAATGACAACAACGATGTTATAATTCCCGGACTAGGTTATAAAAATAATATAGTTTCTCAAAGAAAAAGCGTCCGGGTGAGTATTTCCCGGACATTTGCCTAAAAAATATTTTTGTCACGGTTTCAGAAGAAATACTGGAAGTTATAGTTATCAAAATGGGAAATAGTGAAGTGAGAAAAATACTACATTTTTCCATAACCGAACCCATGGAATGCATCATTCACCAGCTGTTCTGCAATATCTCTTGGAGAATTAGTTCTACTTGTGCAGCTTCCTTCAGATAACTCAATGAGCCTAACAAAATATGGCCACAATCGGTTTTTGTTCACAGCTGGCTATACCAGAAATTTTGTTATTGAAACGTGACTCGATTTTTGCGAAGCCACTATATTTATCATCAACTAATTTTCAGTATCTATAATAGAATCTGGATTCACTAATTTTAATTCGAAACAATCCATGTGGAAGCCTCTGAAAATAATATGTGTATCCCCAACAGTTGAAAGTGATTGACATTAGATATCTTCATGGGGGAGAGACACTGTGGGGCAACTTAATCTGATTTAACGTTATAAAAATATACAATTACCATTGAATTTGGAATAATGCCCTATCATTCATGTTCTTGAATTCAGTCAGGGTTCATGATGATGGTACCTCGATGTGACCTGATGTATACTCCTTTGGATTATTTTCAGTAGTGATACAATAAGTAGGTACTTCAAAATATGAATGAATGTTTATTGGCAGAAATCATTGATTACATGGAAGTTTACAATAATTGTAACTATTAAATAAACATTTAAGTAACTCTAAGAAGTTATTGATGTACGTGATAACACATAATATCATAAATATACATTATACAAATACAAAATGTACACAGTCATTACAATATAATCAACTATTATCTAGAATAAATATATAAAAGTAGAAAACGAAAGGAAATTATTGAAAATGAGAAGAAGAAAGAAAGAAGGAGAAAGCGCAACTTCAGAGAGGATTTAAGACAGCTGCATTTGACCATAATTTATTAATGATCGTGGCAAGTTGATCATAGATGTGTAGCAAGTATGTGTATTGAACTAATCATATAGATAGTTTTTTACGACATCAATTAACTGATGAATCTCTCTTCTGGATCTACTTTCGTTATGGGGTGTGAGGCTTATTTTGAAATTTGACAGATTATGTAACAATTTCTGGAAGGTCGTTATATCATTTTGTTCCTAAGTATAAATAACCCTTCTGTCCGATATGTTTTTTCATACCCGGTGCAACATATTTTTGTTTATTTCTTGTTTCGTAAGTATGTGTACGACGGTACGTCGGTCGAATTTATTAAGGAATTGCACATAGAATATCTGCCAAATATCTTAGTCACAGAAAACAGTAGATCAGTAGGATACATTCGATGTTTATTCAACATAATTCTCAAGAACTTATTTTGAGGCACTTGAAGAGCACTACAATATGTTTCAGAAACACTTCTCCAGCCTATGATATGAACTTTGACAAACCATGAATTTTTCTCTCAGGTTTGAATATTCTGCTACAATTCTATATCTGTATAGTATGCATCTCAATTTCTGTATCAGATAGTATATTGGTAAATTCGTTGTCAATTTTCTGTTTTAACAGTGTCATCGGCAAAGCTGATGATTTGACCTTCCTCTTCCAATAGTAATAAATTATTTAGATATATTGTGAATAGCAAGAGTCCTAACACTGTTCCTTGAGGAACATATAACCTTGATATTTTGAAGTTCGAATTGAATTTGGTGCGATTATTTTTTAGCAGTTCTAAACGTCAGAAGTTTACGTCGCGCTTTGCTCGTAATAATTCTAAATTTCTGATTGGTGGAGCTACCTACTCTATACGTATATCTATACGTATATTCGAAACTATACAAGGTAGCTCTACTCAATTGAATGTTCTGATTGGTTTAAAATCATACGACTTAAAAAATTACACTCTGAACCAGAGTGTATTTTTATTTCAAGCAACATAACTGAGATATTGGCTGTACGGGAAAATCTGGGACTCTCGGTATATTGTCAATTTATTGAAAATGCAGTCAAATTTGTGTTTTAGAGAATGAAAGAACGTTTTGAATCTATATAGTTACTATAGAAAGCAATTCGATTGAAAATATACATCTATACTCTCTTTATATACGTATATCTAAGATATGATATACATGCAGATTGTTATTCGAATCTTAACATATAGGAGCATTGAAAAACATATGGCAACATGCACTTACTGAGAATAGCGTTTGTGTTTTACTGTGGTGGCAAATGTATGATTTGTACGACAGTCGGCGAATCAGTTTCTCTTGCAATGTTGTCATTCACATGTCATATATGTAACGGTTAGGCAAACACTGGGGCAAACAATATGTATATGAAGAAGTGATAGTTCTTTTGTGCTGAAGTGATTTTTTAGATGTATGAGAACTTCATGTGATGAAATATGGAGAATATCCGAGTTAAATTTAGGAGCATTTTCTCTGTTTATTCTGATCAAGGAAGGATTTAATGTAACTGTACTCATTTCTGTAACTTCCTGTGTGACTGGGAACACAGTTTGTTCATTGTGTGAGGATCTCTCACACTAGATAGTTCCTTTTCAAATGTGAGAAACTGTCGACTATATCATTTGAAACAAATTACTGCAATCATTTTGGTCTCAGTATACTTGGATTCATATCCGAATACTGAAAACAATGTTAATGTTACTTGCATTCATACCTGCTCAACTAATATTCACAACAATTTTTTTTGACTTCAAATTATTAATCTTTCATTGCCTTTGTGTGGTAAGTATGGTGTGGTCATGGCATGGAAAATATCTGTTATGTGTATGTTGACATGAGAGATTGTGACTCACAGATTTTTTCCCAAATACATTCAATTCACTATTATTTCACATTTTGAAATAATAAATTCAACCGGCGGGTTCACCATTTTTTAGCACGAAGGAATACTAGATTTTGGTGGGAGCTCTAGACTTTTACATACCTCATGATGAACTGAATGAGATATCACAAATTGGTCATAACAAGAAATAACTCGTTAAATAACACATCAACCCTCAAATCCGAGGGGTAAATCACTGAGCAAAATCGTGTAACTGGACTGCCATTTATACTTGGACTACCACGGACTGCCAATGAACTACCTGGACTGCCATCGGACTGCCACCGGACAGCCACGGACTGCCAAAAGAATGAACAGCGGACTGCCCCTAACCATTCCATGTTGAATACAACAAATGACAACTCCCCTTATAGCTTGAGAAAAATGGTACCCATTCGTATGAAAACATTCCCAGACAGTGTGGACCGACATCCCATTGAAACTGGGAACGTTATGTTATCTCCCATAAATGATTTCCTTGTGAACAGTTGGCTGAATTGTCATAAAGCTGAAATGGCTAATGAGGTAGAATCTAAGATTGTAAGATTAGAGTGAAGTCTAGCTGCATCTTGAATAGTACAATGGTTTACCGGGAAGCATACCAGACAATGGCAGTACCAGAAAATTTCTTGCTGAGAGTTTTGCTCGGCCGATCCTGAAAAAAAAACATCACTAAAATAGCGAATCACTATCGGCCTCAACAGTTAATTCAGAATAAAAACAACAAATAGAGCAATGTCGGTCGACCACACTTTCATATAAAATAGAATCAATCACATGTAATCGGTTTCGGCCCTACGGCCATCATCAGACAAGAGTATCTATAAATAATGAACATGAAAGAATATGAGGGTCCAGAAATACTTCGTTTTCAAGATACAGCTCGTCAGGGTGTCAAAGTTCATTTGTTTCATCAATTACACAAAATGCTGTTTCCCATGTCAATGAAACTTGGTGATTCTGTTAACAATATCAAGATGCTTCTTTTGGTTCAATAAGATTCGAAATAATCATTCCAGTGGCGTCGCAGTTGGTTACTTTTTCGATATTTATGGTACATACGTCATAGTTTTCTCCAATATTTTCATCAAATTAGACAATTAGAAATACAACGTTCTTGTCCCTTATTAAATGTTCATATATCTTTCAATTCCTGAGGAGATAATGAATAATAATTGATTTGATTGAAAATTTCAATGTGCCCTCAAAACACCAATTGGGATTACCCAATAACCTCAATGAGGATTATTCTGAAATTTCGAAACGTTTTCAGTCAGCAACTAGACTAAATTTTGCCATCATGGAAGCGTATACTTACAGCGAGACTAACAGGGTGATCATGAAAAAAACAATAAAAACTTCCAACTAAAACAACCTGTATATCGAAAAAGAAGCATTTCACGAATTATGTTTGTGTCTCGGTTTGTGAGAACTATTCGTCATAGAATAACCGAAATAATCGCCCCTTGAAGTTTGGAGACACACTAGAATAATACCCTGTATAGTGATACAAAATTTCGAAAAATAATATATTGCCTGCCGTATTTAAAGCTGTATTTCGAGTTTTATCGATAGGATATCGAGTTTTGTAATGATATAGAGAGAGCAGCAATGTTTGAACAGTAGTAAACTTAAAGTTCAACGAATAAAGAGTATTCAATGGACGAAATCCTACAAGACAAATATTTTATAAAAAAAAAATAAGAATGATGAAGTGTGATTTTCCACTTTGCAGGTCCATCAGAGAAAGTCAATGAAACAAGTTGCTTCAATAATAAGGAAAACAAAACACAATCGATTCCTTCCCATAATTCAGCTTGCTCGAGCAACGCTTATTAAGAAAATTGAAAATTTCACTATTCATCTCGTCCGTGGATAAGCGCGTCCTCCTCTTTTTAATTTTCCACGTGATTAGCCTTTTACCCGGACATTCAGGGCATCCTGCCAGAAGTTCATAGACAGTTCTCTTTCCTATTATTCGCCCGTCGGATTTATAACCCTGTTGTTGTTTTGTTTATATCGTCCCATGGCATTTTTGTAAATGGCGACGAGCAATCTTCGTTTCGGCTGTATATATATAGTTTTCTTCTTTTCCGCTTGTATGGGTTCCAGAGATGGCAATCTTGTCATTTCGATACGCTGTGTTTAGACCAATTGTCGACAGTGAAGCTGCAGCATTATATTGATGACATACGAGTTTACTAACAGAGGATATTTTATTTGTTTTGTATATCCGTGTGATATGGAACAGCAAGATATACAGAGGATTCATTAAATACACACTGTTTTATTACTAACCAAACTGATTTTTCACACCTCGACACGTGTTTCACTAACTATGTAAGCATCTTCAGCATCTTAAATGCTCTATCCTAAAGAGCTACCCATATGCAAGGTATATGTCCACCCAACTGTGACTAGACAATAACCGCCGAGTTGATGTTATTCATGGTTGAGTTCATATATGTTATATTACTAAACTATACAGAGGGCTAAATGGGATAGGTTCATTGATTGTTTTTATCCGCTTGAACGGTCGTAGAATCCCTATAACTTAAATTTATATCTACGTATCAATTTATCTACTATTTTTATATAATAACCATTGACGCCAGCCACTTTATAAACAACACTTCTTTCAAAATCGAATCTTTGTTTGCTCAGAGGAAATGAAACTAGTTAATGTACTAAGAAATTCAAACGAGAATTCAAACTTACCATTTTGTTTTTTTTTTTTGGAAGTATGATAAATTGGCATTGATCATACAGGACGTGGAAAGAATTTCTGAATTGAGAAAAACCTAATCACAAATCTGCGATTGAGGTCTATAAAAATAACAAGTTTCCATCGTTCGAGTTTGAACCCTTTGATTGGGTGAAAGTATTGAGAATGAACATTCTCAGATATATTCATGAACACGAAAAATGGATATATATATATATATAGAAGAAGAAAGATAGTGTGTATGAACACAGAGCCAGAGTATGAAGTAAAACGGAACGGATTAAACCTACAATCTTTTACTTTATATATATATATATATATATATAAAGAAATACATTGAGAATTCGCATTCTCCATGTGATGAAAATATTAATTCTTTCTCGGTTTATTCAACAGAAAACAACTCCGTACCTGGCTATATGCGACGACGAATATTGAATCACATCATCTATTGAACACACACGATAAGAATTTGAAAACAAAATCTTCTGAAGTAGAGAATTTGCATTCTCCCATATAATATAATTCTGAATATTCAACAGAAAACAGCTACTTTCCTGGCTATTTGCCACGTCGAACATTGAATTATATCTGTTGAATTGAGAATTGATATCATCTCTCAAATCGAATAGAATAATATGATGTATTTATGATATAAAAATATAACTTACCGATATGTTCAGTATTGAAATGAAAATTGAAATATATAGGAGAAGTATACTTTCATAAACTCTGATATTGATGAGCTTGGAACTTCCAAAGAAAATCTGACCCATCTTTCTTACTTTTCAAGATATCGCCAGAAAACGGAATATTGCTGATTTCGATTCTTTTCATCATAGGAAAACCGATCACATTATCAATTTTTCACCGAAACATTTCCAGAGCAGTTTATTACGAGGAATTCGAAAATGGGAAAGGAACTAACGACAATCAACTTCTTTTTTCTTATAGACGCCATATCAAATTTGTATACTCCTGATTAGATTAAATATTTTTTTTTAGTTCCACAATGTCCTACACATGTTTTGGTTTTGTATCGCGGTTGGAATTGCCTAATGTTTGTTTAATTTTGACAGTTCAGTACAGTTTTAACGCTAGAAAAGTTCAATCTTGTCGATTGCGAAACTCTATTTTCCAATGAAGAACAGGGAGAATATATTATGATAGCGGTATACCAGGCACCAGCTGCTGTTCAATATATTTTTTCATACCTATAGGCGTTTAGAATCAACAGCGAATATATCTCAATAAATAATGAAATAATCATAATACTTCGTCAGTGATGGGACATGAGGGCGCAGTTATGTTGGTAATTACCTTGTTATGCCAAATTAGACCTATATCGATTAATTGGAAGTCAATATACAAGCGTTATTGAAGAGGGTATTTTTCGTTGAATAAACGGCAAGTTGTGTTCACTATATCGTTACAGTCTCCATTGAAACAAAATAAATCCGTCAAGTCTTGACAGTATACCTTGTGTTTGTGGAAAGTATTATACAGGTGAAACGAAGAGACCTCTCACTGTAAGGAAGAAAGAACACAAGTACAATATCAATAAAAGACATAGCGATAAATCAAAGCTGACTGAACATATCCTCATGGACAACATATGGCAGAGTGGAATAATATTAAAATCATAGGAGAGGTAGATAACAATCAAAAGAGAAAAATCAAGGAATCCGCCGCTAGCATTCTTCTCAACGGAGACAATACCATTGCTTCCTGTTCAGTTGATATAGATAGAAGATGGTATTTACTACTGAAAACTGAACATGAAAATGGTATATTCAAGATCAATTAATGAAAACATCCTGTAACTCGTTTGTATTCTACCATCATTACTCATCCATATGCCAACATCCAGTATGTCACTGAGAAGTGTCAAACTATAAGAACAGAATTTTCGAAGAATAATATTTTGCATTTTTATGTTGAGAACGGGAGCAGATTCGTTTCCGAAACGTCCAAAGATGAGTAAAATTCAATATTTTTCAAAGGGTCGTTGACAAGCTATTGGATTTCTTTTAGGATCCCTGATAGAAAAATTTGTTGAACGCAGTAACATTTTGGGGCAAATCCGAGGGCAAATCATCTGATTTGTCCTACTACAGATGTATTGAAATAATACGTATATTTTCATTTTGTAGAAACAAGAAGAGAAAATCCAAAATATAATCAAATAATATGATCTCTATATAGTTGATCATTCAACGCTTTCATTTAATTTGTTTCCGTAGTAGGTAATTATCCCTTTCAAGTTGATCCGGTAGATACACCTAATTCAATGTAGATTATTGAGCATAATTTCCGAAAATGAACGCTTAATTAACCTTTGCACAGGTAATTTTGATCCTTCAGGTTGGGAAAGTGTGATATAAAAGTCAATGTGAGTCTAGTTTACTGTGTAAGCGAAACATGGTATGTTGTTCTTTACACCGCATTTTCATCATGGAAGTGACGTCATTCTATGATACACCCGAATTGTTGGAATCATATAAGTGTTGAAATAAAAAACGCAGTTATTTGAAGTGACTAATCACAACTGTTTTTTCCATTACTCATTTTTCTCCTCGTGATTTGATGATGATTTAGGTTGTTAGGTAGCTCAGAATTGGCGAAAACTAATGAAAAATGGAAAATGATGTATCTAAAGTATTATTGGAGTCCTTGTCTCCAGATCCAGAAGTTCTAGTAGTTCTTCTGATAGTTCCGAGGATGAAATATTGTTTATGTTAGGGAGTTGACGAAATGGGTTGAAAATTCTCAACAACCTATATACAAAACATTGCATCACATTATGATGATATATGGATAGAATCATTAATAGGAATTATCCTCGGAATTATCTTTTGGAACTCAAGTTCCCTGAATATTTGCACTAATTTCTCGAAATTCCTGATGGGAATGAAAAAAGTACCTACCACTCGAAATTTCCTACATTTCTGTTGGTGTCTATATGCAGCTATTCTTTTATTTTCATATTCTAGACTGATTTCGATTTATTCATCCATATTTTTTCTTAGACAAATGGCGAACAGTTTCAAATCCAATATTTTGTTTTTAGTGTTTTGAGGTTATGCTGTCGCTGTCATTTCGGCAGCCACTAAAACTCGTTCACCATCTCTGTGGTTGGAATGGTTTGCAATTTTGGTTGACACAACGATAATAAATGGAAGCGTGGTTGAGTCAAACTGGAATCCACCAAAGAATATAAATGAACACAGTTGGTGGATTGATGGAGCCACCGGTGAATAAAAGAACGTCCCTATGCCATGTTATTTGTAGAAATTTTATCGCATGCGTTTTTTTACAAAATTTGAAAAGTCTGCATAGATCGCAAACGGCTAGACAGCTAAACCAAGGTATGGGGAAGACAAATGATGTCCATCTTCGAATTTTTTTATGTTCTGGTTCCCACGAAATGAATATCCCGTAATGTTCAGAGAACATCGAGAGAACCAAGGGAAGTAAGGTAGGAAATTGTGTTCTTAAATTTCTGGAGATTATATGCCTCGGAGAACACCTCCCTTGGCAATGTGTTCCAGAGCCTCGCTGTTCGTTGGATGAACGAGTCTTTGAAAAGAGGTGTTCTGCAGGTCTCTAAAGTGACCACAAAGGGATGCGAAGCCTCAACTCGACGGGCTAATCTCGCGGGGACTGCCAAGGGAGGAACAATTGTTTATATTTCAGAAGAGCATCGTCCATGAAGAGATCTATAAAATAGAGCCAGATCGCCAACTTGTCTACGGTGTTCCAGAGAAGTGAGTGAGTTTGTGAGCGAGGCATCACCCACGAGACGAATTGCCTTTGGACAGAATCCAACAGTTTCAGGGTATGTTTGGGTGCTGCACTTCAAATATGGAAACAGTATTCCAGGACAGGTTGGAACTGTGCCTTATAGATCATAAGCAGCTGACTGGAAGCGAAATAGCTCCTGGCCCGAAACAGGAAACCAAGTTTCTGGGATGCACTTTTAGCAATTGATCTCACGTGTTTTTCCCAAGAAGGGTTATTCCTGATAGTGATACCAAGCATCGAAATGGATGTCTTCAAAGGTATGTTTACTCCTGTCGAGCTCATGTTGGGCACAGTGAGATCGACTTTTCTAGAGAAAAGGCATGCTTGTGTTTTGTTTGCATTGAAATCTACCAAGTTATTGGATCCCCATCTAATAACGTATAAGGAAACTGAAGGAGCAATGTTGTCTTCTACATCACGTTTCAGGATTTCGCTATCATTTCTGTATCACCCGAGTTTCGAAAATATATATACGTTCAGAAAACTAATTCTGTTTAGTCCCACCGTATATTATTCTGGTGCACGAGACGGGAAATGAATTAGTCCTAGCTTTATATCGGAGAAGCAACGAGCCACGCTGCTAGTCCTGGGGGTTGGCCAGCCACCCCCATTTTCTCCATTTCCCCCGTCTCCCAGCAGATCCCACCCTTATAAATTATCGTATCTTGTTGCTGCATCGCAGGTTCTCCGTGTAACGCTTTCCCATTTGAATCTGTTCCATTCATATTGCGTAAGATAAGAGATAAGAGATTAAAACGTAATATAGGAAACAGAGCACAGGGCATAGACATAGAGGCTCAGTGACGCGGCCTGGATATTGGGAACACAGCATCTCTTCTTCCCCACAACCATGCCTGCTGGTTAGAATTCGATGATAGCGACTCATGAATTAGTAATTTTTTTCTGTGACGGGAAAAAAGTTTGGCATTTCATCTCTGTTGGCAGGTTATAAAATGTCACTTTCCAAAATAGTATATTATGTAACAAGTGTTATAAACGTCCTTTTAGTAACGAGTAGTTTAAGCACGAGCGGAGCAGAGCGAAGCGAGTGTTCAATAGACGAGTGTCTATAAGAGTTTATAAACGCGTTACATACTATGATTTTTCTACGAACTCCAAAAATTGCATTAATTAACATACCTGCTATTCCTGCTAACCTACAAAATAATTCGAAAAGAATGGGAATTGAGAACATAATACATATACAACTGCATGCAACCAGCGAGACACGTATGTGATATTGGTTGTAGATCTGTCCAGTCCATTGCTTACTAACCTTTGTTTCACGTTTATTGTCATGCTTAGCGCTGAATAAATAAATTGATCTCAAAGATGGATGCTTCATTTTAACACTTCTTGGAGGTATGTAAGTACCTGAACATTCTCTTCGATTTCACTCTCGTCTACTTTTCGCATATATTTTTAATGAAGAATTCCGATACAAACGAATATTGTTTGAATAATTCTGATACAAAATATGAAAATAACAGTTGACAGTTAATACAATTGACAGGCCAGACATGTCTCGAATTACTGAAGCTGTGTTTAATGAACTGCGTTGCCATGGTGATGTGTTTAAGAAATCGTGTTGCCATGGTAACGTGTTTAATATTTTGAATAAATCACAGATCGACAATCCGTGATTAATCGATCATTTAGCGTGGTACATATCCGTACGATAAATGCCATTTTAGTTACGTGAGTAGAAAAATTACTTTTTTCCCTGTGATATATGACATATATATACACTGTTGATGGCTTTTGTTGTGCTATAGTTCCGAAAAATGAGTCAATAATACCGTCTCCGAGAATGAACTGCAAGTCCTTTTATCTTCCATTCGACTTCGCGGTTACGTATATTACTAAACAACCACTAAATTCGCAATTTTTCGAACTCAAATCACAGAATTAGCTTGACAGAAGTGACATCAGATATTTGATTACTCCAAAAGAATGATGCAGATGCCTACAACGCTGTCCCTACTGTTAAAAACTTAAAATTTCACGTCAATAATTTTCAGATTTCAAAATAATGTAATATCTTCTCAATATTGATTCGTCCTTTCTTCTGTCACAGAAAAAAATAGTGTATTATACACGGGAAAAATATTAGATTTTAGCTTACGGTTTTTTTGTCTCCCTCTGCGTGCTAAAATCGACTACTTTTTTTCCCTTGTATAATAAATAACTATTTTTCAATTAACACCATTTCATCAATTTGAATGTGTATTTACTTCATGGACACAACCGTTACCATCGGTAGTCTCGATGGTAACGACACAACACGGAAAGAAATAATCTGGTTAGTATATGCACAACAAGATATCTTGTCACGTGAAACATTTTTTATACAGGGTGTTGGGAAATTCGACCGACAACGCTTGACGGGTGATAGTCCTGAGATAGGGACATACGGTCTTCAAGTTCCAGTTCTCGAGATACAGGGAGTTGAAGAAATTTAAAAGGTTTTTCGTAAAATCTCGAGAAAAATTGAATATAATGCATTCCAATTCGGTATATGGTTTCATCTTTTAATGGTTGAGTAATTTCTTGACCAGAAAGACATTCCGAGAATTTTACTCAGAGTGCGCTACAGAGGGTTGTGATAACTTTTCCTCCCATATTTCCTATACGCCATTGATGAAATTTCAATTATGTTGAAAAACTGCATCATCTTCAACTGAGCTAAAATGAACAAGTATCGAGATATTTGACCCAAAACAGAAGTTTGCATCGTAATTTTTCATCTTCCTCAGTAGTAGAAAATTACAAAAATCTTTGTTTTCTCTTTATGCGTGGAATAACTATTTCTGTTCAGGTACAGAATAAGATCTGAATAGTATCTAATATACTCAACACCAGAAAAATACTTTTGCAATTTCCTACTACTGAAAATTATGAAATATTACTATGCATTCTTCTATTTTGGGTCGAATATCTCGAAAACTGTTTATTTCAGCTCAGTTGGAGGTGATGCATTTTTTGAACATAATTGAACAGTGAATTCGAGGAGTTGGAAATAATCGAAATTTAATCGGTGGCGTAGAAAATATGGGAGGAAAAGTTGCCACAACCCCTTGTAGGCCACCACTGGATGGAATGTCCGAAATGGCCTCCTGGTCAAAAAATGACCCATACAAAGATAAAACCATATACCGAAGTTGAATGAATTATATCCAATTATTCTTGAGATATTGCGAAACAACTATTTTTATTTCTAAACGTTAACGCCCTGTATCTCGAGAACTGAACACTTGAAGAACGTATGTCCATATCTCAGTGATTATGAAATCACGAGGGCTATCACCTGTCATGGGTTGTCGGTCGAATTTCGCAACACCCTGTATATGGTTACAATAGCCTGAATATCGTTGTGGTAACAACTAGAATATTGTTACAGTAACACACATTTTTTACCATGAAGGTTCTTCATGTATATTGTTTTGAGTTCAACGGTAATGCATGCACATCAAGCTTCAATTTCGTACAAAATGGCTATACAGGGTGATTCATTAATAATGAGAAATCTCTGAACTACAGATAGTAAACACGAAAATAATGAGATTCAGCTCAGGGGGAGATTTTATTTCAAAATTTCACAATAACTGTGTTAGTTTTAACAGAATGAACATGAAATCTAGTATTTCTAGGTTTTCTGACATGAGGAATATGAATTTGCAACTTATTTTGTGATTGCTCATAGAGGACTTGTGGCACTCTGTTACCGATAATTTATATCATATCTTCTATGTCAATTCATTGATGATCAAAATTATTGGAAAATCTGAAAGCACGTTCAATTTCACATAAAAAAATGTACTCTTTGTCAAATTGTCTAACTTCAACGGTTTTTGGGTTATTCGCTCTCGAAGAGATTCATCTTCCAATTTTAATAATTCTATTTATTAAATTAACAATTGGAAATCCCTGAACTACAGATAGTAAACACCCAAATATAAAGATTTAGCTCAACATGCCTCATAAAAATATTGCTGGTTTAAGAGATACAGGGCGGTTAAGAGAAAATATTTTGAAATAAAATCTGCACATCTGAATAGCTTCCTTTAACTTTCAGGTAATTTTGAATCTTTCGTAAACACTGTTTCGTAACAGTGAGTACTTCTGAATCTCAATCATCGTTTCTTCATCATCGCTTGTATCCGAAGAATCTATGATATTGGAAATTATTTTGATAAACTTCAATGAGACATTCATTATCATTCAAATTTTCCTTTTCGAATATTCAAGGTTATGTGTATCACACCGTCGTACAAGCACGGTTCTGAGAATTCGAACTCTTGAGCGGGCATCCAGCATGTTTGAAAGCCAGTGGAAATCATTTCTCGACAAAAGTTTGCTCTTGAAATTCTCAGTGGACCGACCACAACGCCATCAGTGCCAGAAAAGTTCGAGCTAGTGCGACGACCGACGAGTGGAAAACGCTGAGTTAATTGCCAAATCAAAAGTGACTTTTGATCCTAATAAAACAATCTACAATTTGATAAACCTAGAATCTCAAGACTAAGAGATTCTAGGGAAATTTCGTGAATCGATTGTCAGCTGATGCAAGACAGACTGTTTCGACTTGCCATAAGTCTCATCAGTTGCACTGGCCAGCTGACAATCGATTCACGAAGGGTACCTCCATATATCAAACAAGTCGAAGCCCTGAGGGGGCAGAAGGACGATCTCGCCTTCATAGCCATCTAGTGGCTCTCATCTCTCGATTGTCAGCTGGCCAGTGCAACTGATGAGACTTATGGCAAGTCGAAACAGTCTGTCTTGCATCAGCTGACAATCGATTCACGAAATTTCCCTAGAATCTCTTAGTCTTGAGATTCTAGGTTTATCACCATCTGTTAGTGGAACATTAAACCACTTTGATACAGGTGTTGCGATAGTCTACAGAATCTGACATGGATGTCTTTTTTGTAAGCATATAGACGTAGGGGTCTATATGCACGACTAAGTCGCAAGGTATGATTGATGAATCTACCTATACACCTTGCACTTAAGCCACTAGATGGCTATGAAGGCTAGATCGTCCTTCTCCCCCCTCAGGGCTTCGACTTAATCTACAATTTGTCTCTTCAGAAAGTACATTTGAACTGAATTTCCGGGTCGGTGCCCTTGCAAATTATAATTATGTTGGGTTCATCATAAGGTCAGTGTATTAGAGATCTGGACAGACAATCACAATGGCTAGCACGCTTTGTACGAACATTATCTGGCGAACGTCCTGGCCATTATACTCGCATTACTAGACACGTAGCAGGAATAGCAAGAACAATGTCCACTGCTGTCCATTGTCTCAGGAATATGTTGACTAATAGAGGGATGAAGGTAATGCAACTATCGGCATCATACTCTGTATTATCCTCTGTGTTTGCTGACATTTCAACGGATACGATTTCGAGTTAATGGAGGTTGGGATAACTAGCCTAGGGCCTGTTTACGTCGTTAATATTGACCAGATGGGCCTGTGATTTCTGGTGTCGTCCTGTCGCTGATATCTTCGTCCATTAAAAGCTCTGGAATTCATTGCCTGAGGAAGTATTTCCAAGAACTTGTTATCTCCAAAAGTTAACAAAAAATTCCAATACCTACCTCCTCCCCCTATCCTGACTAGGTACGCACGATGTTCTTCGAACCATTTCGAACATTATAGAAATTTTCTTTCGTGCGCTCCAAGCGATGAAAAAGAGTATAGGAGAAGTAGTCGTAAACTCCCAGTCATCTACATCACAATTATTTGAAAAAATAGGCGTTTCAAGGACATATTTCGATTATTTCGAACCTATGTAAGTTCATTATCAGCCAATATGTGAAGATTGAAGAACTTATAACTGATTAAATGGGAGTCATTAGTTTCAGACCCATAATGGTGATACGAAGTAATTTTCATATTTTCACCTATATGACAGCAATCTGTTGAAAAATGTGGTGAAACCTTAGCCGTGGCACTTGATATCTCCAAGGCATTCGATCGAGTCTAGCACCACGGACTCCTCGCCACACTTCTATCTTATGGCTTGCCTCCCCAGCTATGTTCTCTGCTAGCTAGTTTTCTCTCAAACAGGTCTCTTCATGTAGTGGTCGACGGAGTTTCATCTGACACTCTTAACAGAAATACTAGTGTTCCGCAAGGAACAATTCAAGCACCAACACTATTTCTACTCCATATCAACGATTTGTTGGAAGCAACTTCATGTCCAGTACACAGCTTCGCGGATGATAGTACCTTCCACACCGCCTTCTCTTCCATGGCTCCAATACCAGCCAGGAAAATAAGAAACGAACGAGAAAGAAATGTTGACAACATGAATATGGACTTGGCAAGAATTCTCGAATGGGGATCCAATTACTTGGTAGATTGCAATGCAAACAAAACACAAGCATGCCTTTTCTCTAGAATAGCCGATCTCACTGGGCCCAATATAAGCTTGTCAGGATTAACCATACCTTTGAAGACATCCATTTCGATGGTTGGTATTACTATCAGCTATAAACTTTCTTGGGAAAATCATGTGAGATCAATTGCTGAAAGTGCATCCCACAAACTTGGTTTTCTGTTTCGGGCCAGGAGCTATTTTACTCCCAGTCAGCTGCTTATGATCTATAAGGCACAGATCTGCCCTGTCCTGGAATACTGTTTCCATATTTGTAGTGCAGCACCCAAACATACCCTGAAACTGTTGGATTCTGTCCAAAAAAGGGCAATTCGTTTCGTGGGTGATGCCTTGCTCACAAACTCACTCACTGCTCTGGAACACCGTAGAAAAGTTGGCGATCTGGTTATATTTTTTAGATATTCTCATGGACGATGCTCTTCTGAAATATCAACAATTGTTCCTCCCTTGGCAGTCCCCGCATGATCAACCCGTCGAGGTGACGCTTTCCAACCCTTCGTGGTAACTTTGGAGACCTGCCGAACATCTCTTTCCAAAGACTCGTTCATCCAACGAACAGCGAGGCTCTGGAACACATTGCGAAGGGAGGTGTTCCTCGAGACATTTAACCTCCAGAAATTTAAGAAGAACACCAATTCCTACCCTATTTCCCTTGGTTCTCACGATGTTCTCTGAACACTACAGGATATTCTGCTTTTCGTGGGAACCAGACCATGAAAAAAATTGGAAATCAGCTCTCGAGACGCTCATGTGTAGTTGGAAATTCTCGAAAAAAACCTCATTGAAATGACTTTATTTTTCATGATATTTTCGAGGATGGTAGTTTACGGAAAAACTCTTATTGATTCCGATTGATTCATACGGGGATGTGTAGATAAACGGGTAAATTTTCTACGGCTTGGACGAGGGCTTGACACATCATTGAATACGGTCTCAAAAAAGGGTCTGGAAATTCATATGCCACATCTCTCGAAAAGACATCTGCCGTCCTCATCAATTTCTTTCGATTGAAATTCACAGCAATATTCCAACTTCGACAAAGTAGTTCATTCCTTCACGTCGAAAATGCTTACGACTGTAATTTATTAAATTTTCTTCTTTTCATATATCCCTTCTCTGAGTGCGATACTTTGTAGGAAAACTATAAGGATGTATCCTTGGATTCTATTTCATAGCTAGCGCACTACTGGATACGAGTAATGGCCCGTATTTTGAATTTTATAACTCTGGAGACGCTTAACTTGGAACTTCTCAAGTACAGTTACTATAAGGCTTCGTTCTATCATCAGATTATATAGTGTTTTCTCTTGAAAAATTGTTACAACTCGGAACAACTCATGTATAAATAACAAAGTGAAAATTCTTGATTATGAACATGAAAAAATGGATATACAGGGTGTCCCATAAAGACCACGTCAGATCGTATGACAAAATTCCCATTATCAAAGTCTTACCGTCTTCGAGATTTTTTCTTTTGAAATGAAATATTCTAGAACAATAGAGAATGCTCAATTATTGTTATATACTAATTTCCTTCTTCGGTTCTTCTAATACGCCATCCACCTTGAATCACCCAAAAAATATCCGTATCTTTTTCTGATTGCCATGGTCACGACTCACAAAAAAGCTCGCAATGAAGGCATCTTATTGGTTATGAAGTATAGAGTTTTAAAATCCTGTGAAGCTTTGGATGAGACTGTGAACGGAAAAAGAAAATGTTATGAGAGGATCTTCCTAATATAATTATAGTGAATACTGTCTGTAGGTTAATAGAGGAGGTGATACATTCATCATTCCAGATTTTTTGGGATTTTCTCTCCTCGTTTCTATGAAATTAAAATATGAATATCATTTCAATATACGTGTAGTAAGGACAAATCAGATGATTTGCCCCGAAATGTCATTGCGTTTGAGGTATTCTTCTATCAGCGAGCCTAAAAGAAAAAATCACTAGCTTGTCAGTAACAATTCCTATTGAAAAAAGTTTGGACAAGAGACATGATGGTGTATATATATAGCATTGCTTTCTGTTCAGTTGATATGGAGAGAACATGGTATTTACTACAGGGTTGGCATGAATCAATTCATATGAATTAAATCAGTGATTCAATTCGTGAATTATTAATTCCTTTGACTTTTGTCGAAAAAGTCATGAATTCATTCAAATTTTTAAAAATGAGACAAATTGCACTATTACCTTTGATTTTAACTAGTTCAAACTGAAAAATTCGATCGTATTTTGGCAGGACTTTGTTATTTCAAGCACACGGAAAAAAGGATTTGTTGTTCCAACAAATTATTTATGCTCAAATTATTTTTGGTGGACTGAGCAGTTTTTTGTTGAATCAACCAGATACATGATTATTTCATGGAAGCAGCTTGTTCAAATCAAGAATGTAGTCAAATTGAATCAACAGTATAATATCAATTCCATCAACAAAATATATGGTTTCCTCAAGAACAAATTATGTCGATCCAAAATAATGTCGATGTTGATTCAACTATAAACATTTTGTTGATTTGATGAAATAATGATCATCTTGATGAGAATATATCTTTGAAACAACATACAAGTTTTCTTATTCCGAAATATGTAATATCAACGAAATATTTTGTTCATTCTACATCAAGTGACATTTTCGCCTCTAGATGGCGATGATTTCGCCTCGTCTATGCATGCCTCGAATTCATCATATACGTGAGGCCGGATTCTTCGTCTTTGAAATATCTGCTGGATAAATCGAACTTATAGGACGAATAGCAATCCGAAATAGTTTTGCATCAGCTGAAGGGAAGTAAAGACTGGTAGAAGTCGGCTATGTAAAATTTCAGAATACTCCCGAATTGATGTCGAATGAAAATACAATCTCTCTTGAATCAATGAAATATTTCATTGAATTAACAAAATATTTCATTGAATTAACCAAATATTCCATTGAATTAACCAAATATTTCATTGAATCAAACAAATAATTCATTGAATCAACCAAATACTTCTTTGAATCAACCAAATATTTTTTCGAATCAACCAAATATTTTTTTGAATCAACCAAATATTTCATTGAATCAACTGAATATTTGATTGAATCAATATCTTGTTATTTCGAATCAAACAAAATGATTGTTTGAGGCAATTCAATATCTCTTCATGAACAATTCATGGATGTGCTAGATTGAATAAGATCCAGAGATCATTCAAGACATATTTACTTAATTCAAACTTCAAATTCGCTCTGAAACAAGATATAGATTTACTCATTTGAAGATTATATTTTGTCGTGCATATATGACACTCTTATTTGCTTCATTCAATTAAATTTTGCTTGATTCAACAATTCCTTTTTTTCCGTGCATGACAGAGATTATTACTAACAGATATATACAGTATCAAGTATCATCCATGAAGTCCATAACATATGAGAACAGGTTTATTATCACAGCATCAAATTTTTTTCTCTCGGCGATCCATTATGCATATCCGATAACTTGAAAATCGATTTTGACACATGTCACGTGATCACTGGTATGGTGATAAATAAAAATAATACTATAAAGCATCGAAAAGTATTGTTAGATAACAAAATATCCATAAACATTTCTTATTAATTTGCTATTCCTTATTCAGTTTCGAGCAATTTTTGGAGGAAAATTGGAAATAGCTATATTTTTTCGAATATTCTTCAATTTTTTTACAATTCTCTTTTTTTGCTGACAGTAGTGATGTTGATGATGTACAAGTTGAATAGAATTCAATTTCATGCTCACATATGAAGTTTCCCGCCATTATTTGAGAAAACTGAAAATACCTATTTCTATTTTTTTTTAATAACTTCATCTTCCCATCTAATCCCACTTTTTGACATCGTAATTTTTTGAATTTACCGCTATACCAGTGATCAAGTGACATGTGTCAAAATCGACTTCTAAGTAATCAGATATGCATAATAGATCCCCGAGAAAAAATATTTCGATATTCTACTAATAAATTTTTTCTCCATGTGTTACGAACTTCATGGATGATACTGGATCTTATGTATCTATTATCTTGTATTCTATCATCACTTTTAATTTGGTTTTGAAAAAATGACATGTAATATTATGATGTTATTCTACAAGATTTCTGAAGGGAATAAAAACATCGTTTTTTTGTTTCTTTTTTTCTATTTCGCTTTGAGTAAATGAAATTTGTTTTTTTTTCTAATGAATTAATTCAAAAAAGTCTGACTTAATTGAAAAATTCGGACTTTGATGACTTTTTGATTAAAGTCATGACTTATTCCAACTCTGATTTACTATTGAAATCTGAAAATGAAAATGGTACATTCAAGATAAATTAATGAAAACATCCTGTAACTCATTTGATTTCCAACGTCAGCAATTGTCACTGAGAACTGATTTTTTTATTGAAAACGGGAGAAGATTCGTTCCCAAAACGTCCAAAGCTAAGTAAAAATTTGATATTTTTTCTATATACCTTCGATCAAATTCTTTGAACGCAGTGACATTTTGGGGCAAATTATCTGGTTTGTCCTTACTGCACGTATATTGAAATAATATTCATTTTTTTCTTTTGTAGAAGCGAGGAGAGAAAATCCCAAAATTTCTGTATCTAATTATTTGCCTGCATTTTTTCATAGTCATAATTGAATTGCAAGGTACAATTTTCTTATAAAGTTTTGCTTCATTTCACCGGTAGAACATTTCTTACCGTTTACACAAATTAAATTTCAGTTATTGCAAACTGCTCGTCACAGAGGATGTTGATTTCTCTTTACATAGGAAGAAAACTTTCCGTTTGATCTCAGAAAAGACACAGTTCGCTATACTTATAACTTATCTCTACTGCGAGACTCTAATACGAAATCCTCTTCTGAACTCGACAACCGTACCAAATAAAATTATAAAGTGCAAGCTAGCAGTTGTAAAACTACGTTCTTTTATTATTTTCTTGCCAAACCTGAAGTGAAAATTCAATTTTCAGCTTCCGAAATTTAATTGCGAGTTTCCTGTGTTATTCAGAAGTCGGTGTTAGTAGAAGACTAATCATTTTATTTATATTCAAATCATTTGCTGAATTCTAGGGTCAATCAGTGTTCGACTAATTGGGGAAGTTGATGAATTTTCTCGGGATTTTATCAAGTTTCTCGTAACTCAGGAAGGTAAATACCTACATTGTAGAATAAACTTCTTTGAATTCGAAACTTGTTGACGAGTAAATAGTATTTAAACGGTGATTCAGAAAATTTTACTCAATTTTCGAAGTTATTTCGTCCTGACGATTAACACGAAATTGTGTAAAGACTCAATTTAACAATATTTCGAAAAGGAACATTCTCAGATATATTTATGAACGCAAAAAATACATTGAGAATACGCATTCTCCATGTGATGAAAATATCAATTCTTTCCTGGTTTATTCAACAAAAAACAACTAATTTCCTGGCTATATGACACGACGAATATTGAATTACATCTATTGAACACACACGTTAGGATTTTGAAAACGAAATCTTCTGAAGTAGAGAATTTGCATTCTCTTTCATATAAAGATATGCATATAATATAATTCTGAATATTCAACAGAAAACAACTACTTTCCTGGCTATTTGCCACGTCGAACATTGAATTATATCTGTTGAATATACAAAAAGAGAGCATGAAAAATCAAAATCCTCTGAAATTGATAAGGTTTTTCTCAATTCAGAATTTCTTTCCACGTCCTGTATGATGAATGTCAATTCATCATACATTTAAAAATTAACAATATTTCTTCCGAAGAAGATCATGGTTACTCAAAGTTGTGGAGTTTTCATCCATGAACTACACTATTCCACTCCTCAAAAAAAAAAATGTGGAGATGACTTTGGGTTTTCATCTATTATCAATTTTTACTATACCTGCCAGTCAGAAATTCATATATTATGATGGATGAAGGACTATTTCTTATATATACTGCATATACACACACTGGCACAATTAGGGGAACGGGCAAAGTTTGACATCAATTTTCTTTTGAACCGATCGTTCGATTCAAATTTTTTTCTTCACGAAATGTAGCTTCATTCTTCACGAATACATCTGAGAAATAATTACCTTCAAACGATGAGTCTTTCCATCATATACAGGGGTGTAAAGAAAGTACGGATTTTTCGGTATTTTTTTTAGACATCCTGTGGACTGAACCACTGATAATTGAAACGATTTCTCAACACCAAATTGGAACCCAATCTATTCCGAATATTTTCGTTTTTTATTCATCTTGATATCTCAATTATTCAAGAAAATACAGAGTTTCAAAGGAAAGGTGGATATTGGTATCAATTTAACACCCCAAAACTCAAATTGGATCTGAAAATGTGTCGTTTCTTGACTAACCTAACCTAACCATGACTAAACCTCTGCCTCGACCTCTGCCATAGGAGACAGAAGCAGTAAAATCAAATTGTTCATTTTGTTCACCTCAGCGATATAGTCTTTCCCTGCCATCTATTGAATTGGTGCAGATGCGCGGCTCTCATATGTTAAAAGAACATTGGCCCACTGGTCATTTTCAATTAATGCTACAGCCCTCGCCACATCAGTAGGAGTCAAAATCTCTCACGTTGAATTTTCAATAATCAAATTTATGAATTGTGAATCGCTTGACTTTGACAATAATTAATGACATTAACAAAATAGCCAACGTTGATTAACAAAAATAGCATTTCACCAGAAGAACATTGGAGCAACTTTTATCACCCCTGCATATTCATGAGAGTATTCGTATATGTGTCTTTAAACAGTAAACCAATAGGTAAAACTGTGAACAATTCTCATCTTGAAGTAAAAATCCTCACAGAAACAAGTTGAAAAACGACCCGTTCTCCCCAGTTCGAGTTTCTAGGTGGTAAAATTAATACCAATATCCACCTCTTCTTTGAAACTTTATATTTTCTTGGATAATTGGGACATCAAGATGAATAAAAAACGAAAATATTCGGGATAGATTGGGCTATAATTTGGTGTTGGAAAATCGTTTCAATTATCAGTGGTTCACTCCACAGGATGTCTTGAAGAATACCGAAAAATCCGTACTTTCTTTACACCCCTGTATATGATATAAAGACGAATCGTTTGGAAGTGGTTATTTCTCAGATGTATTCGTGAAGAATGAAGCTACAATTCGTGAAAAACAAATTTGAATCGAGTGATCGGTTCGAGAGAAAATTGATGTCAATCTTAGTGTAAATTTTACCCGTTCCCCTAATTGTGCCAGTGTGTGTATATGTAATTTTTTGAAATGCAAATATTCTGCTAATTACAAAAATTGATGGTATAGAGCAAAACGAAGCAAAATAATATTTGATCAAAGTCATGAAATACAACAAAAATGACTTCTTAATGCAAACATGAAGGTAAAGAGTGATTCTTTTGTCATGCCCTACAAAAAAGGGAGCTGTATCAAACTACAAACAATGAATCAACAGATAATGCTCCAGCATACAGAGTGGGCCTTTGAAAACGAAACAGAGGCTCTGTAGGTCGCCAAAACCGGATTATGAAAAGAATCTGAAACACGTCATCTACATTTTCGAGGGGGACATCGTCCTACAATATTTTCAGCCCTGCGGCGTTGCCGCTGCTAACGAAAAGAAGCAACAACTTTGTTATTTCAAATGGAACACCTTGTATTTTATTGCATTTTTAGATTCTCCCCGAAAATCTGATTTCATCAATGCATCACACTTGGGGTCTAGCTGTAATGGTTTCAGGGATATAAAGTGTTCAAAATCGAGATTTTTCAACTTTAACATTTTTTTGTGTCGAAACTAATCATTATTGGTCAAAACGACTCCCATGTCCCTATCTCAACTTGTGATTCACTATCTACTAACATTTAATTGGAACAGATACAATGCAATAAAATACAAGGTGTTCCATTTGAAATAACAAAGTTGTTGCTTCTTTTCTTTAGAAGCGGCAACGCCGCAGGGCTGAAAATATTTTAGAAAGATGTCCCCCTCGAAAATGTAGTTGACCTGTTTCAGTTTTTTTTGATAATCCGGTTTTGACGACCTACAGAGCCTCTGTTTCGTTTTCAAAGGCCCACTCTGTATGTATACATAGTAGGTAGTTAAACTTTTCTCATGACCTTACATGATATGTTACATAATATAAAAAAAACTTTAGAAGGCTGGTGTCAACTGTTGTAGCATTTGAAGTGCTTCGTGGTTTCCTCCTAGCATTTATCAACTGCTCAAATCATTCAGGAAATACGAAGCCCTCTAACGTATACGTTATGAATAAAACCAATGAAAAAATAAACTACATGGCCAAATGTTGTATTCTTCAATTTGTCGAGCTCTCATGTATTCTATATTTTGCAATTTCATTTTCATTGTTATTACATGCCAATGGATGACAAATTATGTGTCAGATCTGAGACTGGGTACCGAGTAAGTGACTATAGATTTCTCGTTTTCAACACTCGCAATAATATCACGAAAAATAATCAAGATATCGAAACATTTTGAATAGATTTATAAATCAGATTCTGTTCTCTTTCTAATGATGCCCTGGACATATCATCATGTCCTAATTCTGAATACGAGGGGTGATCATGTTTCATATATAATCGAGTATACAGTGTGTCCCACTTATCATGCTCACCATGGGTATCTTTTTAACGGTGAGAGATACGAGGTCGGTTAAATGACACCAAATGTGGAGTTTGTCAAGGCCAACTATAATGTGAAAAAATATTTTGATAGAATCTATTCGTTTTTGTTTTATACGCAAAAAACAGATTTCGATCATTTTCATTTCTCCTCCGTAACTTCTTTATTTATGAAAATATTCAAATAGGAATTTCACATTCTCATGGCAGTTTTTCAAAGTGATTTCGAAAAAAATATGAAATTTATACCAACTCTTCTAGAATTTGGGATATCAGCACAAACTTTAGTTTTTCAAATGTAGGTCATAGCTCACTATGACATAGTTACAATAACTCTTCTCTCACAGATGATATGTCGCAGTAATAGTTTTGTGTTGATAACAACGGAGTTATCGTCATTTAAACAAAAACAAATAATTATTTGGAAGCCGCCATCTCAAATTTATAAATTTTAACAAAAAAAATCATGATCTCCGACTTCAATAACCCCCACTTACCAATTTTGAATGGAATCGGACCAAATCTTGTCCGCCATCTTGGAGCAGCCTTTTTTTTAATTTCAACAATAATTCCATAATGTATTGTCACCGAAATTATGAACACCTGCCAAATTTCAAGTTAATCGGAGTTACTCGTTGATGAAGGAACTCCTTTTTTATTAAAAATTTGTTGTACCTGAATCAGTTCCCATTTGAGATGATGATCATTACAAAATTTCGCGAAACTCCAGTAGATCATTTATATTCCTATACCGCTAGTTCAGGTTCAATGTTTACGCACTGCTATTTGTATGAAGTGTTCTGAGACCAACTATCCCAGATGTCCCCTATAGTATATTAAACTCGACGAAAACAACAGGCGGAATTAATTCCATCTCCTGCTAGTTCGTCAGAACGACTGAGTATAGTTTCCAAGAGAAATACTAACTCCAACAGATAGAATATTAATCTGGGGGTGATGTTTACGTAATAACTCTGAGCATATCAAGAGACCTCCGAGAGAGAAACAAACACAGTTAGAAGGACTGAAAGTTCAGAGCGTTGTCTCCAGAGGTGAAATTTGTTGATGTCGTTTCAATATTCCGAATTCGATGCAATTGGAAACGGCAAACTTATTTCAGCGTGTACTCGTAGGAACATTGTTTTCAACTTTGTGAAACCATTGCCGTTCTAGATGACAACCTAGTTAGGTAGTTAGTAGGTCGTCTACTAGGTTTTCCTTTAGATCGACAATGGTGAAACCAAGGGAGAAACACCTCTTTAAATAGGTGTACACCATGGAATTTTGAGTACTTCAAGTATCATTTTTAAGTACATATTTAATATTTATTTATTTATTTATTGAAAATGTTACTTCCAGTCAGAATCAAGTTCTGGTATAAGGAAGTATAGTTAACAATAATACCTAAAACTATACAATTATAATAAACTGATGAATAATAAAATATTTGAAAACATTAATTATTAAATTTTGACAAATCATTTCATATTGGTGAGCAAAAATCAATTTGAATATGAATCAAAAGTTGAAAAAAAAAAAAAAAGTCATCTATTTCGTTCAGAAATGATAAATTTTTTAAGATGGTATTTGAATTTTATTGTATTCCTGCAATTTTTTATATTATCTGGTAATTTGTTATATTCCAAGAGAGCAGCGTGGGTGAATCTTTTTTGGCCTATAGAAGTATTAGCGATATCAAGATGAAATAAACCATGTTGTCTAGTTTGATAATTATGAATTTCATTGTTTCGTGTTAAAATAAAATTAGATTTCAATCTTTTATTTATGATATTGTATGTAATTTTCAGTCTTTCGATTTTGAACATTTCTTCTAATGAGAATGATTCAGTTATTTTATATAATTGATTTGTTGGTGTATCATATGGTAAACGATACAGTACTTTCAATGTCTTTTTATAATTATTATGCAGATATTTTATTAAAATTGTTTTTTGAACAGTATCCCCAAACATTTATCAAATAGTTAATACGACTGAGTATATGAGAATATAGAATTATATTTGCAACTTTTTTATTCAGCTTGGGACATCTTCTCAGGGCTCCAATAATGGGAGATATTTTTTTCTTCAAAACATTTATATGTTTGTCCCACTTAATAAGCTGTTAAGTCTCGTTTTGAGTAGGTACTTCATTATTTAAAAATCTGTTAACAGTACCAGTTTTTAGTATTTCAAGTACTTTTTAATTGCCAGATATTTAAATATGGGTAGTTGTTTCCCCCTCGGGTGAAACTATCAATGAATACAACAGAATAACTGGCTGAACTATCTTATTATACACGGAGAAAAAAAATTGGTAACCTACTTATAGTTGTTGAGCAGAATTTTGTTTCTTATTTTGAGATTGGTAGGACTCTAGCTATTTTCCAACAAGATGGAAATATACCCGACTTGTAACGAGATGGTGAATAAGTTGCAGAGAATCGGTGTCAATTCTGGTGCATACTTTCTGAGAACAATGGGTGGAATTTCATCAGGATTCTTTTGAGACCCAGCAGAATGCGTCTGATAGCGTGTTGACGAAAGACGATTTCGGGCATTCGACATTTAACGAGTGGAATGTCTGACGGTACTCTTCTATGGGAATTTAAGGTGGAGTTTGCTGCGAGGTAAAATGTCCTTATCATTATTTATATAGGTAGGTGAAAACAGTGTTCCTTTTCCTTAGAGATGATCCTCAAGCTGTGGTAGTTTCTCAGGCTAGTAGTGGAAAAAATGAATGTTCGCTGAAGTGGCACGTTTGAAAAGTTTGCTGAAAGAATATAATAAATATCTTAAGCTAGATGCCCGCTCAGACTGCTCGAACTGATAAATTCCCGTCAATTTCAAATCGCCAGCAAAGTAATGCTATCGACATACAGTCATTCGCGTTGGAGCAAATGAAAAATACGAGGAAAAATAACAAGTTTGGAGCTCAATGTTAGTCTTTCTATGTACTTTCCGGCCATATCCTTCGAACTTCTCGAAAACTTAAAACGCGCAAACTGACAAAGTAGATCTGTTCGGTATTTGCAGCACGTCGAGTTATTCGCAGACAAAGAAGCCCGTCAAAGACAAATATTACCGAAAGAGGAGAAGAAACTTAAGGAACTTAGCACAACGCTGATACTGGATAGCTAAGTAGAGGATCTGGGGAATGAGTATTTTCCTGCACTTCCTTGTATCATATTATCATCTGGTGAACAACAATAGTTATTTATGTACCAAGGACGAAACACTGTCAATTATAGTCAAGTTTACAAATTGATAGCCGATGCCTTATCAAATATTGAATTTTTAATATATACATTGAATTTTATCGTCGACCTCAGACACTTATATCCACATCACGCTCCTATAATTGATTTGACAACAGCAAATGACAGTTATTGTCAACTCACACTCCGCGCGGACCAGGGTTGACTTCCATACGATATAGTCACCAAGCCATCTTCAGACGGCCGAAAGTGCCAGAAAACGGCAAAAATTTACGAGAATTATCGCTTTTCCAGTAGAAAATGACAAGCTGAATCGAATGAGACTATAATCAGCCACATACTAATTAGGACAGATAGTTTTTGAGATATCGACGCTTAAAGTCACCTTTTTGCTTTTTTTGCCAATAGGAGTACTCCGGTAGATTACTACGTCTTCATTTTCCGGAATTTTCCAATTTCCACCACAGATTCGTTCATCTCGATATCGAATCAGTCTATGTGAATTTTTTCAGATTTTTAATAGGCCAAATAAAAATTTTCAATTTTCCACCTAAGACTTCCATACGATATGGTCACCGAGCCATCTTCGAACAGCCGAAAGTGCCAGAAAACGGTAGAAATCATCGCGAATCATAACTTCTCCAATGAAAAATGACTCGCTGAATCAATTGAGACCATAATCAGCCCCGTTGGACATATAGTTTTTGAAATATCGGCGCTCAAAGTCAGCTTTCCGCTTTTATTGGCAAAAGGAGCACTCCAGTAGGCTACTACGTCTCCATTCCTCAAGAATTCTCAATTTACACCACAGATTCATTCATTTCGACATCGAATTAGTCTATGTGAATTTTTTTCAGATTTTTAATATGCCAAATAGCAGTTTTGATTTTTCCACCTAAGACTTCCATACGATATAGTCACCGAGCCATCTTCGGACGGCCGAAAGTGCCAGAAAACGAAAGAAATCGTCGCGAATCATAGCTTCTCCAGTGGAAAATGACCCGCTGAATCGAATGAGACCATAATCAGTCCCGTTGGACATATAGTTTTTGAGATATCGGCGCTCAAAGTCAGCTTTCCGCTTTTATTGCCAAAAGGAGCACTCCAGTATGCTACTACGTCTCCATTCCCCAAAAATTCCCAATTTCCACCACAGATTCATTCATTTCGACATCGAATTAGTCTATGTGAATTTTTTCAGATTTTTTATAGCCCAAATAGCAATTTTGTTTTTTCCACCTAAGACTTCCATACCATATAGTCACCGAGCCATCTTCGGACGGCCGAAAGTGCCAGAAAACGGCAGAAATTCACGAGAATTATCGTTTTTTCAGTAGAAAATAACACGCTGAATCGAATGAGACCATAATCAGCCCCATTGGACAGATAGTTTTAGAGATATCGGCGCTCAAATTCAGCTTTTAGCTTTTTTTGCCAATTGGAGCACTCCGGTAGACTACTACGTCTCCATTCCCCAAAAATTCCCAATTTCCACCACAGATTCATTCATTTCGACATCGAATCAGTCTATGTGATTTTTTTTTTCAGATTTTCAATAGGCCAAATAGCAATTTTGATTTTTCCACCTAAGACTTCCATACGATATAGTCACCGAGCCATCTTCGGACGGCCGAAAGTGCCAGAAAACGGCAGAAATCCACGAGAATTATCGTTTTTTCAGTAGAAAATGACACGCTGAATCGAATGAGACCATAATCAGCCCCATAGGACGGATAGTTTTAGAGATATCGGCGCTCAAAGTCAGCTTTTCGCTTTTTTTGCCAATTGGAGCACTCCGGTAGACTACTACGTCTCCATTTTCCGAAATTTCCTGATTTCCATCACAGATTCGTTCTTTTCGATGTTGAATCAGTCTATGTGATTTTTTTCAGATTCTTAATAGGCCAAATAAAAATTTTCATTTTACAACCTAGGACTTCCATACGAAATAGTCACCGAGCCATCTTCGGACGGCCGAAAGTGCCAGAAAATGGCAAAAATTCACGAAAATCATCGCTTTTTCAGTAGAAAATGATACGCTGAATCGAATGAGACCATAATCAGCCACATAAGACAGATAGTTTTTGGGACATCGACGCTTTTCAGGTCAGCTTTTCGCTTTTTTTGCCAATAGGAGCACTCCGGTAGATTACTACGTCTCCATTTTCCGAAATTTTCTGATGTCCACCACAGATTCGTTCATTTCAATATCGAATTATATGTGAATTTTTTCAGGTTTTTAATAGGCCAAATAAAAATTTTCATTTTCCCACCTAAGACTTCCATACGATATAGTCACCGAGCCATCTTCGGATGGTCGAAAGTGCCAGGAAACGACAGAAATTCACACAAATTATCACTTTTCCAGTAGGAAATGACACGCTGAATCGAATGAGACTATAATCAGCCACATAGAACAGATAGTTTTTGAGATATCGACGTTCAACGTCAGCTTTCTGCTTTTTTTACCAATAGGAGCACTCCGGTAGATTACTACGTCTCCATTTCCCGAAATTTTCCGAATTAGTCTGTGTGAACTTGTTCGATTCTCAATCACTAAATACCTTGTCAATAATTCAGATCTATTTCATGCTATACGAGTTCCAAGAAAGGATAATGAGATGAACCTATGACATCATAACACTTTGTACTTTAAGTAAGCAGAAAAGTAACCTATTAGAAACAACAAATCGAACATTCTCCTGAAAAATATTCATATTCCTAATTCTCAATTCAAAATTACTCATAAATATCACAAAATACAGGTACATAGGTACTTATAACATTCGAGTATATAAAAAACAGAAATGAATAGTGAAAATGAACAACAAAAATACAAGACAAGTAAAAAAATTGAACGTTAGAAACAAACTGTTATAACAGAGTTATATGAAAAATTGAATTTGATCTAAATCAGATAAAGTAGTGTTCATATGTACCTATATGTCTCGTATATATTATAATTTATTACATATTTTGTAAAATTAATTTGAACAGACCGTGCCAGAGTATCATGCAATTTATAAGTGTATGTGATTAACTAAAGATTACTATAATAATATAGTAAATTATAATTATAAATGAGTGTCATAATATTTTTCCTCGTATTTTTCAGTAGGTTATGAAATGATTTAGTAGATCAGTAGATCAATATGCAAATCAGGGACGAAAAGAACTAGCCTTCTGAATAGTCGGATTTTTGTTCGGAAATTAGAACGTCAAATGTGATGTTTTGTAGAGATCGACGAGAAAAATATTTGTTTTGTCAGTTGTCTCCATCAACATATTCTGGAAATTCAAGAAGATTCTCCAAACGTTTCGTCATAATAATTCTTGAGTTAGACATTTCACCATCCATTTGATTATTGACGAATTACTGAAGAAACATCATCAAACCCAGTGGGATAGAACATCAACTTGTCAAATTTGATTTTCAAAAAAATGTTGAAAATTTTTAAGATCCAGATAGCAACACGCTTTGTCAGAATTAGTCTTGATCTTGACACCATTTATTGAATTATTAAAAAATACCTCACCTACACCCTGTCACACCACATTATTATAATACTTATTTGCCATGAAAACATGAAACCTAACCTCAATTCAGAAATCGTTCAAAAATATTGATATCAATCACATCAATTTACGTTTGGGAACTGAACAAATTCACTTCGGTGCATTCACATCGTATATGTTCAATTTGACCGGCAAGAGACTTTCAGACAGTGTTGCCAATACTGGTTCACCACGGCTTCGGATTTGAGATGGTTGTGGTATATTATTATTTTACCATTCAGATGAGCAAAATGTCGATATCATTTTGCATTGATTTCAAATTCAAAACTGTTTTAAACGCTTGAGTTTGCGTGAACTGAATGTTAAAAGATACCGCATGCTTCGAACTTCGGTGACTCTGTATATTGATGTCAAACAATTTTTTTCGTATTAGCACATTTCCAACGTTCAAAATGAAGCGAGCAAATCGACCACAGACCCTAATGTCACCAATGCCCTGCACATACCAATTTTTTTTAATTCGAACCCGAGAGACGTGTCAACCGCTTGTCAGTTGAAATCGTGAAAATCTAACGAAACGTGTTTTCGACCATTCGGCAGAGTGATGAGCTAATTGAGAGACGGAAAGTGGACTTCTCCGCCAAATTCAATATGATTTTTCATCGAGTTTTATACGGTATACAACCTATTCTGGAAGCGTGACAAAATCTATACAGGGTGTTTCGAAATTCAACCGACAACGCTTGACAGGTGATAGGCCTCGTGATTTTTATAATAATTACCGATAATTACTGAGAATGAGGTGAAATGGAACATTAAGGTATTATCAACGATAGGCAATATGGCTGCCGTCATCTCAGAGATCAACTGGTGACCTGCTCGCTTACGTCTCACATATATGGCAGCAATCTATTAAAGAATATGGTGAAACCTTAGCCGTGCATGGCACTTGATATCTCCAAGGCATTCGATCGAGTCTGGCACCACGGACTCCTCTCTTCCATCTTATTGCTTGCCTCCACAGCTATGTTCTCTGCTCTGTTTTCTCTCAAACAACAAACAGGTCTCTCCGTGTAGTGGTCGACGGAGTTTCATCTGACTCTCTTATCATAAAAGCTGATGTTCCGCAAGGATAAATTCTAGCACCAACCCTATTTCTACTCTATATCAACGATTTGTTGGAAACAACTTCATGTCCAGTAAACAGCTCCGTGGATGATGGTATCCTCCATACCGCCTTCTCTTCCAGGGCTCCAATACCTACCAGGCAAATCAGAAACGAACGAGGGAGAAATGTTGACAACATGAATATGAACTTGGCAACAATTCTCGAATGGGGATCCAATAACTTGGTAGATTTCAATGCAAACAGAACTCAAGCATGCCGTTTCTCTAGAAAAGCCGATCTCACTGTGCCCAATATAAGCCTGTCAGGAGTAACTATACCTTTGAAGACACATATTTCGATGCTTGGTATCACTATCAACAATAACCTTTCTTGGGAAAATCACGTGAGACCAATTGCTGAAAGTGCATCCCAAAAACGTGGTTTTCTGTTTCGGGCCAGGAGCTTTTTCCCTTCCAGTCAGCTGCTTATGATCTATAAGGCACAGATCCGACCTGTCCTGGCATACTGTTCCCATATTTGGAGTGCAGCACCCAACCATACCCTAAAACTGTTGGATTCTGTCCAAAAAAGGGCAATTCGTCTCGTGGATGATGCCTCGCTCACAAACTCACTCACTTCTCTGGAACCCCGTAGAAAAGTTGGCGATCAGGCTCTATTTTATAGATATTTTCATATCTCTTCTGAAATATCAACAATTGTAAAGTATATCTAATATCAATTGCAGAATATCTCACACTGTGCGGCGTCGGCATGTTTGAAGTTTCCTTTGGAGTCACTGCAGGTGCGGCACGAGAATCTGCAATTGATTTTGGATAAACTATACCTCCCTTGGCAGTCTCCGCGAGTTTATCCCGTCGAGTTGAGGCTTGGCACCCATTCGTGGTCACTTTGGAGACCTGCAGAACATCTCTTCCTAAAGACTTGTTCATCCAACGAACAGCGAGGGTCTGGAACACCAAAAGGTGGTGGAATTTTAGATAAAAAAGGGCTCAGTTCTGATTCTGACAGTGACAATCACTCGGCATACATAATGAATTGTCAAATCTGTCGAACAAAGGCTCCCATTTCGTTTCATCCAACATGGTAACATATAGAGAAATGAAATTGTCTCTCAAAAACGTTTCACATGATGCAAAAATTCAACACAGATACATATGGGGAGAAGCAATTCGAAATTTTTTCTCTAGTCTTAATAAACATTGATAGATGGACATATAAAATTGCGTTGCCCTTCAAACAACGTTCACAGAATGAGAAAGTTCATCATATAATTTGTATAGAAAATAATTTCGAAAAATTATTAACACTGGGACGTATGCGGAAAATTCAAATCGTCATATGTAGCAAACGAATGGTGCAAATTCACTCTGGTTCGTTCTGTTAGCATTCATATAAAATATAGTTATAACAAGAACTAAACAAAAAAGGTTTCATTGAAAAAAAGAATGTTATTATTGAAAAAATGTTTCTGCATTTTTTGGCGAATTCGCCTAATGGAAGATTTACTATGAGAATTCAATGGTCTTCACTCGTTCTAATTTTTCGTGTAAAACACTAAAAATTGTAGGCATGATATGCAGATTCAGAAATTAGGAGAAATATAAATAACGTCTCGTAATTCGAGTTCGTGCTGATGAGTTCAGTGTTGAATCAAAATATGTATATGCAAATGTCAAATAAGGTTTATGAAAAAGCTGATCAAGTGATCATCGGTTGTCAGGTCCAGGGGGAATCATATTCCCGATGAACCCCCTCCCCTCCCTTGGTTATAAGCAATAAACGTAGGTACCTGTACTCTTACATTTATTATTGAATCCTAGACTTCATTCAAGAGTGAAACTTCGGAACAAAACTAATCGGTTCTATCCTTCAGTGAGTTTCTCCTAGCTAGCCATACACTCTGCCTGTGGATTAAGTGAAATGGGAGACAGTATGTGAGTACGTGACATGATTTTCAAGCCTATTCTGGTATTACAGTGTCAAATCCTAGAAGGTTTAGAGGAGTGGTCATTTATATAATACATGGTGTTATGGAACTTCAACCCAGTTATGTCTGAAAATATTTTGCTGAAAATTTCGATCTTTGTTGTGTATAAAACAAGTTCAGATTCAAAAATTAGTACTTACTAACATAAAGTTTTGACTACGCAGTGTCCTTATTGAAGGACGGTAGGCATTACCGTGTTAAGGCCAATGCACAAAGAACTTCTTATATAAACTAGCCCGAGTTTTAGTTCTCATACTTGTCCACCATGTTTTCTCTGTTAATCTCATAGAACTTTGGTGCAATTTCAAAAATACAGTTAGGGGTAGTTTCTAGTACATTTTTCAATTGATTTGAAGAACCGTATTTTCATTTTGCTTTTCCCTATCCTTTTTATTTGCGTTACTTGAATGAAGATACTCACTCGAGTGATACTCAGATACAGTGAAATTCAACTGAAATATGATAATACAACAAATCCTCTGAAAAAAAATAATGTATACAGTTCCACTGAAGGTCTATCTAAATACGAATTTTCCATGTTGGTGTATGATGTACTTCTTGTTTCGGATTCGGAATCCTTTTACTCATTCATTTACATTTCCCCTATTCTAACAGCGAAGCAAAACACTTTTTTTCCATTTGAATTTAGTTCTTTTTGCATGTTTTCATTTACATCAACAACGTCGAAAACATTCGCAGTTAACTCAACTAGCTCGTTATAGAAGGATTTCTAATTACCATTGGAATACATTGATCGCATACAACTCGAATAACGGTACATATCGAATGTCTATAACTGGATGGTCTTAACCGTTTAAAAAGAGTAGTGAGTGCTATAAAATGGATAGTTATAATATTTTCAACCTGTTATTGAAATTGGAGCATTTCGGAAAGAGATTGGGTTGAAATGAAAACTTGATTACTCATTCACTGCGTATATTCTAGAATAGAAAAATATTCGACAAAGGCAACATGATTCTACTGTATCAATAAAAATGTATAGTTTCCATGGATTGAAGGTTCTTTGATCCTTATTCTACTAGATTTACTCCTGTCTTCAGCAAACACATTGCAATCACTTACCGCTTCTTCTTTGTAATATAAAAAGAAATTACTCAATGAACATCAATAGCATTGTTATATAAACACGGATGGAATTTCTCATTGTTTCTTTCCATCTCCTTTGCGGCAAATATTTCCTCAACGAATTGTTTCCCGTAATTAATACCAATCTCCTTTTCTTTCAGCACCTCCTTCGTCCGTTGAAATATTAGATCATTCACATAACTCGAAGATCGAAATAAAAGAAAATCAAGAGTTCCATTTGGAGTGCAGAGTGAGAAACGCCAAGCCTGCGGCTAAAATCGTCTGGTATAGGGGAAACGTTGAGATTAATATACGTAAGTGGCACTCATATCTGTCCCTCATAGTTGTTCTCTAATCACATAATAGAAAATCCACCGAAATGGTTATAGCATGAGACCCAAGTTAATCTGACTTTTCAACTTACAGCAAATCGTGAAGACCAAACGGTAGATGTCCCAGCCAAAAACGGTGACAAGCGCATCACACGGTATGACACTCACTCCAGGATCACTCTGAAACCCACTGCTGAAGACGACTACGCCGAATACACCTGTGAAGCTAGACACGAAGCTCTGTCTCAGGATTTCCCTATGAGGACGACCGTTCAACTTAGCGTACTCTACCCCCCTGGTCTCCCCTACATAGAAGGTTACACCGAAGGGGAAACAATCAGGAGAGGCCAGAACATAGAACTGGTGTGCAGGAGTAGAGGGGGTAATCCCCCTGCTCAACTCATCTGGTACAAAAACAGCGAGCAGATCAGAATGGCATACAGAACCGCCGGTAGGGTTTCTGAGAACGTATACACTTTCACGGCCGATGCTAGCGATAACAAAGCTAGGTACAAATGCGAAGCCAGTAATGTCATGTCCAAAGCTCCTTTGAAGGCAGAAATCGACTTGAGCGTATTGTGTAAGCCCATAGCAATCCAAATCTAGACATTTCTCTCCAACTAGTGTTTCATTTTTAGTTTCTCCATCACATGTCACAATATCTGGCCCCACAGAGGCTAGAGTAGGCGATCCAGTGCCCCTAACATGTACTACAGCTAATTCTAATCCGCCAGCTGAAATTAAATGGATGGTGGCTGGTAGGCAGATTCGCAATGCTACTTCAAGGACTGTTGTTTCACCAGAAGGTGGCTGGATCACTACTTCCAACATAACTGCAGTAGTTGAACCTAACAGAAGGAGCCTAGTCGTTATTTGCCATGGAATCAATATGCAACTGACTGAGAACGTTGTTTCTACTCATACCATAAATGTTCTATGTAAGAAGGCAAACTAAAGTTTTAACAATGTTATCTAAAGGTTTTATTTGTTCTAGATCCTCCTAGTGCTCCTTTCATTCATGGTTTCACGGAAGGTTCTCACATTTCCGCTGGAACTGTTCAAAAAATCTCTTGTACCTCTTCAGGGGGTAATCCTTTGGCAGCTGTGACCTGGTACAAAAATGACAAAAAAGTTCACTCGACCATCAAAACCTCGGATAAATCTGTTACCGCCGAAATAACCATTCTAACGAACGTCACTGACAACGAAGCTAGATATAGATGTGAAGCTGCGAATTCGGCAACAGAAATTCCTCTGTTCGAAACCATCACCATGCGGGTATTCTGTAAGACACTTCGCCACTATCTTAGCATGTATGATCAACTAGCCTCTTTTCAGTTCCTCCTGATCACGTCAAGATTCGTCAAGACCCAGAAGAGTTGAAACCAAACGAGGAAGCAACCTTGATCTGTGACTCAAGCTCCAGTAACCCACCAGCCAAACTTTCATGGTGGCGAGAAGGTATACCAGTACCAGGACTCGTCAACACCACCAAACCTGGACTCCACGGTGGTACCGTGTCCAGTATAGAAATGAAAATAAACGCTACAGAGCAAATGAACGGCATAGTTTACACCTGCCAGGCTAACAACGAGGCTTTACAGAGATCTGTGCACGATGCTGTAACTCTTCAAGTTTTATGTAAGTAATCTCCAAGTCCCTTTGAATCATCTTTCATTGGTTTGATTTTATTTTCAGATAAGCCTGTGTTTGATCCTAGCAATGAGGAATCTGTGACTGGAATCGAGGATGAACGTTTAATAATAACGTTGAAAGCTGAGGGTAATCCTCAAAATATTGTCTACACATGGACGAAAGACGGTCTCCCGATCACGCAAGCATCAGCAGTAGTAGGAGTGGAAAGAATAATATCTGATGGTCCTGTGCTTAATATAACGAAACTCAGTAGGCATGACGCTGGGAGCTATAGCTGCGAGGCTTCCAACTCGCAGGGTAGTAGTTTGGCTACTGTGAATATCACCGTACAATGTGAGACACTAAAGTTGCTTCTTTTGTTCGGCGGTTCATGATTTCTGTTTCAGATTCGGCTTCCATAGTGCAAATAAGCGAGAATGTTATAGTGAACGCTAAAGAAGATGCTACTTTGTCTTGTACTGCTGACGGAAATCCTCTAGCTGACGATACCATTACCTGGAAGAGAGATGATTTTCCAGAATTTGCTGCTCGTACTTCAGTCATGTATGATAAAAATGGCACTTCTTACTTGAGGATATCCGGGGTAACTCGAGAAGACCTCGGGAACTTCCAGTGTATCGCCAATAACGGCGTTGGGAATTCTAGTTCTAAGGAGGTTATACTGATAGTCAAACGTAAGAGATTCATCAATTTCCTGAGGGGCTTTCACTAATTGTTTGTTATATTGTTTTTAGATAAACCGGAGATAGATGAACACCCGCAGTTCCTGAAATTTGCAGGTGATGCTGGTGATACTGGGAAGTTGATTTGCAGAAGTCAAGCATCACCTTTGGCTAGGTACACTTGGGCTAGAAATGGTTCTCCAATATCTTCAAACACTACTGGAAAATATTACAGTACCTATAGACAAGTAAGTCCCTTTCAAACGTTCGTTATGTCAATCAAGGATATGGTGCTTTCTAAGTTGAAATATCCTGAAGCATAGAGGTATATAACAATGTCGGAACATTAATTATTTCGAAAGAATGCTCTGTAATGAATGCATGTAACATCCACAATGGGGATGAATTAATAGAAATGTGCCTTGTCTGCTTGGTCCGTCTGGTATCTGGATGGCTCATTTTTTCCAAGGCTTCCTACATGAAGTTGCAGAGCATGACAATTTTTCGTAAACCCTTTTACCCAAGAAGATTATCACATTCACGTATGTGGGAATAGATATCATTGACTCGAGTGAATATATAATATCATCAGTTTCTGGAAACGTTAACAAAAAGCTGAGATGTTGTATCATTCAACATACCTACTGTAGCACAGACGCCTGTTTCGAATATTTATACTGAAATATAATGTGTTGATTAGGACTTCATTGAGAACTAATCGTCTTCGTCGTTGATTCATTATGAATAAATTCCTGATATCATATAATTTCCTACCAGAGATCATCAACGCAACATGTACTGATGTCATAACTTCCTTTCATCATAAAATTCGAACGAATCTTGAATATATGTCGGCGCCATTAGATTTTATTGAAAAGAAACTGCTATTTTCACTATTTTGAATTAACGTAAACTGTTTATGCGTTGGTCTTGTTGGAGAGCTCTTATAATGATTGTTCAGTCCAGGATATTGAAAAGAACGCACTTATATAAATATCAAGTTGGGCAGAACGGGAACGAGCAGGAGTGGTGAGTCTAGTATTCATTAACGGAACAGCATAGTAGAGAGATTGCTTGTTTTTTTCTCAATTCGGTTTTGAATACACTTTTTATCAGAGTATCTTGTACTCTTGTAGTGATTGATGCTGTTGGTATCTTGTTTATAAGTTGTCATGCGATTCAACTGGTCATCTAGAATGATCGATACAATACGTCTCTATAAATGAGAATCCGAAATGTATCAGACATATTATTATGTGTCGGTGAAACTCATCTTGGCACGTGGGACAGAGACCTATTGTCAATTGAAAACATAAGTTGGTAAAAGAGTTATTTTCTTGAGTGACTGAAAATCTCATAACAATGAACTAATGGCAAACGTTTGTACAGTATCGTGCTAAAGATGACAACATCACAGATGTTCCAAAAATGTTCTCTTCTCAGATTGACAATCTGAAATCGGAGTCGACGCTCTACATCACCCACGTGACCTCTGCCGACTACGGCCTGTACGAGTGCGTCGCAAGAAACGAATTGGGGTTCTCGACCGTCTCCCCACGCCTGGAAGTCACCTCTCCCCCGGACACTCCGACTTTGCTCACGGTGATCAACGTGACTCACGACACCGTTTTGCTCGGCTGGACGCCAGGTTTTGACGGCGGCATGAAAGCCTCCTACAGGATCAGGTAAGGTTACACTTCAATAATTTGACGAATGTGAGCTGAATATCATATATATACCGGGTGTCCCAGTATACCTGTTCCAATGAATTAACTCAGCCATTTCAAACAATAAAAATTCGAAAATTCCATGATCTTTAATTCGTTCAAGGAAGTACCTTGATGATATCTTGATAGGTGACCTTGGCATCATTTTAGTTCTGGAGAAATCCATTTTGAATAAATTTCGCTCCTGAATGCAGACGATTGATCAACTTTTGCATCAAACATAACAGAAATTTGAAGTGGAAATTAGTATTTTCTGAAGAAAATCATATTTTCGTCGATAATTAGGGATTGAAAGTTATTAGCGAGATGAAGCTACTAGAATGAAATAGACATTTCGAAGAAAAGGAAAGAAATATCTAAAACTGGAAGTTGTTATGGAACGCTGGAATTTGAGACACATTTATGTGAAATCGGAATAGAAACACTTTTCCTATATAATGTTTTTCGAAATTCAAACAAATAAGCCTTTTTTCAGCGATCAATTCGGAAAAATATAATTTTGACAAGTGGCGAAAGTCACGTGACCTCAACTGAGTATTTCTTTTTTCGTATTTTCTTAAGCAAAATTAAAGAACGAAACGTATTTCAGGATCGAAAATCATTGAAATTAATAATTTTTTTGATCAGGTATCGGAAGGTGGACGAAGATGGGTACAAGTACGAGGATGTCGTTGGGGGCAACGTGACCAGTTATGTGGTGAGGAACTTGGAGGTGAACACCCAGTACGTGTTCTCGATCATGGCCTCCAACAAGCTGGGGAATAGCAAGTTCATGCCCGATTTGTTGTCAGCCAAAACTTCAAGTGAGTGTTTTTTTTGTATATGTATCTACTGATCGTGCTCGTCTTGGAATCATAAGAGTGCACATATTTGAAAATTGTATCTTCTGCTACTAACAAATGAAATGTCCAAATATTTCGATCTTTTCATTTATATCCTGTGTTCAGATCTCCTACTTGTTCATCCACATCACTCTACTTTGAGGTACTAGGGGTTTCTTCAAAAATGTTGATGGAATGGATGGAATTCCATGGCAAATGTAAAACCTTCACAAACGATAAGATTTCCACAAAATGACGAAGCTACTGTGTTATCGAAACATGTTGTGTGTATAAGAATTCTGTGGAAATCATCGTTTGTGAAGTTTTTACATTCTTCAAAAATGTCGAAAAAGGAGAAATTACCTCTGGCCATCACCCACTGCTTACCAATTCGAACATTGTCCTCTAGGAAGAAGTAGGGAAAGGCTCAACCAAGACAATACCTACTCACTTCAAATAACTTGGGGTCCATCGAATTCCATTCACTCAAAAGACCAAGAACAATACCTAAAGGTAGTTTTCGTATTTTTATGAACGACTAGGCAACGAAGACATAGCCACGTTGGTTATAATCAACTCGAATTCACTGCTTTGATGCGAGATTCGTAGAAGCACTCGAATCTAGTAGGATATCAATGATGACTTGTCATATTCTGTTATGGTCATGGCTACTAGATTTCAATTTGAATTGAAAAAAAGTGCTTTCATAGTGACAAAAGGTTCATATTCCAGTTTCACAGAACTAAATGGATTGGAATGTATTGCGAGTAGTAAGAAAATGCAGTATACACCTTGGTAGTGAAGGATAATATTACCACGGCACCTTATATACCCCTCAGGTGAGGCCTCGGGATATCATCTTGGTCCCTGGGTAATACTGATATTCTTCACTACGTTGGTGTATAAATAACGAATATATCCTGTATATTGCTGATTATTTCCCTTATCATAAAATAGACCAATCAGACAACACCGCGGATATGAATTTCCTTCATATTGTTTTCCGATTTGTCGACTATCACTGATTCTTACTATTATTGACAACAATCGTTTTCGTGACCTAATATTATTTCCATCAGTGGAACCTCATTAGATAGATTTTTCATACAGAGAATTCCAAATATTCACATTCATACTATGCTATGAAGTCATCTTCCATGCAGATTATTCGGATGCGTAATCAAGGTAATAAAAACACAAATATTATCGATTGAGCGTCGACAATTCATCGACTGTAAAGCCGTTTGAATTGAATCAACGATTTACTGGAAATGAATTCACGTTTCAGTAATATTTGGTGCGATAGATTATCTCTTTTTTGTTTCAATCTAAGTTATTCATGAAATAATCTAGCCGTCTATCCCTCGACATATAAATTCAAATGGATAAAACTCATTGGTCTTGGGATATAATACCTGCCTATATGATTATGCCTCAGGGTGGAATCCTATGATTTCAAGACAGCATTATGAAAATATACTTAACTCATATTAACACACTGTATGTATTTTTTCACGCTTCCTTCCTTCTACTAACCAACTAACAGACAAAGTCCAAACATCGTACACATCTTCAAGTTTGGACGAGAAGAATTTGAAGAACTTTCCTGGCTTTCTCATAATCTTGGGCACCATAGTTGGAGTTTTGTTGATTCTGATGAACGTTCTAATCATTGGCTGTTGCTTGCATAAGAGATCGAAAAAGAGAGTGACAGGTAATTGATTGTTTTTTGTTTCTGTTTTCTCAGTGTTTGTTGGCGATCATGTCGAAAAAGTGATTCCGGAGGACTTGCTGGAAAAACAGGATTTGCCGAGGATTTTGATAATAAGCGTGTCAGTTGTGGGCGTTATTCTTTTGTTCATAAACATTGGCTTAGTGGCTGGATGTATGCTCAAAAGGAGAGCGAAAAGAATGAGAGGTTTGTTTTTTTTCTACTTTTTTTTTGTCACGATATTCGTTCTGAATATGTAGTATATCGAAGTATGATTTCTCATATCATGGAGTTCAACAATTTCGAAACGTTTGGTGTGTCATCGTCAAAACATTCTACTTGTCAGATTATTTTCGTATTATATAAATATTTGTTCTATTTCATAAATAATTCTTCATAACTATAGCTTCACAAATAGCTATATGAAGCACTGTTGTATCATATTTTGAGTAGAGTAAAATATAAACTAGGTATGCCCTGATGATGAATAATTAAACCAACAATATTCGTTTGAAATATGTATTTGCATTGAAACTACATAATATACCTATTTATATATGATGTTATTCAGTTGAAGGGTTCAGTTTGATGTTTCATCATTCAACTACTAGTAATTCAATTTTATTCTATAATAGGTTTGGTACCTACATGGGTTATTCAGTCAGAAGAGTATTTGCATGTATGCAAAAAGCTCGATAAATATGGGACTTCATAAAACAGATTCAATTTTAATAATATTGTTTTTCGATATAAATTGATGAATCTATATCTACGTACATAGCATATCTCACTTTATACGGTCCCCTCTCTATATCTCTGCAATTAGTGGTGCGATTCTTACCAAATTCGGACCGATATGAATAAGTGGTCAGTGCCGTGCGCTTTCATTGAAATAAAAAGAGGTATATTCTTCATGAAATCATATTAGTATTTTCTGCAGGAAAACTAATTTAATATTATTGTTTCTCATGCTTGCGAACCTCCATTCTGAATTGACAGGATTGACCTAATTTTTTCATTTTTTTCTCGAAATAATAAGAGAATTTGAATCAACTGCAAATTTTGTAATGTTCGATATCTGCAGTAGATGGAGAATGAAGATAGGAAAGAATATACAAGATACCTAAACTTTTTTTTCTGCAACCGACACAAAAGTCGTCCATTTTGATACCAAAATTAGCTCTTAAATTGACGTTTCTATTACTGACACAAAAATAGGTATGTTGCTAGGCAACATATTTAGTTCCTAGGAGCTAAAGTTGAATTTTAGTTCCTAGGAGCTAAAGTTGAACTTCAGCTCCTAGGCACTAAAAAGGATCTACTGGACGTCATCAAGAATAAACAACATTGTGACGGTTGGTTATTTGGGTTGAGAGGCATACCTGATTTGTTCCCGATTTCAGCAGATTTGGCATTTCATACCCATGCTGGAGATATAAATACACCTTATTATAGTATAGTATTGGAATTATTAACATCTCAGTTAAGTATTTTTGTTTTGATCAGGAAAGCCTTCAAGATTCAAATACCTGCTTGATCTGTATTTCATTCGTTATTCTCGGGATGAATAACTTGTTTTTGGATAATCACGGCAAGCAATAGTTTTTTGTCTCAAAAAACGATATTTTTAACCTTCATTTGATTATCAAGCGATGAACATTGTATTACGGAGAGGGAGAGGAAAAAATAATTGCTCTTCTTATTGTTGATGTGCTCACTAACCTAACATTTTCCAAGTCTTGTTTCTATAGCTGGCACTGACGCAGTATTTGCCATTAGAGCACCTGGTCCATACACAAATATGTCACTCTGTGATTGTATTTATATTGAAACTACAATTCGAACATCCTTGAAAATTGAATGAACCTGCTGTTGATACAGGTAGAATGTTCTCACCACACGAATTATTTTTCAATATTTGTTGCATTGCATACATATGGCACGGTATTGGTGGTTACTTCACATATTTATTTGAGTTATTTGTTTCGGTTGCAGAAAAAATAGCATGTTTCATTCGGATCAAAAGTGACTTTGTTCGACTCGCAAATTTTGCTTTCGCTCGGTTTCGCTAAACGCAAAATTCGCTTGTCAAACAAAGTGTCACTTTTGATCCTATAATAAAACAATCTACTATTTTTTGTTGAAGTCACCGTTTCCAAGTGAATAATTATTTACGTTCGCGAAATTGCTATTTAGATATGCCTGTCTTTTTAAAACAAAGCAATTTTTCATTCAATTTGCTCAAGATAGTGATTGGGACAGGTGCCGTTCAATGAAATACAATATTTTTAAAAGCCTTTGGAACATATAACATTTCGTTATTATAGATGACGTATTTCGTGACTGTTAGGGAATCTCCTAAACTCAACTTTCGAAACCTAATTTCTGTTTTTGTATCTATGCCTCTTGCAAAAATTTCGTCATACTTAATCATTTAGCAGGTGATTACCTGCATGAGAAAATGACTCAGATATCGATGAATAAAATGACCTGATCAATCACTGATTTTCCATAAATATTTAGTGTTGAATTCGACCGAAAGAAAACATTGAAAGTTAGTGACGATAATATACAGGGTGATCAGGGTTAAACCGCCAAACGTTCAGGATAAGTTTTTTAGGTAAAAATAAGACTTTTTCTTTTTATAAGCTTGTGTCCTAACTTGCTTCATTTCAGAGATATGGGGTGTCAAAGTTTTTAAAGAAAATCAGTTTTTCATTAATTACTTTGGACTGATTTTGATAAAACTTGGCTTGCTCATTTGAGGTAATATGGGGCTCCTACTTTACTGTTTACTTAAAATAAAATTATGATTTCCAGTAGCTTCCCAGAGGGTGATCTATCTAATATTAGGATAAATCATTATTGTACGACAATGTTCCATTTGTATGTTTATTTTTCAATTTAAACTTACAAAAATTCGATTTTTTCGTCATTTTGAGCAGTTTTTGTCGTAATATCAGTCGGATAGTTATATCCTGCTACATGCAGGGAAACGTTTTTTTCTTATTCTCTCGAAAATGAATAGAGATAATGAAAAAATTGATGAAACAAGAAATTCATTTTACCCTCTGGGACGCTACTGGAAATTATAATTCCATTCAAGTGAACAGTAAACAGAAGCCCCTTGTTATCTCGAATGAGTATGCCAAGTTTTATCAAAATCAGCCGAAAGGTTCTTGATTAATTAATGAAAAACTGATGTTTTCAAAAAATATAGCAAAAGAAAAAGTCTTATTTTCACCTAAAAAACTGATCCTGAACGTTTGGCGGTTCAACCCTGTGTCACCCTGTATATTATTATATAGTTAGATATTCACAATGGTGGAGTGAACTCAGTTGTTCAGACAATTTGAAAAACACTTCATGTCGCTTCATTTGATTTCATCATCACATCCAGAATTCCCGTATATGAAAAACGGTTTTCGAAAAACCTTGCGATAAACAAACGTCTGAAGCTCATTGAGAAATTAGGAGAAAACTACGGGAATTACTTTCAACCAATAACCCATCCTCGCTGTGTACAAGGCAACATCTGGTTCAATACAGTGTTGTGTATCCATGTAATTATTGTAATTGACGTGTGGTTTTTGTCTTTGACGCAGAACAAACCAATCAGACGTCGAAATCTGCGACGATCGAAATGTACGCCCCGAGCAGCTACAACGACACTGTCACAGGGGAAACGCTGTCTTCGGTGAGCGAGAAGAGCGAAACTTACAGCAACGAAGGTAGCAACCATGATTACGTGGTAAGTCATCTACAGTCATTCGTCCATACTGCCGGGCTATTTGGAACTCATATGCCTATTCGGAACATACAGGTGCTTTTTGTATGATATTGCTCATCATATAGTTCTTAGGATCCTCTATATATTATAGTGTTGTTCTACTCTCAGTTCCAAGAAAAGTGACGCACTTGATATTTGACCTTTCTTTAAAAAAAAAATAGGCCAATTTTTTTTGTTTGTTGGTAGGTAATGCATTTGTATTCAAAGAAAAATAAAGAGGTGAAAATTTTTTCAAAGCCTCCTTGATGGTGGTGGAATAACTAGAACCATGATTTATTCTTAATTTTTGTCTCACCCTGTGTGTTAATTGAGTAATGGTATACAAAGTGCTTACACCCTATACGAAAGAGGCTTCTTTGGCAAGCATTTTGTTCTTTTATTCATTGATTCATCTGTAAAATTTTCCGAATTACAGCTTTTTTGCTGATACATTACACTTATCCCACAAATTAAATTTATTGAAGGATCAGAGTACTCAAAATTGATTGGGCTTTACTCTGGTAGAATCACATTGTCTTCAAAAAACCAAATGCCATAGCAACTAATTTGTTGAATGCCTCCATATTTGACCATTTGTCGTTGTGTCATTAATTGAGTGTCTTGTTTTATTGACTAAAATTACATAAAATGCCTCGACTAAATCCTGAACAAGTAGCAAGATTAGTTGCGTTAGTAAGAGATGGGCGTAGTAAACGTTACGCCGCTCGTGCAGTGGGAGTTTATGAAGCAACTGCTCGTGGAGCAATCCGCAAGTACGAACAAACAGGAAGCACCGCTCGGAGGGTCGGTTCTGGTCGCCCCCGAAAAACTTAATTTAATTTAAAAGCTAGGAGACCTGCAAAACGTCCCAAATTATTGCCCGAACATCGTGCATCCATATACGTATTAATAATCAATACGGATAATCTCTATCTGTTTCCATAGCGAAACATGAAGCCGATTTTTGAAGACAAATGACTATTCATAAGGAAGAGTTTTGAAACGATCAGACACATACTGCTTTGATTGAAAGGCTAGTAAACGTCATTGTCCACCGAAACGCATGTCTTTGATGACTCCTATAATAGCGCATGGCGCATGCGTATCATGCCACCAAATACTTATGGATATTCATTTGTTTCATATTTTTGGCTTCATCCTGGCACCCGTTATGATCCGTATTGTTCATTAATACGTATATGCGTGCATCACGTCTTAGATGAAACGTCATAGTGACGTCAAAAATTTGTGTGTGACGTCTCTGACGAAAAATCACCAATTTGGGACGTCACAGTGACGTGATCATTCGTCATCTAGTTCCCTGGGTCGTTTCATACTAACACTGTCCTTCCGAATTTTTCAGGACGAGGGCAGGAAGCCGGCCTCCAACTCGTACCTGATCGAGCACCAGCCGGACTATCCAGGGGCGTACACGGCCTACGAGATGCAGATGCCCGCGCAAACGGGCACGCTGGGCATGGCCCACACGACCCACACGCTTCCCCATCCCCACCACCACCGCCACATGGCGCACGACCAGCGGCCTAGAGCCAGGGACGACCAGAGTCTCGGGTACCATGGCGGCATGTCAGGTAACTAAAACTCGATATTTCCCATGGAAATTTGAGACGATGTATTCTCGAACTATTGTATGGGAAATTATTCCTACACATTTCAAGAGATATCCATAAAAACAACATGTTTACACTCATGAAATACGAAGTTTTTCTCATTTGTGATGGAAACTGAATCCAAGTGAGAAATCGAAAAAACATGTATCGCAAAACATGGCAAACATTGATGAAATAGATTATCTAGAGACCTTACAGAATTTGGAAGTGGCTGAAATCCTTGCTAGAAGACCAAGAAGAAGATTTTTGCCTAGAAGGGACCCATTTGAGTGTCTGTCTGCTGCACAATTTATCAAAGTTTTTCGTTCGTCCAAAGGCATTAAAGAGATTTGATAGGTACTTTAGAATTCTTATAAGTGAATTGGAGGTGACATATTCCTTTCCTCAAGTCCTCAGATGCCTCTATTGTTTCTATTAAAAGTGTTTCATGCTCTTTGCTGATACCTCGTGGTTTTTTAATATTGTTTGTATCCATATCCAGTTCGATCAGAGGAAAAATTGTAAATATGCAATACACAAAATTGGATAATTTAGCTGAAAATCAATTTACTTAGTACTTAAGGAGAGCATGCACTGTATAGACATTGTGATTTTGAGGACCAGTAACCCCCCCTGCCGTGAGGACTGGATCCGCCTTCAAATCAAATTTCGTTTCAGCGAAATCATCGTACGTCAGCGCACCCACCCCCACTCCGCCCGCAGACGGCTCCTACTACAACATGTCGGACCGCTACCTCTCCTACCCGCCGCCGCTGGACTTTCAGCCCGCCCCGCCCCTCGCGGACCACGCCCACCTATCTCATGGCCACGCCCCCGCCACGCCTCCTCTCCCCGCCAACGGGCAGGCGCTGCGCGTGCGCGGTGTGCCGCCGCCAGACGTGTTGCGCAACACCAGCCAGAATGCGCAGATGCTCGGCCAGAATGCGCAGATCCTGCAGGCGCAGTCGCTGGCGCAGAAGAGGGAGTTGAGCAGTTTCGGGAACGGGTATGGGGGAAGTGAACAGGAGGGACATCTGGTGTGAGACGGGGAGGGTCGGGAGGAGGTTTTGATTTTTTTGTGAGGGGGTTGTACAACGGATACGTGATGTCTGGGTTCGAGGAGGTGGAGTTTTTGGAGCTTTCTCTTTCTGTTTCTATGAATGAAAGTATACGATTAATATTACAATATACAGTGTGATGCAAATGTGTGGAATGAATTCATTATTTCTCAAACTGGCGACTCTTGAAAGAAAATCAAAAAGACGTGAGTTCTTATCTTGGAAACCCCTTTGCTGATATTCAATTGAGAGATGTGTTGGTGTAACGACGTATTCGACGATTTTTCTGAATACGAACAGAGGACATGCGATACTCTATTCAAATATTCTACTAATCGTCTATACAACAGTATGATTATTCGAATATTTATCCATATTGAGTACCATTATTCATCCATAAAAGACAATAAAATCATCAGAGTCGTAGATGGCGCCCGTGACAAACTTGTGAAGTAAGGCACTCCCGGAAACAATCAAATTTGAAATAATTATCAATATTTCCTTCAAAATGGGGAATGGAAATACATGAAAATGTGATAGTGACAAAGAATGTAATGAATGAATATACTCACAACCATAAACAATAATCAATAGTAGTAGTATAGTAGGTACTTTCTTAAAACTCTTTACTAGTTTTAGTTTCCTAAATGTTTTTCCACAAGAAGCACTGGTAACAGGAATGGAGAGAAATATTCGTTTAGCTCTCTCTCTCCAAGTGATTTTCATGGATGATTCGATTAGTTTGAATGTTATCTAACTTGGCGAAATTTTCCAAATGAGCTGAACTTGGAATTCAAAACTCTCTATTCCATCAATAATGAATTTTAAAACATGCCTCTCTTTCGAACTAAATGATCAATTTTTTGCGGCCTTTGCGGGCGGTTGCCTCCTTTGCCATGCCCTAGCTACGGCCCTGGAAATCAAAATGAATGATTAAATTGATGACAATTGTTTTCTAAAGTGTTGAGTTTTCTAGAACTTCAGGGGTTATTTATGCAGTCTTCGCTCTGATGCGTTTCATTATAGGATATTAATTCATCTCCCCAGCTAATACTAATCATCAGGATATGGATTCGTTCGTTTTCTGTTAGTCTCATTGCTAAATCATATATGAGCGATTTCAATATATACCAATTTCAAATTGAAGTATAGAACTTATTCAAATTAATTTATTTTGCATCTGAATAAACAAGAACAAACAAGGAACTACGATGTTCAATTCTCAGTGGCCTACCTTATAGCATAGTTTAGTTCAAAGAAATAAGCATTTATTGTGATTTTTCATTTTCCAAATACATGATCAACCCTATGAATACATATTTATACTATTGGATAGACGATCAGTAGACCTTCAGAATGAGGTTTCACATGACCCCAGTTTGTATTTTAAAAAATAGTCCATTACGTCATTACGCTAATACCGGTGATATATCGACTTTTGTATGATTATCATGAGATGGGGCTTTGAGAATTGAATATTGAATGTTTATAAATTTTTTTGAAGTCATCTATATTTGATTTGAAGTATTTATTCTATATACATATGCATCATACTGTATATTATGTTATTGCACTGGGAAAAAGGTTTACTATTGGAAGTTTTGAAAGACACGTCTTTTGTACATGTTTGAAGATGTGAAAATATAGGTAGATATATTGTGAAATATCAGATTTGGACAGATGTAGAGCTTTCAGAGTAAACTATATCCAAAAAAGCCGTGTCAATCTCCAGCAGAGCATTTTTCATCTCCTCCAAACTTCTCCAGACATGTTCAAATCAAACACTGAATATTTCTGAGAACCTCTCTTTCAGCTTTATGATCGTGATTTTTCTCAATCCAATGAAACTTTGTGACAAATCATCTAATTTATCGTCACTATACATATATTATTGGAAATAAACTAATATTTTCATTCATGGAAATGGGGAAAGAAACGACCAAAAAATTTAGAGAAATGAAGATTGTTTTCCTCCCGCCCAGTTGGAAGACTGCTGTACAGAAAAAAGACTTAAGAATACTCTGAAAAAAAATGTGATTTTAACAAGTTGATATCATTGCAATAGTAAGTAGACTTTTTTGAAAGTGAGTGACTGAGTGTTTTAAGTTCAATGGGTTTATGCCTCATTTTTACGTCATTGTTGCTAACTGATAATCAGTTGAGGGTGATTCTAGCATAAATGTGATCTTGAGATGCAGAGTGTTTTCAAATTTAGGCTAGGAATAAAAACTATATGAAAATTCCTGATTCAGAATACACCCTGTATAATACATTAATCATGATACTGGTTTGTGTTGTTACTCTGAGATAATGTTTCTTTAAGTTTTTCGAAATGAACATAAAATTATTTTGTAAATATTTTTCTAATGATACATATGTGTATATATTGCGCGTAATAATAAGATTATTTGTTTTATAAAAAATAATTCACTAGTCCAATCAATCAACCAAAGCGTTCTTTATTTTCTTTTGTAAAAATGATTCTGTCGACTTTTTTGAGTTCGTGTATATTTTCAGCAGGATATTTATTTCTTTTCATTCTTCTATTAAAAATAAGGAATTAATTTTGTTAATATATTATTATTTTGTATATTATTTTTCCCAAGAATTTTTGTATTAATTTTCAGTTCTTAAGAATAAATAGTTACGTTCTCTTTATTTTGTTTTTTTTTTCACTAAAAGAATGGATAAAAACTGCATGATTATTCATGAACATCAAGTATAACCAATAGATAAATAATTGTTTCACTAGCTTTATACAAAACGGAATCTACATACCTTTCCAAAGGTATGTCAACCAATTTTCAGCAACTATATTTCAGTTATAATGTTTCAAAATTATTGTTTTTGAAAATAAGGAATTCTCACAGTTTTTATCTATTTATCGGACAAATAGGGTATCAAAGAAAAGATTCGTTAATGGACTAAACGAAATCGTAATGTATTTATCTTCAATTATTTTTGAAAATATCGTGGTGAAGCTTGGAATCATTCAACTCAAATATTTAAAGTAGGTAGATTTTGTACATATTGTAAAGAATGAATTTACGAAACTAAACCTTCCATTATTGCCAATGTAATGAATAACTGTAATGTAATTTGTAAAAAGTGCCTTTAAATTTCGGAGCATATTCGACTTTTTCGTCGAAGACTATTCCAAACATTATTTTATTTTCCAACCAAGATTCAACGTTTGGAAATGAAAGGATGGCAGTCTTCGATGCGATAGTTATTTTTGATCCTACAACAAATTTATGGTTGTTCTTCACATATTCCAACGTTTTCGAAAAAAATAACGCATTCACTTTCATTGTCGATATTCAATTGAACTACACCCGCATTCTTCTTGAGATATATATACTTATTGTGTGTGCATGATAGTATGTACAGGCTGTCCCATTTTTGATGTCCTTACGGGATATCTCACTTATTTTCTAAAATAGAGATTTGCAGTCTTCGCGATCGATGACTACTTTTTCATGATACTCACGATACCGCGAACATAATTTTTATAACTTGCTTTGTCTTTGAGATACAGGGAGAAATTGAATTTGTTGCAATTTGGAACCCCTGTATCTCAGTTATCTTTCAACTTATCGAGAATGTAAACACTGCCATCTACATATTTTTTCACGTGAAAGCCAGTGGCGTAGTCAGATTTTCAAGGTAGGTAATAATTTTGCAGATATAAAAAAACTAACTCCATACGCCACCTCAAGAGCAGCACTGTTAATTAGAACGCAACAGCGAATCGTGCGGAATCATCTCCGGCAGACGCTATGTAAATTAGAATTCATAATAGGTTTTACAAATCATATTCTCTGCTTTTCCAGGAATCGAACCTAGCAACCTTTCGGCGTTTCAATTGCTAGTCGAGCACCCAACCACTGCGCAATTCTGCTGTTTTGCATCTCAATATTATCATGAAAGTCTTCAAACTCGACCATAAAAAAATTGGCAAGTCGTATGACTCATAAAATAGGTGTAACAGAAAGTCGGTAGTCAATCAGAGAATCGGATGTTTTTCCTCGTTCATATCATATCATTTCAATAAAGGTGAAGTAGCTCAGTTTGAATATAAATTCGTTTGTATAACCAATAAGTGCGATAGCGGAGGACCGGGGTTCGAATCCCGAGGCGATCGTATTTTTGTTAATTATATATTGGATCTTTTGTTTATTTGATTCAGACCAGGGAAGAGACTCTCTTATCCTGATATCTATCATGAGACAAAAAAAAAACAAAATGAAAACGGTATTGAAGTTTGATGCGAACAGCCCTTCTGCCCCAAATAAGTTTCAGAAATACATTCTGAGAATTGAAAAATATCGAACGAAACAAATAAATATCAAAAACTTGAGAAGAGTGAATTTGGTCATAATGTGTGGAATTTTCTCTAGTTTATAGACAATCTCGGTCTTTTGAACTTTGATTGTTCACCTGGGTCATAATCAATTGCATTTCGAAGAAGCTGATTCTTATGAACCTCAGCTTCTTCGAAAGTCTTGATGTTTCGTTATCTAATGACGGACACGATTGAAGGGAGTTTCAGATCCCTGGCGATCTGGTTACTCCGAACATACCAAGGAGATCCTGTCACCATTCTCGCGATTTTGTTTTGTAATGTTTGTAATCTGGTGATATGAGATTTAGCTGTGTGGCCCCAGACTACCGAGGCATACAGTAGAATTGGCCTGATAGCAATGATGTAAATATTCAATTTTGTCTCAAACCCAATTTACTTCGTCTGTTTAGAAATGGATACAGGGCTCCAATGGCTCGTTTAGCTTTTGAAACTTGCTGTTCAATGTGCTGGGCTCAGGTGAGCTTTTTGTCAATGCACACACCTAAAAGTATTTAACTTGTGGAGACCACTCAGGACCGGGGTTCGAATCCCGTGGCGATCGTTTTTTTTTTTAATTGAATGTATCGGCAGATATCAACTGGTCCTGATGACGGCGAGAGTCTCTCTTATTGGTAATGGCCTATCAATGTTCACAGTGATTTCGCCGTTCTGGCCAATTCTGGCCAGCATAATGCCGACCAAAATTGTTTGCTGGGATAGTTCAGCTCGAAAACGAGGGAATAAGTTTCCACCCGTAAATTGTTGAGGCTCAAAAAGCTCCTAATAACATTCTGCCGTTGTAGATAAACTTTGTGGTAGTTATTTCAGATATATTTCGTTTCTACTCCCTACTAAATGTCGTTCGCTGAAATAAATTTGATATTCAAACTCATTGCATTTCAAAGCGGAATTGGTAACATCATGGAGAACATTTTGGGAATGATAACTGTTTCACCAAAGTGATGGAAAATTCTTTCAACGCTCATTCTCATAATTCCGATCATCATTCAGTTCGAGTGATGATATTTGCGGAATATTCAACTATAGAACACATTTTAATATTTTTTTTTTCAAATATCCAGTGTTTTCTCAATATGTGTATTGTACCTACGTGAGAGAAATAAGAATGTGTACATAAACAAACCAGATTTGTGGAATTTTGCATTTTGCGGAACTATCAGATAAAAGCTCCATGTTTCGTTTATTCATTGTTATCATCAGTGCTCATTAATTTTTGTACATAGAAAGAAAATTGTTGAAATGTCCAGTCAATATTACCTTGTATGTTTGTTCATCTCATGACATATTGTTAAAATTTATGAATAATAAATGCTCATTAATACCTACTTCATCATGATCTTGTTTTTCTCCTCCACATTTTTGTTGCTAGAAAAAAAATATGATTCACGCAAGAAGTCTTGATTTTCTAAGCATTGAACTGTCCTACTATTTCACTTATGGTACATATACAAGTTACATAATTGCAGGAATGTAAATAAAAACACGATATTTTTTAGATACAAGCTAAAGGTATTGAAGTTGACAATATTGATAGATTTATTCATGTTTAGCCAGTATTTAGCTGGATTGTGTTAGTGACTGAAGAACTCTTGAGATCTGGGTATTCATAGTTTCTATTTGTATATGTCTCGATAAATGCAAAATTCTGAAAAACCTCTAGTCTAATTTCAAGTTAGCCAAGATGCAGGACTATTTTTCCAAACTTTGCCTTCAATTTACATTTGAAATTTTCTGATTCATCATTTTTTGTAGTCTCTCGTTTCTATAGTTTTGGTTATATTTCTCAGCATTACGATTGAATATCCATAAAGTTTCAACCTCCTCATATGCAAATATACTTATGCATAAACCTTTAAGGATACGATCAAGGTAAAAAAAATATATCGCTAGTGTTAATACTATACGGATCTTCTCAGACATACGGGACAGTCTCGATGAATGCATAAATATAGGAATTGCATAATTTGAATGCACTGCGAATGATGCAACGTCCTTGCATGAACGTGAAGATGGACAAGTTAGGTCGAATGATAAAGATTAGTTTTGAGGTTGCATAATATAAGTATGTTGAACATTTATAGTAGAGTATACAAAACGATCATATAGAAAGTCTAAATGAACGCCCAGACAGCACCAGATATTCATTATAAATCTCCCTATGCATATCTGCAATAATCTGGAATATTCTAGAATATCTGCGAACTATTCTCTAAATATATACGAATGGGAATTCCTCAGATATTCATAGGATATGTCCAGAAAAATATTCGATGTTGAATGTTCCTGGAATATTCCAACGAACATATTCTGAAATAGAAAGAGTGACCCAAGATGGGATCGAACCCGTGACTATACCAGACTATCAGAGCAACACCTTCACCACTAGACCAGTAATCGAATTAAATAATGTACAAATCAATTTCTTGTGAGAGCGTTGTTCAGCATCGGATCATAAACATTTCTCGTTTTAAAATCTCCTTGCATAATATAATAATTGATATTTGATACTCACATATCTGAAATGATGATTGGTGTTTATGTGTTGAAAAACATGGGAATATTTCATGAATATACAACACAGAAAATTTTGTTGGAAATATTGCATGACTATTCAACACAGAATATTCGGTTGGAGATTTTCCTGGAATATTCATATATCTGATCGAATATTTTTTCCTGAACAATCCAACTAGAATATTCTGAGAATTTTCACTTCTGAATATGATGCCTGCTGAAATATTCCTCGTATATTTACTTTGGAATATATTAATTACTGGAATATTCACTTCGAAATATTCCTTGGATGTTTCAGTGCCATGTATATATTCTATATTGATATTTGCTGGAGATTCGGAATATCTCCTCCTTCTTAGCATATGCAGAGGATATTCTAGGAATATCCAGCGCATTACAAAAAAGTCTAATTGATCGAGAAGTCTTTAAATCCGGTATAGGTTTCAGGACATTCTGGATACCCTACTGGGGTTTTTATTCCAATTCTAAAAATTAAATACCAATGAGCGCAAAGGCGCTGAGTTCGTAAAATAACTGTACAAATTGACTTCAAAACCAGTTCACCACTATAAAGAATCCACCCTGTGATTCAATGTATTGCATTCCCTACAACGATTCAGAAATGAAAACGATAATGACAAGCTTCAAAAAATGATCACAGCTGGTATTGACGAAATTCCATTCAGTGTGAGTGTGCTCACGTATTTTAAAAAAACCTGTTCATTCTAATCAATCAATCAGTTATCAATCAGGACTAAAATGAAGAATAATCGTCTGAAAATTCTGTTTCTGTGTGAACATTTCCTAATGACATTTATTCCTATGGACTTCCACGTAGTTAATTTATGTGCCATTATATATTGACCTTCACAATATGCACAAAAATTGACCGCACGTAACCTTAAGAAAATAATGTTGAATGGCAAATCTTGAACTTCACACTGCTTTTGAGCAACCTTCTTTCATTCTAGCTGCTTATAACCTATGATTTATCTTCGAGGTCTATATCTCTTTGGAATTCAAATTCAATTAGTCAGATAACATAAACAGTGAGTCTCCTTCTATAATACACCTCCGTATATTCTCACTATGTTGAACAGTTTCAGTCACTCTTCAATCATTATTTTATGTGATTCAGATTATCTATATTAATAATGGAAGAACCATTATATCAACTTCTTCTCTATATATACATATTTGGGTCTTGTTAATAGCTTGACCACATCTCATTCATCCAGGAGGTAAAATAAGAAAACAATGTCAGTTTCAATGTATTCGAAAAAGTGACATAGATTGCACTTGTTTTGACCTGTTGATACAGTGTTCCGTTTGATAAAAAAAGTTGCTGGCGTTTCCTGAAAAACCAGAAGTCCGCCATATTGGATAGTAATGTGATCAAATCCAAAATGGTTGCTTTTATAATGTAGCAAATTCCAGAAGAATCCGTTTACGAATCCAGAAGTTACAGAGGGGGGCCTGATTTCTTGTGTTACCCGGTATATCGAATTTTAAAATTATATTTTGATTTGATGCAAACTCCAAACGAACTGCGAACTAAAATTTCATCAGTATATTCCTCTTTCAACCAGCTTCCCAATGAGGGATCACAAGCCATAGGGTATTTGTATTTGGAAAAGAAAACATATGCTGGAGCTGATGATTTCAGCTACTCCTGAAGGGTTATGTTCTTCATAACGTTTGCAAAATGTAGATAAACACATTGAAACGTTGATGTATCTCGCGAATTTTTAGAAGAATTATTCACCACCCTGCTATCCAATTTATTCCAGTTAAATTCTCCACCCTGTACAACGATTCAAATATAGAAAATACAGAAAACAAAGGAGAGTGAAGGTCTCTCCGATCAGATTCTCTATCTTTTTCTTCGGAATTTTAGTCTTATAATTTTCACTTATAAATATATGAATATTTCGGTTCAATATGATTCTTCCTTCCGTTACAATGATTCAGATATGTATGAAAACAATTTATTTGAACCTATACAACAACTTCAGAACGCCACTGACTCACCTTTTTTGCTCTTGAAGACAAGGTTTCACATATGAGTAAAACTAATTTTATCTAATCTGTACTTGCAAGTGATTTGTTACGGATTACTTTTTGACATTTTGTGATCATGATTATTTATATGCAGGGATTCTGAGTAATCTCTATTGAAGGATAATAGGCATGTGAGGTCTCTTAGGAAGATTAAAATCTAACGATCAATTAGCTAACCACAAAATTCAACTAGAAAACAAAATGTTAAATATGGAATAAGAATTTGAAACCCAACATAATTAATTGTTTCATTGATATGTATCCTCTATCTCTTTTCATTCCATTATCTTCCTCTATTTATCTCATTCTCTCTATTATCTCTCATACATATATGTTTCTCTCATTTCCATTTTCTTTCTCTCTCTCTCTCTCTCTTTCTATATTCTTTTTTTTCTTTCATATTAGATTTTTCTCATTGAGCGCACGAAATATAATAATATATAATGTTCGTGAAACATCGTGTGGAGGAAAGGTATAGGTGTTGAAATTTTTTTTCAACTTTTGGAGGTTAAAAGTTCCTGGTGATATACTTCCATTAGCAAAGAATTCTAAAGCTTCGCCGTTGTATAACGCTTATTCTTCTTGGGATATTGTTGCTAATGTGCTGAAGGCTTTGGAGAGTGGTGGGAATGAAATATTAGTGAAATTCCTTCCGAGTGCTCTAGCGAGGGACCAAAATGAATGGGAGCCATATTTCCATATCCTCTTCACCAATATGGCAAAATAAAACTATGTAATACTTTTTAATGTATGACAAACCGATAAATATATATTACATATCAGTATAGACGACGTTTTTTCCTCTCGTTTGAAATACATGTTATAAAATTTGAAACCGTCGTGTAAGAATACAGAATGATGATGCTTCTCATTGGCGAACAAATCCGGAATTCATTTTTCCGGAAAATGTTCTTTTCATTTCCTGACATACAATTACCATAATAATCGTGGTGAGCCTTGCTGGTGGCACACCTCTCATTACACATTTCGCTACTACGATATTTACTCTGCATCCCTGTGCATAAAGTCTAACTAGTAGTTACACAGGGTTTCATATTGACACCTGGTTATTTCACGTTTCAGGTAGCAGACGACACTAACCAATAAACAACAATAAAAAAACACCATTCTATTGATTACCAGACTGAAAATGAGTTGAAAATAATATAAAAACAGTATTTTGATAAATACACGATATCGAGAATGGTGATGTTTACGGAGGTGCTGATATTTTCTATGTTGTGTATTTATCAGAACACTTTTTTTTCCATTATGGCAATCTATAGAAACGTGTTTTTCTATTTTTTAGTTCGGCTGACTACAAAAGCGTGTTTTTTCAGTTTCTTCCTATTCTCGCTTGGTATTTCTTGGAAAAATCACGTGAGATCAATTGCTAAAAGTGCATCCCAAAAACTTGGTTTTCTGTTTCGGGTCAAGAGCTATTTCACTTCCAGTCAGCTGCTTATCATCTATAAGGAACAGATCAGACCGGTCCTGGAATACTGTTCCCATATTTGGAGTGCAGCACCCAAACATATCCTGAAAATGTTGGATTCTGTCCAAAAAAGATCGTCTCGTGGGTGATGCCTCGCTCACAAACTCACTCACTTCATTGCTGATAGTGATACCAAGCATCGAAAAGGATGTCATCAGAGGTATGGTTACTCAGTGAGATCGGTTTTTCTAGAGGAAAGGCATGATTGTGTTTTGTTTGCATTGAAATCTACCAAGTTATTGGATCCCCATTCGAGAATTGTTGCCAAGTCTATATTCATGCAGTCAACATTTCTTTCTCGTTCGTTTCTGATTTGCCTGACTGGTATCAGAGGAGAGAAGGCGGTATGTAGGGTACTATCATCTGTGTGCTGGACATGAAGTTGCTTCCAACAAATCGTTGATATAGAAGTAGGAATAGTGTTGGTGCTAGAATTGATCCTTGTGGAACACCAACATTTATGATAAGTGAGTCAGATGAAACTCCGTCGACCACTACATGGAGAGACCTGTTTGAGAGAAAACTAGCTCACCATATTTTTCAATATATTGCTGCCATATATGATGTGAGACGTAAGCGAGCAGGTCACCAGTTGATCTCTGATGACGGAAGCCATATTGCCTATCCTTGATAATACCTGAATGTTTCAGGTATTCCATGAGCTCGATGTTAATAGCTTTCTCCATGATCTTTGAAATAAAAGATAGCAGTGCGATCGGTCTGTAGTTGCTAGGTAGGATATTTTTGCCTTTTTTAGGAACTGCTTGTATTCTTGCAATTTTCCAGTTGGACGAGAATATCCCCAATTTGTAAGAGTATTTGAACAACTTGCAGAGAACAGGTGTCAATTCGGAAGCACATTTCTTGAGGAAAATCGGTGGGATTCCGTCGGAGTCACAAGTTTTGTTTGGTGTTGAGACCCAATAAAATCTTCCTTATAGTACGTTGGCGGAAGGTAGTCCCGGGCATATGACTGTCAATTGGCGTTATGTTTGGAGGTTGTTTTCCCGATGAATCCAGATTGAAATTTCCAGCAAATAAATGCGCAAAATTTTTGGCATTCTCCTGAGCACTTGTGGCTAGTGTTCCATCTCTAGAGCAGTTTCTACTGAACCAAGTCTTATCGGAAGATGTTCTCCTTGCAGTGTTCGGTAGGTAGGTTTGCATCTCCAACATATGATGATTTCAGAAATTGTCTCAGCACATCGTGTTGGATCTCCTCCATGGAAACGCTGAACAAAACATACGAAGACCTTCCCAGTCGGACAAATTGTAATGCTACATGAGACGGGTAGGAATTATGGAGCTGGATGGTACTTGGAAAGAGCAGGTTGTGGAGATGATCGAGGATGTGGTCAGAGTTTCCAAGTGGGTTACAAACTTCTATTCCACATGGATCAGGTTTGCTGGTGAGAAAAAGATCTAGTGTATAGGCAGACATGGTTGTTGACATCTGGAATGCGGGTTGGTAGTTCGACTAGTTGTTCTAGACCATGAGTGATAGCGAAGGCCTCAGTTTGACGACCTGCATCACTGATGAATACTTTCAAAACTATTCAATTCCCTAGTGTTTTGAGAAATCTCCCATTATCTAAAGTGACTATAGTCTCGAAAATTTGTTTCAACGAACCGATTATATCTGAATTGAACAATATGTTCCTTGAATCATGTGCCCAATGAATGATATTATTGGCGGTGAAAGCTTCTTAAAGCCCTAGAATGATGGTAAGTGTATGTATCAGTAGGTATACCTATTTAATCATGTGAAACTACTCATTCAACTCTATGCCTGCTGCTCCTACGATATTTGCATTGCATATCTGAATGAAAACAATGGCGACCGCCAAAACTAGACAAGGTTATCTCCTCAGCCAATATATCACCATTGAATTTAAATTTATACGAAAATGTACCGATCAGCTACCCTTGAATCAGAGCACCACCTTATGGGAAGGGATATGAATAGGCTCACTTTATCATCTTTCTATAAATGAAAAAAGTGTTTTGCTCATAAGAGTAGATTGTGCTCCAATCAGCTCCACCAAGGGGAGTTCGATACTAACTGGAGCACAAAAAATAAGAAGTTGAATGAAGTTTTAACGGATATCGCAACTAGACAGATTCAATTGTACCGAGAGGAAGTTGATATTGTTCGGAGCAAATGGAGATTTTCATTATTGTGTGTTTTATGTTTGTGACTGTTTTGGAAACTGAAGCCTTCAATAACATCAATTGTAAGTAGGCACTTATCATTTATCAACATTTGATTTCTTACCTGATTAAGATAATCCATTTCAAAATTCAACAGTTATTCTTGTTACAAATTTCAAATTTGTAGCAATGCATATGCTATACTCTTCAAGAACTCCTTACAACTCCGTCAAATATAAAATAGAGAGAACAGAAGTATAATTCCCTATGTATAGATCAGTCAAGATAATCCAATGACAGGTTCCAAATTGGGGAAACTAAATATTTTGAAACTCAGATAAGCAAGAGCTTAAATAAAATATGTATTTTAGTCGTTTCGTCTTCCACACAGACACAGCCCAGTAAACACAAACATCCCTGGGATGTCACATTCATGCCTCGCTAGGTAACAATGCGAGTCACAACAAAACATCATTGGTATTACCAGGAGACTCTTTATTTCACAAAACATTCGCAATATTCCTCACATTTTATTAAATTTGAGACCTGAAATGTTGGTGAATTTATGAGGCTCCCTAACAACCAAGAGACTCACTGAAACCTCACATCCTTGTCTATTTATGTAAGGAACGGAATAAATCAATTTTGATGTTGAATGAGGAGTCGCATAATACGTACTGTGATTTTCATTTGGCATCATAATGTGAATCATAAAATGACCAAAAGGGTCCGAAATAGCAGTCATTGTGATTTCACTAGGCCTCTCATTTCGAGTCACAGATGTGATGTGTGGCATGAATGTGATGCCCTCTTACTTCTCTGGGATCAATCTGTGTTAACTGGGAGCCGTCTTTGAAGACGGCTGTGACACAGAAGAACCGACAGTCTGTTTGTTGGTTAAGACCCATTCTTCCTGGATTGTACCTTAGACAACAGTTCACCGTAGACAGTCCTGTCCAAATCCGTAGGTTGCTCTTGATCCATTATACGATCTGCCTAGTTATATTTTTCGATGGATTGAACAGGAACACCTCCTAATGAGTCAATCCACATAATTCAGACCTCTTTACGTCAGTCATTTATCCTCCACCAAATGGCCATGTGGGATTTAAGGTTGTAATCCTGGCAGCACCTTGATGCCTTAGAAGTGGTTCAGATTCCACTATGAGCTATAGGTCCCACTCTTCCTAACCCCGCACAAGTTTCGACTTCTGGGGAGTTGGTTCCCAACTCTGAAGTAGGAATATAGAAAAAAAAATCCAAGGTAGTTTGGCTTCACTGGACTTGGTGATACCAAAATATGGTTCTAGTCCTATGGATATAGGTTCTTGTTTGACAAAGATGTGGGCTTTCTCGTTGCCTTTCAGCCCCCAGTGACCAGGCACCCACAGCAAAGTTCTCTGTTGTTAACACCAGGGTACTCTAAGGATGCAGTACAATTCCATACGAGCATGAAATTCAATAGGTTAACTCTCTTGCTCACAATGTGAGCATTCCCTGAAATGCTTAGTCATTTCACGTATTGTCGGCAAACAGCGTAACAGCGTAACTTCCATTTTCAGCCGTTACTCTGTTTGCCGGAGGGTTGATGAAAAAAAAATCCTTTCTGCGTATGCATGAGAAGGGAGACAATTTTTCCGCCTGAATGAACCTTCTTCCTAGAACGTATAATTTTCAGAAAATTACTTGAGAGAACAGAAGAGACTACTGCTCCTAAACAACCCAAGCTGACCCGGCCTAAATGAACCTTTCTTCCATCATTACAAGGAATGCCTGAAACTATTAGGCAAACGGTGTACGAAATTCAGAGTTACGCTGTTTGCCGGCAATACTTGAAATGACTAGGCATTCCAGAGAATGACGGATTCCACTGTTTGACGCCGACATACAGTGTGTCCCACTTACCATGCTCACCATGGGTATCTTTTTAACGGTGAGAGATACGAGGTCGGTTAAATGACACCAAATGTGGAGTTTGTCAAGGCCAACTATAATGTGAAAAAAAAATTCGATAAAATCTATTTGTTTTTGTTTTATACGCAAAAAACAAATTTTGATTATTTTCATGTCTCCTCCGTAACTTCTTTATTTATGAAAATATCCAAATAGGAATTTCACATTTTTATGGCAGTTATCCAAATTGATTTCGAAACGAATATGAAATTGATACCAACTCTTCTAGAATTTGAGATATCAGCACCAATTTTAGTTTTTCAAATGTAGGTCATAGCTCACTATGACTTAGTTACAAATAACTTTTTTTTCTCTTACAGATGATATGTCGCAGTAATAGTTTTGTGTTGATAACAACGGAGTTATCGTCATTTATACAAAAACAAAAAATTATTTGGAAGCCGCCATCTTGAAATTATCAATTGAAAAAAAAGTCATGATCCCCGACCTCAAAACCCCTACTTACCAATTTTGAATGGAATCGGACCAAATCTTGTCCGCCATCTTGGAGCAGCCATTTTTTTCAATTTCAACAAAAATTCCATAATGTATCGTCACCGGATTTGGTCCGATTCCATTCGAAATTGGTGAGTGGGGGTTTTTGAGGTCGGAGATCATGATTTTTCTGTTAAAATTTATAAATTCAAAATGGCGGCTTCCAAATGATTTTTTGTTTTTGTATAAATGACGATAACTCCGATGTTATCAACACAAAACTATTACTGCGACATATCATCTGTAAGAGAAAAAAAAGTTATTTGTAACTAAGTCATAGTGAGCTATGACCTACTTTGAAATACTAAAGTTGGTGATGATATCTCAAATTCTAGAAGAGTTGGTATAAATTTCATATCTTTTTCGAAATCACTTTGAAAAACTGCCATGAGAATGTGAAATTCCTATTTGAATATTTTCATGAATAAAGAAGTTATGGAGGAGACAAGGAAATTATCAAAATCTGTTTTTTGCGTATAAAACAAAAACGAATAGATTTTATCTAAATATTTTTTCACATTATAGTTGGCCTCGACAAACTCCACATTTGGTGTCATTTAACCGACCTCGTATCTCTCACCGTTAAAAAGATACCCATGGTGAGCATAGTAAGTGGGACACACTGTATACATGATGATTGGTCACACTGTTTTTTTTTATAAAATTAAATGTCATAGTATATTGTCTATCATCACAGAAGAAGTCAGTCATACATACATATCCAGTCACCTTATTGCTAATTGCTAATTGAATTCCAGTTGACTAAACATTGATTGATTGAAACTAAACATACTAATTCCATCATGGATATAACATGTGAAACCAAATTGACTTTTGAGCATCATAATAGTTGAAGGATGTTTGAAACAAGTCGGAGAACCACCAAACCATAACATAAATGTTGTATCTGAACTACCACCACTTGCATCATATATTGTTTTTGTGTTATTAATGATAGAAAACAAAGTTTCAAGTTTACATCGAAATTAGAGAGAGCTTTTGCACTATGAATTAAAAATATCTGCTCTACCAGAGATTCAATCTGAAGACTCTCTGATAGACCAATCAGTTTTGAAAGACAGCCAGTGTTTTCGCGATAACACAAGTTGTCTTTGTCTTGTGATTGGTCAGATTATGTGATTAGTGAAATAGTCGTTTCAATACTTTCGGATGGTACTTTAGTTGCTGATGTTAACTGCGGAAAATACAGAGCAGCTCGACGTTTTGGAAAGATAGTGGGTGGCAGCAACGCCGACAAAGGAGAGTTTCCATGGCTGGTTTCGATCACAAGAAGAGGAGGACATTTTTGCGGTGGGACAGTCATCACCAACAAGTTCGTGATGACGGCCGGACATTGCCTCTGCACGTAAGTGAAGAAATAACCATATATGTATAACGATGAAACAATCCAGAGATGAGAAATAGTGTCTGAATGTTGATAAATGAGGTGGAATATCCATTTGGCATTTCTCTAGATTTTTTGGGATTTCCTCTCTTCGTTTTCATACATTTTCCAATGCAAGGCCTTATTGACTATCGATCAAATTTCTCTTTCGATTTCCCAACAGTGAAAGTTTTGATTGTAATAACATCTTAGATTGAGCATGAAATAAGAACACATTATTATCAACATTCTTATTATTATCATCCTGAAAATCATCTGTTTTTCATTACTACATGTTTTGAAGTATTTCTGATATTTTCATTCGGTATCAGACAAATCTTCAACACATGTGAGGCGAACTAATTATATTATAGGTATAAATATGCAACAATTCAGTACTTAGCTAATTGATTCATTATATATTCAATAAGATGATTTTTGAATGAATTCCCCTAAATCCTATGATATTATCATACTGTCAACTACCTAGAACTAGTTTCCTATGTTTTCAACTTTCAGCTCCAATAATATGATCATTCTCACTTTCATCGAATGGATAATTCTTACTTGCTAACCAGAAATTTATGGAGAACACCAATTCCTACCTCATTTTCCTTGATTCTTACAATTTTCTCTGATCATTCGTGGGAATCAGAACATATAAAAAAAATAACAGCCATTGGAGTATTTGACGTCGAAATCAAAAGTTGGGCAAGGTTTCACTCGTCAATAATCCTTTTCCTTTCCAAAATTGATAACTCACAGTAAGAGGAGAAATTTCCTTCGACATAGTTCTTTTCATTCGTTATCAAAAGAAGAAAAACATGGTAGGGTTCTGATGCCAAAACTTTACAGTCTGCCTATAGTTATGCCGTTGGCAGAGGTGTTCAAGTTTGCTACCTCGCTAATGTCAACAGCCCCATCATCAACGAAATCCAGATCAATCGAATTAATGGTATCAAAAAACGCGATTATGAGAACGTAGATGCGTGCAAAACTCTGTGCATACATAACCACTCCTGCTCAATAGAATCTTTCCAGAGGAATAGACCAAGACAACCTCCTACCCTTCAGTATCAAGATAACCATGGCCCAACACGATATGTCACATAAAGACGCCTACACGTAGCAAATGCGGTGGAAGTAAGATGAGCAGTTTGCTTTCCTAACTGGCCACTCAACTGAACTCCAAGTCTTGAGACTCATTGAGAACACTATATCGTTGAGAAATCATGGACAAAAGATCCATCTTGCTCTCCTTGACATAGCGGAACCATTTGACAAAATGGTCGTTATGGGCTTTCCTGACGATTTGATTCAGTTTTCGTGTTCATTTCTGAGAAATCGAACTTTCCAAGTGAATCTTGATGATCAACGATCTGGTATCAAGCCTATCGAAGGTGGTGTTCCTCAGGGTGCAGTTTCATCGCCACTGATGTACAGTTTATTTACTACCGATTTGCCAAGTCCTGTGATGTGCAAGATGTCGCTTTGCTTTGAACAATTGATTGCACTCGGAAGGGGGCAGATGCCTCTTAGAATGAAAATAATCCTAGATGGTCATGAGTTAGAATGGTCTTCACAAGCTGAATACTTAGGTGTGTGCAATATGACAGAAAACTCACCGAGGCCCAACATCTTAAACAGCAAGTTTCAAAAGCTAAACGAGCTATCGAAGCCCTGTTCCCATTTCCAAACCGATGCAGTAAATTGGGTTTGAGACAAAAATTGAATATTTACAGCCATGCCAGGCCAATTTTATTGTAAGCCTTGGTAGTCTGGGGCACCGAACATCAACTAAAGATAAATCTCATATCATCAGATTTCAGATTATAAATATTACAAACAAGATCTGGAGAATGGTGACAGCATCTCCCTGGTATGTTCCGAATAATAAAATCGCCAGGGATCTGAAACTCTCTCAATCGTGTCCGTCATTAGAGAACGAACCATCAAGACGTTCAACAAAGCTGAGGTTCATGGAGATCAGTTTTTTCGAAATGCAGTTGATCATGACGCAGGTGATAAATCGAAGTTCAAGAGGCTGAGATCGTCCATAAACCATGGAAAACATCAACATATGACCAAATTCACCCTTATCAACTTTTTGATATTCATTTGTTCCGTTCGATCTTCTTCAATTCTCAGAATCTATTACTGAGACCCATTTGGGACAGAAGGACTGTTCGCATCAAACTTCAATACCGTTTTATTCTTCTTTTTTTTTTTGTTTGATGATAGAGGGAGGGACTCTTTCCTGGTCTGAATCACATAAGATATAGATCCAATAAAAACTAGAATCTTTCCAGGGGAATAGACCAGGACAGACTCCTACCCACCAGCATCAAGATAACCATGGCCCAACACGACTTGTCACATAAAGACGCCGACGCTTACCAAATGGCAGTGGAAGCCATCACCGTCCATCCAGGATACGAATGCGACAGGCCCAAGGACGATATTGCCATCTTGGAGGTAGCTGGAACCATTCGGTGGTCTGAGACCGTGCTTCCGGCTTGTCTGCCCTTGGAAGGAAATGAGAATGATTTCGCTAATCTCCTGGCTACAGTGGCTGGATGGGGCTGGACCAATGAGGATAGCAATAAAGGTAACGACCTATTAAAAGTAAGGACTGGCCGTTAGTGGCTTGTGCAATCCTAAAGAGAGAGAATGAGATTGGGGAGAAAGATGGGGTAGTTTGAGGCAATGTCAGAATTGAAATTGACAATTGAGGTTAGGAGATATCACCTATGAATCGATATCCAAAATTCCATTTATACAACATAATATAGTAGATTAAGAAACTAAAGAGACAACTTTTCATAGATAGCCAAACCAAAAAGAGGTAGAAAATAAAATAATAGAAGTGTGATCATAAATACAAAACATAAAAAATATTAACACCTCCGTAATCAGTACTTTCAATGTTGAGCTCATTTCATATCTCTATTTAGTTTGGTTATCTATTTTTTCATGTTATGGAGGGCACAAAAGGAGATCACTATTATCGAGGGAGGATTGGGAGAGAGGGTACGTATTGGACTTTCTTAATTTCTGGAGATTTGGAAGATTTAAAAATACTTCCCTAGACAAAGATTCCCAAAGCTTTTCAGTTCAATAAACAAACTAGTCAACCTCGACATTTATCTCGATTGGCGTCAACAGGATGTACAGGGTGATTCACCATAAATGTCCCTCCCCTCTAGCTCACTTATTTTTGAACCGATTTGAAAATTTTAAGAGTAATCTAAAATGAATTTTTCATGTTGCATCAAAAAAAAAGGGTGCTCGGAACAATCGATCTACAGAGTACTACTTGATTTTTTGGAACACTCTGTATTCAATTTTTTTTTGAGATTTTTCAACTCAAAACGGCTTTCATGTCCCAATCTCAACTTTTGATTTACTATCTACTGACATTTAATCGGAACATTTACAAGGTGGTTCAAGATTCAGTATTCTGATCACCCTGTATCTGTTCCAATTATTGAATGTCAGTAGATAGTAAATCAAAAGTTGAGATACGGACATGAAAGCCGCTTTGACCGATCCTATATCTCTGTAATCATTCCTGCTAGGCCCCAAGTGTAATGCATTGATCAAATCAGCTCTTCAGGAAGAATCTAAAAATACAATGAAAAATAGAGGGTGTTCCATTTGAAAAAATCAAATAGTACCCTGTAGATCGTTTGTTCCGAGCACCCTGTATTTTCTGATGTAGCAGAAAAAAACTTTATCGAATATCATTTAGGATGATATTTCAAATTTTGAAATCGGTTCGAAAATAACTGAGCTAGAGGGGAGGGGGGACATTTATGAGTTCCTGAAGTGCATTTTTTGTGGAAGAATCTATTGAAAAGTGAAAAGTCGCCTTCGGTGTTCCATTTATGACAAGGGAGTTATGTGTGTGACAGCATCAATCAGATGAATAGCTCATCCCTGAAAGGAATCTGAAAGTAGCAGCATATATTCAGGTGTTCAACCCCATATTATGTGGTGTATCATGGAACTTGCTGTGCTTTGTAGGTCGTTCTCTCTCACAAGTTTCGACTTATCGAGCGTTTTTTCCACTGCTGGGACCAACAAGGAATTTGATTATAGTTCAATTATTCCGAAAGAGAGGAAAACATAGGTTAAAGCCATGAGGATATTCGTGAGATGTTCTCAGTCCGACTTTCTTCTCTGCAGCCAACCCCTCAAAAAACAACTTCCAGTGGATTAACTCTCAATTGTTCCACAGGTAGACGGGCAAATAATCTTCAGAAAGCCAAAATCAACGTCTTCGAAACGAATACATGCAGAGCTTGGTACAAGTCTCAGGGAAAGCAAACTAGGATCCAAGACAGCCATATCTGTGCCGGATATGAAAATGGAGGAATTGATGCCTGTTGGGTAAAACAAAAGCAATATTATTTCAAATATTCATATCAATTATCATCAGCGAACTGTTCTTCCAATTCATATCTCGTTAACTCAAAATCAATAATATGCTTTGATGATTCAAAAAAAAAAAAACTTTATTTGATTTCCTGGTGAATAATAGACTCTAGAATGAACAAATCATATTTCATCATTGCCTTCTGAGTTGGAGGAAAGCATTATTCATCATTACTCTTCCAGATATTTTGATTCTGTGATATACCAAATGAACTCCACTTACTATTCAGTACCTACCCAAATATTTGAAAATGCTAGTGGAGAACTACGATGGATGAGGAACGTATTGATGAATCTATATTATACAGGGTGTATCTCAATAACACCAAAAAAAATCAAGAAGCGATTCCTTGAGATATTCTAGCGAATAAAGTTGTATCCTAACTTGCTCCGTTTTCGAGATACTGGATGTTTGAGTTGGAAGTATCAATTGTTTTCATTTCAACAACAGTAAAAAGTAAAATCGTTAGCATTCTCATTGCTTCATACTCTTCGAAACTAAATTTTCATTTACATTCTTCATCACCTTCAATGCAAAATAATTGTTGGATATAATGGGTGTTTCAAAAAAACCTGACCACCATGCTAGGGTAGGTAGAACACTGCAAGATAAGTTGAGTTTGCTCAGTAAAAAAATGTGGTGACAACATCCGATTTCAAGATACAAGGTGTTGAAATGAAACATTTTTTTTATATTTTTCACGATTATGCCGAAACTATTGGCAACATTGTAATGACATTTTGTATGGATCTCTCTCAAAGGGAACGCTAGTTATACCACAGTTTATAGATATTCCATGAACTGTGATTATACGAGCTTCGTAACATGGACCAGAGATTAGAGTTCCTAAATGTACTTGACACTGCTGTTTTGGCGTGTTTTGTATATTAGAGTACAGACACTATGACAAGCACTGACAATCAGACATAACCACAAATAAATTGATGGAAAAAGCGGAAACTGACAGTACACGGACGTAGATGACATAAATTTCAAAGGTTTGACAAATTGAGAGAATTAGGAGAATGATGCAAGTTTGTGCAAATTCCAACTGTGAGAACTTGGGAAATCGATTCACTCTATTCGAATTTTCATCAGATAACGTAATTCTACAAAAATGGAAACAGAATATGATGCGGCCGACATGGAATATAGGTTCAGGCCACAAAATTTGCGAGGTATTCAAATTTCTTGGTAGGATATAGAACATTTTTCAACTCATTCCTATCAGGTACACTTCATAATGGAAGATTTAATGTTGAAGAATAGGATCGTATTGAGAGAAATAAGAGCCGAACCCACAATTTATAAACTGATCGAAAAGAACCTTATTCCAATTTAGAACCAACAAGAAACGCAAAACTAGCAGATAATAAAATCCATTTCGAACATAATTTGAAAGGAAGAGATTTGAGAATCAAATTTTTAGAACAGGAATATTAAAATATCCTAGGTTTACGAGTGAGAGATTACGGAATTTAGGAAACAAATAAAAGAAAAAATAGAGAGTTGGAAAATAAAGTGAAACAAAAAGATTAAGATGCAAAAGTCAGAGTTAGCAAAATTCAGAACTATCACCTTAAAATTATTTCAGATTTGAAAAAATCATCAAAAATACAAGAAAATTGAACAAGCAAATATCCAGGCAATTTTGAGCAAAATCCATAGTTTCGATAAACAATACTATGAAAAACTTTTGCCTTTGAAACGAATGAAAGATTTGAATACCAAATTAAATATTAGTAAAAATGTTGCTTCATATGAGCATGATTCATCTCAAAATTCAAAATTTAATGGTAACAGATGGGATGCAAGAAGTTTGGAAAAACCGTTGGTGATCAAATTCACGTGTAGTTCATAGGAATAGTATATGTATTTCGTTGGAATATATGTACATACTAACTTGATATCGACCCCCATTGAGGTCTTTCATCCTTATCATTCAATATTTCGGGAAGAAATAATCTTCTAATCAAGTTATCGTACCCTTTTACCCACTCGAGGAGACGCTATGCACTCTCATACAAAAATCGAAGACAGAGAAAGATATATGGAAGTACTCTTCCCAGGACTTGTGGAGGAAGGAAGATGCGAGAATCCTTCATCCAACCGAAAAACATATTCTTATCCTTGTCTGGCAAAACATATAGGTCGCGTGCACGAAGACCGACCCTGGAGGCAAAATATTGAAACACAACCTCATTCTTCTGTGAATTATTGAAACACAACCTCACTTTTTTATTTGGTTACAGAGGAATCAAGAGGTTGAAATAGTTTCTCACAATATTTTGGCCTCCAGTGTCGGTCATCTGACAGTTCTTGCACGCGACCTATATGAATTGCTTCAAAATCGTTTGTGGTTATGTTTGATTGTCACTGCTTGTCTAGTGTCCGTATACAAAAAACGTCAAAACAGCAGTGTCAAGTACATCTAGGAACCCTATATACCAGAGATCAACAATAAATAGTATGCAAATAGCTAATTTCTCTTCGATTTCCTAGGCTGATAGTGGTGGTCCTCTCATGGTAAACTCCAATGGACAAAACGACCAAATGATCGTGGTTGGTGTTGTTTCGACAGGTATCGGATGTGCCAGGCCCTACCTACCTGGCATCTACACCAGGGTATCCGATTATATACCTTGGATTCGACATGTGATAGGAAAATGAAGAGAATTTTGAAATATTTTGTCAATTGACAAAATTATCTAGTCAGAAATACCACAGAACAAGTATTATTGTACCTAATTTGATATTGTCAGAAAATAAGGCCAACCCCTATAATTACCATTTTTTAAAGCCCATATCAGAAGTTTTACAGAAGCGTGACAAACCACAAATTATTTCTTTACATGAAACACCCTTTATCTGATTTTTTTTTCGGAATCTGTGATTCCACACGACGATTTCATATGATATTCCAAAACTTTTACATACTTGTTATGAACGATTACAATATAATATGTTACATCAAGTACTAAAAGGTCTATCTAAGGACGAATTTTGAAATGTTTATTCCAATTTTTTTAGTCGAAAATAGGGATTCTTCATTAGCGATTTTTTTATATTATATATATCGAAAATAACTACGGCACTGAATTCAGAGTGCCTCTAAATGGGTGTGACCAGAATTTCATGTAAAAATATGCATTAATAACAAAGTTATGACAACTCAAAAATTCGAAAACTCACACAGCTAACAGATATAGCCATGAGAATATTTTTTTTTATGTTTCAACAATAGTGCCACCAGATGAGAAAAAAATGCTAGCGTAAATTATTTTAATGAAAATAACGGAATTACATTCACACAATTCAACTAATAATGACGCAAAGAATTGAAAACATGCTTTCAATTTTTTTTCATCGGATGGCACGTGATTGTTCTACTCATAAAGAAAACATTCTCATGGCTATATCTGTAGATATATCGGGTGTTTTTTGTGACTGTTAGTTGTGTGAGTTTTCCAATTTTTTATTTGTCATAACTTTGTTATTAATGAATATTTTTCCATGAAATTTTGTAGTGATTTTTTCATTAAAAAAATCGCTAATAAAAATTCCCGATTTTCGACTATGAAAAAATATCGTAGTATGCCCTGAAAATTGGAATAAACATCTCAAATTTTGTCCCAAGGTAGATCATCAAGTACTTGAAATTTCCAAAATAAATGTCAAAATCGGTTCACAACTTCAAATTTTAGGGGGGTGTTTCCATTAAAAATGGGTCACACTTTATATTTATTCAATAAAATATCTGTTATTATTACTTCATTGTCACCACTTGTTTGACCCAAGAAAAACAATTTTTGTGTTGGCTTCAACAGATATCATGTTAGTCATGAAAGAGGATATATTTGACTGTTGTATATTGATTGCATTATTATCGGAAACATTCCCAAACTGATTGAATGATCACCAATTAATCAGACATTTGTTTTTCTAGACTCAAAAGAGTGACGATAGGGAAGTAGAAATAAAAGATATCACCCTGAATATATATTTTTTTGTTATCACAGAAATTCACAGACTCCGAAAAAATATAAAGAACAGGGTGTTCCATTAAAAAAAATAATTTGTGGTTTGTCACGTTTTTAGGGATCACCCTGTGAAACTTCTGATAATGCCTGCGGTGAGATCTCATTGCGGCATGCAACTTCCACATATTGTTTTATCCTGATGAGGAAATTAAGTTAATAAAGGGGTGAGCAGTTTATTTGAAATTGTCATTCGACACCTCTGTGCAGCCAACTCAAAATCAAATGTCTAAACCTCGAAACTATGGAAAATATAGTTTGGTAAAGTATATTTCTCTTGATCAGTTCACCATAATACCAGTATATATACTTATAGACTAAACCGATTCTGACAAACATCGTTCAACTATATTTGGTTGATTTTTTCAGAAATTCGAGTTTTCAAAATATTCAAGAATTACAATGAATTTTGAAGATTTCACGTGATTCGGAGAATTTTCTCTCTCTATTTCCCTGATTACCCTCAAAAATCAGAAATTTGTATATGAGTACCTGGATGCATAATATATAAATTTTCATTCAAACTTTTCCATTAGAAAATAACCAGTATTATCAAAATCAAAACTGACCCACTTCGAAGAAAACAGGGCACAATTCACAGTTTCAGAACTTATAACATATTTATAACTTTTGTCAGAATAATTTTTGTTATATACCGATGCTCATACATCCAGATGATGTTATAATATAGAATAAATTAGATATTTATCAATTAGTATGGTGATTTACATACGAAATATTTATAATTTGAATGTAAATCAATATTGATTAATTGAATTCAATTTCCCTCAGTTATTGTTATACCTAATTAGTAGATATATGATAGAATTTGATTTGCTATATCACCTATATTAGGTGAACCAACTGTTCAATGATATTCATTCTCTGCTTTATGATTATAATTATTATAATTTGATAATACATCGACTATTGTTATGAATGTTTTTTAATGTTCCTAGTTCCCTCTCTGTTGAATCATATATGATATGAAGAAATTAAATTTACGAAGGAAACGATCAAACCAGCATCAAGCATCAACAATAAATTGAATAATTGATCGATTTTGTACTAGAATTTAATCGGAGAAACTAATGTATTTTCAATTGACATTGGGATCACCTCAATCATCTGAATTAAATCCAGCAAACTTCGATAGATAAGTAGGTAATCATGAATATTCCTGTTTTCATATGAAATCAAGAAAATTAATTTCAGTGGCAGAGATTATGCTCATCATTATTATAAATGGAATGAAATAAAGTGGATCATTCTGATGAAAAACTGAACAATCATTCACATATATTGATATTATATAATGCCACGAATTCATGACAGACCCTGTAAATATGGTTGAACAGGTCTCATTGTTGTAATTTCTACACTGACATCCAATTACTAAGAAGTATATAACAATACCAATACTTACATCGAAACACAAATCTATATTACTATCAATTATTATTTTTCGTCCCATATACGTGTATCCTTAATGGATAAATATGGTTTATGTGAGAGTAGAATAGCGTGAAAATGCTAATCCCCGATATTCCGAACAAGCATCAGGTTATATGCAAGCTATAAATTCAGCAGTAATAGCCTGGATAAGCTGAAAATGTCGGGATTAATACTCACGATGTTTGTTGAATATATAAAATGTAGCTTATTTATAATCTTTATGAACGACTTTTCAATCTGTCATTTCTGATATTAAACATTAGTAGAACTCGCAATATAGGTATGTACCTCAACCGAGGTTTATCAGTACAAAGTATTCTAAAATGATTCCCTGTGTAGGTCTTGTCCCTAATTCCACACTCCACTGTTCATTGTTTTGACTCATATATTATATCACTAATTTATTTTTCTATAAATGAATCACTACAGTTCTATGAAGATTGAAACGTTTCGTCTTGAATTGAATTATTATTCATCTCACGAATTCTTGTTATCAGAGCTTGGTAAACAACTCAAGTGAAGTAGGTACTTCAATTATTGAACAGCACAAGGACAGAGTACTTTTTGTGTTTCAATAACAACTATTCTACCCCACACAGCACCGGACGTCTTGTAGATTTCCATTTTATGTCCTTATATTGCAGGCATAAAATGGACGTCCTGAAGATGTCTATCGTAAGACGTCTCAGAGACGTCCAGAAATGTATGTCCTGAAGATGTCTTATTGAAGTCCGGAAATATTCCATCAGTAAAATTTTTTTTTTAGTAAAAGAGGCAGTATTGTGCGGTCTGGGACATACTACAACAAACCCCTATACTGAGTAATTCAAATTTTAGTGCCACCAATGGGTTCTTGGTTAAATTAGAGCAAAGTTGAGCGTAACTAAATATATGTCGTCAGTTCCGAGTATTTTCGGAGTTACAGGAAAAGAACGAATTTCAATTTTTTTCTTGCGTCAAACGTTTGTTGAGGAGTATCAAAATTGATAGCGTATTTAAATTGCCACTTATTCCCTGCTATACGATGAGATTTTCAGATCCACTATCCGGCGTTTGGTATTTTCGCCCCTCTCATCAACATCACTATTTTTCATGAGCACAAAGGTTCGTTGTTCGGAGGGATTTTCAATAATAATAATAGTGCATGGTGAATCTGGAATCGTCATCGTATAGCAGGAAAAAGGAGGCAATATGAATGTGCTCTCAATTTTGATATTCTCCAACAAATAACGCCAGAAAAAAAATAAAATGATTTACTAAAATTTCTGTTATTCCGTATATCTCCGGAAATACTTGGAATTCAAAAATTTTTCCACGGCATATTCTTAGTCACAAGCACAACCTGTAAAGCTATTTACGAATAATTATTACCTTCTGAAAACGGACCCTCTTATGACGTAGAAACCTCATCTCGCCATAGTTAAAAGAAAATACCAAACGCCCGACGGAGACTGAGGCAACTGATATATTAATTCTTTCAACTGTGATCTCGCGCTTATTCACTCTGCCAGAAATCATGTATCATCCATCTCTGTCTGGAATAGTCTTTTTGCAGTATTAGGGTTTTGACGTCACATCATCGCCTCGTTTTCAGAGGTCCGAAAAATCGGGGATTTCAATAATTTTTCATGAAACGTAGGGAGCTCACAGCAAAAAACGGTTTGCGGTGGTGAGCTAGTTTGGGTGAGTTCTATCGAATTATGAAATAATTTTTTTTTGTGAAATGAGCCCATTGAATGCCAATAATTCATCAATCAATCAATCAATCAAATCATTTATTTTCCATAACTGACAACATACATTGTATAGGAATAGTCAAAGATACTAAGAAACTATGAAACTTACGAACTAAAAAAAGAAAAAAACTAGAAAACTTACATACTAATGAGTGTATATGACAAATAGGAATATTACGTACACAAAAACTCGTTCACAGTACAAAAAACTTTGCCAACTAAAAATATTTTGATTTGTTTTTTGAATTCTGTTTCCTTTTTACAGTTTTTTATTGATTCAGGTAATTTGTTGAATAATCTTGGCCCAATAAAGTTTGGGGATGAACTGGTAATATTCAATCTGGCAAAGGGTATCCGCAAGTTATTTTTTTGTCTCGTATTGAAATTGTGCGTATCATAATTTTTCGGTGTAACTTCTCTATTTCTATGGACAAATAAACATATCTCAAAAATGAATAATCCAGTCAGAGTTAATATGTTCAGTTTTTTGAGAAGATCTCTGCAAGAGTGTTGTCTTGGTTTTCCTGTTAAGCACCTTACAATTCGTTTTTGTGCAATGAATATGTTCTTAGAATGTATGGAATTGCCCCAGAAGTTAATTCCATATCTCAAACGAGATTCCACCTGTGCATAGTAAAAGTTCATCAATTGTTCATGAGTCAAAATAGTCTTCAAATTGTATATCAAGTAATAGAATGAGTTCAGTTTAGATGTTAATGATTCACAATGTGTTTTGAAATTTAAATTCTTGTCTAGTTCAATACCCAGAAATTTCACAGTATCGCTGGTTACAAGTTGTTGACTAGATAGTTCGATAATGAAATCCTCACTGCTGTGACGTTGAGCTGTCTGAAATCTGACGATAGATGTTTTATCTGGATTGAATGATAATTTATTCGACGAAAACCATCTCATCAAAGACTCTAATATAAATTATCATTATCAGTCCACTCGCCCATTGCACTCGAATCTAGTAGGTATTCATCAATAACGAATTGTCATTATGCTGTCATTTTCATTATTCATGATATTATGATTAGAATTGAAAAGAAGTGTTTCTATAGTGACAATAGGTTCATATTTCAGTTTCACAGAACTAAAATGTTCGAAATGTATTGCTAGCGGTGAAAATATTTAATATACCTTGGGATATAATCTTGGTCCCTGATGGGTATATAATACTGATATTCTTTACTACCTGCTTGGTGAATAGATAACAATTTCCTAGTTCATAACCTAACCTAACTCTTAGACTGACAATATTTGACGAATTACACATCTTATATAAACCTGCTCATCATGTTCTCTAAATTGCTTTTACCGTGGAACCGATTCAATGACCCGAATCTGCTATCCTCTGGTGGGATGTTGACACTGACTCAGAAAAGTGCTAAGTGCTTGCCCAAAACCGTCTTCAGTGGATCTTCGGTTGCACAACTAGACCGATTAATAGTAATGACCGATACTATAGACCATACGAGACCTAACGATACTCCTAGTCAATTACTTCATTACTTTATACGGATATTTCAGAGCATTATTCGAATTCCGTCAGTGGTGTAGGTAGATAGGATCTCAGTGTAACAAGTTTAGTCACATACCTATTCCAAATCGATCATTCTGAGTATATAGGTATATCTATAACTTGGTAGATTTCAATGCAAACAAAACACAAGCATGTCTTTTCTCTAGAAAAGCCGATTTCACTGTTCCCAACATAAGCTCTTCAGGAGTAACCATACCTGTGAAGACATCCATTTCGATGCTTGGTATTACTATCAACAATAAATTTTCTTGGTAAAATCACGTGAGATCAATTGCTAAAAGTAAATCCCAAAAACTTGGTTTCCTGTTTCGGGCCAGGAGCTATTTCACTTCCAGTCAGCTTCTTATGATCTATAAAGCACAGATCCGCCCGGTCCTGGAATACTGTTCTCATATTTGGAGTGCAGCACCCAAACATACCCTAAAACTGTTGGAGTCTGTCCAAAAAAGGGCAATTCGTCTTGTGGGTGATGCCTCGCTCACAAACCCACTCACTTCTCTGGAACACCGTAGAAAAGTTGGCGATCTGGCTCTATTTCCTAGATATTTTCATGTCTCTTCTGAAATATCAACAATTGTTCCCCCCTTGGCAGTCCCCACGAGATTAACCTGTGGAGTTGAGGCCACGCACCCCTTCGTGGTCACTTTGGAGACCTGCAGGACATCTCTTTCCGAAGACTCGTTCATCCAACGAACAGCGAGGCTCTGGAACACATTGCCAAAGGAGGTGTTCCTCGAGGTATATAACCTCCAGAAGTCCAAGAAGAACACCAATTCCTACCTTATTTCCCTTGGTTCTCACGATGTTCTCTGAACATTACAGGATATCCCTTCTCGTGGAAACCAAAACATGAAAAAAATAGTATTTATTTAGTACATTCCTCCGTTATTCAAAATCAACATATATATATTCTTTCAAGAATTAAAATCTGCATCTTGGAAAAAAAAACGCCAGCTCCCGAGTCGGATTCATGTGGACCTCTTTTGAGTTTGGTAATAGACTTCTAGTATAAATTTACATTTTGATCTCCATAATAGTTATAGGTTATTTTCTGACCATTGAAAAAATGAAATGAAATGTTTCACTGAGAGCAATATTCTGATAAAGCGACTCAATTATTCAGTCCGCATGGGATGGATAACAATAAATGGAACAAGATTTATAACTTTATAACCTTACAATGCACCAATAACAATATAACTATCAGAACCTCAGACTTAAAATCAGTAGTCATTATGAGGTAGATAACAATAAGAAGATGTTATTTGATGTTATTTGATTCAAGATGAACTTATAGCGGCACCGCAAAGTTCCGTAGTAGACGAACAATAATCATAATGGGAGATCTGAGAATTTCCATTGTTTCAATATCTAATTTAGTATTACCAATTCGAATCAGACTGTTTTGTGAATGAATAAGGTTCTGCAGTGTCAAATATGTAAAGAAAAGTTGGTAGAATACCCCGACAAATGGTTGACATCTATACTTCTTTGTATATACAGGGTCGCTGATATGTATGGAAACAGGTGAATATCTCGGTAACCTGTTGTTGGATTTTTTTGAATTTATGTACTGTGTGATTTCAAAACGTGGCAGATTTGAAAATGTTATAGCCAATGTTGCCACTTTTTCAGTTATACCGGATTTTTCATTAACTTCCTTATTTTGAATAGAACACCCTGTAATTTATTGGATTTTCAAATTCTCCCTGAAGAGCTAATTCCATCGATCTATCACACTTGGGGTCTAGCAGGAATGAATACATAGGTATAGGGTGTTTAAAATCTAGATTTTTCAACTTTAGTATTTTTTTGTGTCGAAACTATTCATTATCGATCAAAACCGCTCCAATGTTCCCATCTTTACTTCTGATTTACTATCTACTGACATTTAATTGAAACAAATACAGGGTGGTTCAAGATTCAGAATTCTGATCACCCTCTCTGTATCTGTTCCAATTAAATAGTCAGTAGATGGTAAATCAAAAGTGAAGATAGGAACATTGAAGCGGTTTTGATCGATAATGGATAGTTTCTACACAAAAAAATCTTGAAGTTGAAAAACCTATAGATTTTAAACACCCTATACCTATGTAATCATTCCCGCTCGACCCCAAGTGTGATAGATCGATGGAATCAGCTCTTCAAGGAGAATCTGGAAATCCAATAAAGTACAGGGTGTTTCATTCAAAATAAGGAAGTTACCAAAAATCCGGAATAACTGAAAAAGCGGCAACAGAGGCTATAACATTCTCAAATCCGCCACGTTTTGAAATCACACTGTACATAAATTCAAAAAAACCTAACAACAGATTGCCGAGATATTCACCTGTTTCCATACATATCAGCGACCCTGTATATCTATGTCTTTGTATGATTCATAACGCTCAGCTTTCGATAAATATTTACATTTTTTGGATCGACAAAAAATTCGAATTCCTCTTGTCAAGTCTCGAACAATTGAGGAAGATACGCCAATGCTATTTCTCTTCTTGGCCATGTCAACCGCGCAAAACTAACTTACAATCTTCATTAGCAATCAATTATATTGACGAGTCTGGAATTCAGTCAGTTTGGTGTAATTAAAGTATGCTGCGAATTTATTGGGATTGTTTTTATTGACCAGTCAATGGAATTGGGTAATTTTTTTTTCAATCGCTGAAGAAACCGAACAATTACGCTCCAATCGAAAAGACCAAGGAGAACAGTAAATTGTAAAAGTAATATCCAATAAGAAGATCCAGGTGACCTGAACTAACCTAACCTGACCGAGTTTTTCAGTTTCTCGATGCAAAAATTATCTTCAATTTTCCATCGAAATTCGTAACCAAAAGCATCATATTTCTCGGTCTTCCTAGATAAAACACACATTTGGATATAGATGATTCTCACTTATCCAAAGTTATTTGGTGAAAGAGGGGATCAAACACCCTAAGTGAAATTTGTAGTCATACCATACTGAAATAAATCAAGATGGAATAACTAGGACAAACTACCATCATACGGCTTACCACCTCAGCTATGCCATCTCTTATCGAGTTTTCTTTCAGGCAGATCGCTTCATGTGGTGGTGGACGGTGTATCGTCTGATACCATTGACATCAATTCCGGCGTTCCACAAGGATCAATTTTGGCACCAACATTATTCCTGCTTCATATCAATGATCTTTTGGGAGAAACAACTTGCCCCATCCACAGCTTTGCAGATGATAGTACCCTCCATACTGCGTTCTCTTCCAGAATTCCCATTTCTTTCCAGGAAACTAAGAACTCACGGCGCAGGCAGGTCAATGCTGTCAATGAAGATCTTGCTGAAATCACAGCCTGGGGAACTAACAAGCTAATTGAATTCAACGCTACCAAAACTCAAGCCTGCATTTTCTCTAGAAAGGCGGAACTCAGTATGCCCGATATTGTAATGTCTGGCTCCACCATCCCCACCAAACCCACCATATCTATGCTCGGTATTTCCATCAGCCACACTCTTTCATGGGATAATCATGTCAGATCCATCGCAAAATCTGCTTCACAAAAACTCGGATTCTTGTTCCGTGCGAGAAGCTACTTTACACCTCAACAGCTTCTCATGATCTACAAAGCGCAGATACGGCCTGTTCTAGAATACTGTTCCCACATATGGGGTTCAGCACCAAAACATACGCTGATGCTCTTAGATTCCATCCAGAGAAGAGCCATTCGCCTGGTAGGTGACGCCACACTCACTCACTCTTTGACATCATTGGAACACCGTAGAAAGGTCGGCGACCTTTCACTTTTCTATCGATACTTCCACGGGAAATGTTCTTCGGGAATCTCTGCTATCATCCCTTCACTAGCAATACCAATCAGACGAACTAGACAATCCCAGTCAGCACATCCTTTCGTTGTCAACCTCGAAAGATGTCGAACAGCCCTTTATCAAGACTCCTTCATCCATAGAACGGCTAGGCTCTGGAATTCATTGCCTGTGGAAGTATTCCCAACAACATATAATCTCCAAAAGTTCAAAAAAATTCCAATACCTACCTCCTGTCCCTATCCTCCCTAGGAACGCACGGTGTTCTTTGAACATTATAGGGATTCCCTTTCGTGCGCTTCAAGCGATAAAAAAAAAAACATCAGGAATCAGTCAACCTACATTAGGTATACTTTTAGGAGACTATAAAGAAAAACACGATCGGAAGGCATTGCTAGCTGAAAAATCACCAAGGGAAGCTGAGTCTTACACACGCTTGGGAAGTGTTGGAGCTTCATTGTGTACTATTTTTTCAATTATCTGGCATTGAAACTATAGTCCGGAATAATTACCATTCCTGGCGTAGTAAAAAAGGGGTCACAATAATAGATCTATTACCTCGTAATGTAATACAATCCGAAAGTTCTTTGAATATATCCACTATAAATATCATGGTTTTGACTTTTGCTTTAGATAACCATCCTTATTATTCCATACATACGTCATAGACTCTTTTTTTTCAACCACTTGCTGTATAACCTACTTCGTCAAGACGTAAAGCGAGATTCGCATTATTTTAGAAGCACCCCTTGAATTTGTTCGGTGTTATTTAGATACACCCTGTATATGTATAATGACGGTTTCAAGAACTTCCAAGGTCCAAGTTTGAAACGAAGCAAACACTTTGTACTGAGATATTATATCATATCATAGGTGAATCATATAGATCATGTGGTCATGGAGTAATGGTTACAGTGTATTCATGATATGATATGATTTCTAGTTGATATCTACAGATCGGTTTACGTTTTACGTATGGAAAATTTTACTCTCAAGTTCGATCACGATTCTCATAGACAAGATTTATATCCAAGACATGATGCCGGTTCATTGGGATTTATCGATAGACATCGTTTTAGGAAGATTCTAAGTTGGTATTGTGCAAATGCTCCACTTGCATTGAATTACGATTTCAGAGATGTCTGCAGTAAGTAATGCATGAAATATATGCAGTATCGTGAAATCTAAAGAAGGATAAGGATTTCATAAATAATTTTTAATCCAAGAGAAATTAAAGGCGTACAATATTTTTTTCAAAAAATCTCCAGGATACATCCCTCACGTACGTAGGAATATGAACCAAGAAATCGAACGATAAGTTGTAGTCAATCAGAAAGTACGTACATCTGGAAAATAGTGTTGGCAATGATAATTCCAATATGAATCATCTGCTTTACCGCGAAATTTATCTTCTTGAGAATTCTCATGATCCAGATCGATTTGCAAACAATAAGATTGTCCTCAGACCATAAAAGTTGATTCTACCTAATATGAGAAAACAACTCACAACATAAAATTGTACTTTCAAATTTAATCGACCATCTCTTAGAGCATCCTTGTACCAATAAGAAAGAAATTTGATATTATATACTTTCTGACCTTTTTGGTTACAATTTTGCAAGTGTACAAATGATGGCTTCATTGCAGATGTTGTCTCAAGCAGCCGTATCCATTTATGAAAGTAATAGGTTCTCATTATGTTTTTTATAGCGGGAGATTGTATGATAGTTCAATCAGAACTTACACGTTCAAGATATTCTGTCAAAGCCTGTGTATTTGGCAAGAGGAATCTTCAGTTGTATTTGCTTCATTCATGGACAGATAGAGATAGCCATAAAGCCATATTGAGGAATATTTATATGTTAATTCGCTTTTATAGATGTTTACTGAAGATTAACTTTGCTCCTTCTGATCCCAAAGTATTCTATACAGTAGCAATGTTAATCATACAGAGATTCTATAATGCTGATTATTTTCTTTGTACGATTTAAAACCAATCAGATCGTTTAATTGAGTTGAGCTACCTTGTATAATTTCGAATATAAGTTCTATCGCTAAAACATCGCCGCAACTTGTCTTCTAACCTTTTTGCATAAAATTATCAATAATAAAATCAACTCTCCATAAATCCTGTCATTAATACAATTTCATGTACCCCCTAGAAAAACCCGATCATGTGTTATGTTTAACATTCCACTGGTAGCCACAGCAGCTTCCGCCAGATCTCGTATTGTATCCATGTTACGACTGGTAAACGAATATAATGTATTTATAAAATAAATATCGATTATCGATTTGACTAAGTCACAAAAAACCTATAGAACTGCAATATTAGAGCACATTCTAGCTTTATCAATTCGAAGTAGCCCCATATATCAATCTACTTATCATTTTATTAATTAGTAGATAGAAATTTTAAATCTCGATGCTGATCAATCCTTGATTCCATGGTTGTCTCACGTGTAAATTTCCGTTTTTAATATATGTATAGCTACTTTCCTGGCTATTTGCCACGTCGAACATTGAATTATATCTGTTGAACATACAAAAAGAGAGCATGAAAAATGAAAATCCTCTGAAATTGAGAATTGACATCATCTCTCGAATCAGATAAAATAATATGATGTATTATGATATAAAAATATAACACAAAGAAGAACCAGCATCTGAAATCTTCAGCAGAGACAGCTTGATGGTATACCTATTAAAAATAATTAGATGAGTTGAAATTATTTCAAAAGTGTCCGCGGAAAATTTGCAACACTCTCATTGGGAAAGAGAGGACCACTTCCCTTTCTGGAAATTACCTGTTATTTCCTAGTGCTGAATTATCTCAATATTTAATTATCATTCACAGCAGAATCTGAGGTGGGTATTCATTTTTTTAATACTGATGGGTGTTCAACAGACGCATCAGTTGATAGTCTGCGGGACAATAGCCAAAATAGTAATTGTTTCAAGTTCAATAATCCAAAAATAATTATTCAAGTTCTTTTGATATATACAAGGTGTTTCATAATTGAATGCTGATCCTAAAGGGCGATGATCCTTGGATGATTTTAAGGAGAGAAGTTCATATCAACATATGTCCCGAACCTCTTAGTTTTTGAGCTACAGGGTGTTGAAATCAGAAGCGTACAGCGTTTTTTTAAACTAAACATTCGATATCAGGTCTACGAGGACATCACTGGTTAAAGTAAAAGTTTGATTTTCGTCCCAAAACAAAATGTGTTCCCACTCATAGTGGGTGTCTACTGAATTACCAAAAACAATATCCAAGAATTGAAGGAACAAAATTCTTTGGTTTTTATTTTTTTTTACGCAAAAACGGTACGTTGTATGAAAGTAAGTCTTGGAACCAAATTGGCTCCAAAATGAATAAGAATTGAAAAAAAAAATGTGGTTGTCAGAAAAATCGTACTATTTTTTCTTCAAAAATTGTCAGTTCAAACCCCGTACGGACGCCACTAGTGAGAATTTTTAAATATCTTTCACGTTAAAAAATGCTCCTTAATAAAGAAAAGGTGTATACAAAATATCATAACAATATCTAAGAGTGATAAAAAATTATGATGAGAAACTCATTTTTTTCTAGAAATTTCATCACCCTGTAGCTCAATAACTAAGAGGTTTAGGACATATGTTGATGTGAACTTTTCTCTTTGAAATCATCCAAGGATTATCGCCCTTAAGGATCAGCATTCAATTATGAAACACCCTGTATATGAGGGTGCATTGGAAAATATTCATCATTTCAAATACATTGTTGATGTATACAGAGATGATAAAACACTAAAACACGTTGAAGTGGCAAATTACCAAGAAAATCTTGAAGTATATAGTAGCAAGTAAACATCCTGCTTATATCTAACCAATCAATCTCCTATTGAAATTACAGAATGCAAGTATATGAAGATAGAGAATAGATGAAGAACGATCTTATCGATATCGTTATTCAAAATTCAGTTCAGGAATGTGACACAACAGTAATGCATCTCTCAAATCATAATATATAGTGTGAACCTTGCTCTAATTATTATATATATTTGCAAACCACATATTGCTTAACATCTCTTGTAACACAAAGAAGAACCAGCATCTGAGATCTTCAGCGGAGACAGCTTTATGGTATACCGATGCTAATGGGTGTACCAATTCTAGGTACTGATTCGATACACTTCGGTTCCAAGCTCTAGTGTAGTACAGTCAATATAAAAGCGGATCAGGATATGATATATTATGGAACATGTCAAATCATCAGAGAAATTGATTTCAGTATACGATAATTTTCAAAATTAAAAATTTATAATGAAAACTTTGTCAACTTCAATTTGATTAATTTTTGATAGACCTATATTGACGGTTCTGCGTAGAATTTACAACGATGAAGCTTCGTATTTAAGTTTCCGATGTGTTCCTCCATTGAATCAATCAATCAATCAATCAAATCTCCATTCCTCTAGACAATGATAAAATTGTGTCGGAAATGTCAGAAATCTTGAAAAATACATAAAATACACAATACATAGATACACAGAAACGAAATACAATTCAAAAAAATATCACGTACTGCGGACAATCCAAGAAATCTTGCACATTATAAACAGAATTCTTCACCAGAAATTTTTTGAGGCACGTGTCGAAAATATTGAGTGTTAAACTTGATTTAATATATGCTCAGATAATTAATTGAAAATACGTGGTCCTATAAAGTTAGGTGCATTTTGGGCTACTTTGTATTTTCCATAATTTGTGTGTGAATTAAGCCTTTCTGGCGTGTATTCATGTTATGGATGTCTTTATCAAGCTTGAAATAGGTTATATGTTGCAATAAATGAAACAACATGCAATATCAAATATGTATATACAGGGATTCTATAAATGATCGTAACATCATAGTAGCCGTTGAAATATTTTCTCCATTTTCCGCCTTTCATTTATGGAGATTCACACATTCGAATTCAATTTCTGACATCAGGCATACTGTCATAGCTGATAAACTCACAATTGTCAGTTTTTCGTTAAAATTTTCAAACGATTCTGTTTTCTACTTCGTTATTGTCGTGTTGAAAAGAGGGATGGCTTATTCCTCGAAGCAGAATACATTTATTGTAATGTCTTATTGTCGAAATGGCACATTCATCAATGATGGATGGAGTTACTCGGTAGTAGCCTGATGCAAGGATGAATACCTGGCGAAATATCCTAATGTACAGATTCAAGAATCTTCTTCCACATCAAAACAGTGATCAACAGATTCATCCAAACTGGAAACGTTGATGAGAAAAAATCAACAGGAAGGCCCCAAATATCGGAAGAAGTTGTCGGAAACCTAAGGGCGCGTGTTGAGCAAAATCCCCAAAACGTCATTGAAGAAATTATCTTTACAATCTGGTGTGCCACTAAGTACATGCCATAAAGTTCTCAAGAAAAGATTGCATATGCACCCTTACAAGACCAGTGTACCACAGCAACTTTTGCCAATAGTTATCCCACGTCGTCTGAAGTACTACCAATGGTTCCAAAATAATCTCAACGATGACCAGCTATTGGACCTTTACATAATGACATAAATGGGGAATTTCATTGGAATTCTGCTATAATTTTTGATAAAAAGGAACGTATGTTTCAATAATTTTTAAATGGCCCTGGTATAAGCCTCATCAAATGAATGTCAAATAATAATAAACAACTGACATTTTTTATTTGTCATTCTGAATCACCGTAGCAACAATAGAAGAATTAACCTGCCACTCAAAACACTACCTTGTCAAAACTTGTCTAAGGTATATACAGGGACTCTATACCTTTTCAACTTCAATTTCGGAATCGGTGAGTTATATTTCGGTTAAAGTAATCTCGATTTCAGAATTGGTTAGTTCGATTTCAGAAATGGTAAACTCAATTTCAGAATTGGTGAGATGAATTTCAGAAAAAGTCCATTCAATTTCAGAAATGGTAAGTTGTATTTCAGAATTATTATTGGTAGAGGTTCAATTTCAGAAGATGAAATCCTTTTATATGTTTGAAATGTTTTTAATTGCAAAAGAGAAGATTGTTTACAGTGGATGAACGGTGTTTGAGAGCCCTATGTTGAATCAGATTGAACATATATGGGGTGCCTTCAAGTCAGAAGTGAAGAGCTTCTTGCAAGAGCATCGCCAAAGGGTCATAGCTGGGGATCCGAACAGCTTGCTCAGCCAGATAGAATTCAGACTGCGATGTCTTGAGGAATGTGCAGATCATTCAATGAAAATGATAACACCTCAAATGTGTTTGCATTCTCATAATCATGTGCAACGCTATTATCTTCCAGCGATTCGGATGGAAGGCATCTGTGGATTAAATTGAGATTATAATTATGTTATTGAATTGTTTTTGACAAGTTGAATATTGTAAATATGGTTTGTTAATCTCACATACAATTGGAAACATTTCGAACAAATATAAGGATTTTTTTCTGAAATTGAACCTACCAATTCTGAAATACAACTTACCATTTCTGAAATTGAATGGACTTTTTCTGAAATTCATCTCACCGATTCTGAAATTGAGTTTACCATTTCTGAAATCGAACTAACCAATTCTGAAATCGAGATTACTTTTTCCGAAATTGAAGTTGAAAACCAATTTTACTGTTGCCAGCATTCTCGAGTGATATAATTTTCCATGGATTCTTCAGACGAAGATTTGCCAGAGGCAGTTTTGGAAGCGGCTAGAACTGCAAACTTGGATCTACTACCATCAAAATCCCGTAATAGGAATGAAAAGGAATATAATTTGTTTGAAAACTGGTGCCAGAATAAGGAAATCGAATGAAGCCTTCCGAAATGACCTCTTCCAGCCAAGTTCCGATGGCCACGGTTGCTGACAAAGCAATGGAAAACCGTAATATTACTTCATTAAAAAAAATTTTAGCTTCTGCAATTAAATTGCACGTTTAATATTAATATTAATAATAATTAATTTGCAAACTTTGCATTTAATAATGAATGTTTCTTCATGTTAACACTTGGGTTTTTTCCGCACGCTAGTAGAAGAAATAGTGTACCTAACACGTTCGTAAAGTGTCACTTTCCGCACTTGTTAGGTAAACTATACTATTTCGTCGCTTGATTCCTTTTCGCATAACTGCGTCCAATTCAGAAAAGAAAATTCCGGAGTTCAAAGTATAGAGTCGAATTTAAAGAAAAAAGTCTAAATTCAGTGGCTCGTCTACGCGTATTTCAGTTTTCGAAATGGACATACCTACTCAATCAATTAGGCACTCTTTTTTTTTATCTAATGTCTCGCCAAAACAAAAGCAGTGCATTATGCAATTGGTGTCGTGAAGAAGATACACTTTTACAAACAATCCGATAAATAAACCAATTACACGCGTGAAAGGCACAAAATTGTCATCTCCGCTTCTGTTGTTACGCAGACTAAATGTAACACAATGCCGCATTGCATTCCCCCGCAAAAATACTATCAGCGATTGAAAATCATTGCAAAAATCCTGCCAAATACATGAATGTGAATCACGATCCAATAAGTATATAAACTAGGGGGATCTTCTTTGGATTCATTCAACCGTTAGCGGTCAATCGACTTCTTGTGTTCATCTCCTATTTGCAGATAGGAGCCCTTTTCATTCAAAGTTTGGTTGTGTTTATTTATATTTTGGAAATATCGCAATATGAACAAGGTAAGATCACAGCTTTTTGAAATATTTCCAGTATGCTTGATTTCCACTGAATTTCTTCAGAGTTTTCCAACTTTCAAGCAACCTTCGGGATCAATAAAGTTCCAATATACAAGGCTCGAAAGTAAGCAAAATGTGCCTTCCTTCCTTCCTAAGGGAGCTACGCTCCTTTGAAAAGGACAGGGTACCTTGAATACGATTTTTTCTCTTAATTCTGAGACCCTTTACAATTATTGAATTTTGGAAATTGGCGTACGGTATGATCATTTGAAAGGTAAATGACATTCTGAATCCGAAATTGTTGAATGAGATGTTAGTAAAAAAGGGTTGTCTTTTCTTCTTTGGTTATGTGGAATAAATTTCATCAAGAAACGTACGCAAATCTGAAAGTTTTATTCAATCGAATTGAACTAAGAGTATCATTTTCAAGTTGGAATTCTCTAGAATGTTATAATTTTCAAACGAAATCATAATTACCAATTTTCGGAATTTAGGTAATTGTGGAAGCTTTCAAAGTTATAGATAAGGAATCGTCTTCATGTTGCCCTATTCAAATAAAGGTGTTCTGTTATAGAAACCATTTTTGGGATCTATATCAATAGAAACTTTTTGCCTTATTTTTATACAAGGATTACGCTTCCAAAAGGATGCCGCTTACTTTTGAATCACCCTGTATTGGTTTGGAACTTTCAACAATATTTTGGAAAATTCAGAAGGTGATTTTTGAATCACGTATGAGCACCTTATTCTTATTTTCTGTCATCGGACTTCTCGAGAATTCGGTAAATTTACATAGACTCCAAAAAAAATTTTGAAATATTATTGTCACAGTCTCAGAAAATAGCTTAGAGCCATTGCTCATCTTTCATAAAATAACGAACCACTATACAAATGTTACCAACCTTTGAAATTTTTCGAAGAAATATCGCTGTAATGACCATCATTCATTCAAGAAGTTATTTCAAAGTTGATAATAGTTATTGATCCACCAAGGTAGTAAAGAATATCAGCATTACCCAGGGACCTCATACCCCTCGGCTGAAGCCTCGGGTCCTTGGGTAAAAATGATATTCTTTACTACTTTGGTGTTTAAATAACTATTTTTCACCACTAACAGTATATTAAGATCACTATAGTTTTGTGAAACTGAAATATAGACCTATTATCACTATAAAAGCACTGCTTGTCAATTCTGATCAAAATCTAGTAGCCATAACCATGACAGCTTATGTCACGTCGTTATTGATATGTACCTACTAGATTCGAGTGCTATTCTTGCGAATCTCGCCTGAGAACAGTGAATTTGGGTTAATTATATCAGAATTGTCTATGTCTTCTTTGACTAGTGCTTCATAAAATGACGAATACTACCTAGGTAGTAAAATCACACTTTACGCCTTGAAAAGGAATAAATAATGGTAGGTTCTAGAGCTAGTGATAGAAAAAAACGTTCACCCCACATTTACCATCGAATCGATACATGATCACGTCGAATTGATGTTATTAAAACGTATTCATATATAAAGTATGCATTATACAGTGTGTCCCAGCTAGAATTTGTCACTCCCCTTACCTCAGAAGTCTTTAGAAAAATTGAACATCGCTCAGACATGTCGATTTTAATTTGGTAGAAAACACAGTTTTCTGTAACTATCATACCCCAAAGTTGAAATTCTTATGTATTTCATTGCATCTTGAGATTTTTCCTGATGAAGAGCAGATTACATCCATGTATCACACTTGGAAAGCTGAATTGATTGCAGAGATTAAGGGTGAATCAAGATTTTTCAATTCGAGGAATTTTTTTTGTCGAAACTATTCATCATTTGTCAAAACGGCTTTCATGTCCCTATCTTAACTTGTGATTTAATATCTACTGACATTGAATTGGAACAGATACAAGGTGATCAGAATTTTGTTCCAATTAAATGTTAGGAGATAGTTAATCAAAAGTTGGGATAGTCGTTTTGACCGGAAACGAATAGTCTCTGTAATCATTCCCGCTAAATCCCAGTTGTGATACATTGATGAAATCAGCTTTCCAGCGAGAATCCAGAGATGCAATTAAATACAGGGTGTTCCATTTGAAAATCGGAAGTTGAAGGTTTCAAAAAAATATGTCTCCCGCCAAATTAAAATGGGGGGGATTGACAAGTTTTAGATGGGACACACGGTATACAGGGTCTCAATTGGGAAACTTTCAAGTGCAAAATGAAAATGTTGGCAGGTTAGCACGAATGTTATGGAGCTAAGGGCACTGAAACCACCATGTTCTAGTGAATGTGAACTGGCTCTACCCCTCTTGGGGTAGTCCAAATGAAGAATCGTATTTGGCAGTGTATTCACATGTAGAATAATTTCCTTTTTCATCAAATCAAAGAATGGGTATTATAGATGTTCTCATATTCCAATAGTACTGAATTATTTCATTTCCTATTGAACGATTTTTGAAGATCATTCTCAAACTAGTGGGGTACAGATGAGGAGACCATAGTGTAGGGGTCAAAAATGTGAAACATTCCGGATAAAAATTCAGACGATGAACAGCATTTGATCGGTATGTTTTTTACCATTGCCATAATCGTCATCCGAAGATAGGCCAATTAATTCAAGTTCGAGTTGATTTCTTGATTTCAAGTTGATTTTATGCATTCATTTTATGTATATTTTTGTTTCAGATATTACCATTTCTGTTGGTGATATGTATCTCACTAGTCAGTACAGAACCACCAGTGAATTCCTATCTGCCGCCATCAAGTGAGTATATACCTACGGAAGAAAAAAAATGAATATTTTCTGAATGATATTTCACTGTAATTTATTTCAAACCTCTTGATATCCCAATGTCTATAGTGGTTTTTACATGCACATTGATTACGGAGGTACATTTTATTGTATTTTGCATCAAATACTTGGTGAAATATGCAATTATTGAAAGAATGATGATTAACTGATATATCAAAATGGAAAATATCAACTCAAATTCCTTTTTAGTTGAGCTACACATATTTTCTTTCGATTTCCTAATAGTTCTTTGTACAATAATATATATGAAGAATGGCGTGAATTGATTTCCTTGAGAATTTTATTTTTCACGTAACCTCAACATATATTGTCTTTTACCCATTCAGCCATAACATGGAGTTATTAACTTCATTATGCATATTGACTAGTGATTCGTATTATTATCGATATCGTATATGATTATGCAATAGAGATGATTTTCTGGGTCGGATATGAATTGTTAATGTAATAATTCTTCGTTATTATAGTCGTGCGAATCAAACCAAATTTGGACTGGTATTAATAACCATCAATATGATCAGTTTTTCAGAGTCAAACATCATTATTGAAATATAAATGCGGGTCTATTGCTCATGAAATCATATAAGGATTTTTTTTGCAGAAAATCCAACTCCATATTATTGTTCCTTATGGTTTTGCAAAAAATCACCTCATTCCGAATTAACAGGATTAGCTTCATGTTTTTTTTCTACCTCGTAAAAATAGTGAATTCGCATTTGAATACAATCAATGGCACGTTCAATAGCTCCAATAGGTAGAAAATCATGGTTTGGAAGAAAAAGCAAGTTATACTCATTTTTGTTGAGCGCACTGTTTCGTAGTAAATAATTATTTACTTACGTTCAAAAAATGCTGTTTAGATGTGCCTGTTGCTCATTGAAATTATATGAAAATTGATGTATGTTGGTTTGAAACCATGAAGAACAATATTATGATGTTAGTTTTTGCGTAATAAAAACACATGGCACTGTCCAAAATGATGTTTGTTTCTGAGAAACTGATCAAATTGATGGTTTTTCATACTAGTCCAAATTTGGTGAGAATCGCACGACTAATAGCTGAGGGGGAGTGGGCTTTAAAGTGAGGCAGGGTGTATAGAATGATGAAATGATAATCGTCTATAGAAAATGACACAAAAATGCCTGTCTGAGGGAATTTTGGAGTTTTCAGTATCTTCATAGTTTTGCAAAAAAAATCGATATCTCTTCTGTTGCGTACTTAATTGGTATTGCCAAGAATGAATGAGTTTCCTGGCAATATGAGTGATTCCACTAGATTTCCCCGATATTTCTATTCCAAAATCAGGCTTTTGTTAGATATCAATAGTCCTGACAATTTTCTAGAAACATGATCAATTAAAAAGGAATGAGCATTGATGTCCTCAACAAATGTTAAGATAAACTGTACCAAAATTACGACCTTGAACAAATTTCTTGTCCAAAGTTAACTGTACCTACATAATGATTTGAAAACTCTGATGTTATGGATCAATCGAAAAACTGATTGTCGTTTCGCAACTTACTTCTCCAAGAAATCACACATTTCACTTCAATCAACGTATTATAGATGGAGGTCCTAGTGAAACATACGGTCCTCCGGGATACCAACCTGGAACTCCTTTAGGAAATGGCAACGGCAATGGAAACGGCAATGGTAATGGAAACGGTAACAAAAACGGAAATGGATCACCACCAGGAATAGTATATGGCCCTCCATCTAACGGAAACGGCAATGGGAATGGTCACAGTAATGGTAACGGCAACGGAAATGGAGTAGGTAAGAATCGTATTTCATTGTTGGATAGGAACAGTCGTCTTCAGAGATCATGTCGCGGTTGGACGTTATCAAGAATGCTATATCATCGTCCATGTGCGACATGTTTTCTGAAGACGACTGTATATTATATCTATACAGGGTGTTAACAAATGAGTATCGCAACAAAAAACTTCAGATTCCTCATGAAAAGAGAGACATTTTGTTCCTCTTGCGACATTTAATTAAAAATTTCATTTGACAGTTCTCAGGTGAATTATTTCCAGTGGATTTTGTATGTTTTAGTCCATAAGAAGCCATTATTCTCGAAAACTGTTCATTCTAGCGCATTAAAGCATTAGGACCTTTTTTTGAAACATATTGGCGCTTCAGAACGTGCTTCAAATATTACAATTTTTTTAGTGGCATAAAAGTTTTGGGGATGGAACCTTTGCGAGGCATTGAAGTCACCTCCACTGACATGTCCAAGAAAATTGATTGAGAGCCTTAAAAGTAGTCATTATTGATGAAGAAGTGGGTACGAAGGCTAAGCTCTGCAGCTCAAACGGTTCCTGAGATAAGAGCAAACAACTGAATTTTTCCATATTTTTGACGCCCTCTATCTTGAAAATCTCAATTCAACTATACATCACCATCGATATAGCTTTATAGTCGAAATTGAATAGTGTATTAAGTAACAAGTGTAATAAACGAACTTTCAGTAACGAGTATTTCAAGCACGTGCGTAGCAGAGTAGAAAAAGTGTTTGATAAACGAGAGTCTAAAAGAGTTTAAAAACGCGTTACATACAATACTTTCTCTACGAACTCATAACTCATCTCTTCGACAAGATTCCATAATTCCGAAACTTAGATCAGCCTACCTGCTTACTAAGTATTTTTGGTTGTAGATGTGTCCAGTCCATACTATGGACCACCGGACTGATTTGATTCACTTTAACTATAAGCAAAGATTATGAATACCAATTATGAAACTGAAAATCCATGTAGCTCATCTTCAAAAATAATGTAAATGATAATGATAATTACAAACATCCTTTCTCAGGAGGTAATGGATATAACCCTGAAAGTGACCAACTTCCTGGAACTAGCTATCTCCCGCCTTCCAATGGTAATGGTAACGGCAATGGAAACGGTAATGGCTATGGAAATGGTAACGCCAATGGTAATGGCAACGGTCGTCCAGGTTCCTCTTACCTTCCACCAGGTAAAACAAATCTATTTCCGGAAAATTTCCATGATCCATCAACCTCTTTTAATCTTGTAGCAAATGGAAATGGCAGACCTTCCACAACTTATGGTGCGCCTAGTAACGGCAATGGTAATGGTCACAGCAATGGAAACGGAGGTAATCAATGATATTTTCTTCCGCACTTTGTAACAAACTAGTTAATAATGGTCAAAGAAGTCAAGTCAATTTCAATATTTAGCAATGGCAGATATAAGGTTGATATTGATTCTATCACACTATCAACGACTCAATTTGTTCAGGAAATGGTAACGGCAATGGAAGACCGAGTTCGACTTATGGTGCTCCACTCAATGGCAACGGAAATGGTAACGGCAACGGGAATGGCAACGGCAATGGTAATAAATCCTCACAATGGCACACATAAAAATAAGTAATTAGAGTAATTCAATATCATAATCATTCCATTGACAGGTCGTCCAGGTGCAAAGTATTTACCACCATCAAACGGCAACGGTAATGGTAATGGCCTTCCAGCACCTGTTTATGGTCCACCTACTAACGGTAATGGCAATGGTAATGGCGCACCAAAGAATGGAAATGGTTACAGCAATGGTAACGGTAAAAGCTCTCATATATTGAAATTCTATCAATCCACAAATCGAATACAAGGTCTCACCAGTATAAAACATAATTTCATGAGAGCTTGAACATACGAAATACATCTGTTCAATATGATTCCACTTATAGGTCGACCAGGAGCATCATACTTGCCTCCAGGAAACGGTAATGGTAACGGTCACCCCACCAACGGAAACGGCAATGGCAACGGCAACGGAAATGGCAGACCAAGCAGCACATATGGAGCTCCACTAAACGGTAATGGCAACGGAAATGGCAATGGAAAAGCAGCCAACGGAAATGGTAACGGACGTCCAGCACCAGCTTATGGCCCACCCACAAATGGCAACGGTAATGGCTACAGCAATGGCAATGGAAAACCAAGCAGTTCATATGGAGCTCCACTCAATGGTGTCCCACCTACGAATGGCAACGGTTACTCGAATGGAAATGGCAACGGCAATGGAAACGGAACTCCTGCGCCTGTTTATGGTCCACCAGCTAATGGAAACGGTAACGGCAATGGCAATGGTTACGCAAATGGAAATGGCAATGGAAAAGCCAATGGTAATGGAAGTCCAAAACCTGTGTACGGTCCACCTGCAAATGGAAATGGCAATGGCAATGGTTACGCGAATGGCAACGGAAATGGCAATGGAAAATCCAATGGTAATGGTTACGCGAATGGCAACGGAAATGGCAACGGAAACGGAATTCCTGCACCTGTGTATGGTCCACCAGCTAATGGCAATGGCAATGGCAATGGTTACGCGAATGGCAACGGAAACGGTAATGGAAAATCCAATGGTAATGGTTACGCGAATGGCAACGGAAATGGCAATGGAAAATCCAATGGTAATGGTTACGCGAATGGCAACGGAAATGGCAACGGAAACGGAATTCCTGCACCTGTGTATGGTCCACCAGCTAATGGCAATGGCAATGGCAATGGTTACGCGAATGGCAACGGAAACGGTAATGGAAAATCCAATGGTAATGGTTACGCGAATGGCAACGGAAATGGCAATGGAAAATCCAATGGTAATGGTTACGCGAATGGCAACGGAAATGGCAATGGAAACGGAAGTCCTGCACCTGTTTATGGTCCACCAGCTAATGGAAACGGTAACGGCAATGGTAACGGTGGATATCCTAGTGGAGGACCCAATGGTGGAGGAGAAGAAAATGGGGTGAGCCGTAAGATTATGATAGAAGTACACTCTTCAAGTGTACATTCATTATTATAGATAGAGGAACAAATAGTAATCAAAATCGATAGTGTCTGAAACTTTTACTTTGGAAAATTCTGACATTGTATGAAAACATACTTCCAGTAGACACTCTCACGAAATACTCTTGAACACAATAAATTATTTCACAGACCTCAAGTTATCAGGAAATTCATTGAATATTTTAGGTCCAAAATGCAGTCAGGTGCAGATGAACTCAGTTTATATAAACCTTGCTAACGGAATATGGAGGTGATGTTTAATTCTTGGATATGTAGATTTTTTTCCGTTTTATTTCAGAAAACATGATATTATTATACACATAATCCGAGATACATACTTGAACATACTCCTACAATTTACAGAAACTAACGTCATACCTCAGAGAACTGAGCTTGAAAGTTAATTGCTGACAATGAGCCTTTCAGTTGAGGAGAAAAATACCCAAGAACCTTATAATCTGATCAGTTTTTCGTAATTTCAAACTGTCAACAGTGGAACTGAAATCTAATATCTATATGAAAGAGTTATTATTGTTGATGTGGACAACGGACAGTATATTCAGTATTTTTATAGGCACCTGCGAAATACGAGTTCGAGTACCAAGTGAACGATCCAGAAAGTGGGAACGATTTTGGTCACAAGGAGCAGAGAGATGGAGACCTAACCACAGGCGAGTACTACGTAGTACTGCCGGACGGCAAGAGGCAGCTTGTGCAATATGAAGCAGACACTGATGGATACAAACCAAAGATTAGCTACGAGGAAGGTAGAAAGAGAGGTTTTCGATTCGTCTGCTTGTCGCTTTCATATTGCACACTAACCAAAGCTTATTCAGGCATAGGCGGAATTTTCCATACTGTACAAGACCCCTGATGAATTCGTCAACAGGTCTAGTATGGATTCAAAAAATTACGTTCAGCTTGCTGCTGCATCTAACCGAACATGATACTGAACAATATCTGTGATATACCAACTATAAACAGGTTGATCTACCAACTCATTGAGCAAACAATTGATATTCCATATCCACACCTATATACAGGGTGTTTCGAAATTCGACCGACAACGTTTGACAGGTGATAGCCCTCGTGATTTCATAATCATTGAGATAGGAACATTCGGTCTTCAAGTGTTCAGTTCTCGAGATACAGGGCGTTGAAGTTGAGAAATGAAAATAGTTGTTTCGCAATATCTCAAGAATAATTGAATATAATGCATTCAACTTCGGTATATGGTTTCATCTTTGAATGGGCCATTTTTTGACCTGGAAGCCATTCCGGACGTTTTGTCCAGTGGTGCCCTACAGGGGGTTGTGGCATTTTTTCCTTCCATATTTTCTACGCCACTGATTGAATTTCGATTATCTCCAATTCCTCGAATTCATTGTTCAATTTTGTTCAGAAAATGCATCACCTTCAACTGAGCTGAAATAAACAGTTTTCGAGATATTCGACCCAAAATAGAAGATTGCATAGTAATATTTCATCAAATATTTTTCTGGTGTTGAGTAGATTAGATACTATTCAGATCTCATGCTATAGCTGAACAGAAATAGTTATTCCACGCATAAAGAGAGAACAAAAATGTTCGTAATTTTCTAATACTGAGGAAGATGAAAAATTACTATGCAAACTTCTATTTTGGGTCAAATATCTCGATAACTGTTCATTTTAGCTTAGTTGAAGGTGATGCACTTTTTCAACATAATTGAACAATCAATTCGAGAAATTAGAAATAATTGAAATTTCATCAGTGGCGTAGAAAATATGTGCGGAAAAGTTATCACAACCCTCTGTAGCGCACCTCTGGATAAAATTCTCGGAATGTCTTTCTGGTCAAAAAATTAACCATTGGAAGATCAAACCATATACCGAATTTGAATGCATTTAATTCAATTTTTCATGAGATATCGAGAAAAAACTATTTTAATTTCTCAACTTCAACGCCCTATATCTCGAGAACTGAACACTTCAAGACCGTCTGTCCCTATCTCAGTGATTATGAAATCACGAGGGCTATCACCTGCCAAGCGTTGTCGGTCGAATTTCGAAACACCCTGTATATATGTATTCGATGTGTACGATTTCATCCCGCAACATCCTCCTAATTTAGAACACGTCGACCGAATTTGAAAAACAGACATTTCACAATACAGTACTACTACTGAAAATGTGGGAAAATCTGAAATATTAAGATTTTCAAGGCCTATACTTTTGGTTTTTGATTAGGTCAAAATTTCAAAATCTACTATCAGGTAATTTTCTTCCAAAACAGTGATTAGCCAATTAGATTCAATTTAGGCATAGCTGAAATACATTAATACAACATATGAACGCAATATCTCATTAGGGTATTCGGTATTCGAAGGCAAATTTCAAAATTATCGCTTTTTCGGAGTTGATATAACCGGGAAAGTTGTTCAATGAGGAAAGAAAGACAGAATACTTAGATACAAAATCTTTTCATTGTGTGCTCTACCGGAAGATGTCTCTAGATTTCTAGGTCAACCAAAAATCAATAAAACTGAAGTTGAGGTCCACCATTTTTGAAAATCGAGAAAATTGTTTTTCACACACTTCACTTCACAGTTACTCTGAAGATCGTCTAGATGAATAAATAGCCGACGAATATAACATAAATATAATGACAGACAAACACTCTGCAAAGACTGCAACAATAAGATGTAGTATGTAGTGACTAGTGATGCTTGATGTAATCATCATAATTAACCGACTTTGAAGAAATGGAATGAAAATTTTAAATGCATAACATCGGAATTTGTTGTGTATAGAGAATATTTCCTCGAATGAGTTACCATTCTTTATATTTCCAGGAGAAAAATATGGATCAAAATGAAAAAAATTCTCAACTTCATTTTCATTAATTCTCTGTTGACTCAGAGAGATTTTCCTGTAGGTATAGAAGTTACAACTTAGAATCTAAGTATTTGATGCTTTTCTTCATTCAATTACTACTTCATCGGTTACATCAACTTCTTAGATTTTGATACAGAATTAATCAAAATATCTAAAATATCAAATGTTGCCATTGAATAACTCACAACATATATGAGATAGGTATTGCGTTACAATTTTGGTATGGATGCACTTCAGTGTCAGTCAATGTTTCGAGAAAAATGCCTAATAGTCGTATTCAAAATGTTGACCTCTTCAACTAACACAAATTGGCCATGCAAATCTGAATAATTCTTCATTTTCGAATGAGTTGATTACGTCGTTAAGAAATTTTTGTAATCGCAAATCTTTCGATGGGCTCTAAGTTAGGAGGGTGTTGCGGGTTGAAATAGCACATTCTGTATATTTGCAAATTGATCAGACCGAGAATACAATATATTCTCTAACTGAAAATTTATCAATATCAGTAAATGTATTGTAGTTGATATCAAGAATTCCTGTATTCAAATTATAAGTTCGTCACATGAGTGGAGTGTTACCGTTCCTGACTCATCTCTTATTTTTTAGTAGGAAACGGCAATGGCAATGGTAATGGTGGATACCCAAGCGGAGCACCCAATGGTAATGGAGGATATCCCTCGAACGGTAACGGCAACGGAGGCTACCCATCCAACGGTAACGGCAACGGAGGCTACCCATCGAACGGTAACGGTAACGGAGGCTACCCATCGAACGGCAACGGTAATGGTAACGGTAACGGAAATGGTAACGGAAATGGAGGCTACCCTTCAATCAGTAATGGCAATGGAAACGGTGGTTACCCATCAGGGAGTAATGGTAACGGAGGATATCAATACTGATTGTTCAAACGCAGGGTTATTTTCTGATAGGGTACATGAGTTGATGAAAGTATTGGGCTTGTGCGAAATAGGTATAGTAATGTGATGGATCTGCGATTTTTGTATTCAATATTGTTCTGAGTGGGTTTGAATAACCTGAAATTATACGCTTATGAATCTGTAAGGAATTGAGTATTAACTATAGTTGTATTCCGCATTGATACTGAAATATTTGGGAAATCTTGATGAAAAACATCTTCATTTAGCACTATGACTGATGGATAGCTCAAATAGTTTTGTACATAATGTTATTTATTGTAATATTGTTTCAAGATTTTGAATGTTTTATTATATTAGGAAAGTTTCATAACTGTTGACGACTGCACTGCATTAGGAGAAGATGTATATAGTATATTATATATAATTTCGAATTCAATAAAGAAATTTTATGTGATATCATTCTTTTCCTTCGAATTCCACTGGTGAAAGTACCTCAGACCTTATTCTATCCTGAAATAATGAATTATGCGATGAGTTGATCCCACATAAGTTTTGGAGTTCTTCAACTCATGTGGGATATTCATTTGACAATTCCTCATAGCTATTCACTATATTATATCATATCAGATAACACTGTTGATTTTTTATCCGAGAAAAAATTTGAAGAAACGTGCATCCCGATAGATATTCAGTTCTTCTGATGATTATTTTCGATTTTCGAAAATATTCCACAGTAAAAAATCTACTTATTCAAAGTATATGTATATTTTTCTCAGTGTATGTTCATTCGAAACATAGTATTGAACGAGAATAATGTATACTACACTAGAAACTCCAGTCATGTAATGTTGGTAATCTATCTTGTATATATTATATGGAATCTCCTAAAAGATAGCAACGCATATTGTTGGATGATGACCAAGACATGATTCGATGAGCAATAGTAAACTATTATATCCTTTTAAGGCACATGGTTATGCAAGTATAGCTTTGCCTACTTCAATCTGAACCTTTTTTTTTTCATTGAAGTCAACATATTCATCATAATAATATAGCAGAAATTCGAAAAATATGGAGGGTTCCTAGCAAAAACAGAATTTGTGGAAAACAATCAATTTAAAGGAGAGCGATAAGATTGATTATCTTGAAACAGGTTAAATTTTAAGAGAAATGATTTGTCAAAAAAGTATACCTACATTCTGAGAAATAGTTATTTATTATACAAGGGAAAAAAGTAGTAGATTTAACTCCAGGTTGTGTTGACAAAAAACCGTGAGCTTAAATCTAATATTTTTCCCGTGTAATACACTATTTTTTTCTGTGACAGAAGAAAGGACGAATCAATATTGAGAAGATATTACAATATTTTGAAATCTCAAAATTATCGACGTGAAATTTAAGTTTTTAACAGTAGGGACACCTGCGTTGTAGGCATCTTTATCATTCTTTTGAAGTAATCAAATATCTGATGTCACTTCTGTCAGTCTAATTCTGTGATTTGATTTAAAAAAATTGCGAATTTAGTGGTTGTTTAGTAATATACGTAACAGCGAAGTCGAATGAAGATAAAAGGACTTGCAATTCTTTCTCGGAGACGGTATTATTGACTCAACAGTGTATATATATATATATATATCCAGGAAAAAAGTAATTCATGAAAAGTGACATTTTATAACCTGCCAACGAAGATGAAATGCCAAACTTTTTTCCCGTCACAGAAAAAAAATATATTCTAGTTTGCTGCATGAAATCTTTTCTATTTTTCAAGAATACAAACGAAAATCATTGCCTACTTGAAAAACGCAATGAGAAGCAAGGAAGGAAATATTGTTTTGCATTTGTAACAAAAACAATAATAGCACCATATATTTCAACCATGCAAGTCACCCTAACATAATATACTTGATTCTCATTAGAAATAGTTGTAATAGGAATGAAGATATAGATATTATGTTTAATTCCAATGTTATACCGAATACCGATTACTAAAATATTCAATTTCTTGACAAATGTTGTATTTGCTGAAAACCTTTCACATTCAAGCGAGTACCTATACCATTATGAAACATCAAGTACAAAAGAATTCAAATTTATAAAACACCATGAACCCTAAATCGCTGAAATGAACCGTAATTGGCAATAAGGAAATAAATGATGATTACGAATTTACCCGTATCGGACAAAACCGCTTTCATTGGAATTCTGATAATAAATGAGGAGCCATGTAGGTGTTTAACATACACGATAATAGTAAAAGTAAACTCTGTGTTCGAGGATATTTTAATCTGAAAATCGATAGCACCAAATATAATCAGCATATGATTATACACAGGCTATTGAATGTCCCTCTTTCGGAAGTAAATTTCAATAAAGAAGTCAATATCATAAAACAGATAACAGTTCAATCAATCAATCAATCAATCAAAACTGAGCTTTATTGTCCAAGAAACATTCTTCCTATTGACAAAGCGTGAAACTAGCAAGTGGATAGATCCACTATGTCCAATTATTTGTACAGTTAACAACGGATACACCGTTAATTTGATAGACGGTATTCTTCCTAAAAAACTCCATAATAAAGCTATTGAAGAAGTTGATTCTACCATCAAGAATAATAATCAAAATCATAGAACTTCAACCTATTTCGGATCATCAACTGAAAAATTAACTTCATTTGTATATATACATGACCAGGACTTAAAAGTAGAATATATAAGAAAAAACACGTTGGGAAGGTTTACCAGAGATAATGAAGACAAAGCTTTTAAATTAGAAAAATCAGGGGCCCCTCAGATGATTACAGTACTCGCCTTCGGCTCGTACTGCAACTTCCATCTTCGTGGGTAATAGCCGCATCATTATGCGCTCGTTGAATAATATACTATTATTATCAGATGACGGTAGAAATCTGTAGCCGGCTGAGCCGGCTCTCCTACTATATCAATCAAATTAACTGTTTCTTTTTCCGAAAACATGCAGTTAATCCGTTGCTTGAATTCACTTGTGAATTTGTTATCTGCTACTAATTTCTTGATATTGTTAATTTCAACATGGATTTTCATTATGAAACAGATTCCGGCCAATGAAAACACGTTTTTTCGTGAAATTAATTTCAAGTTTTTCCATTGGCAGAGTTGAGAAAATCCCATACCTGATGCAAATATTATGTCATAGCGTCATGGCATGAACCAGGTGTAATTAATTCCATTGCAATTTCGAGTACGAATTTTTAATTGTCAAATTAATTCAATATTCGATGTCAGAGAGAAGTGCACTTGATATTAATTGAAATGATAATTTAACCGTTATATCATTAAAAATCAGAATTTCACACCACATACTCTTACGGATGGATACACGTAGGTACCTATATCAGGTTGAAGTTCATTTTTGATGAAAAAATAAGATGCCCCTAGAAGTAATTAATATGATTTGATGAATGATCAACATGTCATCCTTCAAGTTTTTGGTTAGGTTTTGATTGACCCAAATTTTCAAAAGCTAATATTTCGAAAAATATTGAATTTAAGACCAAAGAGTGTATCAGATTGATATGTCAAGAATTATGAAGATTGTATGAAGATGGAATTATATATATATAAGGGGTGTTCCGTTTAAAAAAAATATTCAAGATGGCAAGCAGCTGCCATTTTGGAATCTTAAAGTCTCGTTTTCTTGTGAAAGAGTATTTTTTCAACTTCTATTTGAGTAAGTAAAAAATAAATAGATTTGAGATCCCTCACATATAGCTTTTTGATTCCATTACTTGATATTATTTTCTTTATGGATCAACAGATTCATTTTGTTTTCTATGTACTTATATATAGGTGATTTTATTTGGTATGCCAATGGTACGAGCAACTATACGTATATATACGTATATTTAAGGATTCTTAATATCTCATAACACTAGTTGGATCTGATTCAGATTTTGATTGTTATTATTCATAATAACAGTTCATGTTTGCATATTATATCAAAGTGAAGCAATTTTGGCCAAACGGTTTGAGTCAAGAAAAAGTTTTTTTAGAATGTTATTGTTCTCAAACCGTGAAACATTTTTGATTACAGATCACTAGAGTCATTATGAATTGATCGCTAATAAATTATAGGGTTTACAAGTAAATGCCGTTTCATATTCTATGTCATATATTAGTCTTCACCTCACAAGTTCTAGCCTTATTACATGGGCATCATTATAGATGGAAATTAATTATTTTCAGTACTCCACTTGATCTGAATGATTTTCCTTTCCCGTTACTAGAAATGATTTCAAGGTGATTCCATGAAAATGCTGAAGAAATCAATTCGGTACTTCTCGGGAATTGGTGAAATATCTTGTGATATCAAACTTCGGAAAATGTAGATTATAATTAATCGATTCACGGAATAAAAATGGGACACCATGAGGACGTACTTTCACAGAAAACATTTTCGAATGATAATACCAAATATACTTATAGTACTAGTCCTTTTTTGACCATCGACCTCACGAAAGGTCCATCAGCACATACGTGTTCTGTGTAGGCTTTGTTACTAACTATATACGTCACGTCAGCAACATTTCCAGCCCAGAGCTGAGATATTCAGAATTCATTACCTGCATCAGAACTAAATTGAAAATATCTGCTACTACTGGGGATGGAACCTAGAACTATATAGTTAATTGGTCGAGAGAAATTATTTATAAAATATTCCTGGCTATTGGTATGGGATATATTGCTCTGTGCACACAATAGCTTCATTAGCAATAACATGTTAACACATTATAAATGAACGTAGTAACATATTATCTATTGTTATTCGTTATAAATGTAACACGGATTGTGCATTATATAATGTTGAATTCAATGCTAAAAGCTATTATTATAATGCGATCTGTATCGTGCGGGAAAATTTTTCGTCGATCCAGATCAACAACAATACCATTTATTCAACATGGAAACATATATTATTGTGTAAATACTTTCGCTGATGCGAAATTCAGACATTTTGTTGGACAAGACTTGGTATACTTAATAGCCCAGAGTCTCATTCTGCTATCAAATCGTAGAAACCATCCATTTTTCTCAAAGTGGTCCAATTGATTTTTAAAGAAAACAATAATCGACCGACTTTGTGCTTTTTATTGTTTTTCCTAAAAAATCATTCTGATATGTTTTTTTTATGATATGAAAGATTGTATGTTCAAATTGTGAAGAGAATCACATATCAACATAGGTAATATATAAGAAATTTATGCATTGTTCATGCCTCATAATTTTTTTAACAAAAAAAATCATAGTAGAATGAAACCCATTGAAAATGGAAAAGAGTATAACAAAAATGGAAGAAAAATTAAATTACGGTCGATCTGAGATCGGGAAGTGGAAGAGGGTGATCTTTAAATATTCTTTTTTTTTCTCTTTTTTCCAACTCATTTTGACTGAATATCGAAAAAGCACACTTATCGCAATCGCAAATTTTCGCGTCAAAATATCGGCTTTTTCAAAAAAGTCACTGAGCTTTTTGTTTATTGAAATCTCTACTTTCTGATCGTGTAAAACATATATATTACTGGGGTAAGAGTTCTGAGAAAATGCAAAGAATCGATATTCCAATACGAAATTTGTTTTGAATCATTATATAATATGTATACAATTTTGAGCTACTTATTAACATTACCACTAATTACTGGAAACATGCAAAAAAAGGATTTCATCTGAAGAATGAGACTGGTGAATTTTCGTTCTTCTGCATTTTCTGAGAACATTTACCACAGTTATTTATTTAATCTTCTACACCATCAGAAAGTAGTCCATTGACGTTTTTGACAAAGCAGATAATTTGACGCAAGAATTTTCGATTGAAAATAGGGTACTTTTTTGATATTAAGTCAAAATGAGGTGAAAAAATAGATATTTCAAATGAAGAAAAATCACAGTATATTTGAGACATGAAGAGATGAGTTTTCACCAAATTTCGTGCAAAAATAATTTTTCTTGTAAAAGATGAAAATAATGAAACAAAAACTTGTTTATTTGAATTTTCACATGTATTTTGAGGTTATATGAAAAATGTGTACAGATTGGAGTTAGATAATCTTTTTATTACCTTCAACTTTGCTACTCAACTTTTTGCCATTGGGCTTCTAGTTTCACAGGAAATCGAGATAATAAATCGTTCTTTACCCTTGAAAACTCACCCCCACCATTTCCCGACGTCAGATCGCCCGCAATTAATTTTCCCTCTCATCTTTGTTATATTCTCTTTCTCTTCCAATGGGATTCATCCTACTATATTTTTTTTTTACTTTATACCGTTTTCAAAGGCTTCAGCACTGGTCTATCATGCGATGACATGAACATGACGAAAGATTATTTTATTCCTCAATCAAATCAGAATAATACATAATATGAACCCACCATGATATTCTTGATCTCGAATAAATTGGTGGGTGGAAAAGGTAAATACTCAACATTATTACTACACTGAATGGTGAACACAATGTGGCAATGAAGATATGTGAAATGAGCTGATATATTTACGATCCTTGGTGTATTTTCAAGATTATCGAGGATATTAGTTGCGTGATTCAAGAATACAACTTTGAAAGTTAATAAACGCTTTTCAGATTAACACACATAACAACTGTAATTAAAACACGTTGTGTATGCTCATCTTCTCATAAATTGAATTGAAGAGTCGCTCTTAATCAAATATATGATCTAGAAATCCAGATAATTATGCAAGAATTCATTTGTTTAGCAATTAGTTGATACGAAAATTGTGCTTCAATAAGTCAGTAGCGGTCCTCAAAGAAATTTTCGAACTCTAGTTAGTTTAGGAAGGAGCTCATTCATATCAATGGATGAACTCCTTATTACGGTTGACTGGAAGAGCAATTTGCGATCTAATCGTGAAATTGAACTCTGCCGATTGAGAAACATATATGTATAATAATACCTGTTGTACATTTATGCTGACTCAATAAAATCATTTATTATTATTATTATTATTATAGTTAGTAATAAGCAATTTTGTAGTTTGAAATGATTGAATAAATATACAAGGTACTTCAAGTCCTATTTCAAATTGCAAATAGAACAATCAGTAGATATCTCCTGGGATACGAATTTCCATGGTCATGACTACTGCACGGGTATTATAAAGGATGTCTTATTAATTGAAAACGCTGCATAAGAACCTCTGTCATTTTTTATTCAATTTCTGGAAATGTAAAAATATAAGGAAAAACACTTCTAACTGGTAACAATGTGAATTTCATCATAATATACCTCACAATCAATAGTATTTTTACCTTGTGAAGAATTCGAACTGAAATCATGAACCACAGCAAATGAAGAGAATGAATTATTATTTGTCAGCAGTAGGTACTATTCTATTGAATAAATATATTAGTATTCGAAAGATTTTTCACAATTCAAAACTGAAACTTGCAAGTGTTGCATAAAAATTGGAACATCAGCATGATACATTTTTTTCTTTTCAACTGTCTAAAGTGATGACGAAATATGTCACTCATATCAACTTTATGCTTCACTTAATACCAAGTTTCATTGCATAGAAGGCAGGCTATTATTTGGATGCAATAGACCATGGAGAATAGAATGACTCAATCATCGTATAGGGTAGAGCAATTTGTTTTTTTCTGTGACGGGAAAAGAGTTTGATATTTCATCTCTGTTGACAGGTTATGAAATGTCACTTTTCATAAATTACTTTTTTCTCACGGGAAAAAAGTTAGAAAAATTCAGGTACCTCATCAATGCTGCCTGATTATACCGAAAATTTCAGAATTTCTCTCACGTTTATACAGGGTGTTGCGAAATTCGACCGACAACGCCCTCGTGATTTCATAATCACTGAGATAGGGACACACGGTCTACAAGTGTTCAGTTCTCGAGATACAGGGCGTTGAAGTTTAGAAATTGAAATAGTTTTTTCGCAATATCTCAAGAAAAATTGAATATAATGCATTCAAATTCGGTATATAGTTTCATCTTCCAACGGTTAATTTTTTGACCAGAAAGACATTCCGAGAATTTTATCCAGAGGTGCGCTACAGAGGGTTGTGATAACTTTTCCTCCCACATTTTCTACGCCACTGATGAAATTTTGATTTTGTCTAATTTCTCGAACACCTTCAACTAAGCGAAAATGAACAGTTATCGAGATATTTGACCCAAAATAGAACTTTGCATATAGTAATTTTTCATCTTCCTCAGTAGTAGAAAATTAAAAAATAATTGTTTTCTCTTTATGCGTGGAATAACTATTTCTGTTCAGCTATAGCTATTCTGGGTCTAATATTTCGAAAACTGTTCATTTCAGCTCATTTGAAGGTGATGCAATTCCTGAGCAAAATTGAACAATGAATTCGAGGAATTGGAAATAATCGAAAGTTAATCAGTGGCGTAGAAAATATGGGAGGAAAAGTTGCCACAACCCCCTGTAGGGCACCACTGGATAAAACGTCCGGAATGACTTCCTGGTCAAAAAATGACCCATTCAAAGATGAAACCATATACCGAAGTTGAATGCATTATATTCAATGTTTCTTGAGATATTGCGAAACAACTATTTTTATTTCCGCCCTGTATCTCGAGAACTTAACACTTGAAGACCGCAGCGTACATACATTAGACGTATGTACGCTGAAGACCGTATGTTCCTATCTCAGTGATCATGAAATCACGAGGGTTATCACCTGTCAAGCGTTGTCGGTCGAATTTCGAAACACCCTGTATATATCTATGATATTTGGAAAAAAGCAGGAGGTTCCTGTTCACTTTGAATATCTCGTTTGATTTTTTTCCTTTTGCAGATTTTTTTTTACCATAATTTACAATGAAATCAGAAATATAACCTGAAAATCAGGAAGAGCTGACGAAGTTATGAACATTATACAATGAGCAGAACGAGTTAGGTCAATCCACGGTCTTTTTTTGAGATACTTGTGGTGGGTCCTTTATGAAAAATCACCCGGTATATATAGAGTGCCGTAATATATTCTAATTTCTCTCGCGTGCCTTTCTTTGTCGTTAGCTTCTTCAATGCAATTTATGGAGCTGCCACCTTCACTGCCGTTTCATGAAGATACAATCTGATCCTATGAATTATTCAAATTGCAGCTAGTTTATGCAACTCGTCAATTACCATATCGGTGGAGCAGAAGAAAATTATTTAACACAACAGCTCATCGATTTAGTTTGCTCTAGTTGCATATCCACCGAAATTCATTAATTAGGCCAGTCATTAATAGCTATTCATATATCAAGGGAGAAAAGCTATCCATTTCCTACCGCGTGTGAAGTTCGATGCACGACGTGTAGCGGAGGGCATCATTCACACATGCGGTGATATCAACCTTTGTTTCCATGATATATATATATGATTTTATCAACGATAGCATTTTTTAATGCATCATTCTTGAAACTGTGCTTCAGTCGGTTTATCTCTCGATCCAAATCATTCCCAAATAGCACACAATGTCCTAGCGACGTCCCTATTTGGTACAATTCAAGTCCGAATGTCCCGTACCAAAAATAAGTGTCCTTGGGACGTCCCGTCCCGTACATTCCATGCAATGTCCGAGCAAGGACGTCCACGGAATGTCCCAGCAGGGGTCTAAAGTTCCTTTAGAGACATCCATCGGATATCCCGAGTAGTACATATTCTGGCATGACTTCAGATATTATATAATGTCCCTTCTAGACAACCATGAAATGTCCCTGATGGTACATTCCTCCAAATATCTCTGCACAAACACCCTTAATATTTCCAGGATCGTATAACAATCGAAATGTTCCTTAGGGATATATGTCGGATGTCCCAATTGGTACATCAACTGTACTCTTCCAATGTCCTAGAAATAACGTCCTACGGACGTCCCAGTCGGTACTTTCAATATGTTGTCCCTGCGAGGACGTTAACTTACACCTCGCCGACGAATGATTGCTCGTAGGCTATAAATACTCCCCTTCAATGTCCTTCACGTAAGTCCATTGGACATCCTTGGGAAACTTTTTCAGGATCTATTGAGGACCTTCTACAGACCACCAACTCAACTGGAAGTCCTCATCAGCTATGCAAGATCTGGTCCTAGAGGGACCCAGAAAAATTCAAATCCAAGAAATCCTCCTAACGAAGTTAATATTTTTTTCATCCCGTGGGAGTAAATTGATAACTTTGTTTCCATTAATGAGGGAGCAAACGCCTATTTTCTATTCAGTGGTACGATAAAATTATTTTATTGATTGATCCGACCAGTGATCAATCCACATAGATAACATAAAAATAATGATATCAAAAACTCATCTTTAGATAACCACACTAGAGTTCGATGATTGATAGAAAAAAATCCACCGATCGTCCCTCGCTAAACTTCCTCGAAATTGAACTTGAAATATCAAAATCAAAAAAATTATAACAATGGAAATCAACGCATCCCTTCATGCGAATAGTTCACCAAAAATTCTCTTTCCAGGTCACATTATAGGGATTTCCATTCGTGCGCCCCTAAAAATTGAAAAAATTCTCGGAGTCATTGAAAAAAGTCAACTTACGTATAAGACTATCAAGGGTCAGGCTTTTTATTTTTTTTCGTAATCGAGTGTATATCTATATTTATTCTCTATAAAATAAACAAAATCAATAACGGATTCCTCTGTAATTAGCTCAATCCACTAATTACTGATCATCGATTGATTATATAAATTGAAGAGTAGCAATTATTTTGATTACGAAATCGTTCCAGTTCTTTTGATGCGCTGTTAGATCACTTCTAGCTATAGAGATCATTTAGATTCTTCTCGTACCTTTGAATTATTTTATTCAACTTTAATTAAATGCTCATTCAAGATAATTAGCAAAGTGGGTGTTTACTTTGAATTACCCCATTAATCGACCCCATTAATCAAGAAGGCTTTCATTACCTGCACATTTTTCTTCTCTCAGATATCAATTAATGTTATCACGTATATAGAAAAGTTCTTTCAGAGTTACAAAAATCAATTTACTTTATGGGCATTGTATACTCCATGTGATTCAATAATGTGAATATTGTTCACTTCACTCTTTTACCACTAATCAAACTGATTTTTCATACGCCTTGACACGTGTTTCGCTAAATATGTTAGAATCTTCAGGAGAAGATTGAAACTGAGTAAATATTGTTAATACTTCTTCTTCTTCTCTTTAGGTTTAATAGATTTCTGTCTCCTTTCGGTAACAATTTCTCCAGATCAGGTAATTTTTTTCAAGAATAAATACTTGGTTATGTAATAATATTATCACTCGACTTGCCACATAAGACACCGGTTGTCTATCACAATGGCCTGAAGCCGAGTAATCAGTGTTCATAAGATTCGAACGTATGTACTCCTCTTATCCAGCAAATCCGCGTTGCTGATCCGGTCTGGTTACCGGCGTAGAGATAATGGAGCACGTTTGACTTCAAGTATGGCCCCCTTATCCGATGAATCCGTCATCATCCGGCCTCTATACCGGCGTAGAGATAAAAGAGCCTGATATTTCTCATACACACTTTCAAAACTTCACATTAAATATTGGATATCAATCCAGATCAGGAAAATTTTGGACTTGCACACACATTAACCTGACTTTTAGCCTGATGGAGACGCCATGTTTCTCCTACCGTGGCCAAAAGTCGAATCCCCAATCGGTATTTCTATTGTTAATTGAATATCGGAAGATGTTTTTCATATTTCTCAACGAAAATCAGAGTGAGACCTAGCTCTCACATCCAAGTGTCTATGAATGACATCATTGAAGTTTTAGTGATGGTTACTCCTTTAGATTTGTTCAGCGTCAAATATTTCTGAAGGTAATCTAAAAAAGTGTCTGGTGAAATTTTGCGAATGATCTCCTATTATTATTTGATTTTTATCCTCAGGAACGAATATAACAGTTTTGACTTTGTTTTGGAATTTGATATCAAACTGACGACTTTGAATGGACACGCACGAAGTTGATCATATCAGAACAATGTATTTTTCTTATTAAACTATTACAAACGAAGGGTACTTTCTTATACCTATATATACTCTGAATAATTCATCATTATGAAAGTCATGAATTTTTGCTCCTCCTATAGTACTTTTTTCTGTGCTGTTGGTACAATTTTACATCGTTTCAATGATTTTCTTCTTATATTGGTGAATGAATATTCTACATTGGATACAAATATACTCTGAATATTTCAGTGGGAGGCTGTAAAAAATGATTCCATCGGAAGTTTCGGTAGTATTTTTTTTTCATAATAATATACAAAAATATCTCGAAAATGGTGAGACATTCACTGCAATGATTTTTTCATTGCATTTCATATATACCCATGAAATCATGTCATGTGGACTTACGGAACACCCTGTACATGTATCCAACACCGCAATTAATAAGTAGTTTTTTTGGTTACATGGTCTGTTTTTTTCATTCTGTAATGGAGGTTTCACTAAAATGTTAATTGATTTCCTGATGGCCAGTTGGATTTATATGTAAAATAGATTTTATATGCCGTTGCAAGACCCACATGGAATTCATCAAAATTAACAGAGCCTCTAAAATTAGCGATATAAATAGTTCAACAACCCAAGTAGGAATTATCAATTAAAAAATTAAGACATGAATCCACAAGAAAGTTAAGCATCTCATTATGATTGAAGATCAATGTTGGGAAATCAAGATTGTTGGATAATACTCATCTTTCCTAAGTACTGCTTTCAAAAATCGTCTAGCCGATCGTGAATGATATAATCTCTTGTGTGTATGAGTTTGTGAAAATGTGGAAGAACTCAACCATTTCGATACCGATCATTTCATTATGTTCATTTATTTATGCTCAACAAAAATCATTGAAGAAAATTATACTATCGATTCTCACGGAATTTATATCTATAATAATTATTATAGGGACATTTTGACACTCGAAGAAACATCCATACTTATACACTATTCAGTCCAGATAGCCATTGAAATTGAAGGCACCCAATTTATTTTTGGTCCCCTGACGTATAATGAACAATAAAAAAACGAAAATAATAATTATATAGACACTATGGTAATTATTATAACATGATATTCTTATATGATATGGTTTCGAAACCAGATTGAATTTGGTTCAATCCAAATTCTAAGATGTGTTACATGAACAGACCTTTCAACACTAGGTACAAGATAACAAATCCTAATAATTAAAAAACAAGAATTCAACCATCATGCAAAGAATAAAAACAAGAAACCATCACTCATCTTTTTATTCGTATTTGACATACACTCTCTTCATACCAGTATATACAGCGTAATCAAATCAATCATTTTTTATCATTTTTCTGATAAACATTATCTATGTATCTGAGAGATCTCGGAAAAAACTTACTTTTTGATAGACATCTGTTCCATACGATAAATCAAATAATAGCTATAAATCCAGCACTGTTTGATTTGAGATCAGTCTGGAATGAATGAGAAAATGCAAAAAGTCATTGCTTCATTGATTTTCCTGTGGTATTTGACTTCAACGGTGAGACATCTTGAAGTACTTGAAAATTCTCATTCTCTACTTTGTATTTTCATATAGAATGCCAAATCTACGCCAGTAGTTACTTTACCAGATGGAAAAATCAGAGGAGAAATCCATCATACCTACAGACAAAAATTACCCTTCTATGCATTTTTGGGGATTCCATATGCAGCCCCACCTATCGGAGAAAACAGATTTCAGGTGAGTCCTCGAATTAATATTCTCACAGGATGTTTAAAAAAACCTGACCTCCTCGCTAGGGTAGGTAGAACAATGCAGAATAATTTGGGTTTGTTTTGCAAACAAATTTCGTGTGTATGTTGTTGTTGTTTTTGAATCTGAATAAATAGGTAATTGATGTCATTAAAATTTATTTTATATCAGTATCAGCTATTACTCCATCCATCAGCATATGAAAACAAAGTCATCAGTTACCAGTAGTTTCGACATAATCGCAAAAAATCTATGAAAAAGAAATGTTCCCAACATATCTTGAAAACGGATGCCTTTCCGAAATATTATCACATAGTACACCCAATTCATTTTGCAATGTTCTACCTACCCTAGCAGGTCAGGTTTTTTTGAAACACCCTGTATATACTTTGTTACAGCTAGATCCAAAATGTTCGTTATGCCCCAAACTCATTTTGACACAGCATTGACCTCATCCAACAATACAGGGTGATTCAAAATTCGATGTGAATATTTCGAGGATATATTGTTGGGATCGAAATATGACTTGTTTTTCATATTAACATGTGTCCAAAAATTCAACCCCTTCATGCCACAGCCACTGTAATTCAGGTAAAGAAAAAAGATATTCGGAGATTGTGAATAAAATAACAGGGGTGGGTGACGCCACACTCACTCACTCTTTGACATCATTGGAACACCGTAGAAAGGTCGGCGACCTTTCACTTTTCTATCGGTACTTCCACGGGAAATGTTCTTCGGAAATCTCTGCTATCATCCCTTCACTAGCAATACCAATCAGACGAACTAGACAAGCCCAGTCAGCACATCCTTTCGTTGTCAACCTCGAAAGATGTCGAACAGCACTTCATCAAGACTCCTTCATCCATAGAACGGCTAGGCTCTGGAATTCATTGCCTGTGGAAGTATTCCCAACAACATATAATCTCCAAAAGTTCAAAAAAAAATCCAATACCTACCTCCTGTCCCTATCCTCCCTAGGAACGCACGATGTTCTTTGAACATTATAGGGATTTCCTTTCGTGCGCTCCAAGCGAAAAAAAAAAAAAAAAAAAAAAAAAAAAAGATCAAATCTTCTGAAAATTGGCAGCCCCTGTCCTTTTAGACACTTCATTTTATTCTTTCTTTGAAAATTATGTGAACCCAGTTTTGGGGGGGTTGGAGGATGGTCATCACTTTAATTTGCCGAAATAGGGTGCATTTTGAGACACATGTTTATATGGAGAAAGAGTATTATTTTGATCCCAACAATGCGTCTTTAAATTAGTCACATCGAATTTTGAATCACCCTCACAAATAAATTGAAGCACATCGACATTTTCAGCCTCCGAAGCCTGTACAGAAGTGGTCTGGGATATTGATAACGAAATCAAACTCTAAAATATGTTACCAAACTGGAAAAGAACATGCACATGCCTCTGAAGACTGCCTTTATCTCAATGTTTATTCTCCAGTGGTAATTATGAACAGTACATAGTTAATTCAGATCAATCAAGAAATCAAGTACCTACTGTCATAAACGTTTCCTCATGTTTTGATTAGGTACCTGGCAGCAATGCCTCATTACCAGTGATGTTGAACATCCATGGAGGAACATTCATACATGGTGCAGCTTCTCCTGGTTTCTATGGTCCTCAATTCATGATCGAGCAAAATGTCATAGTAGTGACTATAAATTATAGACTTGGACCGTTTGGTAGGCATACTTCAATCCCACCTGTAAATCTTATAAAAAACCGACTTGTTTCCTCAGGATTTTTGTCTACTGGTGATAAAGTCATGCCAGGCAACATGGGTTTGAAGGACCAACAATTTGCCCTCAAATGGGTCCAACAAAATATACATCTGTTCGGTGGAGACCCCAAAAAGGTGATCGTTATGGGTCAAAGCGCTGGGTCAGCTTCAGTGACTTATCACCTGATAAGTAAATCATCTGCAGGTAAGCAATGAGAAACTAATATGTATATACGAATCGAAATATTCGTGGACTGATGTTTATATGTGTTATGACCCAAACAATTTTGGTCGGGGCAGAATTGGGCAGAACGGCAAAATTCCTGTAATCATTGATGGGTCAGTACCAATAAGAGACTCTGACCGTCATCAGGGTCAGTATATGTCTGCCGATAGATTCGAATAAAAAAAACGACCACTACGGGATTCGAACCCTGGTCCTCCGGTTATAAATCGAACTTAATCCAACTGAACAACTACACCTTCATTCTCCTAGTGCCTTGTCTGCCCATTCATCAAGGGCTGACGTAGTTTGGCTCCTTGTTATACCTAGTACAGGCTATCAACTTCCTTTGATTCGGCTAATATCTCAAGGGCATTTCCACACTCCTGCGTACCAATGCCGAGCTTGGTCTGGGATGACAAATAGCTTTGAATTCTGCCTGACTACCCGAACAGTTGTAGATCTTCTGCTCTGGTCCCTCTTTTACCTCTTGCCTCTCTGCTACGACTAGAATGGCAAACACCTCAGCTTGGAAAACTGTGGTGTATTTTCCTAGAGCGTAGCTTTCTCGTATGTTTCTCCCTTCGAGATAGCTCCCTGCGACCGATGTCTGTTTGTCAGTCAGACAGGATCCGTATGTGTAACATACTAAGCTTCCTGAGCAAAACTCCACTGTATTGCTACTCCATTATTCTCTACTTGGGATAGTAAGTTATGACGTATGTGAGAACATAATACGAATTGATACTATCGGCCCAGTGCCGTCTGAATTATAGGTAAACAATTAGAATATGCCATACAATGGGCCGACGTTTAGCCGGTGCAGCTTGACCATGGCCAGCAATTTGCCGATCTATCATGTAGTGGGCCAGAAAGCGGCTAGAGAATTGATGTTTGCAATGGAAGTTCCATTGATTATTTCACTCATTTCAAAATACACGTTTTCGGTTGCTTGGAATATCAGGGTTGATGATCGAAAACATAATGTTTTCGTTTTTGTATTTCGGCTGTTGATTGGCTGCTAGATACCTAAATAAGCTGTGTTTTCGATTCTGTATTTCGCTTCCTCATTGGTATGGTTTGATCAAAATATAAAACAAAATTACCTACATGCGCGATGGATACTGGATGTCATGATACTTCCGTATTCAGGGATAAATTGAATTCAATGCCAAAGTTCAGACAAAATCGTCATTGGTACTGAATTTTAATTTGTATCGAAGAATTTTGGACCAACTAAGTTTGATCGCATTCTGAAGAAACCTGTTTTATATCAACAACAATACCTTACCTCTCGAGTCCGAGTCGAGTGCCATCGCTAACCTTTACTCAACCTCCATCCACAGATACAACTTGACACTAGCGTCTAGAAACAGGACTCATCAAATATTGCGAGCGAGCCATGCAGAAGCAAGTCGACCTCTGACGAGATGCGTTACAGTATTTGGTGTGTCCTGTCTCTAACACAGATTGATCATAGTGATATAAGAGGACATCACATCCGTGACTCGGATTGAGAGTCCCACTGAAATCACACTGACTTTTATTCCGGATCCTTTTGGTCATTTTATGATTCACAATATGATGTCGGATGAAACTCACAATACGTACTAAGCGACTCCTCATTCAGCATCAAATTTGATTGAATCCTTTTGTTAGATAAATAGACAAGAGTGTGAGGTTCCAGTGAGTCTATTATTTTTCAAATCATATAAAATGTGATGAATATTGCGAATGTTTTGTAAAATAGAGTCCCCTGGCAATACCAATGATGTTTTCTTGTGATTCGCATTGTTACCTATCAGGACATGAAGGTGACATCCCAGGGATGTTTGTTTTTACTGGGTAGTTGCTATAGATGTATCGTATAGTTGCATAACGCACCGAGTGCCAATGAAGATATGACATGAAATTATCATTTTATTTATTGAAATAATGAGTGAAATGAAGTTAGCAGATACAACTCGTTTTATTGATGATTATCGAAAATCCCTACAATTTTTTCGAATCAAATTATGTTACTTTCAGGCAACCACACGACCGCATACCGCGAGGAACATAATTTGTGTCTCAAGATCGAAGGGATTTGAATTTCGATAATCATCAACACACTCGTTGTTTGTGTTACATACGAAAATTAGAACAGAATACAGTGTTAATTAATTTTCAGGATTGTTCAGAGGAGCGATAGGTTTGAGTGGTTCTGCTCTGAATACTTGGGCCCACGATCCAAATGCCGTGAATAAAACGTATGGGATTGCAGCCGAAATCGATCCTAGTTTCAGCAGGAACCGTACAACACAAGAGTTGATGGACTTTTTGCAGAGTGTTGATGGTAAACTTATCCACGCTACCGGTACCAATTCTAAGTATTCTGTGAGTGAATCAAAACACGTATATCGGGTGTAACAGGACCATGGTAAAATTGATGAACTTAATTTGGTGATAAATCAAAAAATTCGAGGATTCAATTTTTCCAGCAGAGCACCTGTCGATATGAGTACATCAGACTCGATCAGAATAGTCATGATATATACAAGGTGCTCCATTTGAAAATTAAAAGTTATTATTACTTCCGGTGAGACAGGAAGTAAAAAAAAACATTCGTGTCAGAACATTACATTTTTAAAGTTGATGGATCATTCCGAATTTCAATCATTTATCTCTAAAACTCAAGGAGAAAAAGCGGGTGTGCCATAATCCTGTTACACCTAGTATAGATACAGGGTGAAACAGAGTATCGAACTATCAGCCATGTAACTTCTGCATTCGTGAACTGATTGTTATGAAATGTGGTACAGTTATGTGAGCAACCATTTTGGATTTGATTATATTAGAATCCAATATGGCGGACTATCGGTTTTTCTGGAAATGCCGTTTTTCCAAATGGAACACCCTGTATATTTGCACATATTCTAATTCAACAAATCAAAACAGGAGTAATCTCTAGGACAATATCCAGGAATGTTGTTTTCCACAGCATACTCGAAAAACCATTCGAACTGCAAGGAAATTCATGAGACTATAGTTGTTGATTTTTGAATGTATATACAATTTGTACCGAAATACAAAAATGATGTCATTTTGTTCCTTGCTGTATGAATTTTTGTTAGAAAATGTTACTGAAATGATTCATCGATTAATGACACGAACCAAAGTTTGAAAAAGATAGGTTTCTCTAGTAGGTATATGTGGAACTCATTGAGAATAGCTTCGACTACTTTATGTTTCATTATTTTTGAAAAAACTACACTTGACATGAAGATTGCCCTTATTTGGGCATGTTGAACTAGGCTATGTAACAATATAATAAGGGTGTTCCATTTGAAAAAACAAAGTTGCTAGCATTTCCAGAAAAACCGGAAGTCCACCATGTTGGATTTCAATGTGATAGAATCCAAAACGGTTGCTTATATAACTGTACCAATAAATTTCAGAAGAATCCATTCACGAATACAGAAATTGCAAGGATGACCCGATAACCTGTGCCACCCGGTATAGTTATCTGAATATGAATGCTCAATTTGTTCGTAGTCATTTGCTCCTGTCATCGAAGTAGAACACGATGGAGCAATGATAACCGAGTCTATGTATATGTCAGTAAAAGAAGGAAGGATCAACAGAGTTCCTTATTTGGCTGGTATATGTTCGGAAGAGGCAATATTGATGGCAGCAAAAGGTGATGTTTTTTCTCTATTCAATTTTTTTTTCGAACAATCCACCTCAATTTACTGCATAGAAATCATTCTGAGGAGTACCGAAACCATCCTCTGACAATGTACATTTATAGAAAAAAGTTGGAACAAAACTGCCTCTGCTTACGACAAGGACTTGCAAAAATTGGTCGACCCTGATATGTACATCACAGATGCAACTATTCTGGAGAAAGCTTCTGCCGAAATAAAAGCAATATATACCAATGATACTCTTCGAGAAGATATTGGTGCCTTCACACAGGTAGAATCAATTTACTATCTAAACCTACTTATAGTTAATCATTCCTCCATTTCAGTATTTTGGTGATAATAGATACATGAGAGCTCCAATCAAGTATGCCAAACTACATTCCCAGTACGCCGACGTGTACTTCTATCAGTTTTCATATCATGGAATAATGGGTAACAACAACTTTACTATAGACGGTAAGTCTTCAAATATATAGAGAAATGGTCATGAAGCTGATCCTGTTAGGTTTATACTTGAACTTGATTGAAACTGTTTCAGGTATTGGAAGAGTGGGCCATGCTGAAGACATGCGCTATTTATGGTCCAATTATGAAAGTTATGAATCATTTCCAGAATCAGACTTGAGAACTCTTGATCGCTATGTTGGATTGCTGACGAACTTTGCGAAATTTTTGTAAGCCTGACATATTCCAGACTCGTGCGATTTCCACTGTTTTGATATTTTCAGGAACCCTACTCCTGAGAAATCGGAACTGTTTGGTAACAATATCTGGCCAAAAGTTACCAGTGAACACTATCGATACTTGGACATCGATCAAAACATAACCATTCAAGAAAACCCACGAAAATTTTCGTATGGAAAGTGGGAGGATATTTTTGAAAAATATGCTACGAAGCCATTGATATCTTTCTGAATATTTCAATGAAACCAAGTATTATATAGAAGCATGTTGAATGTTTAGATACATTATCTATACTTGTGGAGTCAATTTGAAATAAAACTGATGGAACCAGCAGCATAATTTCAAAGAAATATCTTCAACTATTATCACTCATTCCTCATTTTAGGTATCACAGAAATGTTGAGATTTATCTAGCACCTCAATAGATACTCTACTGAAGAAAATGATGGTTTCATTGATAATATCAACTATTGAGGTATTTTTTCATAACTCTATTCGAAGGAATGGAATGATTGAAGAATACAACTCTGAAAGTTTTTAAACGCTTATCAGATTAACACACAAAACAACTGTAATTAAAACACGTCGTGTATGCTCATCTTCTCATAAATTGAATTGAAGAGTCGCTCTCAATCAAATATATGATCTAGAATTACAGATAATTATGCAAGAATTCATTTGTTTAGCAATTAGTTAGTAAGAAAATTGTGCTTCAATAAGTCAGTAGCGGTCCTCATAGAAATTTTCAAACTCTAGTTAGTATAGGTGAAGTACCTAGTAATTAGATCATTTTGAGGTGAATTTTGTAGTTTGAAATGATTGAATAAATATAAAAGGTACTCCAGGACCTGTTTGAAATTGCAAATAGAACAATCAGTAGATATATCAGGAAGCTCTCTGGAATACGAATTTCCAATTTCTGGAAATGTAAAAATCTAGGGAAAATCACTTCTAACTGATAACAATGTGAATTTTATCATAATATACCACGCAATCAATAGAATTTTTACCTCGTGAAAAATCCGAACTGGACCACCATCTTGTTTACAAATTTATGTGAATCGAATTCTGATGGTATGCTATACATATATCATAAATGGATGAATGAAATCATGAACCACATCAAATGAAGAGAGTGGATTATTATTTGTTAGCATAGTGTATAATATCAACGACACAAATAATATATTCTAGGTACTTTACTATTGAATAAATACATTGTATTTGAAAGATTTTCCATACAATTCAAAACAGAAACTTGCATGTGTTGCGAGATGTGTTGCATAAAAATTGAAACATCAGCATGATATATTTTTTTCTTTTCATCTGTCTAAAGTGATGACGAAATATGTCACTCATATCAACTTTATGCTTCACTTGATACCAAGTTTCATTGCATAGAAGGCAGGCTATTATTTCGATGCAATAGACCATGGAGAATAGAATGACTCAATCATCGTATAGGGTAAAGCAATTTATTTATTTTTCTGTGACGGGAAAACAGTTTGAAATTTCATCTCTGTTGACAGATTATAAAATGTCACTTTTCATTAATTACTTTTTTCTCACGGGAAAAAAGTGAGAACTTTTGTCCCGGATGTATATCACACATATATATACACTGTTGATGGCTTTCGTTGTGCTATAGTTCCGAAAAATGAGCCAATAACACCGTCTCCGAAAAAGAACAGCAGTCCTCTTATCTTTCATTCAATTTCGCGGTTATACGTAAATTACTGAATGACCACTTAATTCGCAAGTTTTGGAAATCAAATTACAGAATTAGACTGACAGATATTTGATTACTTCAAGAGAATGATATATAGATGCCTGCAAGAAGGTGCAGGGTGTCATTCCTGTTAAAAACTTCAAACTTCACTTTAAAATGGTCAAATATGTTTCAGAGCTTCTCTATAGAATCTGGTCTAAAAACTTATTGTATTGTAGAGTAGCAAAGTTCCCTACCTACGATTATAACATTGCCCTACTCCCATTATTAGATGCACTCACTAGCGGTAGCAAAGTCAGATACCTACTACAGAAACATCATCTAATAGTATCATACAGATGCACTCGCTAGTGACAGCAAGGTTATATATCTAATAATCGCAGGTGGGTTATAATCAGCAAAGTCGACTTTATAATCACAGGTGATAACTCGCTTGTCCCCTATGCTATTAGAGTTTCTTGTTGGGGTAATTCGATTTCTGACTATGGTTAATAGAAATTTTCCTAAGTGTGTTCAAAACTTTAAACTTCACGTAGATATATTTCTGATTTCGATATATTGTAATATCTTCTCAATATTGATTCATCGTTTTTCCTCTCACAGAGAAAAATAGTTTATTATACACGGGAAAAATATTAGATATCAGCTCATGATTTTTCATCTCCTCCGCTACGCGTCAACACAACCTGGAGCTAAAAACTACTACATTCTTCCCTTGCATAATAAATAACTATTGTTTACCATCACAATCTGATGGTGAAATATCTCGAATTGATTCAGTACCATTTCTCTCACGTATATCTCTCATGATATTTGGCATGAAATAAGGAGGTAGCTGTTCACTTTGAATACTTATCTCATTTGATTTTGTTTCCTCTGTAGGTACTGTTCAACAAATTGGGGTGGTATTTTTGCGTTCTTACACTCAACTGTATAAGATTTCATAACCATAATTTGCAATAAAATCAGAAATATGACCTGAAAATCAGAGACCTGATAAAGTTATGTTAATAGTTATTACACAATGAGCAGAACGAGTTAGGTCAATCCAAGATCTTGTTTTGGTATACATTGTGGTGGATCCTTTATGAAAAATCACACGGTATAAATAGAGTGCCGTAATATATTCTAATTTCTCTCGCGTGCCTTTCTTTGTCGTTAGCTTCTTCAATGCCGTTTCATGAAGATACAATCTGATCCTATGAATTATTCAAATTGCAGCTAGTTTATGCAACTCGTCAATTACCATATCGGTGGAGCAGAAGAAAATTATTTGACAGCTCATCGATTTAGTTTGCTCTAGTTGCATATCCACCGAAATTCATTAATTAGGCCAGTCACTAATATAGCTATTTATAAAGGGTGTATCCTAATGATGCCAAAAAAAAATTCAAGTGGTATGGTATATGGTATGGATTGTATTTCTGAAATTTGATCTAAAAAATGAAATCTATTTCTCTGCATTGTGATATTGTCAAATATTAACGATATTGCTATAATTCACTACATGATTAGGGACTTAATATTTTTTCCTACGAGCGTGCGCAAAGTAGTAGGTACTTTTCCGCACTCATTTGCGTGCGCAAAGTAATACTTTTCCGCACAGTGCGGATATGGGTGTTATCCGCACGGCGTGCGGATAAAGAAAACTACCCAAAAATCTCACTGGTGTGGAACATTTATATTCATTTGAGTTGCTGTAAACTATTGTATGCACTATAAGAAGCCGTTATCCCTTTTACTTTTCAACCGTTCTTCCCGATATTTGTATTTCACCTCAATATAAATGTTAGGAACAAATGATTCAATTTTGTATCATTATATTTTATTGATATGTAATTGTTTGTTGTTTAGCTATTTCTATCAACTTTAACTAAAAATTATTCAATAAACTGTAATTTAAGTTGATTTTTTTTTATTTTCGTCGTTATCTGATATAAAGCTGGTAGGGAAAATGTGATTTTCTATTATTATATTTTATCGTTATATGTGATTGTTGTATAGTTACATTTTTCAATAAGTTATAATTTTTTTTTATTTTCCTTTTTATCCGATATGAAGCTCGTAGGAAAAACTTATTCGAACCTCGCTCTGCGTCGTTCGCCTAACTGTATATGCGTGAGGAAAAGAAACACTTTGCGCACTTGTTAGGAAAATAACTATTTCCACCCGTGGGAGTGAATTGACAACGTTGCTTCCTTAAATAGGGAGCAAAGACCTATTTTCGATTCAGTGAGTTGATAAAATTATTTTATTGATTGATTCGACCAGTGATCAATCGACATAGATAACATGATAATAATGATATCAAAAACTCATCTATAGATAACCACACTAGAGTTCGATGAATGATAGAAAAAGAATCTACATATCGTTCCTTGCAAATCTTAGAAATTGAATTTTGCTCATCATGCCAGGAATCAGAAAAATAAATAATTGTCACAAAATTATAACAATGGAAATTGACGCAAAAATCCCTCCATACGAATTTTTCACCAAAAATCAAAATTCGGAATCATTGAAGACAGTCAACCTATGTATAAGACTATTAAGGGTTAGGCGTTTTTATTTTATTCGTAATCGAGTGTATATCTACAATTATTCTCTATAAACAAAATCAATAACGGATTCCTTTGTAACTAGCTCAATCCACTAATTACTGATCATCGATTGATTATATAAATTGAAGAGTAGCAATTATTTTGATTACGAAATCGTTCCAGTTCTTTTGATGTGCTGTTAGATCTATTCTAGCTATAGAGATCATTTAGATTCTTCTCGTACCTTTGGATTATTTTATTCAACTTTAATTTAATGCTCATTCAAGATAATTAGCAAAGTGTGTGTTTACTTTGAATTACCCCATTAATCGTCCCCATTAATCAAAAAGGCTTCCATTACGTGCACATTTTTCTTCTCTCAGATATCAAATAATGGTTTCACGTATATATAGAAAATTTCATTTAGAGTTACAAAAATCAACTCACTTCATGTTCATTGTATACTCCATGTAATTCAATAATGTAAATATCATTCACTACACTCTTTTACCACTAATCAAATCGATTTTTCACATCCAAGTGTCTATGAATGACATCATCAGAGTTTTAGTAATGGTTACTCCTTCAGATTTGTTTATACAGGGTGTCAATTTGAAAACTTCCCACCCTCAATATCTCCCTCCAAGTCGATAATATGGAAAAACGAAAAGACAGGTCGATTTTATTTTCGAGGGGGACATGGTTCTAAAATATTTTCAGCCCCGCGGCGTTGCCGCTTCTAACGAAAAGAAGCAACAACTTTGTTATTTCAAATGGAACACCCTGTATTTTATTGCATTTTTAGATTCTCACTGAAAAGCTGATTTCATCAATGTATCACACTTGGGGTCTAGCAGGAATGATTACAGAGATATAGGGTGTTCAAAATCGAGATTTTACAACTTTAGGATTTTTTTGAGTCGAAACTATTCATTATTGGTCAAAACGGCTTTTATGTCCCTATCTCAACTTTTGATTTACTATTACTACTACTGACATTTATTTGAAACAAATACAGGGTGGTTCAAGATTCAGACTTTTGATCACCCTGTATTTGTTTCAAATAAATGTCAGTAGATAGTAAATCAAAAGTTGAGATAGGGACATAGAAGCCGTTTTGACCAATAATGAATAGTTTCGACTCAAAAAAATCCTAAAGTTGTAAAATCTCGATTTTGAACACCCTATATCTCTGTAATCATTCCTGCTAGACCCCAAGTGTGATACATTGATGAAATCAGCTTTTCAGTGAGAATCTAAAAATGCAATAAAATACAGGGTGTTCCATTTGAAATAACAAAGTTGTTGCTTCTTTTCGTTAGAAGCGGCAACGCCGCGGGGCTGAAAATATTTTAGAACCATGTCCCCCTCGAAAATAAAATCGACCTGTCTTTTCGTTTTTCCATATTATCGACTTGGAGGGAGATATTGAGGGTGGGAAGTTTTCAAATTGACACCCTGTATAGTGTTGAGTATTTTTGGAGGTAATACAAAAAATCGTCTCGTGACATTTTGCGAATGATCTCTTATTATTTTTTAATTTCTAACATCATCAGGAATAACGGATCTGACAGTTATAACTTTGTTTTGGAATTTGATATCAAACTGACGACTTTGAATGGATATGCACGAAGTTGAGGAAAAATTTCGATCACATCAGAACAATGTTTTTTTCTCATCAAACTATTACAAACGAAGGGTACCATCTTATACCTACTATGAATAAATCCCCATTATGAAAGTCTTGAATTTTTGCTGCTCCTATAGTACTTTTTTCTGTGCTGTTGGTGCAATTTTACACCTTTTCGATGATTTTCTTCTTGAAAATATACCTACTCTGAATATTCCAGTGGGAGGCTGTAAAGAATGATTCCATCGGAAGTTCGGTAGAATTGTTTTTCCTAATACCTAATATACGAAAATATCTCGAAAATGGTGAGATATTCACTGCAATGATTTTTCCATTGCATTTGATACCCATGATTTCATATCACGTGGACTTACGGAACACCCTGTACATGTATCCAACACTGCAATTAATAAGTAGTTTTTTTTTGGTTACATGATCTGTTTTTTTCATTCTGTAATGAGGGTTTCACTAAAATGTTAATTGATTTCCTGATGGCCAGTTGAATTTATATGTAAAATAGATTTTATATGCCGTTGCAAGACCCACATGGAATTCATCAAAATTAACAGAGCCTTCAAATTAGCAATATAAATAGTTTAACAACCCAAGTAGGAATTATCAATTAAAAAATCGAGACATGAATCCACAAGAAAGTTAAGCATCTCATTATGATTGAAGATCAATGTTGGGAAATCGACATTGTTGGATAATACTCATCTTTCCTAAGTACTGCTTTCAAAAATCGTCTAGCCTATCGTGAATGATATAATCTCTTGTGTGTATGAGTTTGTAAAAATGTGGAAGAACTCGTCCATTTCTACCGATTATTTGAGTATGTTCATTTATTTATTCTCAACAAAAAAACATTGAAGAAAATCATACTATACCCATTCTCACGGAATTTGTTTCCATAATTATAGGGACATTTTGACACTAGAAGAAACATATCCATCCTTATTTTTTTATGTTCTGGTTCCCTCGACAAGGGATATCCTGTAATGTTCAGAGAACATAGTGAGAACCGAGGGAAATAAGGTAGGAATTGGTGTTCTTCTTGAATTTCTGGATTTTATATGCCTCGAAGAACACCTCCCTTGGCAATGTGTTTCAGAGCCTCGCTGTTCATTGGATGAACGAGTCTTTGGAAAGAGATGTTCTGCAGGTCTCCAAAGTGACCACGAAGGGGTGCGAAGCCTCAACTCGACGGGTTAATCTCGCGGGGACTGTCAAGGGAGGAACAATTGTTGATATTTCAGAGGAGCATCGTAAATGAAGATATCTATAAAATAGAGCTAGATCGTCAACTTTTCTACGGTGTTACAGAGAAGTGAGTGAGTTTGTGAGCGAGGCATCAGCCACGAGACGAATTGCCTTTTTTGGACAGAATCCAACAGTTTCAGGGTATCTTTGGGTGCTGCACTCCAAATATGGGAACAGTATTCCAGGACAGGTCGGATCTGTGCCTTATAGATCATAAGCAGCTGACTGGAAGTGAAATAGGTTATACACTATTCAGTCCAGATTGGAATTGAAATTCAAAAGACCCAATTTATTTTTGGTCCCCTGACATATAATTAACAATAAAAAACGGAAATAATAACTACACTGTGGTTATTATTATAACATGATATTCTTATATGCTATGGTTTCGAAAACAGATTGCATTTGGTTCAATACAAAGAAATAAGGTTATTATTACTAATTAGAGATCTAATCGTTGGTCAGTCTATATTCATCTAATTTCTAAGATGTGTTACATGAACAGACCTTTTAACACTAGGTATACAAGATAAAAAATCCTAATAATTGAAAAGCAAGAATTCAACCATCATACAAAGAATAAAAACAAGTAACAATCACTCATCTTCAACGGATTCAAATTCATGTTTGCGAATATTTTTGGCTTTTTATTCTTATTTGACATATACACTCTCTTCAAACCAGTATATACAGCGTAATCAAATCAATCATTTTTTATCATTTTTCTGATAAACATTATCTATCTATCTGAGAGATCTCGGAAAAAACTTACTTTTTGATAGACATCTGTTTCGTACGATAAATCAAATAATAGCTACAAATCCTGCACTGTTTGATTTGAGATCAGTCTGGAATGAATGAGAAAATGCAAAAAGTCATTGCTTCATTAATTTTCCTGTGGTATTTGACTTTAACGGTGAGACATCTTGAAGTACTTGAAAATTCTCATTCTCTACTTTGTATTTTCATATAGAATGCCAAATCTACGCCAGTAGTTACTTTACCAGATGGAAGAATCAGGGGAGAAATCCTTGATACCTACAAACAAAAACTGCCCTTCTATGCATTTTTGGGGATTCCATATGCAGCCCCTCCTATCGGTAAAAACAGATTTCAGGTATGTACTTTAATAAATATTCTCACTTGATATACAGGGTGTTTTTTCAAAAACCCTGACCTTCTTGCTAGGGTAGGTAGAACACTGCAAAATAAGTTGGGTTTGCTTCGTAAAACACTTTCATTACGGAATCCGTTTTCAAAATGTTGTTGAGAAATCGTTTGTTTTTACACATTTTTCACTATTATGTCGAAACTACTGGCAACATTGTGATGACATTTTTTATGGATGTGTTTTGGAAGCTGACACATCGCATGAATTTGTTTTTATATCTGACTCTCACAGAGGGCGCTACTTACATGGTCCGTACCGAATAGTTTTAAACATAACTTCTTTGAAGTTGAATTTTGCAACCCGAATTTGATGTGAACTTGAACATGTCATCCAGTTTCACACCAAGAAGGTACTCTTGGTAAAACTTGATACTGTGTTCCATTTGCGGAATATTTCGATTCGAAAATGATGAAGCGATAGATGTTGCTGGTATAAAGTTATGTATTAGAGTAAGTATTATGAAAAACTATCACCAATAAATCACAACAATAGTATCTAAAAAAAAATTGAAATAAAACATGGATTACACATTACACAGTTTCGTTGTATCTTAAAAGTTTATGCTACAGAGGTAAATTCACGTCAAGAGTTGCAAGACAGAATTGAACATCACTTAAATTACCAATCAGCAGATCCTCAACCGTTTATTAGAAGATTGGGGAAGTCGTTAGTCTATGGAAGATTAATTAAAAATATAAAGCATCGTGTATTCGTGGAAACGGAGGACATTTATTTGAACTGATTCAATATTTTATGTTTTTATCGATTTTTTCTCAATTCTCTACTTGTGATTCATAGATAGATAGATGGATACATAGATATATACTTTAATGTCCAAGAAAGAATTCTCATTGACAAAGTAATGATATCACACAAAATTCATAATTAATGAAATTGAATAAAAAACAATGTACATTGACATTGAATGCAATTGTATCAAAAAATATAAAAAGAGTTTGACACTAACACTAACTTGTTCAATCAATTACTTCAGCACAAAAATATTATTGTTTTTGAATCTGAATAAATAGGTAATCGATATCAATAATAGTATATTGTGCAACAAGTGGGAAAAGTTCAACTTTTCTCACGAGTGTAGCACGAGCCTGAAGGGCAAGTGATGCAAACACACGAGTGAGAAAAGCGCTTTTCCCTACGTGTTGCACAATATACTGTTTCTATAACTGCACTTATTCAAAGAATCTGAGTATAATGTAGCTTATTGATATTCATTTTATAATGTGGCACTATGCCACATTGAATATTGTGACCAAAGAGTAGACGGCTCTCCTAGTTCCTCAAAGTATTTTAAAAAAGTACACTTTCCGAAAAAGATTTTATTTCTGAATTTTTTTAGATTCCATAAATTTTTCGTTTATGCCAATTCATACTTTTTTCTTGAAATTTCCGGAAACAAATCCAACTTCCGCAGCTTCCATTCCCTAAATAGCACACAACGTCCTAGGGACGTCCCTATTTGGTACAATTCATGTCCGAATCTCCCGAACCAAAAATAAGTGTCCTTGATTTCAATATTATTCCACTCTGCCATATAGAAAAGAAGATAACAACCAGAAGAGAAAAATCGACGAATCTGCTCGCATTCTTCTGAACGGAGACAATAGCATTGCTTCCTGTTCACTCGATATAGATAGAACATGATGGTATTCACTACTGAAATCTGAAAATGAAAATGGTAAATTCAAGATTAATCAATGAAAACATCCTGTAACTCATTTTATTGCCAACGTCACCAATTGTCACTGAGAACTGAGAAGTGTCAGGACAAATACGAATTCGCAATACAGAAAATCCATTTTTTCTACAAACGTCAAAAAATGACAAGGTTTGCGCATTGATAACAAATTGCGAAGTGACACTTTTTTTCAGTTTCCTACGTTACCATGATACCTTGCACAAAACAATGCGCGAAGTAAAACAGTGCGCGAAGTACCTACTTCGCGCATTGTTATGTAAAATATATGAGATATTTATATTTCAACTTTATGGTCCTCAATCGAGCAAACATCCACGAAATCATTTATTTCTGAATGTTCAACAATAACTTTGTTTCATCTCTTGGAGCGCACGAAAAGAAATTCCTATTATGTTCGTGGAACATCGTGCGTATCTAGGGAGGGTAGGGGAGGCATGTTGAGCCAGTTCAACACTATTTTTTATATCAAGCTAAGCATATTTCTACTTTAGAACTATATTTTTTGACGTTTATAGAAAAAAATGTTGTTTGCAACTCGAGCGCGAAATACTTTGGTCATCTCGACTATTTTTTTAACTCGGCTACGCCTCGTTAAAAAAATCAGATCTCGATCACCAAAGTAGCATTCCGCGCTCTAGATACAAAAATAACTATTTTATGTCGTAAACGGGAGCAGATTCGTTCCCGAAACGTCCAAAGCTAAGTAAAAATTAGATATTTTTTCTATATACCTTTATATCTCTTCTTCAAACCTTTTTCAATACAAATTGTCACAGACAAGCTAGTGAATTTTTCTTTTAGGCTCTCTGATAGGAAAATTCTTTAAACGCAGTGACGTTTATTATCTATTGATAGAACATTTTTTTCCTTGACGCTTCCTATATCATACATGTCTGTTTAAAAACCTTTTATATGGATATGTCTTGATCTGAAAGGAATTAAAGAAATTTTGAATTTTGAATTTTGAATTTTTTGAATTTTGGGGTAAATCATCTGATTTGTCCTAACTACACGTATATCAAAATAGTATTCATACGTTTATTGTATAGATACGAGGAGAGAAAATCCCAAAAAATGTTTTTTTCCATAAAAACATGTGTCCTAAAATTCACCCCCTCCACGCTACAGCCACTGTGACTAAAATAACAGATCAAATCTTCTGAAAACTGGCAGGCCCTTGTACTTTTGGACACATTATTCCATTCTTTCTTCAAAAATTCTGTAAACCCAGTTTTGGGGGAGGGGGGATGGAAGGTGGTCCTCACTTTTGAATTTCAGGCCACATGAAGAAAAGTCTTAGTTTTATCCCAATAATATGTCCTTGAAATATTCACGTCGAATTTTGAATCACCCCAACAAATAAAATAAATAGAAGCACCTCGACTTTCCTGAAACATTTTCAGCCTCCGAAGCCTGTACAGAAGTGGTCTGGGATATTGATAATGACATCGAACCCTAAAATATGTTACCAAACTGGACTAGAAGATGCACTTGCCTCTGAAGACTGTCTTTATCTAAATGTTTATTCTCCAGTGGTAATTATGAATAGAACATAGTTAATTTAGATCAATCAAGGAACCAAGTACCTACTGTCATAATATATCTATTAACATTTCCGTTATTTTTTCCCTATGTTTTGATCAGGTACCTGGCAGCAATGCCTCATTACCAGTGATGGTGTTCATTCATGGAGGAACATTCATACGTGGTTCAGCTCCTTCTGGTTTCTATGGTCCTCAATTCATCATAGAGCAAAATGTCATAGTTGTGACTATAAATTATAGACTTGGACCATTTGGTAGGCATACTCCGATCCCACCTGTAAATCTAATAAAAAACCGACTTGTTTCCTCAGGATTTCTGTCTACTGGTGATAAAGTCATGCCAGGCAACATGGGTTTGAAGGACCAACAATTTGCCCTCAAATGGGTCCAACAAAATATACATTTGTTCGGTGGAGACCCCAAAAAGGTGATCGTTATGGGGCAAAGTGCTGGGTCAGCTTCAGTGACTTATCATCTGATAAGTAAATCATCTGCAGGTGAGCAATGAGAAATTTGTTTGTACTCGAATCGAAATATTCATAGACTGTTGTTTATATGTGTTATGACACAGCAAACAATTTTGGTCGGGCCAGAATTGGGCAGAATGGCAAAATCCCTTTAATCATTGATGGGCCAGTACCGATAAGAGACTCTGACCGTCATCAGGGTCAGTACATGTCTGCCGATACATTCGGATAAAAAAAACGACCACTACGGGATTCGAACTCTGGTTCTCCGGTTACAAATCGAACTTATTCCAACTGAGCAACTACACCTTTCTTGAAATGATGTGTGTGCGGAATTTATTGGCGGATAACTTTCGACAAGGAATATTCCATTAATGATAATTATCATCATCATAACAGATATAATATAAAAACGATGAACAAGGAAAAACATCCGATTCTCGGATTGACTACCGAATTTTTGTCATACCTATTTTATGAGTCCAACGACTTGCCTATTTTTCATGACCAAATTTGATTACTCTTAAGATAATATTGGGAAACAATGAATAAATATACCTATACCGGGTGACACAGGGTATCGGGCCACCCCTGTAACTTCTGCATTCGTCAACGGATTTTTCTGAAATTCGGTACAGTTATATAAGCAATTATTTCGGATTTGATCACATTACAATCCAATATGGCGGACTTCCGGTATTTCTGTAAATGCCAGCAACTTTGTTTTTTCAAACGAAACACCCTGTATATTTTTACATATCCAAGTTCAACAGGTCGAAACAAGTGCAATTTTTATTTCAAATGTAATTTTTTCGAAAAAATTTAAATTGAAATTGTTTTTTCATTTTACCTCGTGGATAAATGAGATGTGGTCAAGACTATTCAAAATGAGTCACACATAACAGAAAAACATAATTTTTTCTGAAAAATTATTTTTGGTGTCACTTATCCAGGAATCAATTCAGCCACATCACTTTTTGATCAAAAATTAATTGCTTTCAAATGGAACCCCTATGGGCCACCTACCCGTCTCTCTAAAACATACATTAAGGAACAAGATGACATATCATTTTTGTTTTTCGGTGCAGTAACAAATTGTATACATTCAAAAATCAACAACTATTTTATGAATTTCCTTGCAGTTAGAATAATTTTTCATCTAGGTAAGCTGTGGAATAAATGACATTCGACATCAAGATTGCACTTGTTTTGACCTGTTAAACTTGAATATGTGAAAGTATACAGGGTGTTCCATTTGAAAAAACAAAATTGCTGGCATTTCCAGAAAAACCGGAAGTCCGCCATATTGGATTGTAATGTGATCAAATCCGAAATAGTTGCTTATATAACTGTACCGAATTTCATAAAAATCCGTTGACGAATGCAGAAGTTACAGGGGTGGCCCGATAACCTGTGTCACCCATGACAAAATATATCAGATTCGTTATCGCCGAGCCGAAACTGCTAAAGCAATGATCGTGAAATTTGGCAACAGAGTTTACTTTCTGTGACGTAGAGCCCGTAGAGGGCACCTATTGATAGGGAACATGGACGTAATAGGGAATTTCATGATTGTACAAAAAAGGGTGGTGAAATGAAGGTTGGAAGGGCACAATAGCTTTTTCGATTGTAACTGAAACATAATCATACTTCTTCTGATGAAGGCCAGTATGTCCGTCCACTCTAATATGATCAACTTTTCCTGTTAGAGTTTGTCGACTCCAAAGATTTCAAATCTCAGTCTCCCGTACGCCTTGCACTCGCCGAGAAAATGGAGTGACGTTTCTTCGTCTTCCCACATCTGCGGCAAGTGGGGTTGTCCTCTATTCCCATAAGTGTCAGGTGTCTGCCTAGCCTGTTGTATCCTGTGGGTACTCCTATGAGGAGGCGAAGTACATGACGGTCTCTGCTAAGCAGCCATCAGTCATTCCTTGATTTGCTCGGACCGGCCACGAATTCCTCGGCCTGCCTGCAACCTGTGATATTCCTCCAGTATTCTCCTCAGTGACTTGTCTGCCCATTCATCAAGGGCTGACGTAGTTTGGCGTAGTACAGGCTCCGAAACGGCTCCGTGGATCCGGACCTAGCAAGTTTGTCTGCTGTTTCGTTTCCGGGCACCCCGCTGTGACATGGGACCCATACCAGTTCAACTTCCTTTGATTCGGCTAATATCTCAAGGGCATTTCCACATTCCTGTACCAATGCCGAGCTTGGTCTGGGATGACAGATATAGCTTTGAGTGGTGCCTGACTATCCGAACAGATGTAGATATTCTGCTCTGGTCCCTCTGCTACCTCTTGCCTCTCTGCTACGACCATGATGGCAAACACCTCCCCCTTCGACATAGAACCCTGCGCCCGAGGTCTGTTTGTCAGTCAGAGCGTCAGAGGGGATCCGTATGTGTAACCTTTGAGTATTCACACTATAGTGTATATAATCAAGGGTGTAACATACTAAGCTGCCTGAGCGAAACTTCACTGTATTGCTACTCCATTCTTCTCTGCTTGGAATAGTAAGTTATGACGTAGGTAAGAACATAATACGAATTGACACTATGGGCCCAGTGCCGTCTAAATTATAGGCAAACAATTAAAATATGCCATACAGTGGGCCGACGTTTGGCCGGTGCAGCTTGGCCATGGCCAGCATTCTGCCGATCTATCATGTAGTGGGCCAGAAAGCGGCTAGAGAATTGATGTTTGCAATGGGAGTTCCATTGATTATTTCACTCATTTCAAAATACACGTTTTCGATTGGTTGAAATATCCGGGTTGATGATCGAAAACATGATGTTTTCGTTTTTGTGTTTCGGCTGTAGATTGGCTGCTAGATACCTTAATAAGCTGTGTTTTCGATTTTGTATTTCGCTTCCTCATTGGTATAGTTTGATCAAAATATAAAACAAAATTACCTACATGCGCAATGGATATTGGATGTCAAATACTTTCGTATTCAGAGAATAATTGAACTCATTACCAAAATTCAGACAAAATCGTTATCGGCACTGAATTTTAATTTGCATCGAAGAATTTTAGACCAACTTTGTTTGATCGCATTTTGAAGAAACATGTTCTATATCAACCTAACCTAACCTCCAGGGACGTAGCAAGTCGAAACAGGGCCCTGGTGCAAGACCACAGCGGTTCATTATAACACGAAATAGTTCAAATAATAATGATTTTATTGCAAAAAAATACATTATAATTACAATAATTATTTGTGAAAGGTATCACGAATAGTTACAAACTCAGAATGTAACCAATAACTGATTTAACGCAAATACAAAACGTATTCTAATCGAACTATTTATTATGAAAAAAGTCAACTTTTCTTGCTTTTTGATTGGCAAACAATGAAATCATTTAATTTATATATAATATCCTGGCTGTCTCATTTTGTATTGACAAAATTGTTAAGCTAGAAAGTCTGCTTTGCGACATTTTACTTCTCAAATAATTTTTAATCAATTTTAAGATTGAAAATGATCTCTCCGAACTTGCAACAGAGACGGGAATTGTTAGAAAGAGAATAAAAGCACAGGATATTTCTTTGAATGAACTCGAGATCATTTGATCGCAAATGACTAATTTCGCCAAGTGATCGATCGAATTGTTTGAAATTTCTTGTGAAAGTGAATCCGACAAATCATCGGAATAAAAGCTAATCAATTTCTCAGAGAGAAGTACCAAATCAGCATCACTCCGTTTTCTCAAAACCGAAGGAAAAAGTTTTTCAAATCTTCGAACTAAGCTGTTCAGCCCTTTGAAACGATTGTCGAGTTGTGATATAATAACGTCCAACGTTACATTGAACACAGACACACGAAAGTTCTCTTTGGCATTGGATAGTCGTTCGTCACACGACAACCCACCAAAATGTTTTTTCACTTTACGAACTCTTTGATTCTTAAAACTCGGATGAATTCCCCAACCACGAGCTAAATCAGCTGCTTCATTTACAACTCCTTCGAAGTTTGCCCTGATATCTGCAATATCTTTTGAAGCAGTTTCTAGAAGCTTTGACGCTCTCTGAATATCTTGATTTTTACTCTGCAGTGCATTGGAAACAATCTTTGTGATGCTCAAGATTTTATATTCCATGACTATAATCACAACTGTTTCGAATTGTTCGAGTTTCGTCTTCAATCCAATTATTTCATTTTGTTCAATTGCTTTTGAGCTTGTTAGGGTTAGTTTCGTTGCTAGTTGAATGAAACCTCAGGAACTGATGTGGAGGGGTGAAATTTGTGACAAAAATCTGTTTTGCAATCGAAGCGTCTAGAAACAGGACTCATCGAATATTGCGAGTGAGCCATGCAGAAGCAAGTCAGCCTCTGACGAGATGCGTGACAGTATTTAGAGAAAAAATTCTAAGCCAGACAAAATATTCTTTAATATATGAAAGTAAAAAGCTGTTTAACCACATACCGTATGAAATCAGGAAGGAGAAAAGCTATAAAAAGTTCAGAAATCTTGTGAAAGAAGCCCTTGCAACAAAAGCGTATTACAACCTTGAGGAATATTACAATGAAACTCTGTTGTGATTAGAAGTTTCATATTGTCTTTTATTTATCCTATATGTGGAGTCTGATTTTGACTAATAAAATATGTTTCTGATTTAATGACTTGTGAACTTATGTTCAAATAATGTTTCTCTGTAAAATTGTGTTTTTTGTTTTTTATTTAGTGAACGATTATGAAACTATTTTGTTTTTCAACAAACTGCAAATTTTCATGTTCAATTCTATTTTAGATTGCAATATTTTACATTTTATACATGACGTGTGGACTTGTTTCAAATTGTGTGATTCTGTGTATTTGTGTTTTGATTTTAAATTTTTTCATATTTTTTTGAGAGTTTCACAGACTATATTTTGTACAAGCTTTGTCAATAGGAAATTATTTTTCATCGACAATGAAGTATATATTTATCTTATCTTATTTGGTACGTCCTGTCTCTAGTTGCTATCGATGTATCGTAGTTGAATAACGCACCCAGTGCCAATGACGATATGAAATTATTGTTTTATTCATGAAATAATGAGTGAAATAATGTAAGCAAATACAACTCGTTTTTTTGATGAGCATCGAAAATCCCTACTCTCTTTCGAATCAAATTATGTTGCTTTCAGGCAATTGCCAAGCAACATAATTTGTTTCTCAAGATTCATTTTTCTCCGATGACAGTAAATTTTTTGGAAATCCAGCAACCAGTCATGCTCAGCTACAAACCGATCTTGCTTACCTAGAACAATGGTGCTCTGATTGGGACATCCCCTTGAACGACAGCAAATGTTGTGTGCTACATCTTGGTAACAACAATCCATCCCTCAACTACCGTTTATTCAACAATACAGTACCATCCGTGGATGAACAATGTGATCTAGGTATCACCATCAAAAAAAAACTCTCCTGGTCGAGTCATGTAACAGATGTTGTACAAAAGCAAATAGTCGCGTTTATCTACTGCGCAAGTGTTTCACCAATCCTAATCCCCAACTATTTGGTCAACTATACAAGTCGTATATACGTCCTCTACTAGAGTATGGTGTTCAAATATGGTCCCCACACCTAGTGAAAGACATCCAACTTTTAGAGAGAACTCAACGTCTTGCCACCCGAATGGTACCCTCACTCAGGCACTTATCTTACGAAGATAGATTAACCCGATTGAAGATTCCATTTCTCAAAGAAAGACGAGCCAGAGGAGATGCTATTCTGACATACCGCATACTGCACGATACATTCTCCATTGACATGCAGCATATTTTTGAGCTGAACACTGACCCCAGGCTGAGAGGCCATAGCATGAAGCTCAAACGCGAAAACTTCAAGTCCACCGTTAGGCAAAACTTTTTCGCCAACAGAGTATTCGGGCTATGGAATTCACTCCCAGAGGCCGTTGTGACAGCTCCAAGCATAAACAGTTTCAAAAATGGTTTCTACGCGTTCCAGGGTTCCAGCTTCTGACTGTACCAACTGTGCTGATGTTCCTCATTGTCTATATTAACAATTTCGATTCTTATGTTCATACGATACCACTCACTTGTATTGTTAGGTTAATTTTTGTATACTCATGGGCATAATAGGCTTTGCCTCTGCCCTTTTTGTCAGTTAATAATAATAATAATAAGATCGAAGGGATCTGTATTTCGATAGTTATCAATAAACTCGTATTAAATATGAAAATCAGAACAGAATACAGTAGTGTTGGTTGATTTTCAGGATTGTTCAGAGGAGCGATAGGTTTGAGTGGTTCTGCTCTCAATACTTGGGCTCACGATCCAAATGCCGTGAATAAAACGTATGGGATTGCAGCAGAAATCGATCCTAGTTTCAGCAGGAACCGTACAACACAAGAGTTGATGGACTTTTTGCAGAGTGTTGATGGTAAACTTATCCACGCTACCGGTACCAATTCTAAATATTCTGTGAGTGAATTAAAACACATATATCGGGTGTAACAGGACCATGCTACACCAAACCATTTGGATGAACTTAATTTGGTGATAAATCAAGAAATTTTACAGGATTCCATTTTTTCAGCACACTCAGATGGAATATCGAAAATGAAATATAGATACATATTGAAGTTTGAAAGGTTTCCCATGTGGTAGATATATACCTACAGGTTATTAAAAGTTATTACTACTTCGGGTGAGACGGGAAGTAAATAAAAACGTATTCATGTCAGAACATTACATTTTACAAGCTGTTGGAACATTCCGAATTTCAATCATTTATCTCTAAAACTAAAGGAGAAAAAGCGGGTGTACCATGATCATGTTACACCTAGTATAGGTACAGGGTGATACAGAGTATCGAACTATCACCCATGTAACTTCTGCATTCGTCAACGGATTTTTATGAAATTGGGTACAGATATGTGAGCAACCATTCCGGATTTGATTATATTAGAATCCAATTCGGTTTTTCTGGAAATGCCAGCAATTCCGTTTTTTTTTCAAATGGAACACCCTGTTCATTTCTACATATTCAAATTCAACGAGTCAAAACAAAAGCAATATTTAGGACAAGATTCAGAAATGTTGTTTTCCACAGCGTTTTCGAAAAATTATTCGAACTGCAAAGAAATTCATTAGACTAGTTATTGATTGTTGAATGTATACAATTTGTTACTGCACTGAAATACAAAAATTATGTTTTTGATCCTGACTTGTAGGTGGCCTATAGGGGTTCCATTTAAGAAATTGATTTTTGGATCAAAATGTGATGTGACTGAAATGATTCATCGATAAATGACACAAAACATAGTTTGAAAAAAATAGGTTCCTTCAGTATACAGTGTGTCCCAAATTCGATCCTCACCATAGGGATCTCAGTAACTATGAAAGATAGAGAAACGGTTAAATTGGCAAAGTTGTAGCAAATTTAATGTTGAATCAGAATCTATTGAGAAACCCGGGCTAGCTTCAGTCATTCTTGAGTTATTTGAGAGAAACTGAAATCTTGTATTTTTATTTTGTTCGAATATCTCGGAAACTATTGATTTTATGAGGAAATAATTTCAACATTTTCATAGCACTTTTTGGTGTTCTTTTCAATGGTTTTTTCAGTTTTCCATCAAAATGTCAAATTTGTGAGATATCACCTACAACTTCATTTTTTTTATGGACGCCATATTAAATTTTAACAGATTTGAAATCAACATAACATTTTCTTTCTATTGATGTATCACAATCATAGTTTTATTTAATTTGGGGTACTGATTTCCAATTGTTGTTTGTATGTCCAGTAGGCTATGAATTCTGTAACTAATGAATAATACTCGAAGTTATCTCCACCACAATTCATTATATTGTGTTATTAGTTACTACTTCACTCTACTGACTTTTACCTTAGATTATGGAATATGTGTTCTATGTTCTTGCATTACTTAACAGGTGGATAATACAAATACTAAACAAAATTAATTGAACTGCTCGAAATGGCCCCCATTGTTCTCGATACATTTTAATATTCGCGAGCGAACATGATTCGCTGCTTTCCTCAGATGAACTCTGTTGATGTGCTGGAATGTGTCCATCATTCTCTCGTAGATCATCAATATCTTGAATTGGCTCTTCATAAATTTCATTTTTGACGTAGCCCCACAGGTAGAAATCGAGAGGCGTACAATCAGGCGACCTTGGAGGCCATCTATCAGGTCCATGAGTAGTAATTAATTTAGCACCAAATTGATTTTCGAGATATCGATATCGATTCTTTCACACTGGTTGACGAACCAGTGACAAAACTCGAGACGACGTTCATTATCACCAGGTCTTAACCCTTGTACTGTCACTGGTTTTTGTGAACGGCATTGTTTGCCCCGAAATAATTAACTTGTATTTTCTCTTGACGTTTCCCGAAAAGGCACTTGGCTCCAAGCCTACTCTATGAAAGTTGTGCCAGAACACATAATCGTTATTGTTTATAGAGAGTTCAGCGCATAGCCTACTGGACATAAAAACAAAAATTGGAAATCAGTACTCCTTATGCGATAAAACTGTGACTGTGATACATCATTAGAAAGGAAATTTCATGCTGATTTCAAATCTGTGAAAATCCAATATGGCGTCCATGAGAAAAACCGAAGTTGTAGGTGATATCTCAGAAATTTGACATTATGATGGAAAACTGACAAAACCATTCAAAAGAACACCAAAAAGTGCCATGAGAATTATGGAGTCATTTTTTCATTAAATCAATCAATCAGAAAAACAAAAATACAAGATTTCATTTTTTCCTCAAATAACTCAAGACTGACTGAAGCTAGCCTGGATTTCTTGATAGATTCTGAATCAACATTGAATTTTCTACAACTTTGCTGATTTGAGCGTTCCTCTATCTCTCATATATCGAAGACTGGAACCTTTGGCACGATAATACACTACACTGTTTTACCACTAACCAAACCGATTTTTTAACGCCTCAACACGTATTTTGCTAACTATGTTAGCATCTTCAGGAGAAGATTAAAACTGAATATCCTATTCTAGTGTGCTGCTTATATGTTCACCCAACTGTGAAAAATACGTCAAGTTAATGTTTGTCATGGTTGAGTTCACATGTTAATCTCAATTTTTATTTCACTAAACTATATAGAGGGCTATATGGAATAGGTCCATTATCCTTATTCATTACTCTATTACTATTCTTAAATATCTCTAAGCTTTCATATGCGTCTAGTTTTCTAATGTTATTAACTTGCTTAACTAATTTGAGGTTAGTAATATGTGTATTATGATTGTGATTGAACATATGTTCGGCTACACAAGATTTATCTAACCTGCCATACTTTAAATGGGCTATGTGTTCTTTGAACCTTGTTTTTATGGGTCGCCTGATTTGACCTATATATCTATCTATCTCTCATAGTTACTGAGATCCCATTGGTGAGGATCGAATTTGGGACACACTATACAGAGAAGGGCACAAAAAACGGCCAGGACTGTAACTTTTGAATTATTCGAGATAGGGTTTTGAAAATTAGTGGGCAGCTAGTATACCAAATTGCTCAATAATTGACGAAACAATTATTGTTCTATCACTTCCGGTTTCACAGGAAACGACCCCAATTTTTGATTTTTTAATTGTATTCCATAATCGGTTAGGGATTGTCATAACGAATTCATCGATACCGGGTTAAATAGGGTTATTTGAAACGATTACGCAGATATTCGCGTTCTAAGTTCATCATGGCCAATGAGCGGGACAGAGAAAAAAGATTTGATATTGCGAAGTCACATGCACCCATTGAGCATATGGAAGCTTCGAACGCAAATATCTTTGTAATTGTAATTACCCTATCAAACCCAATATTATTGAACTCGTCATGATAATCTCTAACCAATTATGGAATACAATACAGGGTGACCCTTTGAAAAATCAAAAGTTGGGGTCGTTTCCGGTGAAACTGGAACTGGTAGAAGAGAAATTGTTTCATCAATTAATGAGCAATTTAGTATACTTGCTACCCACCGATTTTCAAGAAGAATCCAGAAGTTACAATCCTGGCCGTTTTTTGTGCCCTTCAACATTTTTGAAAAAACTACACTTGACATAAAAATAAAGGTTGTTCCATTTGAAAAAACAACGTTGCTGGCATTTCCTGAAAAACCGGAAGTCCGCCATATTGGATTTTGATATTGATTGAACCTGAAATGGTTGATAACTCTACCAAATTTCAGAAAAATCCGATCACGATTACAGAAGTTGCAAGGGTGGATTGACACCCTGTGTCTCACGGTATAGTTATCAGAATCTTAATAGTCAGTTTGTTCGTAGTCATTTGCTCCTGTCATCGAAGTAGAACACGATGGAGCAATGATAACCGAGTCTATGTATATGTCAGTAAAAGAAGGAAGGATCAACAGAGTTCCTTATTTGGCTGGTATATGTTCGGAAGAGGCAATATTAATGGCAGCAAAAGGTGATGTTTTTTCTCTATTCAATTTATTTTTCGAACCAATCAATTTACCTCAATTTTCTACATGAAAATTATTCTAAAAGTACCAAAACCATCCCCTGACGATGTACATTTATAGAAGAAAGTTGGGAGAAAACTGCCTCTGCTTACGACAAGGATTTGCGAAAATTGGTAGACCCTGATATGTACATCACAGATGCCACTATTCTGGAGAAAACATCTGCCGAAATAAAAGCAATATATACCAATGATACTCTTCGACAAGATATTGGTGCCTTCACACAGGTAGAATTAATTTACTATCTAAACCCACTTACTTGATCATTCCTCCATTTCAGTATTTTGGTGATAATAGATACATGAGAGCTCCAATCAAGTATGCTAAACTACATTCCCAGTACGCCGATGTGTACTTCTATCAGTTTTCATATCATGGAATAATGGGTAACAACAACTTTACTATTGACGGTAAGTCTTCAAATATATAGAGAAATGATCATGAAGCTGAAACTGTTTGGTTTCTAGTTGAACCTAATTGAAACTCTTTCAGGTATTGGAAGAGTGGGCCATGCTGAAGACCTGCGCTATTTATGGTCCAATTATAAGAGTTATGAATCATTTCCAGAATCAGACATGAGAACTCTTGATCGCTATGTTGGATTGCTGACGAACTTTGCGAAATTTTTGTAAGCCTGACATATTCCAGACTGGTGCGATTTCCACTGTTTTGATATTTTCAGGAACCCTACTCCTGAAAATTCGGAACTGTTTGGTAACAATATATGGCCAAAAGTTACCAGTGAACACTATCGATACTTGGACATCGATCGAAACATAACCATTCAAGAAAACCCACGAAAATTTTCGTATGGAAAGTGGGAGGATATTTTTGAAAAATATGCTACGAAGCCATTGATATCTTTCTGAATATTTCAATGAAACCAATTATTATAGAAATATGTTGGATGTTCAGGTACATCATCAACACTTGTGGAGTCAATTTGAAATAAAACTGATGGAACCAGCAGCATAATTTCAAATAAATAACTTCAACTATTATCACTCATTCTCATTTGAGATATCACAAAAATGTTCAGGTTTATCTAGCACCTCAATAGATACTCTACTGAAGAAAATGATGATTTCATTAATATTATCAACTACTTAGGTATTGAAAATGAATATTCTCAGATGAATTATGAACAAAAAAAAATTAGAAATGGATATACATATAAATAAATAAATTGAGTATTCGCATTCTCTATGTGATGAAAATATAATTTCATTATCGGTTTTTTCAACAAAAACCAACTACTTTCCTGGCTATATGCCATGACATGACGAACATTGATTTATATCGTTGATTGATATATTACGCTTACCCAGCGAACTAAACCTATAACGGAACTGACATCTGACAATTATTGTTGACATTCAATACCTTTCATTTGATTTTTGTTTCTGGATGTATAACAAATTGAGATTCATCATACAGGACGTGGAAAGAAATTCTAATCACGAGGTATGTTTTCATAATCCAATTCAGAGAAATGAAATTATTTGTCTCCTATGGTGTATTGTATGCATAAAGGGTGAAAGCACTTTTCTATAGTCCTCACAAATTTCAGGATATGTGGTGGTTCTAGTTGGGTAGTTTCTCCTTCTCCTATTATGTGTGCTTCCAGGTTTTTTGCTCTTGGATTCTGTAAGGTGACAGATTTCGTAAGTAACTGGATAAAGTTTTCCTCCTCTTCCTCACATAACCTACATTCATCTTCCTCTTTCAAGCCGAGCATCCTAATATGTCATTTCAACCGGCAGTGCCGTGTTTAGACTTCTGTTAGTATACGAAGTAAATCTTTGCTCATGGTTACGTGATTCTGTAGGAAAATAAATCAAATATTCTCAACTCTGGAGGAGATAAATACGCTGAAGTGCTATAATCGACTATTGATGTATGCACAATTCCAAGGAATGGAATGAACTGTCTCCTAACCACTGGTCTATGAAGTGAGACACGGTTCGGCAATCAATTTCTCAGCTAAGGCAGTGGAGTCGTTACATCATCCAAAAGAAGAGATACAGTCAGCATCTAGCGACCTTGGTTCGTGTTACACTTACAAGATCCATTTCAGGAGGAGTTCCCCAGGCAGGTTATATCAGAGGCGGATGGAGATCATCTTGAAGGGGTAATTTATTCATTGGCCCCACGAAATTGATTGTTCCTCGATATTCATTGAATTGATTCATTCGATATCACTAAAATATATTATAATTTATTGAAGAATCCATCAAAACTATACTTTATTCCAAGCAAAAATTTACGGGGACTTGTTTCGAAGCTTCAAAGCTTCATCTTCAGCGTTTGGGGACATATAGGAGCACTAAATTAAGAGAAAAAGAATGGATGTTTCAAGACGATAAAATAGTATATATGCTTCCAGTAGTATATTATGTAAGAAGTATTATAAACGTCATTTGAGTAACGGTTTATTAAGCACGAGCGGAGCGAGAATGAAGAGAACTATGAATTCATCATTCCATCAAGATGAATCCATCTATCTAAACCTTCAAATCAAGAATCAAAAACTTCTTATCCGATAGGTCATAAATGTCATCACGTATAAATAGTGCTCTAGATGTTTATATATTATATAGTTATGTACAGGGTGATTCACCATAAATGTCCCCCCATCTAGCTCAGTTATTTTTAAACCGATTTCAAAATTTGAAATATCATCTCGAATGATTTTCGATAAAGTTTTTTCCGCTACATCAGAGAATACATCAGGGTGCTCGGAACAAACGATTTACAGGGTACTATTTGATTTTTTTACATGGAACACCCCATTTTTCATTATATTTTTAGATTCTCCCTGAGGAGCTGATTTGATCAATGCATCACACTTGGAGTCTAGTAGGAATGATTACAGAGATATAGGGTGTTCAAAATCGAGATTTTTCAACTATAGGATTTTTTTGAGACGAAACTATTCATCATCGGTCAAAACAGCTCATGTCCATATCTTAACTTTTGATTTACTATTTACTGACATTTAATGATTGGAACAGATACAGGGTGATCAGAATTCTGAATCTTGAACCACCCTGTAAATGTTCCAATTAAATGTCAGTAGACAGTAAATCAAAAGTTGAGATGGAAACATTAAAGCCGTTTCGACCAATAATGAATAGTTTCGAGACAAAAAAATCCTAAACTTGAAGAATCTCGATGTTGAACACCCTATATATCTCTGTAATCATTCCCGCTAGACTCCAAGTGTGATACATCGATGGAATCAGCTCTTCAGGAATAATCTAAAAATACAATGAAATACAGAGTGTTTCATTTGAAAAAATCAAGTAGTACTCTGTAGATCATTTGTTCCGAGCACCCTGTATATTTTCTGATGCAACGGGAAAAAAAATTCGGAAAAAATCATTTTAGATTATCTTTCAAATTTCCAAATCGGTTCAAAAATAAGTGAGCTAGAGGGGGGGACATTTATGGTGAATCACCCTGTATTTATATCCATGTTTGTAATTCATTTCTCTATTATTTTTATTGTGAACTTTGTACATCGTTTTAAAAATATTTTTGTAAATTAGGATTTCCTATTTGAAATAAAGATTAATCCCTCCTAATCCCTCCATTCTCTCCACATTTCTCTAGAAAGGAAAATTTGTGATTCCTGCTACTGCCTCTGCCATTGCAGTATATATATGAGTAATATCCTCATCATTGACATATGAAAGGAGTATAGTGAGAGTAATTTCGCAACGCGCCGTTGTTTCTGGAATAGGTGATGGTGAATGATGCGTTTATAGTTTATTATATCATGGTATAGACGCGAGAATTATGGAACAGGATACTGTCACCTCGTGACGAAATAGGCAATCTATTATACGCTCTATTTATTGGTAGTTGGAGATGATCACACTCTGATTCATTGTCAGATCTATCTATGTATACTGCCATGTCGGTTCTTCATTCATAATGACGTCAGTTTCCATATAATATATGTGTCTTCATTTCAACAGAGAACCGCGCACATTTTGTAATAAAAATGGACTTTATACCTACCTAAATGGTAATTTCAATAGGCAGTTTTCCACCATATAAAGGAGACATCTATTTTTATCATATAATCAAGCAGTTGTTGGATAATGGTTTCAATGAACTTCGATTTTTTCCATATGATTCCAGGAACGAGGTGAAAATATCTATAGAAATGCACAGGTACATATTGCATCAGTTTCCCTATCTTGCAGGATAGATTCCTATGACTTCCAGTTGATGTGAAAGGAAAATCAACAGTTTTTCCTTCAGCTGACCTATCAAAATATAGAAGACAACATCTTCGAATAAATTACTTCGAAATTTCACCTAAGGTAATCAATTCATCACTCGAAATCAACTGCTGAATTGGTGGAAATCACAAAAAAAGATTTACTATAGCTGGGCATAGTATCAAATACTCCCTCTGTGGTGTTTTTCTGAATATATTCTTGGTAAATTTTAACACGATCTTGTGGTGATTGTTTTCAACTTTTCGCATTAAGTCTCTCCACGATGCCTAACAACAGATGATTAGGTTGTTTCAACGCATTCATAAAGTATATTTTACTATTCTTGACGTTTTTCGTGCGAAGATATATAGCGATTCCAGTCGTTTGTACCATTTTTTTTTCTGCTTGTATCAGTTAGTGGAACTCAATCAACCCTTATTCCAAAACTACTCTAGTAGCCTTCACGCAGAAAAGGAAAACTGATCTCACAACCATCAGAATGGCTAGGATAGATAATAATAATAATAATATATGTTTATTAATACAAAAATTCCTAATATAAGAGTGACGAAGTATATGAGTAGTATAAGTAGTAATTTCGATCATTTTGATCTATATTGTATTAAATAAACAATCAAACCCATAAAACCTCAGCAGGTTGTCATGGGATGTATGAAAAAAAAAGAGTCTACTAGCATATGCCCTGAGCCATAATTATACATTTCTATGATACTAGCTACAATGTCAATGTCTAGCTCCAGTAAGTATACTTTAAATTTTTTCTTGATATATTCGATTGAATTGATTTCAAGAATATACATTTTATAAGTTTCTGGTAAATAGTTGAAAATCCTATTAGCTAAGTATTGAAAATTTTGCTGACCTATGGACTTTTCGGCTGCATTTGTTGTCACATAGTGTTTCGATTTTGTTCTAGTTAGATAGGGATGATTGATTCTCTGTAATGTATATTTGTTTTTATACAAATGAATGATCATACTGAACATGTATAATTTTCTCAAATTCATTATTTTTGCATCAGTGAATGTACATTTTGAGGAGTAGGTCATTGGTTTTCCAAGCATTACTTTTAGAATTTTCTTCTGTAGATGAAATGAAACAATAGATGGAATACTACTATATGTTCTCATTCATATAGTTCCTTTATTGCTTCCCTATCAAGGTATGTAATTGAATGTGTATAAATACATGCAACCTTATTCCTCTCATCTCAGCCAACAAAAGTTAAATTTTTCATGTTGTATTCGTGAAATAAATGAAAAAAGTATAATAACATATCCATCCTGTATAAATATGAGTACAAGTATACGCCCACCGAATATCTAAAGCAGACTCATGATATTAATAAGATAGACACTTCAATTTTTTTTAATTTTGCCTCCCACCTACTTGGAGAGTAAACCCACTAATTGCTGCATTGAAGATGTATGCGATGATCTAAGGTGTGAGGCAACATACACTTGAACGGTATCAAGTACCGCACAAAAATGCCATCTAATTAATGATCCACCTTGGTACTAATGGATATTGCGTGTAAATTATGTTCATCTAGATCGGTTATTGTTGTTGAAATGTAGTTTAAACGAATAGATGATTAATGATTGTACCACGCCAACCATGAGAATTCAATAGGTACCTACTTACTTCTGGACTTTGATTTGAAGATGGATAACGATCATGAAAGACGATAAGTATATCTTGTTTGACTGTTCATGATCATCATGATATACATATACATTGGCGTAGACAACTCGGGTTGAATAAGGATTAATTTTTTGAAACATTTTGTTCAGGAAGTTCACGAAAATGATTGGAGCATTTTGATTCGAAGAATTTAAGTAGGCACTCAACTTCAAATATTCAATATTTACAACTGACTGACAGTATCACTATTGTTGTTTATCTATCACCTATTTGTTTATTTAATCTTGTGTCCGGTGTATTCCAAGTAACAGACTGATCCAAGATTGACGTTGGTTCCCGTTATTTTTGGTTCACGACGTCTCTTACCAAAATATGACCAAGTTATATTAACGTATTATACTGGAGGTCTAATAATGACGTCCCTACAAAGTCGTGGATCCTTCTGAATAGGAGGATCAGTGGTTTTCGTCTATTCCATGGTATTTAAGTTTGTATATACGTATTTCTATAATAAATAATAATAAAATTTCCACATATATGGGGCTTTTCGTTCTCTTACTTTTCTTTCGTTTACCTACTTTCCTTTCGTTACTATATAATTACTTCTGGTCCGCTTACATTTCGCTGACGTTCGCTACATAATTTCACATACAAATATGAGTATCTCGTGATATACTCAAGTTAGTAGTGATGCGTACTAGTAATGATCAGGATTGAAGAGCAAAATCCAAAGGAACAATGGACTGATCAGTCATCATAACTCTGCTACTACCTGTGATTTCATGAAGTTATAAAGTGTTGAGTGAGTATATACGAGTATTGAATTTTTTTATGTTCTGGTTCCCACGAAAAGGAATATCCTGTAATGTTCAGAGAACATCGTGAAAACTAAGGGAAATAAGGTAGGAATTGGTGTTCTTCTTAAATTTCTGGAGGTTATATGCCTTGGGGAACACCTTCCTTGGCAATGTGTTCCGGAGCCTTGCTGTTCGTTGAATATGAACGAGCCTTTGGAATGAGATGTTCTGCAGGTCTTCAAAGTGACCACGAAGAGGTGTGAAGCCTCAACTTATTGACGGGTTAATCTCGCGGGGACTGCCAAGGGAGGTACAATTGTTGATATTTCAGAAGAGACATGAAAATATCTCTAAAATAGAGTAAGATCCCAACTTTTCTACGGTGTTCCAGAGAAGTGAGTGAGTTTGTGAGCAAGGCATCACCGACGAGACGAATTGCCCATTTTTGGACAGAACCCAACAGTTTCAGGGTATTTTTGGGTGCAGCACTCGAAATACGCGAACAGTATTTCAGGACAGGTCGGATCTGTGCCTTATAGATAAGCAGCTGACTGGAAGTGAAATAGCTCCTGGCCCGAAACAGAAAACCAAGTTTTTGGGAAGCACTTTTAGCAATTTATCTCACGACGTGATTTTCCCAAGAAAGGTTTTTGCTGATAGTAATACCAAGCATCGAAATGGATGTCTTCAAAGGTAAGGTTACTCCTGGCAGGCTTATGTTGGGCACAGTGAGATCGGCTTTCCTAGAGAAAAGGCATGCTTGTGTTTTGTTTGCATTGAAATCTACCAAGTTATTGGATCCATATTTTAGAATTGTTGCCAAGCCCATATTCATGTTGCCAACATTCCTCCCTCGTTCGTTTCTGATTTGCCTGGCTGGTATTGAAAGAGGAGGCGGTATGGAGGGTACTATCTTCCGCGAAGCTGGGTATACTGAACATGAAGTTGCTATCAACAAATCGTTGATATGGAGTAGAAATAGTGTTGGTGCTACAATTGATTCTTGCGGAACACCAGCATTTATGATAAGGGGGTCAAATGATACTCCGTCGACCACTGCATGGAGAGACCTGCTTGAGGGAAAACTAGCTAGCAGAGAACATAGCTGGGGAGGCAAGCCATAAAATGGAAGCTTGGCGAGGAGTCCGTGGTGCCAGACTCGATGGAATGCCTTGGAGATATCAAGTGCCACGGCTAAGGTTTTACCAAATCAATTATATTTAAGATTATATAGACGGTTTCTATGACAACTCTTTGGGTGTACCTATTTCTGGATTTCATGGATCTGACAGAGATAGAAATATATGATATCGTGAATTATTTCAATTAGGAGTCATTGAAGAAATATAAAGCTGAAATACTAACTCAACATTGTCCTGTGAGATAGCAAATATCTGAGAATATTAGAGTCAAGGCAAGAACTTCCGAACAAAGATCCATCATCAAGAATCTACAAGAGCATGCTCATGAAAACACTTTCAAGTAGGGCAAACATATTTCTTCAAATCAAATCCATTGATGATTAAGAAATCAATCGACAGATGAAATACCACCACACGAACGATCTAACCTAACTGATAATTTAATCATGTCACAATCTCAATCTCAATGGATAACGGCCATCGCTTTGCAATAGCTCCAGATACAGAGAATCCTCCGAGTACAATTATTATTGAAATCAATCCAATTTCTTTCTTCAACCGGTTGTGGGCATTGTCCATCATCCAAACAATTATTGAAGATTTTTAGACATTATGTTTCACAAGATCTCAGTGGCCTTGCTTGTGGGTGGTAGCCACTTGAATCTGGTGTGGAACGTGATCGTTCGAGGTGCCTATTTCATATTGAATTATCAGTCTTCACGTATCTGTTGAAATAATGTAACCTGACTGACCATTGAAGACATATCATATTGAGTATATAAAACCAGTACTCACAACTTCCTGTCAAAAGAAAATATGTGGTGATGTAGCTATATGCCATTTTGTGCCATGAAGTAACATAATATACAGGGTGGGTCACGGTCGATGGCACCTTAGACGTTTACGGAGAACGGGACATAAGATCATTCTGAAAATTTGGTTACTCAAGTAATTGCTCTTGATCTATCGATCTAAAATATTTTCAGCTCTGCGGCGTTGCCGCTTCTATCGAAAAGTAGCAACAACTTTGTTATTTTAAATGGAACACCCTGTATTTTATTGCATCTTCAGATTCTCTCTGAAGAGCTGATTTCATCGATATATCACACTTGGGGTCTAGCGGAAATGATTACAGAGATATAGGGTGTGAAAGATCGTCATTTTTCAACTTTAGGAATTTTTTTTGTCGAAACTATTCATTATTGGTCAAAACGGCTCACATGTCCCTATCCCAACTTTTGATCAACTATCTACTGACATTTAATTGAAACAAATACAGGGTGGTGCAGAATTCAGATTCTTGATCACCCGGTATATGTCCCAATTAAATATCAGTAGATAGTTAATCAAAAGTTGAGATAGGGACATGTATGCCGTTTTGACCAATAATGAATAGTTTCGACAAAAAAAATTCCTTAAGTTGAAAAATGTCGATTTTTCACACCCTATATCTCTGTAATCATTTCCGCTAGACCCCAAGTGTGATATATCGATGAAATCAGCATTTCAGAGAGAATCTGAAGATGCAATAAAATACAGGGTGTTCCATTTAAAATTACAAAGTTGTTGCTACTTTTCGATAGAAGCGGCAACGCCGCAGAGCTGAAAATATTTTAGATCGATAGATCAAGAACAATTACTTGAGTAACCAAATTTTCAGAATGATCTTATGTCCCGTTCTCCGTAAACGTCTAAGGTGCCATCTACCGTGACCCACCCTGTATATGGATATGGGGAATAACGTACCAAGAACAATACAAATAATTTTTAGTCAGAGAAAAGGGAAGAATAATTCATAAATGGTATTGGGATGAAGAAACTCATTAATAAATAATATCTGATAAAAAAAATTCCATCCTGCTGACGAGACAACAGGACGTAGTAATAATAATAATAATAATAATAATAATAATGTGTCTTTATTTTTCATCAATAAACAAAATTCATAGAGTATTATAAAGAGGAGGCGGCATTCAACATGGTTGCTCTTCCATACAACCCCCTAAGTATCCAACAAGTTGAAAGGCTATTTTCAATTAATTTAAGAAAATCAAATCACCTACTATTTAAATATTATACTATATAGGTACACATAGGGCACCAATTAAATATAACATATATATATATATATATAACATAATATGGTAACAATAAAATAATGATGACAGTAATAATAATGATAATAACAATAATAATGATTCACTAATTAAGAATTGGGGTTTCTCATGTCAAGTATATAGGATTTGGCATATATTTTGAATGTATTGAGGGTCCGGGCAGATCTGACGTGGGCAGGTAGAGAATTGTATGTGTGAGTGGAAATATATGAAAAACACTTCTGAAATTGGGCAGTATTGTGCTTTGGAACGGTATAAAAGTCACGTGAACGTGTCAATCTGTCATGTATATCTGAACCTTTTGAAAGCTTCTTGAACAAATATGGAGGAACACATTCTTTATTTATTTTGAAAACCAGCGATGACATATGGAGCTTGAATCTTTCATCTAAGTTCAACCAACCAGATTGTCTGAATTCTAGGCTAAAATGGTCATACTTACGTAGATTATAGCAAAATTTCAGACATGAGTTCTGTACTTTTTGGAGACTAGCTTTGTCTTTATGTAATAATGCTGGCCAATAAACAACATCACAATAAGCCAGACCCGATAAGATTAAGGAATCGCAAAGTTTTAGCTTCACATTAGTACTCAGGATGTCTTTATGGAGGTATAGTACTTTGAGTTTGAAATATGATTTCTTAATTAAATGACTGACATGCTTATCAAATTTAAGTTGGGAGTCTATAAATACACCAAGGTTCTTGCAAAAGTGAGATGGTTTCAATATACTGTTATTGATTTTTAATTGAAATTTCGACAATTTCATTCCTGTCTTTACCGAAAACAACTATTTCTGTTTTCGTTTCATTCAATACCAGAGAATGAGCACTTGATATTTTTGCAATATAATGCAGATCTGAGTTGATTTTTTCACAAGCATTGGATAAGTCGTTGATATTGAATGAAAAATAAATCTGTGTATCGTCTGCATACTGGTGTATTTTACAGAATTCAATTTCTCTGTGAAAATCAGCAGTGTATAGAGAGAATAATAGAGGACCTAAAATACTCCCTTGTGGGACTCCGCTGGTTATATTTCGATAATCTGATGAATTCTCTTTGATAATTGTTCTTTGTTTTCTACCATGTAAATAATTTGCGAAAAATAAAGTTGCAGTCTCACTAAATCCGAAATATCTGAGTTTCCTACAAAGCAATGCATGATTAAGGGTGTCGAATGCCTTACTGAAATCTAAAAGTATGAGACATGTATTGAGTTTGGAATCATTCGCTCTGAATATATCATCAGTTATACCTGGGCTAGAGCGGTGGTTGTACTGTAACCCGCTCGGAAGCCTGATTGAATTGACGGTAGGATGTGCTCCTTTTCCATGTATTCTTTCATTTGCTTCGCGACGACTTTCTCCAGAATTTCGGAAATTGTTGGTAAGATACTTATTGGCCTGAAGTGAAGTGAAGTAGTAGGCTCTATGTTTTCATTCGATACTTTTTAAAAAAATTTCTTTGCGTTTGGATTCTGAGAATTATAAATGAAAATGTCTTCATGAATTCAACAGCCTTATGTTTGATGAAGAATATAATATAACCGTATATTTACTCCAATCAGATCAGAAGTTAATCTGAAATAATAGGGTCGAAATAACGTAGTAAAATTACCTCAGGTAAAGGAGCACATATCATGCGATGGGTTTTTTTTCGAAAATTTTTCTTGGTACTCACGTATTTTCGTCTGAAGAACAAGAATTTTACAATATAAATGTGAACAAACCGCTATTTATCGTTTTCCATCACTGGACACTTTATATATACTCACGTTGTACTTCAATAACACATTTTATTTCCTAAAATCAACAAAAGGTATGGTTTATTTGGCATTTTTTCATATCTAGTGAGGTAAACAATGGCTTGGATCCTCTAGTTTTTTGCAAATTTTTTTGACATTTGACCTTCATTTGACATCTCGAATTTGTATTTTGAGTTCTGTGATTTGTATTTAGATTTGATAATTGAATGGCCGTCAGCTGGTGTGATTATTCACCTCACTAAAATATGCAAAAATTCCAAATAATCCATACTCATTGTTGATTTTAAGAAATAAAAGGTGTTATTGGAGTACAACGACGTGAGTATATGAATTGTACAATGATGGAAAAAAAAGGACAAATAGTTGTAAATGGATATCCAAGATGGGTGGCAAAACATAGAGACATTTCGCATTTTATCGTAAAATATCTCAATAGATAGCGGTTTGTTCACATTTTCATTGTAAAATTTGTGTTTTTCATACGACAATATACGTAGGTACCAAAAAAAATTCGAAAAAAAAAACCGTCGCATGATAAGTGCACTTTTAACTTTACCTCAACTTTTGGTTGGAATAACGCAACAATGTCGTTGTTTTTAACCGACACACAAACATGATTTCAACTATTTATTCGATATCAATTATTGATAATAATAATAGACACAAATTAGTAATGTTTACGTATTTCCCACGTTATCAGTCCACGATTGAACGAAGTATCCAGTACACCTTAAGTTATAAATAAGTATGTGAATTTCAAACGTTGAAATAAACAATAATTAGTTGGTAGTATCAACGTTTTTCTTCACCGTTCAATAGGAGTTGATAATCACAATGTTATGGACTGTTGGAAATTAAACGTTAAAATAACGTGTTAATTTCTCGTTTTTTTTTTAACCAAATTTCAACGTTGAAGTTTTCAACCAGTAACGTTATGTCGTTTTTTCCACGATTCCAACCGTTATCCAACGTTTCATCAACGAATATGTGTTTACTGGGATACTCACCAGGATATCGTTGAATAACTAAATATTGCGTTGATATATTTCAACGCCTCTATCTCATCAACGAATCCTACTCGAGTTTGAACAAAGTATATATATGGTGACTACGAAATCATTGGCCAGAGAGTCATCCAGTTATTTTTTATGTCTGACATTGGATTGGAATAAATAGGTATATCACTTCCGGTTTTACCGGAAATAGGCGAAGAACGAGAATTCGGAATAACACCCTGCTGATGTTTTTACGCTATTCACTATGGGAAATAATTCCGTTCTCCATTACATATGACAAAAGCACATTTGTTTCCAAAATGACGGCGCAGGAGACATTTTTTCAAAAATCAATATGACGACACTGTGGCGTCATCGATCGAATTTTCATAAAGCAAACTAATAAAATAGCAAATAAACGAATCACTCGTACTGAATTTGGAGATATTACCGTCCTGAGAAGAAGAGACGAACTCTAGCAATAATTTCATACAGTGTTTTAAATCATTACCAAATTTAGTACTAAATTACAACTCGATAGTGAATACAGTGATTACATAATCGACTTACCAAAATCTCTTCATTGCAGAATAGGCATACTGTAAAATGATAATATCAAAATGATATAATAATCCCACAACACAAAAAACCAAATAAGACTCAAGCAGCCAAATCTCATGTCGACGCTGGCGCCCCGCAAATAGCAATGGGCAGAACATAAGCTCATTGTCAACCCTTCAAAGAAGGTTGGTTGATTTTAACTTACTGTTCGGTTGTCTATACCAACTATGACAGTGAACGATCTGTAATAATATATTTTTAGTGTGATTTGAAATAGTTGTAGGTTGATATTACCTTTCTTTTCGTTTGATTACCATTTATAACAGTGAGCAAGCTGTAATAATATTTCAGTTACAATATAATATAGTTGAAATACTATCTTTATTTTGATTTGAAATAGTATTATAGGTTGTTTATGACTTCCTGTTCGTTTCTCTACCAAATATAACAGTGAGCGAGCAGCGAGCTATTATGATATTTCAGTTATAGTTATTATGTTGTTGAAATACTATTCCTAGTCCTATTTGAGTAATTTTTACAAATTATGGATTGTACCACAAGAATATTATCTAAACCAACTAATAGTTTTGGTTGATGTTGAATTTGTTCATGTACAATTTTTCCTCAATTGTTTTGACCATCACCTAAGCATTGAATGTACCATCATTGTAGTTTTATTCAACAATTATAATGATAATCTATGGTAAAAGTCCATGGTATCTCAAAGTGGAGTGAATAGATTCATTGTTTGTCTTGTTTATGAATTATAATGATGTTGTTGATTACTCATTTTTTTGTCAATTCAAGCCATACTATTTCTTTCAGTGTACCATTGAATTTCGAGTTTTCGCCATATACTTTTGAAACACCCTATACATTTAACTGAAATGAAGTGATAGATCAGTTGCGATCCGGGCAACATTGACAATATCATTGTCAAGCGTTTGAAATTCAATTGAGATGAGATTTTATACATTTACGTGAGTGTTTAATTCATGACCATGTCCAAGAAATGCGTTGTGAAGATTACTCCTGAGAGAAAATAGACTTGACAGCGGAGAGTTATGAGAACGCATTAAGTAACAATGATTTATTGTTTCTCAGATAGGACAAGAAAAATGCGATCGTTCTCTGTTATGGACATGAACGTAGCATGGCAAGAATGTGGTAATTTGAATGGATTAGTAAGAACTGCGAGGAGGATTCACGTTTGAAATTCAGCTTTCAAATTCAAATTAATGCAAACATTTCAGCAAGAGTATATATCTATAGGTTGAACACCGCAGATAAAATTTAATTATTTTCTGAATAGTTCTTAATGTACCAAGGACGAAAAATTGTCTCTATTATAGTCGAGTCTCCAAACTGATAACCGAGGCCTTAGCCGAGGCTAGCAATCAAGTGAGACAATAGACAGTACATTGAGTATCTTCATTTTTGAGCAGAAATATTGAGAGCGCCAGTATTTCAAAAACATCCAGTATTTCAAACTCATCAACTATATTCATAGTGAAATATATGTATTGGATTGAAAAAGTAAAAACATTGAACAATAACATTTGGATATAGTAGATTGTTTTATTAGGATCAGAAGTGGCACTTTGTTTGACAAGCCAATGTGACTCACTTGACAGATTATTATAATACCTTTATTTAATATGAGTAAGTAGGTATGAAAACAAGACCTCAGACTACTTTACTTTTGAATACTATACCCGAAACGTGGATGCCGTGCCATATGTATGCAATGCAACAAATAATCCGAGTGGTGAGAATATTCTACCTGCATTAACAGATCAGGTTTATTAAATTTTCGAGGATGTTCGAATTGTATTTTCAATATAAGTACCACCACAGAGTGACTCATTTGTGTATGGACCAGATTTCAGCCCTAATAGCTAATACCGCGCCAGTGTCAAGTGAAGGAAAAATACGTGGAAAATATTAGGTTAGTAAGCATATCAACAATAATAAAAGCGATTACTTATTTCTCTCCACGCCCCACTGTGTTTGGCTCGGTAATCAAATGGAGGTAAACAATATCGTTGTGGATACAAAAAAGTATTGCTGGCCGTGATTATTCAAAAACAAGTTATCCATCCCGAGAATAACGAATGAAATACAGATCGAGCAAGTATGTGAATCTTGAAGGCTTTCCTGATAAAAACCAAAATACTTAACTATAATATGGTGTACTTATATCTCCAGCATGGGTATGAAATGCCAAATCTGCCGAAATCGGAAACAAATCAGGTATGCGTCCCAACCCAAATGATCAACCGTAAAACAATGTTTCTTATTCTTGATGACCTATAGTACATATCCTTTTCAGTTCCTAGGAGCTGAAGTTCAACTTAGGCTCCTAGGAACTGAAAGTGTTGCCTAGCAACATATCTATCTTTGTGTCAGTAATAGAAACGTCAATTCAAGAGCTCATGTCGGTTGCAGAAAATAATTATTTTCATGATTTTTTTTGCATCTTGCTGATGCTCGCTAAGTGATTTTAGATTCAAATAATCTAGTAACCCGAGCATATTATTCTAATAAGGATGAGATTTACGGGACAGGCAATCTGGGACTAAAATGTACAGAATTCAAATTATTTTTTTATTATTAAGGAATAGAAAATTATGATAGTTTCAGTACTGACAGTAGATTTCAACATGTATAGCAAGGAAAAAGAAATTATATACCCAGTGATTTAATATAGCTATACAGGGTGTTCCGAAATTCGACCGACAACGCTTGACGGGTGATAACCCTCGTGATTTAATAATCACTGAGATAGGGACATTCGGTCTTCAAGTGTTCAGTTATCGAGATACAGGGCGTTGAAGTTAAGCAGTTAAAATAGTTTTTTCGCAAAATCTCAGGAAAAATTGAATATAATGCATTCAAATTCGGTATATGGTTTCATCTTTCAATGGTTAATTCTTTAACCAGAAAGACATTCCGAGAATTTTATCCAGAGGTGCGCTACAGGGGGTTGTGATAACTTTTCCGCCCATATTTTCTACGCCACTGATGAAATTTCAATTATTTCCAATTTCTTGAATTGATTGTTCAATTATGTTGAGAAAACGCATCACCTCAACTGAGCTAAAATGAACAGTTATCGACATATTTGACCCAAACTAGAAGTTTGCATAGTAATTTTTCATCTTCCTCCTACTATAGTAGAAAATTACAAAAATGTTTGTTTTCTCTTTATGCGTGGAGTAACTATTTCTGTTCAGCTATTGGATGAGATCTAAATAGTATCCAATCTACTCAACACCAGAAAAATATTTTTGCAATTTTCTACTGCTGAAAATGATGAAATATTACTATGCAATCTTCTATTTTGGGTCGAATATCTCGAAAACTGTTCATTTCAGCTCAGTTGAAGGTGATGCATTTTCTGAACAAAATTGAACAATGAATTCGAGGAATTGGAAACAATCGAAATTTGATCAGTGGCGTGGAAAATATGAGAGGAAGACTTGTCACAACCCCCTGTAGGGCACCACTGAATAAAATGTCCGGAATGGCTTCCTGGTCAAAAAATGACCCATTCAAAGATGAAACCATATACCGAAGTTGAATGCATTGTATTAAATTTTTCTTGAGATATTGCGAAACAACTATTTTAATTTCTCAACTTTGACGCCCTGTATCTCGAGAACTGAACACTCGAAGACCGTATGTCCCTATCTCAGTGATTATGAAATCACGAGGGCTATCACCTGTCAAGCGTTGTCGGTCGAATTTCGAAACACCCTGTATACATAAATTTGATGAATGACATATTTAGATAATTGTAGGTATAATTATTACTATTCAGATCATTTAGATTTATTATAACTAAGTATATGATCGATTTCAGATTTTGTGAGCAGTTCTATTTGTAAGTATAGGTCTATCATCAATTTACCAATAAGTCAATAAATAATGGATTCAAATTAAAAACTGCACCTGTAACCTACATAAATCTAATGTTTCAGTATTTTGTCTACATATACAGATTTTTCGAAGGTGTGCAGCAAGTATCATCAAAATCATCAGAGATACCTCATCAATTTAATGTTAACTTTCAGATTACACATCATATATTTCATAATTCCAACAGCCCAAAAGCGGAATTTACCATACGGATCAAACTATCTAGATGAAAAGTAGCAGTACAACTAGGTATTATCATAATTACAAGCTATTTAGTGATTATATTGATACCTGCATCAAGGAACACATTTTGCACGAGTTCGTTTCTTTTTCAGTGAAATATTTATCAGGTTACCAGAGATCGATTGACTGATAGGTTAAGATGATGTGATGTGATCCCATGATCTTCCTGAAACCTGTTATTTTCTTCACTTAAAATTGACTATGAGGAAGTAACTAGTAACATTATGCCATAATATCGAATCTGATTGGAGTAAAATCTGGATTCTTCAGCATCAGAATTTGTTGGAAAATACGAATAGTACAGGATGATCAGTTAGGGGTAGCGAGCGGCCATATCTCATAAGATATTTTTTTTATCGCTTGGAGCGCACGAAAGGGAATCCCTATAATGTTCAAAGAACATCGTGCGTTCCTAGGGAGGATAGGGATAGAAAAAAAATTATGATAAAAGTCGCCAAGAGAAATTGCTGGAAACTATTTTCGAGTTTGTCAAACGTCCGGTAGAGGGCGTATCAACCAACACCAAGTAGAAAAATGGGAATTTTATAGAATTTTGTCTCATGAAAGTATGTCGATGATATCATTTTCATATTTACTGACCATTTCCCTACATTGTTTGTCTAAAACGTTTTGTTCTAGCTATCAAAATAAAGCGTTGGGGGGAGTTCAATATTGTTTTTTCAAACAAACCAAGATTTCTCCCGTTTCTTTCGACCGATTTGAGCAAACTCGAGGTAATATGAAAGAGCATAATTTGCCCTACAAAACGATTATTTTTTTGAATTTTTGTCTTTTGCTGTCACCGATAGATGGCGTTAACTGAAATGTTAGCAAATTTTTGAGTTTTTTTTTTTAAATCAAATGTAATAGTATATAAATTTTTATATGTTTTGAAAGAGGATGAATTTCTCTATAATTTAATGAAAATAATTTATCATTTAACTTTTTTTGAATCGTTGATATTGACCATAATATAATTTTATTACATTAAAAAATAGCACGCCACTGTTTTTCATCAAAATAAAAATCAGTTTTGTAATCTCTCATTAGTTGCTAACAAAAATAACCTTCTGACTTTTTTCGTTAGACAAACGGTTTTGGATTGAAAAAATAAAATAGGTTTACATGGGGCGCCCATATCTAAAATAATTTTGAACCTGTATATGTATATAGAGGGTAGTGTTAGAATTTTATGTTTATTGACAATATAGGTCTACATGATTCGGTTTATTTCAGACCATATATAAGTCGAATTATGCGTTTTTGACCAATAAAAGCCCGATCAATCGTAGTACCATTACACCACAGGAGAATGTTGTAGGAAAGTACTGAGTTCACCATTGCATAATAAACAACGACGAAAAGTTTATTGGTAAATTGCATAACGAAACAATTTTCCTCAATTTGAACTAAAATGAAACCGTTTTTCATATCTCAACAACTTTGTTGATAACAAAAAACACATTCGATAAACATTTATTATGATGGTCATTTATAGTCACTGATGTGCAGTTGTCGAAAGTAACAGAATATTTTCCAAAAATGACAGTCATGATATTCCTGTGTAATAAATATATTTTTCACTAGCATGCGGAAAAGATCACTTTTCCGCACTGAGTGCGGAAATAAGTTTTTTCCGCACTCAGTTTTGGAACCGGCTAGAACTGCAAACTTGAATCTACTACCATCAAAATCCCGTCACAGGTATGAAAAGAAATATAATTTGTTTGAAAGGGGATCAACAGTTTCAAAGAAGACGTTTTTTGGCTTATTTCCTGAAATTTCCAAAACATGCAAGCCAAACACTCTTTGGTCCAGGTACTCAATGTTAAAAAGTGTAATCAAACTAAAAAAAAACGCTAACGCGTCGTTCCGTCATCTGCAATCGCGTACGGAAAAGTGTCACTTTCCGCACTTGTTAGGTAAATTACTATTGTAAGCGATTTCGAATCTTTTCACGTGAAGCAACTCATTTGTTGCTATTTTCGCTCTTTCCAAGATTTCGGTTGGTGTAGAAATAACCTCATCGTCATCACTTGAACTTTTTTAACTAAAATTGAGAAATATAAACAGAAAACAACCATTTTCAAAGAGTATTACTAGCCTCTCCTACTAGAACATGCATATTTACCTTGTGTACAACCATTTGAATAAATAATCCGATTTGTAATGACTGTTCCACATTGAGTAGCAATTTTATTAATTAAAATATTTCAATGGACACAATGAAGACTGATCCTCGATGGCCATCGCATATCTTACTTTAAGGGGAAAACTACCTATAATGTGCATGTTTTGAAACCAACGTTTATTATGTATAAGAAACAGATGGTCGATGAATATAGTAACTTGTTTATTTGATGTTACATTTTCATTCATGTTCAGTCCAGCTTGAGAAGTAAAAATAATTTAATCGTCCTTCAATCACTCGGTCACTTATTCAATATTTACTTGACAGACTAAATAGACTCGCCGGTATAGAGACAGATTTTTTTGTAGCGTTTCTTTTAATGTATGCAATTCTCAAGTAAAGATTTTCATGGGTTTTCAACATGTCCTAGACAAATATCAATTTGTGCTCGAATGCAGCGGCGTCACCAATCAAATTGAAATTTGCATTGAAATTTGATGATTTCTAACGACTATCGATTTTTGAATACATGCAAATTGGTTCATGTTGAAATTTGGAAAAAATTATACCACGGAAAAAATTGTGCATACTCTGCCCTCGTGTGGGGTATCTTTGAACAATTCTTCAACGTATGCTCTTTTGCGGACTTATTTTTGGTGTTATTTTTATCACTTTCATCGCGATTTAAAAAAACAGCGCTCTTCTGTATTTTTCTTAAAGAACATCCAGACTTGTAAGGTTGATGAAGTACTTGTGATAATATGTAAAAGACCATGGAATTTCAGTCCAAACGAGAAGCTATTTTGATTGCATATACACTATAACAAATTTTCAGTATAATCCTACGTTGCGTTCTCTAGTAACGTCTAATGTGCCATCCACCGTGAATCAGCCTGCATACCTTGGAAGAAAAGCAATATGGAAAAAACGATTGAAAGTACTTCAAAAAATGACATTCTCAAACCAATCAATTCGTCACCTTGCTAAGGAACTTTTCTTTTCTTTTGTATATCAATAACTCAAATTTGAGCTCAGATTACTAATTCAAAATTGTCAATTGTTCACTTTCTGAACACGGTGTACATGAAACTGGACAAGAAACAACTGGTTACGGGGTTGTTCTTCGATTTCTCTAGAGCGTTTGATCTCGTAAATCACGATTTACTACTGAGAAAATTATATTTCTATGGAATCAGAGGACAGCCCTATAACTGGTTGGAATCCTATTCATCAAACAGGAGCCAGAAGGTGCAAATGAGGATTAATGATACAAACTTCTACTTATCGAATAAATGTATACAAACAGGAGTCCCACAGGGAAGCATCCTGGGACCCCTACTATTCATTATCTTCGTAAACGACTCACCTAATAGCGTGAATAATTTTAATAATTTCAAATCTACTATATTTGCTGATGACCTCTCAGTAGCTGTATCTGGTACTTCTATAAGCAACCTTAGTCTGGCTTCTACTGTTTGTGTAAGATCTTCTGAAGAATATAGTTTCAAAAATCACCTTGTAATGAATGCCCTGAAAACTGATTTTCTGCAGTTTTCTGCTTCTACTCTTGACTACAGTCTACTAGTGAGACCTGATAACTCTTTTCTTCGGCAATCAAATGTTGTTAAATTTCTTGGGGTGAATATGGACTCACAGTTAAACTGGTATAGTCACATCGAATATGTGGCCAAAAAAATGTCATCTCATTGTTTTGTTTTATGGAGACTGAGGAGTTTTGTAGATAGAAATATTCTGATGATCTTTTATCACTCATATGTCAATTCTAAATTGTCATATGCAATAACCATTTGGGGAAACTCAAAAAAAAATTGAATCTCTCTTAATTTTACAGAAAAAAATATTGAGAACAATGACGTTCAAAGAACGAAGGTACTCTTGCAAAAACTTATTTAAGGATCTTGGCATTCTAACGGTCATTTCACTTTACATTTTCAAATGTGTAACTTTTGTTAAAAAGAATATTTCTAAATACAATGCATCTGGTGATATTGTCAGTTACAGTATGAGAGACAAGTCGCTGATGTATAATGTACTATTGTAGGATACTCATTATTTACCTCTTCTTCATTGATTGAAAATCGAAAGTATTCGTACATCCAAGTTGTTGGTGTCTAGTGTCATTGGAATTCATTGGATTCCGAAAAAAGTGCTCTCTTCGACAGAACAATGGTGTCTATAAAAGTCGTGAGATTTACAGATCGTATAGCCGAGTGAACGTTTTCATGTATCATTCATGATCTAATCACACTCTGCAAGTGCTAGTACCTTCGATACATAGATTTATTCTCTACACTTCTTCTATGATAGAGTCCCAACAAAATATGATAATCATCAACTACAAATCACTTGATGCTGTGACCAAATACGCCTCTAGGAATGCTAAATTTATCGCATTTAAATGTTTCATAGAAGAATTTATAAGCTAGAATATGACGAAAAAGGATTGAGATTGCTCAAATTGGAATAATGGAATGTGTACTGAAATGACTGAAAGAGGATGTTTTTATGAGACAACCAAATTCACATTGAATATTTGTTTTAATATCATCATGTTAAGTGTTATATACCTACCATTCAATATACTTACATAATAAATATTGAAAGTGGCATACATTGAGAGAATAATATTTCCTTATAAATTTTGACACGTTGCCTTCAAGTTTTTGAATGATCTCAATATTTTTTGGTTGACGAATTATCACGAATCAAGTGCTAAAAATCGTATAAATGTTTCTAACTCGATTGTTTTATAGCGACACTAGTTGCACTGAATAGTTCATCTATATTGAAAAAAAAACCGTAGAAAGGCTCTCACTCGCTGATTGATGGGTCTAGTATAGTACAAGAGAACGTGTAATTCAGAATGATGTAATACAAATGTTCGGTTATGATAGCACAAGTGCATAAAAAGTACCGATAATTTTGCGAGGAAGCGTGTTATCTAAAAATCATAAAAGTTCTTTTTCATACATTATTCCAGATTTCTTGGGATTTCTCCTCGTTCCAATAAAATAAATCAGATGATTTGCCCCGAAATGTCACTGCGTTTGAAGAATTTTCCTATCAGAGAACTTAAATAAAAAATTCACTAGCTTGTCAGTGACAATTTGCATTGAAAAAGGTTTGGTGAAGAGAAATAAAGGTATATAGAAAAAATATTAAATTTTCACTCATCTTTGGACGTTTCGGGAACGAATCTGCCCCGTTTTCAACATAAAAAATGGATATCTGTATAGCAAATTCGTATTCGTCTTGATACTTCTCAGTTATCAGTAAAGACTTTTTCTTTGTCAATGTAGATATACGAAATACAAATTTCGGCTTCAATTCTCCAATTAGTAGATTGAGCAGTCGTTTTAACAAATATTGTAGTATCGATATTCACTGTACATCTTCATTCACCACCAAACAAAAAGTTGAAAAAATATTTTTCACATAAGTAAAATTCCAAAATTGTTCAACATTTTAAATCAATTTATTTGTATTGTTAACTGGCGTCTCGAGGCACGGTCACGCACGGTTTCAAATGTGTTTTTATGGCGACCCGATGTTTTCGCAGTGCAATCTTTGATCTGCAATGCAATTACCGCTGTAATTTCTCGATAATTGCTTTGCTCTTAGGAGACAATTTATATATGAGGATAATATTCACTGAAACAGGACCATCAATATTGAAGAACAGTGTCAAAAAAGTGGAAAGTATGCACTTCATAGTTTCGATTTTTTCATATCTATTGAGAGAGTTCTGTAATTAAACAAAAATGTGTTTCAGTACGGAAGTGAGTATTTTAGCGCACCTATAACATTTGAGATAACAGAACAGTTATATAATTACATAACTACTTACAAAAATGTGGTCTGTATATCTATGTAGATTAATATAATCAATAAAAATGTTGTTTTTCATTTTAATAAATTCCAGAATAAATTTGGGCGGGTTATAGGAGATATCTAAATGGTTATATTGTCATTATTGGTTAAATAAAGTTGTTCCTAAGTAAGTGGGTCATTTTTATCGGAAATTGAATGACAAATATGTCTGATCCAATTAATAGTTGGACTATCATTTCATATACAGTGTGTCCATTTAGTGCGTAATCCTTCGATATCTCGAAATCCATTATCACAAGAGAAAAACTGTGTTTTATAAAACGGTGTTTTATAAAAGCGGGACGACTCGGAGACAAGTTTTTTCAAATAGAACACCCAGTATTTTTCATTCGAAATTAATTCCGCTAAGGTTAAGCTCTACATCGCTGTGAAAAAAATTGAATTTGATTGCGGCATTGCCAAGTTATAATTGATAAATGGTATATTCATTTATTGAAATTTTGAAAATAATTTTGGCATACAGTAGTAGCAAGGTCTCACGTTTACATTCTGAATATTGTAAGATTCATACGACGTTCATTAGAGTTTTTCAAATGGAACACCCTGTATTTTTCATCACAGATTCATTTCGACATCATCGAATCCTGTATATGGTTTCTGTAAACTGTGACAGGGAGTTTTCAAAGCACACAAACAAGCATCTGAAATGAAATATTCAAAATTCTCCTCACACTCCCACGAAATTTTTCAAAAAATTAAAAATTATAAGCAAAAGCGAAAGTCTGACAACAAATTACTTCATTCGAAAATAATCATTACGCAACGCATAGATTTCACAAATAAAAGTAAGACTCATATTTTCAATGCTTCAGCCCAATGGAAATCAACATGTTCTCTCATTCCCAGGCCTGGATTTCGTCATTTCATTTTTTGTGGAGGGTAATAATCACCCTGTAGATCTTTTTCAAATCTCTTTAGATGTTAATGGTCATCGATTTGAATAATTCAAGATATTTAAACACAAGATGAAGGTTTATTCACAATTATTTTTCAAAAGCAATACTGGCACAGGCGGATAATAATTCTAGTATGGAAAAAATGATGGAAGTAAGATATGGAGCGTGCATTCGGCCATTATTGAAAATTTCAGAAAAATCACTCGACCGCCTACTATGATTTCTCTACGTCACAACGAGCGAGACGTTGATTCTACATTTTCCCGCTAGATGCTGATGCTGCTATTGCTGCTGTGACGAGTGAAAATAAAAGAGCAAATGGTATTTTAGGTACGCGGAACATATGTCACAGTGGGAATATTCAACTCTGAATTCGAAAAATCTGCGACAATTTCAAAACTGACAGATATCGTAATTGTGCAATGTCGCCATCTATTAGAAGATCGACGGAACCATTGCTGCTCTCACTGTTCTCGAGACGAGTAAAATTTCTGAAACAAAAGCGCATCAGTGATTACACCATATCTTACTTCCATTATTATGGAAAATAAGTGACCAAATTAACTGATTGAAACAAATCCAATAGATAAAACTGTGAATTGAAATCATTGATTTATTCATAGTGATGGCCATTAACATTTCCACTGATTCGAAAAAGATCTACAGGGTGATTATTATTGAATTACTGAATCCAGGCCTGAAAATTCAATAATATGTTGATTTCCATCGAGCTGAAGCATTGAAAATGTAAGTCTCACTTATTCGTGGAAATTATGAGTTGCGAAGTTTTAATTTCCAGATAAATACATTCTTTGCCAAATTTTCGTTTTTTCATAAAGTTTATTGTTTTTTTCGAACTGTATAGTGAATGTGTGAGGAAAATTTGGAATATTCTATTTCTGCTGTTTGTTCGTAACCCATGAAAATTCCCTGTCACAGTTTACTAAAACGATATACAGGATGAACTTTTTGCTTAAAACTAAACTATTAAAATTTTTCAAGAACGGTCCTGGATTTTCTTGATTCTGAATGAGTCATTCGATTAGAGAGAAGTCGCGGAATATTCCATGGAAAAATCAGACGAATCGAAGGAGCTGTTGGGAAGTTATGACTAACAAATTTTTTTGTCATCAAAAACATGAGTAGTTTTTCTTTCATTTCTTAACATCTACCCTCATCGCGTTCAAATTCTAGTCATGTCTTGGTATGAGTTCCATATGGTAACAACGAACATAAGCAAAAATGTCGTTGTATCATTTACAAAAAAGGATAATGAAAGCATATCGAATACCTACGATCTAGAATGTAAGTCACATCTCGCGTCTTGAGATTGGCGCTAAGAAGAGAGAGAGAGGGGCGATATGATGCACAGGTAGGGTGAGATGATTTTTCAAGAGTGATGGCAGCAAGGTTTTGGGATGAAAGTGAAATAATTTCGTGGATTTACACCCACTATTCGCACTTTTCGAGTATATAAGCTTCTGGTCGATCTGCCACCATCAAATCAACCCGATTCGCAATCAAGTGAAGTAGTTCAGTTTTCTTTTGTTTTCTGTGCAGTACGATCGTTATCGCATCATGAAGGTGAGAGACAATATCATCAATTAATAATTAATCAGTATTGTGAAAAGATATCAAATACAGGATAAAAGAGCTAATTTATATTCAGGGTGTCCCTAAATGGTTGGTACAAAATGATATATACCATATACCCCCGAGACCAATGGGAGATGATTGAACCCAACTCACCTCTATACCAGAATTTGAATTTTCTATTTTTTCGAATAGTTCGTCTACAAATATCGTTCTGAAATTTTGTAAGCATACTAGAAGGACAAATATGCGTAAAAAACATTCCATACTATTTTGTTTAACATAGGATGTTACATATTATGTAAAGTACAGCTGTTGATCGAAAAAATGACTCAACAAAAAATATAATAATTTGAATCAAAAAATCACCATGAATTCAAAAGATTAAAGTGTATCTCTGGTAGGGCCAATTTAACTAAAATATAGACAATATGTTGATAAATATACAGCGTGATTTCTTGATATATTTTAGGAAATGGAGTTCATATAAACATGTGTCCTAACTTGCTTCGTTTTCGAGATACAGGGTATCAATTGGTATTAATTATTATTTCCATGAAAAATCTTTTTTCTATTCATTTCTCAACTGTTTCTTCATCAATTCCAAGAAAACGTTGTGGTTTTGTTAATATTAATATGGAGCTTCTTCTAGTGCAATAAGATTCGAAATAATATTTCCAGTGGCGTCACAGTGGGTGAATTTTCATATTTTTATTATATTGAACTATTGAAATAACAACTTCTTCATCCTCTGTGTGATTTTTGCATCTAGCTCAGTTTTTGAGGAAACATGAAAGCTAATACAGAGGGGTTGTAAATAAAACGATTAATACTTCCAACTTCAACATCCTGTATCTCAAAAACGGAGCAATAAGTTAGGACACATGTTTATATAAACTGTATTTGCGAGAATGTCACAATAAGGAAACACCCCTTCAATATTTTCAGTATTATTCAGATACATCCTGTATACAGGACGTATCACCAGCGACTTCTACGGTGTGGATTTTCAAAATCCGAGATTAAATTGTCGAAGAATATGCATATAAAAAAGTTTGAGCAATATTTAATGTATTCCCACCCTGTATTATACACTCCTGAATGGAATTTTGGAATGATATAATTTTCAAAACATTGGGCATCGAAAGTTTAGTTCTTGTATCGGAATGCATCATGTTATCACACGGCGTTTCGAAAATATTCAAGAAATATCATCTTCAGGAATCCCCTCTCAGGGGGTCGTAGCTCCCTTTTAGGAGACATGTCCATTGAAACTTTTTTTTATATTTTTGATCGTAGAAGCCGCAGGTGAAGATTGGCAGGCTGATTTCGGGACACCCTGTATATATGACCCCAAAATAATCATATGAATTATCACTAGAGGATATAATCCGTATTGATACTGTAAAAACTTCAAAATATTCGGGTTGATATATTGAAGTTCGAATTTTATTCGAGGCTTTTTATTTTTTGAGTACTTAGTTCGAACGTCAAAATTTAACGACGCGCTTGGATTCTATATATATATGGTGATATCATTCTGAATTTCTGATTGGTGGAGTTATATCCTATGTATATTCGAAACTATACAACGTAACTTAACTCAATTGAACGTTCTGATTGTTTTGAAATAATACGAAGAAAATAATCCCTATAATATTCTCAATCTCCCACAACTCCTATAGTTTCAAACTATATAAATTCCTTATATTGTATCTACCATCGCTTCAACATAATGAAATTAGTATCAATTTGTTTTTTGATTATATCAGATGATCCTTACAATTTCATAACCATTACCATATATCATGCATAATATGTCCTTAATTCCAGTAGATATGTGCATGTACAGAGGTAGGTACACAAGATTTTTCCGCAATATCATCAATAATGTGAGAAAGATTGAACACAGTTATGTAACTGGTAACTGGTGACAATCATTTTTATTTTATTCAATGGGATACTTAAATATGGAAATATCAAATATTATTTACTTATTACCTACATTTACCTACTTCACACGAGGTTTACGATTTTAATATTGGTGGCTGGAATTTATATATAGGCACAAAATCCACGCCTTATTCAAAATTATAGGTACAGGTACAGTCGTATGCAATAAAAAAGCGTACAAGTATTGAAAAGAGAGGATTTCGGGATCCTATAGTTCTAGTTGTGTAAAACTGGCTCAGCCAATGCTTTGTGTTTTCGAGAACCTATGACAACTTTACTGTAACATTTGGGGAACAATCATTCCCGATACTCCGTTGCAGAATAGGATGACGTTTTTTTTTTAATGCTACTGTAAATACTCATTATGATCATGAAATAACGTTATGAGAATAATCATTGAAGGCAAAGTAGGCATACAACAATAAATTTCCTGAAAGATTCACTTTAAAATTTTATAAACATATTATACGTTTAGGGTGTGTCATTTGGAATAATAATAGAGTTGACAAGAATTTCGGAAATACTAATAACGTGGCAATATCGGTGATAACATTTTAGAATCCACCATGTTTGGAAATCACCCTGTACAAGAATTCTAAAAATCTATCGAATGGTTACCGAGATATTCATTTGGTCCCGCACTTTTGCCCATCACTGTATACAGAACACAAACATCGTCTTTTCAAAATCTTTATAGAAATGCCTACCTAGATAAACCTAATTGTTCTTTTTTTGTTTATCTTCTGCCTTTCCTCTCATAATTCATCTGGTATATGGTAAATTTATTTTTTTATTTATTTATTTATTTATCAAACATCTTCCAGTCAGAACAAGTTCTGTTATGAGGAAGTATAACAATCAATGAACAAAGAAAAGAATTCTAGTCAAGGACATAACATTTCTGATAAATTTCAAACATTTCTCTCAGAAATGATTAGTTTTTTTTTTTACTTTCTTTTTAAACGTACCTATAATTCTGCAGTTTTTAATTTCATCTGGTAGTTTATTGAACTCAGATATAAGGCTGCATGAGTGAATCTTTTTTGTCCGAGTATAGAACTATCAGCATCAAGGTGAAATAAGTTATACTGTCTAGTTTGATGACTATGAATGTAGTCCTTAAAATGTCACTTTATAAAATGAATTCAGCAAAAAACATCGCCGGCAGCACGCGGTCCGTTTGAACTTTTCAAAGGGAACTATAGCTTCTTCAAGTGGCTTTGCAAAAACTACAACAGTGCGGCTCAGAAATTCTAAAAATTCCATGCAAAAAACTCACCCATAATCGTTTCTTGCAGGTCATCATCCTCACCCTGGCCAGTCTCGCCCTAGTCCTGGCCGAACCCCCCGTCCCCAACAGCCAGTACCTCCCCTCCAACACATACATCCCTCCCAACGGCCAGTACGGGGCTCCGGCTCAGACCGAGGCCGTGCTGAGACCCAGCAACTCCTACGGCCCTCCGAGCAACTCCTACGGGCCCCCTAGCAACTCCTACGGCCCCCCTAGCAATGCTTACGGCCCCCCCAATGGAGGATATGCCGGAGGCAGGACTGAGGAAGCAACGGTAAGAGACACAGCACGGAATATTCAGGAAGTATCGCCACAATGTTACAATAATGTTGCAGCTACAATCTTTCATAAATCTTGCAGAAATTGACCCGGCCGTTACTTGATGGAAATAATCCATAGCAAATGTAAAAACTTCACAAATGATAAGATTTAATATCGTATTTGTTGACTGCAATTCCAATATGTTCAGAAATGTTGCTGCAATATGTCTCTCTAGTATCGATCTCTTCCAGTCAATTATCACTAGTTTTACTGTTATTCATTGATTCTTCTGTTTCTGCAATATTGAATGGTCAAAACACAAAGGCGTAGAGATTGGATATCATTCTAAACGACAGTAAGACTGTTTTGATTCACATAATTCAGTATTTTATTGGCACTATATGACCTCAACCATACTAAATGATATCAGTCGAAAATTCCCAATTTTCATTATTCACAATCGGGGAAGAATTCATTGATGATCACAATGGGGCATATGAGAATGGTTTGGAATTGAATGTAAGTTATAATACTTGGTATCCTATTCTTATATCCCAGTAGGATTTGAAACATGCACTTCTTCCTTTACAAGGCGATCAGCCATTCATTTTCTCTTCATTCTTGTAGATACCTGAATATATAGATACTTTTTCCTCAGAGCTTGTTCTTGAACCACAATGGGTCTGTTTAAGTGAGCGATTTTATTTTATTATTCCGAAGTACTAAACCCTAAGTAAATTCACTGTCGCAAACCTTTTTTTTCTGAGCTCTATAACTGTCTTAAATAATTATTGAGATTGACGATATTTCATAACATGGAAAACGCTGGAAAACGCGTGACGTAATCATCCGTGAACGATTCGATGCAACCATAAGATTCGACTTAGGCGAATCCATTCTATCCCAGACAGCACCAGATATTCCATGAATCTCCCTATCATATTCCTTTTGGAATATTGGAATATTCTAGAAATAATCTGGAATATTCCGGAATATCTGTGGAATATTCTCTAAATATGCGAATGGGAATTCCTCAGATAATCATAGAATATACCCAAAAGAATATTCTATGTTGAATGTTCCTGGAATATTCCAATGAACATATTCTAAAATTAAAAAAAGGGACCCAAGTAGGGATCGAACTCGTGACCTCAAGACTATCAGAGCAACGCCTTGACCACTAGGCCAGTAACCGAATTGAATAATGTTATACATAACAAGTTCTTGTGAGAGCATTGTTCGAAATCGGATCATAAACACTTTTTTGTTCCAAAATCCCCGTTACATCTAATTGATGTTCGATACTCACATCTCTGAAATTATAAATGTTATTCATGTGTTGAGGAACATAGGAATATTCATGGAATATTTCATGAATATACACCACAGAATATTCAGTTGAGAATATTTCTTGAATATACCGCACCAGAATATTCAGTTGGGTATATTTCATGAATATACCGCACAGAATATTCAGTTGGGTATATTTCATGAATATACAACAGAGAATATTCAGTTGGGAATATTCCTGGAAGATTCATACCTGAATATTCCCTGAACATGTCCGACTATTCACTTTGGAATATTCCTTTTAGATGTTAGAGGCATGTATATATTCTAGGAATAATCGATGAATATTCGGAATATACTCCTCCTTTTTAGCATATTTAGAGAATATTCTATGAATATCCAGTGCTGTCTGGGATATTTCTGATAGACAAGTGTGCGAGAATATTTCTAATTATTATTTCAATCAGAATATGGAATGAATTTTCTGGATTTAATACTTACTGCATATAACAGAGAAACAACACACAACTACAGAATCAGATAATATGAGGATTACCTGTGAATATTCTTGACTAAATGAAGCAATAGACGATAAAGGCGGCAGACGATATTGACTTTAGGCATATTATACACTGCATGTTGCCCATGCCAAAAAATAATTTGGCATTGAATAAAATCTAGATCATTAATTCTTAGGAATAATAGGATATTTCTATTGGTACTGAAGCATCTTGCAATATACTATTGTCATTGTCCGCCGAATTTAGTTATTGGAAAAAACAATATTTGCAATGATTTCAAATAACAAATGCATGATTGCGTCAAATAACACTATTTACACACGGAATGATCAATATAAAATAGGTATCTGGCGTAAATTCGACTAGTGTGTACAAGCCTATTTTCTTTCAAGAATTCATATCGGATAAATTCATAATGAAAGGATGACTAATATCTTCCGCTCACGGTGTAAACATGAATTATTCGAGCTACTTCCATATAGCTCCTGATTTCACGGTGTGCGAGATTTATATGTATAGCAAGATGAATAATTGCCTTTACGAGGAATATATTAGCACTTTCCGCTTCACTGTTGAGTGGTTGAAACCTGCAATATTACGATTAGCCAAAACTATTAGTATGAAATAAGAGCTGACGAATAATGTTGGTTTACACAGGGCACAATAATAATGTTACACAAATGCCTCAACTTCAATCAAATAATTTTCAAACAATGCTTTTTGAGTTATTTTTGAGTTACCCAACTCACCTTCACTATTACTGAAAAAAAAATCATTGATGTATTTGAACACTGGGTACAAATAAGTATAACCTAAATGCCTAAACTTCGGAAATCTCTGCTATCATCCCTTCACTAGCAATACCAGTCAGACGAACTAGACGAGCCCAGTCAGCACATACTTTCGTTGTCAACCTCGAAAGATGTCGAACAGCACTTTATCAAAACTAATTCATCCATAAAACGGCTAGGCTCTGGAATTCATTGCCTGAGAAAGTATTCCCAACAACATAATATAATCGCCAGAAGTTCAAAAAAATTCCAATACCCACCTCCTGTTCCTAGGAACGCACGCTGTTCTTTGAACATTATAGGGATTTCCTTTCAGGGTTCCCAGCGATACAAAAAATAAAAAAACTTCAATCAAATAATTTAAAAAAAATGATTTATAAGTTACTCGCACCTAACTTCATACAGTTACTGAAAAAAAATCATTATACTTGAAAGTACTTGTTTACAAACCAAATCTTATTGTTCACTCTGCCACAGCCGTTTATTGTTCTTCCTGATGGCTTTGTATTTTTTTCAAATAGATTCATTATTAATATCCACAATATTTCAAATTTTCAAGAAATGCGGGAAATTCTTGACGTAAAAATATATTCATCTTTGAATATTCCTTCTGGAATATTCTGTGTATTTAATTTGGAATATTACTAGAAGATTCAAAGTTGAATATTCCAGAGGCACATATATATATTCTAGGAATATTCGGTGGATATTCGGAATATATTCTTCTCTTTTAGCATATTGCGAGAATATTCTAGGAATATCCGGTGCTGTCTGGGAGCTGACAATCGCTTCACGAAATTTCATTTTTTTTCTTTGCTAAACTATATACCGACTATATTTCATTATATAGGAACCAGCAAGCTACCAGTTCGAATACCACGTGCAAGACGCCGAATCTGGCAACGATTTCGGACACCAGGAGCAAAGAGAAGGAGACGTAGCCCAAGGAAAATACTTCGTCCTTTTGCCAGACGGTCGCATCCAAACTGTGGAGTACACAGCTGATCAAGACGGGTACAAACCGAAAATCACCTACGAGCAAACTCAGAACGGTGGAAACGGAGGTTATCCATCAGGAAGGCCGTCCAACGGAAACGGTGGATACCAATATTAAAGTCACGATAAGTTATAATTCAGGAGTGTTTGAGAATAGTGCTTGGTAATTTTCAATTTCTAAAATTATCCTGATATCACCTACTTTGATTCAGTGTTCAATTTCGTAGAAGTTATCCCAACTTCACACATTTCCTTGATAGTCTCTGCCTTTTCTAATGTATTCATATCTTCCTCTTCTTTACTTTTTGACTGCAAATGATCTCAAAATGATAAGATTCATTGTTAGTCTAGTGAACGGTACTATATCTTTAGCAAATAAGAGTAGATTATGAATTCTAGCATATGGAAAGTTACCAAGCTTATTTGATAATGCTCTCTTTTAGGCCAGAATAGCTTTAATGATTGTATAGTCACCCTCATATACGACTTACTAGTGAAGACAGCTGAATATTTTATCATGCCAAATGGTTTATCACTATTTATATTTCAGCGATTAGGGATTTTTCTCCTGCTGATATGGTGTACATGTATATTTATTGAGTACTTGCCATAAAATATTTATAAATGTATAGGTAGTTTGTAGGTGATGAAGTATTGTATATTTTTATATGAAATCAAAGGAAAAATAAATATATTTTGCAATTAATTGAGGAAATGGTTTAATTTTCCATTATTGTTGACTATCACCGTTGATTGATATATTACGCTTACGCTGGGAAGATGCCCAACCTGTGTTATTTGCGAGTCGATGCCCCGCTCATCCCCTCGTCTATCGTTTAGCCACTGTGAGGTAGCGACTCCACTAGGCACACAGAACATGTCTGAACTAATTGTACAGATTACTACACTTTTGTACAGAATTACAGATCCCATCCCACCGCGTGCTATCGCTCCAGAAATTTTTGTTTATCCTTGTCTTCTACGATGAGACCCGACCCGCCCGACCGGTTCCGATAAAAAAATGTTTGCTACGGTCGGTGAATCCCATGGACAGTATTGATTTTTCCCCCGGTTTCTTGCGGAAGAGAGAAGAACATATTATGATCTCTCACTCAGTTGGGTTCCTACTCCGTGGCGTTTTTTTAAATTCCCTTGTGAATAACTTGTCATACTTTGCCTAGACCCTAGACCAATATAATTTGTATATCTGGAAAAACATCTCACTCTTTTTCCGTTGATTATTTTTTTCACTCAATTTGTATCCATTTTAAAGTTTTGTATTAATAAGACATTACAAAATATTGATAATATAATCAATCTGAATGTGATAATTTCTCAGAGTCTCATCAGTAGATAGAAAATAAATAGTCAGATATCTTTGAATCTCTGATTGTTAATGGTTCACTATAAAAATGAAATAAAATACATCATCTATAATAGGCATAATATACAGAGTGAGTCATAACTATTGGAACATATGTAGAATTCATTTATTTATTGGATTACAAGAGTTGATGCTGCTTGAAGAGATAAAATCAACAGAAAACAGCTACATTTTCAGTCTATATGCCACGATATATAATCATGAAATCGGCGTAGATATTTTGTGATACCAGTAACTTTTTCTGAGTAGAATCGATTTTGCCGCTCCAGAACAACGGAGTACAGACTATGGAACGCTCAGAATCTCCGCCCTAACAACACAGCCCTAACAACACAGGAATGTCCTAGGTACGTCCCTTTTTTGTCCCGCGGTATAAGGACATGATTGGGGCATCCAGGGGATGTCGCGCAGTGGTTGTCCAGTGGACATCCCGCCCGGTACATCCCTAGTTTATCCTATTCGTGTCCCTGAAATATCTGATATCCATTCACATCAGAGTCATTGAATTTCATCAAAGGATTAAGTTGAATTTTTTTGAAAATGTTTGTTTTTCTTCCGGAAAATGATCGTAATGAAAATAAAGAATAAAGTTTCAGAACTTCTTAAGAAATTACCATTTTTCGCAAACAGAAATCGTACATGCATAATGCCCCTCATTTTTGAACACCCAAGAATGATATAATAATTATACCCAAATCCTAACAAAGTTGTATTTATTCAGGTTCCTGTAGTTAAGTCCTGTTTATAAATCTGTTCAGTACATAAATCTCCAGGAGGCTCAATAGCCAATAGAGTAAGATGCGTGCCTGATAAGCCAAAAAGGTCCCTGGTTCGATCCGTACTCGACCTACATCTTTTTTTTTTCTTTTGTCGAAGGGATGTCCCTGGGATATCCTTGGGACGTCCTAGGGATATCCTTTCTTCGTACTTATGGTACATCCCAGGGACGTACCAGACGGAAATCCCTTGGATGCTTTTTTGTCAGCCAGCTGATGTCCCTGGGACGTCCGTAGTATGTACTCTGTCCCGACAAAGGATTTCTCTGGGATGTCCTGTATAAAATCAGGGACGTCCCTGGGAAGTTCCTAGGATGTACTTGTGTTGTTAGGGCGACAAACGACGGCTTGGCAGCCCTATCACCGACAAACGCACCGAGTCGGCCGCCCCACAAAAATCAAAGGAAATTATTGGCACTCCAAGTTTCGGCAATACATAGGTCGGATCATATACCAGTATAAAATACTTTGGATTGATAGCGGTATAGAATTGTCACGCAATGTTCCGCGTTTTTCATGTGATAAAAATCAGTAATTTCAATAATATCTCGAAAATTGTACATAGCTCTGACAAGAAAATGATTTGCGACAGTGAATTATCGTTTGATTTAGTAATTCGACATAATGGAATATGAAATTCCACTCAAACAGACCCATTTAGATTCAGTTCTAGGGTAAAATACACTAAGGTGACAACACTAGTCCGGGTTCGTGAATTTCAATCGAATTTATGAGCAGCTTATATATTGATATCCGCTGACCAGTTTATTCCACAATCGCCAAAAATGGAAGCATTTATTGTTGAGACATTAAATTTTGTGTTTCACTCCAAAATTCGATTTCTATAAACTTCCGTCCGTGATGCGCTCGTTAGAAGCACATCCAGTACAACTATTACTAACAAATTCGAATTTACCGCCATATTAGTTAGAATCGTACCGATTGATCGTGGATTCGATACAAGCGTTGTGGATTATGGATTGTTTAATTGTTCCAAGTCGCACGCCATCTGCATTCCAATAGATTCTCTTCGTAAGTGGCGCACCTGCCCGTCAAATTACGAAGTATTGCTCCGACATCGTTCGACACTATCGCCGCCACTATGTGAGATTTCGAACTATGGTACGCCATCAAGTTGTGAGATTTTTTTGGGCCTCGTTTTGCCCCATAAGGTTGGGCATCTTCCCAGCGTAAGCGTAATATATCAATCAACGCTATCACATGTGTCATCTAATCAAAACGGGTAAAAACGAAAACGGAGGATACCTATGTTGAAGTCACTAGGTCTAAATCACATTCAAGTCAGTGTCAATTTTCTAGAAGTTACTTTCAATGATCTCTCCATTGTTCACCTTCTCGCATCTTCTAGAATGTTCCATTTTGATCTCGCTGGAAACTAATAACACACTTCACTTTCCAAAAAGAACAAATATGTTTTCTGATTATGAGATACTTGATAATCACAGTTTGTACTCCAAAGTTGAGAATTATTACGAGACTAATTTGAAATTAAAATAGAGCTACGAAAGGGATATGGAATCTCAAAGGTATTGGGACGCTGATGCCTTGATAAAAAAATATAGTTGTAATTAGAAGTTTATTTACATTAAATAATTTCTGACTCAATAAAATAAATACAAAACTATACAGTTCAAAAATTGTACACCGGATACAACCATGCGGAAGCTTACACAATTATAAGCTAGTTTGAAAAATGAACAACTACCTACCCTCATATATTTAATTATCTAACACAACTTTTTTACAACCAAGTTCTCGAAAAAAATATATATACGTATACAGAATGAAAAGACACAGGTAACAAATTTGAAAGTTCAAAGTACCAGATCTTACTGAAAATACAGACGTCATATAAGATTTATTATTATGCCAGTCAAGCCTCTTCTTCAAGAAGACCCATTTTATGCTAGTTGATGTTTAGAAAAATTTTGAGGGTCATTGAAAATGTGTGTCAATTATTTAAATTATTCATCTGTCATTTGGGGTTTAGTTCAAGTTAAGCATGATTTCAACTGAAGTCATTTCGAATTCCAAACATTAAATGACAGAAGAATGTTTATTTAAAAAACACCCTTTTATTTTCACGACCTACTAGATTTTTCTTCCCGAAGTATGGCAAATCAATGTAAAAATCTCATACTTTCAATTAAAATTTGGAAATAACTCCAATTTATTGGGCAATAATAAAAATTGATTACCTAACGATTTATAATCTGGAACTTTGTCTATTTGTCTTACTAACACCAAAAAGTTTGATACTGAAGGTGGGAAACAAGTTAAACAACAAGCTGAAAATTAAGTTTGCTGTATAGTATTTCAATGGTAACAAATCACAAAATCTAATTTGAAATATTCAAAGGAAGAGACGTCAAAATTTAACTAGACGATTTTGTAGCCTATTATATTTGGAAGCACGCATTCTGCAGCTCAAATGAATAATCGAAGCTATTTTTATTCGACAATGATTTATTCGACTAAAGCAAATGTTTGCAACTAGTGGTTAAATAGAGTACCGACGGTTCATCCTCATGGCAACTCAATTTGTAATATTAATCGCCAATAATAATTATTTCTACATGTACATGTCTCACGTCAAGTAATTAGGTGATGAAATGGTTAATTTTCAAGATGAACTAAATAATATTGCACTACCAGCTGGATGGCTTTGGGTAACAGTCAAAATTTGTATTAATTCGGGCAAATACACTTATTTACAATACCTAATGGCAATCAGTGAAATATAGTTAATATCATCACATAATAACGTATTTTCCATAAATACTATGTACATTTTTGCAAAAAGAAAGAGGAGACTACTAAAAGTCAATATACTCGTGCAAAAAATCAACACTTCTTCTATATATAGATATACAATCAGAATAATAAATTAAAGCTATGTCTTTCCAGACACTCAAAGTTCTACAGGGAATCATCAAAATGAAGGTGAAACAATTCAATCTAAACATTCATTCTACCGGACTCATAAAGAAAATATCACAAAAAGCACCATCTCATTCGTATTTCGAGGATAAAAACTAGAAAACCTATGCAAATCTCGTGATGTGCAGTTTAAGTGGGACTTAAGATATAACACAATTAGTATCCTTTGCCGGTAGTTCGATGTGAGAAACGTCTTTCTCGATAATCTCATCGTCCTCAATGCTGCAAAGGTTCAAACATTCAACAAATTGATGGGTGACAAAGTCTAAGTTCTACTCACGCTTTCTCTTGATTGTCCAAATGATGTACGAGCTCGTCTCGTTTATTCACGATCTGAACTAGTTCCTCCAACAACTCCTGTTCTCTATTTCTTTGTTCCTCTGTTTTCCTCCAATCTTCGATGGAAGCTATCTTCCGAAGCTCAGCGTTCAACATCTTATACTTTGTTTCCAGGTCAGCTTCCTTCTCTCTGAAAAATCCGGATTCTTCACCAATAACATCAATGAGATGCCTTTCAAACTTCAACATTTTTATTTTTTCGTTAAATTCGAATAGAATGTACTTGTGAATTATTTTTTTAATGATATGCAAATATTGATATCAAGAAGAATAAGCTTCATGAAATGACTCATCATAACCTGCCTCTGATTGAGGGAAATAAGAAATATCGTTCAACTTCTTATACTTTGTTCCCAGTTGAGCTTCTTTATCTCTAAAAAACCCGGATTCTTCACCAATAACATCAATGAGGTCAGAAGATGGAGAACCCTGACCGATTTTTTTGACGTTGGCCCTTTGTCTCTCGTAATTTCAACATTTTTATTTGTTCGTTGAGGTCGAATAGAATATACTTCTGAGTTTTTTATCTACATTACAACAACATGAACTTTATGAGATGATTTAATGATAGGAAGATTCGAATATATTGATCTCAAGAAAAATAAGCTTCATGAAATGACTCATCATAACCTATCTGATTGAGGAAAATTAGAAATATCGTTCAACATCTTATACTTGGTTTCAAGTTCAGCTTCTTTCTCTCTGAAAAACCCGGATTCTTCACCAATAACATCAATGAGGTCAGAAAATGTAGCTGACTGTTTTTTTTTGACGTTGGCCGTTTGCCTCTTGTAATTTCAACATTTTTATTTGTTCCTTGAAGTCGAAGAGAATGTAGCTGTGGGTTATCGAGATTACAACATGGACTTTATGAAATGCTTTTATGATAGGAAGATTATACTGTGATTAAAATATTGAAATCGAGAAGAATAAGCTTCATGCAACGACTCATTATAACCTGCCTAATTGAGTTAAATTATAAATATCGTTCAACATCTTATACTTTGTTTCCAGTTGAGCTTCTTTATCTCTAAAAAACCCGGATTCTTCACCAATAACATCAATGAGGTCAGAAGATGGAGAACCCTGACCGATTTTTTTGACGTTGGCCCTTTGTCTCTCGTAATTTCAACATTTTTATTTGTTCGTTGAGGTCGAATAGAATATACTTCTGAGTTTTTTATCTACATTACAACAACATGAACTTTATGAGATGATTTAATGATAGGAAGATTCGAATATATTGATATCAAGAAAAATAAGCTTCATGAAATGACTCATCATAACCTATCTGATTGAGGAAAATTAGAAATATCGTTCAACATCTTATACTTGGTTTCAAGTTCAGATTCTTTCTCTCTAAATAACCCGGATTCTTCACCAATAACATCAATGAGGTCAGAAAATGTAGAACCCTGACTGTTTTCTTTTTTGACGTTGGCCGTTTGCCTCTTGTAATTTCAACATTTTTATTTGTTCCCTGAAGTCGAAGAGAATGTAGCTGTGGGTTATCGAGATTACAACATGGACTTTATGAAATGATTTTATGATAGGAAGATTAAAATATTGAAATCGAGAAGAATAAGCTTCATGAAACGACTCATTATAATCTGCCTAATTGAGTTAAATTATAAATATCCTTCAACATCTTATACTTTGTTTCCAGTTGAGCTTCTTTATCTCTAAAAAAACCCGGGTTCTTCACCAATAAGATCAATGATGTCAGAAGATGGAGAACCCTGACCGATTTTTTGACGTTGGCCCTTTGCCTCTCATAACTTCAACATTTTTATTTGTTCGTCGAATAGAATGTAGCTGTGAATTATCGATATTACAACTAAACCAGTCATTTGGTGACAAAAAGCACTGTATTCATGAAAAAATTGCTAAAGAATTTTTATCGACGGATCTATATGGTTTTTGTGGTGCCGTTTGTTATTGTTTAAATAATCAAAGTTTTTTTTACTGCTTACAAGATATTGAGTTGCATTTGCCTCCTGAGCAAAGCGTTTTTCTTGTTAACGAGGAGAAACCACTGAGTCATTAAGGCTTCCTCTTCTTCCCCGTTACTTTCTCTGGACTCCATGACAGTCCTCAATTGTTTTTCGAGAACTGCCGCCTGTTCATCGATGGCTCTTTGTTCTCTTTCGAGATCGTCGTTTTCTTGATCTATCCACGAGTTCACGTCTATACCCATCTACGAAAAGGTTTCGGGAATCACAATATATTACACCTCTGATTCCTTAGAGTACAGCAGATTAGCTAAACTATGGTGCACTTTTTGATCAAGGCACCAATTTTGGTAGACCGATATAAAATGAACAAATTTGGATGTGGACCAACGGCAAACTGCCCTCTGGCGGCCGTTGTGGTGGCCGGGTGTAAACGTGGTCTGGAAAAGATCTCTTGCTCCATTTTTTATCTCTTACAATAAGAGATAAAGGCGATCTTTTTGGAGATATAGTAGAATATCGTTTATTTTGATCTCTACAAGATTTTTTTTGAACCCGGGGCCACAAGATTGATGATTTATTCAACAGTTGGTATTTTTTCACATATTTTTATTTTGATCGTTAACTAAGATTATTTCGAAAAATTATGATACTCAGATGTTGATTTCAATAACGAGCCTATCGATATTCGTTTTCTATGTGTCCGAAATTATGCATGAACTTCTATGATACTTCGACCATCGCATCAATGAAGTAATAATTGAAAGTTGATTCGAGAAAAAGGTTTGAATTTCCAAAAATACAGACCAATCATACAGGAAATGTATGGTATATGAGATGAAAGAGAAATGAAAATAGGAATGCAGTTCTAGTGAAATATACCTTGAATAAACAATAAAGTTATGACCATTCGAACAGCTCTTGACTCTGACTGAACTCTGACAGTTCAATATGATTCACCCTGTAAGATAACTTCCAATTATGACTTCATTGAAGCGATAGTCGAAGTATCATAGAAGTTCATGCATAATTTTGGATGAAACTTTTATAAAAGAAGACCAACATATGCGTATTATAATTTTTCGAAATAATTCTAATTAACTCCGCTCATGAATCGTTCCTCTATAGGAAAAATATTCTTGCCAGGCGTGTATAGCTTTACCACACTATACGAGGACACCTGGTTTATATCATATAAATTGAAGGATTCAATTCGAAACATTCAATGAACATTTACGAACCATCAGCAGCAAACTTTATTCAACTTCTGATGTCTTTCGCGTGTCCACCAGGCTGCTTCACATTCCAATTCGTTCATATTATATCGGTCTACCTGTGTGTGTGCCAAATTTAGTGCCTTTCATTTTCTCAAAAACATTCAATTATTTATACTTTGAGGAATAATAAGAAAGAAACATAAATATATGTTATGGTTATGACATTGTTTGGATATTGGGATTAGGTATCTTGGCAAGGTAGTTCAAAAACTCACTTCTTTCAATCCCAACTGATCTGGCAATTTATCTGGAGTAATCCTGTCTCTTATATGATCGTTTGGACTAGATTTAACAGAGACCTCCTCGGAACTATTCACATCACCCAAATAAATATTCCCGTTTTTCTCTGAACCTACAATGAAAAAACATTCTCTCAAACATCCATTATAGCCTGGGAGCAAGTAATCAATATCTCATTTGATAAAGCTTGGTTCATTTTTTATAGCTTATCAACAAAATTCACTCCTGCCATCTCAATCGCGGGACAACGCTTATCAAACATGATGAATGCTGAAAATTTACCAATCGTTCAATGACATATCAGTTAGAAACAAAATCTCCTTCTGCCACCTGTTTTGTAGCACGATGTACTCCTGTCATGGACCTAATGATAAGAAAAAAACAAAATGTCCCAGAACAATAACATACCTCAAATTCTACAGGGTGAACTACAGACCTGATTAGGCCGATCGAAATCAACTTACCTTTATACAAAAATGCACCGACGAGCCGTTGAAGGCACTGAAGAATAGTTTCATTTCCAGATTTTCTTGAATATTTCGAAATTCTTAAATGGTACTTCTTCAAAATTCGTAGGGCGATGTAACATAGTGGATGTGCATGAAAAACATGTTATACCGATTCGATCAATATACAGAGAGATCGGTTTTCGCATTCTCTTTATACCTAATACTTGTTATTATCATGATGTATCAGGATTATAATGTTTTGCTAGATTTTACCTCATTTGTGTCGAGTTATTGACCAAAATAATCATGTTCATGACCTACTCTAGCATATGATAAGACTTGGTCATCTTAAGTGTTTCAACTCGAATAATTTTGCGAGAAAAAAACAATTTGGAAATGATCAGCTCCCAGATCATATTCTATTATGATGATGACCATGCGAAATAGTGAACATGAATATTGTGGTCAATAACAACTCAAATGAGGTAGCAATTTGTAAAACATATGGTAGATCATCATGACATTATAAACGAGTATGGAGAAGCACCAACATTAATTTTATTGGATATCTCGAAAACCAAAACGAATTATCAATAAACTTCAGTAAAAAACAAGTTAGATAATTCATTTTATTTACTCACTGAATCGAAAATAGGCGTTTGCTCCCTCATTCGAGGAAACAAAGATATCAAGTTACACGGGAGGAAAAAAATATCAACTCCCGTGGGAGGTAAAATTAATTGGCTTCAGCATGCATCCTTTGGCGTCGATATATATAGAATCTTTGCAATCCAAGTAATCAGTATCTTTATCACTATTATAAAACAAATAACAATAATATATTTTTTGAATTCCAATGATATCATATGCTTCTTCATATTCCGAACGCACTTGTTATCAAAACTTTCAAATGCAGTTACACAATATGATGATCAATTCATGATGACAGAAGTGTCACATTGACTTTTGTTCAAATGCCATCAACTGTCCATGGCATACTATACCTTTGTAATACAAAATGATGGATCAAGAGAAAGGCCGCCTGAAGCACAACCCACAAAGAATGATGCTTTGCACATTTTAGAGCAGTACCATTCTAGGGTTCTGAAATGTTTAAGAGAATTTGAAAGTAAAGGTATTCTTCTCACGGCACATTTTCGTATAGAGGTAAATTAATCGAACAACCTATTCATGGACGTAGATCTGGGACACTTTTTTTTACATCATTTGGTCCATGGCAGGATTGCATCGTTCTACGACACAGGTAACAGGAGGTGATTTTTGTTTTCTAAATTATATGTCATTGAACGATTGGTTGTGTTTCAGATTTTATTATGTTTGACATTTATTCGTTTCTTTTTTCAAGATTGATAAGATGCTGATCAGCGTTGTCCCGATAGTGCGCCGGTAGGAGTTGATTTCATGCCTTGAAGGCGTAAATATGAAACGAAAATAATGAAATTATACTTTATCAAATGTGTCAAAAAAATGTCGCTGTTTCCCTAACTATGACTGATTCTATTCAAATAGTTGGTACCGTTTTGCCGTTCCAGTATTTGCATCTCGTTATTCAGATATTTCAATTTGTCGCCGGCCTCTAAGTAGGCGTTAACAGATTCCGGACTGATTCTGATTATTTCAGTGGTGGAGCCTGAACCCCTTCTTGCCCCCTCAAGGATCCTCCTCGCTCTTTCGCGAAGTTGAGCTTGTCTTTCTTCTTCCGACTAAATAATCAATACAATACTTAATTACCTCTCGACTTTATACTAGATGTCCCTAGAAGGTATTTACAAAACACTTATTACATATTCCTCGGACCAAAGCAAATCGCGATATATCGAAGACTGGAACCTTTGGCACTCGATAATCCACTATACTGTACTGTATTACCACTAACAAATAGTTATTTATTATACTAGGGAAAAAAGTAGTAGATTTTAGCTCCAGGTTGTGTTGTCGACGCGTAGCGGAGAGAGACAAAAAACCGTGAACTCAAATCTAATATTTTTCGCGTGTATAATACACTATTTTTTTCTGTGACAGAAGAAAGGACGAATCAATATTGAGAAGATATTACCGAGGGGTAAATCTCCAGGAAAAATGTGTACACCAGACTTCCAATGACCAAAGACTTCCGAAGAATCCCAAAGACTTCCAAAGACTCCCAAAGACTCCCAAAGACTTCCAAAGACTTCGAAAGACTTTCAAAGACATCCAAAGACATCCAAAGACTTCCAAAGACATCCAAAAAGATCCAAAGACTTCCAAAGAATTCCAAAGACTTCCAACGGAGTGTACACCAGACTTCCAAGGAGATTTACCCCTCGGATATTACATTATTTTGGAATCTGAAAATTATCGACGTGAACTTTCAAGTTTTCAACAGTAGGGACACCTGCATTGTAGTAGCAATTATCATTCTTTTGAACTAATCAAATATCTTATGTCACTTCTGTCAGTCTAATTCTGTGATTTGATTTAAAAAAATTGCGAATTTAGTGGTTGTTTAGTAATATACGTAAAGGCGAAGTCGAATGGAAGATAAAAGGACTTGCAATTCTTTCTCGGAGACGGTATTATTGACTCATTTTTCGGAACTAAAGCACAACAAAGCCATTAACAGTGTATATATATGTGATATATATCAGGGAAAAAAGTAATTTATGAAAAATGACATATTATAACCTGCCAACAGAGATGAAATGCCAAATTTCCCGTCACAGAAAAAAACATTTTTTAAACGCTTGTTCACGGCATTATTCAAACAGTTCACAATCTGATCTTGATTATTGTTAATTTAGTACATGACTGTTTTGAACGCTATTTGAAAAATAATTCCAAATCAACACGTACTGCTGGTCTCGGAGCATCTTAATCCTACACACATTCATCCAATTGTTATTATCCTAATTTGATCTTCATACATGTAGGTACTCCCTTTCTGTATAAGTATAGTCCTTTTTGTTGCATGTGATGATTTCGGAATATTTACTGATGGTTCTGAAGTTTTTTCACGAGTTTCGATGGTTGAACAAAACTTCCTGGATTTCGTTTCAACTATTTTGAACTTACTGTATGTTTCGATAAAATAAAAGCAATTACCAGCACTCAGGCACAAAGTAAACCTCAGAAAAAAATAATCAAAACTCACTCAAAACAATGGCCTCGCCATATTTGTTGTCATTTTTGTTCATTCTCGCAAGACTTGTGAAGTTAGTCACCAGAGGCCGCACACTTCGTGATTCTCGCGAATCTCCAAGAATTTGGTTTTGAACATCTGTTGGTGTATATTTTTCCAGATGCTAATATAGTTAGCAAAATACGTGTCAAGGTGTTTGCAAAGTCGGTTTGGTTAGTGGTAAAACAATGTAGTGCGCAAAACAAATCGATAGAAGCAAACTTACCTCAGTACAAAGTTGCTTAGTTTGGGCTCTGAAGTTACAATTTCAAATAGTTTTTGCTTTATTACTTTGAAACGGTTGATATTTCACTCGAATTTGGTACGTTGGCATATAGCTTTATTGGATAATGAAGCTCATATCCTGATGATGATGAATATCATTTCATGGGCGTAGAACTTGATTCATTCAGTAATAAACAAACATCTAAAACTTTTACGCCAATGGAATGAAATTTGAATTGCGTAACTGGTTTACAACAAAAAATGTACTCCTAATAGAATTAGATTACTCTCATGGTATTGATAGAATTTGAATTTCAGTAATTGGAAGCAACAGTTAACATAATGGTTGATGAAGTTACAAGGCCCATATGTAGCAAATTACGTATGTGCTTGAATATTGTGATCCGAGTAGAACAACCGAATCCTTTATTTGCGTATCGGTGGCGTGTGGTTCAAGTCTTTTCGTAATCCCGCTGAAAGATTACATTTTGATTCCGAGGAAATAACAAACCTTTTACCTCGTGATTCTACAAAACAATCCCAACATCGTGTTGTTATGGAAACGTTAACGGCGGCCGTTAAACAATCTTAACGGGCGGATGCTGTTAACATTAACACGAGAGCTTTTTTTTGTCGAAGTAAACTTGACATGTATCAATAGGAATTTTGTTGTCTGGCAAATTGACGAAAAAAACTGCCTCTGAAAAAACTACGAGTCCGTGGGACAAGTAATTTTTTCTGGCAGTTTTTCAAGTTGAATTAACTAATGGCAACAAAATCCGAATTATAAATGCCAAGTTTACTTCGACAAAAAAAAGCTAGAGTGTAATTCGGTAAGACAATTCAATTCATCAATCATTTGTTAATGGCTGGAAAAGTTGTAAACTAGCTCACCACCGCAAACCGTTTCTTGCTGTGAGCTCCCTACGTTTTATAAAAAATTATTGAAATCCTCGATTTTTCGGACCTCTGAAAACGAGGCGATGATGTGACGTCAAAACCCTAATACTGAAACAAGATTATTCCAGACAGAGATAAATGATACATGATTTCTGACAGAGTGAATTAGCGCAAGATCACAGTTGAGAGAATTAATATATCAGTTGCCCCAGTCTCCGTCGGGCGTTTGGTATTTTCTTTTAACTATGGCGAGATAAGGTTTTTAAGTCATAAGAGGGTCCGTTTTCAGAAGGAACTATTATTTATGTCCAAAAATAAAACATTCCAGTTAATTTTTCGATCGAAAGGATCATTATAAACATGGTTTGAGTTAAAATTTCTACTAAGGTGTACACGCCCATTGTTCAAAAAATTTATTGATATTACGTATACGAAGATTTATATGAGGAACGGAAAGTGGGTACAAGCAAACTCACTTCAGTACAAAGTTGCTCAATCTGGGCGCTAGATGACTCTTGCTTACTCAGTGCAAAAGTAAACAACAAAAATAGCTGAAAGTAGATTTCAATTAACTTTATACTTAGGCAAATTTGCTTTAATGTAATTGTTTTGATCAGAGGAATACGTGGTGAGTTTTCGTAAAGACCTTCAGAGGGACACTATATTTACAATGGGAGTATATTTTGTATACGACAAATTATTGGAGGATCACCATGATCAAGAAGTTAAATAGTCTTTGAACATTTTTCCCAAAAGACGAAATTTTAACTTCTGATCATGAATAGTTTTTGCTTTGCGAACTAATGCTACCACTTGCATTACATACCCTGGAAGGTGAAGTGGGATTAGAGCCGTCTTTTCTGGCTTGCTCCAGCAACATTCTTGCCCGCTCCCTTAGCTCTGAGTGCCTCATGAGTATTTGCTGCACACGTGTCAAAAAACTTTTAATCGCATGCCAAACCTTCACAAAATGTTAGTTGTAGCTGCTAGGGTTAGTGGGGATATTTTACCATTTACGGATCTACTACTACTAGTGCTAGAGAATACCAATACTTTGCAGATATTTTTTCAACATGTAGCATACAATCTCAGTAAATCCTATACAGAGATTAATAACAGGTGTGTGGGTAGGTTCTAGTGCCACCTTTTGAATTTTTGAAGAATTAATTCAAGTGGAAAAAAATATGAAGAATTAATTTTTGATGGATTTGAAATTGAATCACACATTACACTTACAAAAAAATAACGAAGTTATTCGAAAATTCTAAAAAAATATGGAATAGAAAGGTACTTGAGTGATGATTCTATTCAAGAAATAAACAAAAATTAGTAAACTCGCCTTTTATCGCCTCGATTTCGGTAACACCCTGTATGCGCTTGTAGGCTCCATATTAATATATTATGAGATTTTATTGACAATTAGCATTATGAATAATTGAAGAATTTTCCAAAGAATGCCATGGATTTCATTTTCGCCTTCATAATCAGGGAGGTGCACAAGAAAAAGCCAAAAGTGACATGATCAATATGTTCTTTGAATAATAGGTAATTTGGTATACTTGCTACCCAACAAATTTTCAAATCCAACCTGGAATTATTCAGAAGTTACAGTACTGGACGTTTTTTTTTTGTTCACTTCTCTGTATATTCAACTAATGAGATGTTTGAAACAAGATAAAAACAGAATGAATTATGTGTTCTACATTTATGAACCCTTTGAAACCATACTTGTTCTTGATAAAACTGTGACGTCATCAATAAATATATTTGATTGCGATTCAAATTTTGAAAAAAAAAACATCTCTTCCAAATGGAAAGCAAATACAGATTTGGAGATAAGTCATAAATTGACAACTCAAAATAAAGTTCAGGTTATTTGTTGAAAATAATAATTGTTGAAAACCAATTCCTGAAGGTGATCTATTGTTGCAGATACACATATTATCTACATTCATTGATATATAATTACACTGTTGAATATGTCGTCTTGAATGATGATTGGTGAAAAGTGGATCATTTCCATATTATTAATTAGTTCACGGACTAAAGACTTATCACATGTCATTTCAAAACTTTCTAAGAAGTTGAATGCGGTTGAAAATTAACTTTGAATGCGGTTCATCAAGAAGAAACATGTATGGTGAGAGAAAAAGAGAAAGACAGATCAACCAAAGCAAAAACTTACCGCATTCGGTTTCGGCAGTTCAGAGAAAATAGTGTCTTTTTTATCGCTATCAGCAAAATCCGAGCTATGATTGGCGTCACCATTTACTATTGGAATTTTGCAACTATCTACTTTGGTTTCCGGCTTGTTATCGAACGGAGGCATATCTTCCTCGTCATCCGAACCGAAGGGATCTGTCAATTCCCTTCGGGTCATGAGTATCGGTTTCTTCGGTTCCGGTTTCTTTTCTTCTTGCTTCTTCTGGTGCTGCTCCTGTTTGTCTCTTCCGGGAGACGAAATCACCTGAAGAATGTCTCTTTGAAACCAACGCTTTTCGGTTCGTTTGATGGGTCAATTAATATAATGAACTCTGAGACAATTTAGTTGGCGAAAAACATGTAGGTCACTTGGTTCCATTTGGAAATCCCCTTGATTTATTCTTTACTCAATGTATTTTTCCTCGAGTTTTTCTCATTTGACGAAACAATTTGATCGTGTTTTGACATCAAAAACATAGTCTTGGAAAACTATTGATTTTTATTAGTGACAGCGATTGTTATAAGAAGTTTCGGAACAATGTAATGACCGAAATTACTAGGCAAGAAGCTGTCGTAACAATCGATCGACGAGTATTTCCGAGAAAAATAGAATCATAAGTATCATTCCTATGACTATTTCATGATTGAAACAGACAATAAATAATGAACCAGAAATCCGTGACGTCAAAATTGAATATCATACGTATGGGTGAATTCGGCTTATGTATTGGTGGAGAAATTGATTAGTCAACAAAAAATATCGCTGTAATCCAGGAGATATTGTAAAAATTATCGATTCTGATTAGTTCTCGAAAACAAGAATGGAACAGTCATACTCAAATCCTGAAAGTAGAAATATCTTCAGAATTAAAATAAGAATTACAATAAAACTGAATAGAATGTTGTGAAATGAATTCTGAGGAGGATATTGTTATATGAATTACAGCAATGTCAACTTGAAAATAAAAACAAGTCGACAAGAGATCACATTTCTCTTACCTTACTCATAATATTCTTGGAACCATTCAAAATAATATCTTTGACATCTTTGACGATCGTGGGCGATTTTTCTTTGCTCTCCTTGACAGCTTCAGGTTCGCTGATTATCTTCAAGGGCAATCTCAGTTTCGAGGCATCCCCTTTCTGATCGTTATGAGTAGCTTTGTTCGCCATATTCATCTCTTTTTCTTTCTGGTTCTCCTGCTTCTTGTTCAGTTTTGCTTTACGGAAGTTACTGATTTCCTGTCCAAACACCTTCAATAAAAAAATAAGAGTTTTCACTTTGAAGCAATCTACCAATGTTAGAAATGAACTGAAGAACAAAACTTTGTATACGAGGTGTCACAGACATACGTGCCATGATTTCATTATGATGCTGTACCAAGACAAGTCTGAAAGTCTACAAACATCCATGATGAATAAAATTCCCACACTCTGTTATCGAAAAACCGACTTCACCATTTTGGTAATACTCTACTCTCAATAATTATTTTTTGCTACGAAAATGTCGAATTGAAATTATCGTTCCAGTATCAGTTTTTTTGTAATGAATTGGCACTGAACTCATGGCATGGCATTAGTACCCTGTTATCTCTTTGCCTGTTGTTTTCTCTTCATAAAATGAACCGGATTAAAGCGTGATTTGCATAATGTTTTCCTAGTCCTGTACCTGTTTGGAGATGTCAGTGTCTGTATCGGTGCTGAATTTTCCAATGACGTAGTTGCTTTCCTCTACGGTTTTACCGATTTGCTGCACTTCCAATTGGTGTCCAGTAAAATGCGCCCTGAGTTGGTGGAGGTAAGTCATGACGGCCAGTTTATCGGGAACTAGATTCAATAAATCACCTTCATTAATAATGTATTTCCCGTAGATCTTCCAATAATTTCAAGGACGAATTATTTCATCTTCAAATCAGTTTGTTGCATTTTTTTATATTTCAGATACTTTGGAAAATTTGAATATTAAATTCAGGAGAAATCATGAAGTTTGATGTTTTTGATAGTGACATACATGATGTTGAATGGAAACATTGTCAAACATCGAGGGATGATTTTCTGGGTGTTCATACACACAAAGGTCGAAAAATGCATAGTTTCCAAGATACGTGTGGTCAAACTTTTCATGAAATAGTGTTTGTATGTTGTAGTAATGAACTTGTCATCTTGGAAACAGCCAAAAATCAGCCCTCGAAGTTGGGCCACATAATCAGTCAACACCTTGTAAAACAGATAAATTTTGCACGCCAACATTCCACGTTTGAAAAGTTGGTTATTAATCAAATCTCGTTTTGTTCTGCTAAATATATTCCGGAAATGTTCCCTTAGGCTAACTTATTTTTTAAATCTTATATTTTCATTCAACATACTTGCTAACATATCCATATCAGAAGGTTCAATGACTCTGGGTATGCCTAGCTTCTCTCCAGCATCAAAGGCTTTCTTGCAATTACCTTTGACGTCATGTGGTGTCAACGATTCGAAGTTTCTGCAAATTCATAGTGATTACTGTGACTTGCTTCATGAAATAGGGAAGCCTTGGTTATTTACACTTACAAGATGAACCATCCTTGAGAACAATGAAGCCAGCAATTCTATTTCTATAAAAAACCGGCCATCAAAAAATGTTGCCAAATCGTTTGCCCTGTAACTTTTCTAATTCTTGTGCGATTTTGGTAAAATTTCAACTAAATCGAATATTCATGTTTCGGACTGTTAGCCTGAATATTAGGTCCTGAGGAAAGCTGACGGCTTGATCATTATACAGGGAGAAACAAAAGTTACTTTTCCACCCTCAAACTCCTATAACGCCCTGAGGAAAAGGTGAGTGATTGAGCTTAGCTTCATTATGTTTTGGATTGAAGTGTGATCCCTTCTTAACACAATAGTTCTTGATTCACGTCGATAACCACTTTTTAAGAGGTGATACAAGTTTTGTGTTATAAGAAAGTATGGATTTTTTTTTAAATAATTCTCCAACCTTCCGCTTCATCTTGTTATGAATTGAATTGTGATCCTTTTTCGTTCCTTCTTAACACAATGATTCTAGATTCATGTCAATATCTTCTTTTTAAAAGAAGATACAAGTGTTTCAAGAAAGTATGGATTTTTGAAATTTTTATTAACCATTAACCATAATTCAGAACCTATAGAGCATCTTAGGGATGAACTCCAGAGGCTCATTCGCCTTCGTCAGGCCTTGTCAGAGACACTTCAAGAACTACGATTCGCCCTTCAAGGAGAATTTTAAGCAATTCTTCAAGACCACTTGAGAAATTTGATCAACTCTATGCTACGACGGTTGAATGATGTAAATCAAACTCGAGAAGGCCGAGGAGGGCATACTCGTTATTGACTACAGGTCTAATTCGTTTGTTTTTTGTAGTGGTAAGAAAAGAGGTAGAAATGAGTGACATTAATTCTTCAAGTTGTTCATCGATAAGTTTATGTAGGTTCTGATTATTGTTGATGAAAATTGAAAAATGCCATACTTTCTTAAAACACTCCTATCTCCTCTTAAAAATAAGATATTGACGTGAAACAAAGACTATTGTTTTAAGAAGGGATCACACTTCAATCCAAAGCATAATGAAGCCAAGTTCAATCACACAATTCCGCTACAGGGCGTTAAGAAGGGTGGAATAGTAACTTCGGTTTTTCCCTGTATAATGATCAAATCATCCGCTTTTTCACGGAAACTAATATTTCGGCCAACATTGTAGTACAAAAATCTACGGTTTGATCCAAATCCCACAAAAATCTGACAAGGGTTTCAAAAGCCACAGGGTGAACAATCTGGGCAAATTTTTTAGTGGCCGTTTTTTTGCCGGTGAATGTATTATCGATGTTTATTTTTAGATATTTTTATGAAAGAAAAATTTTGCATCAGGATCGGATTAAAATATTCTTGTTTGACTTCATAATATCAAAGTTAGTGATTTCCATGCTTCAGAAAGAAAAATACGTCTAGATATTTCAGCAACTTGAAATCAGATAGAATCGACCAGATTCTGAGACTAGACAAATCGGTCGAGTTTCCGTAGTGCTAGGCCAAATTTCACATGGAGGTGGATCTTCTTGTTAGTGAAAATAATCAAAGATGGAAGTTATGATGAATAAAGCTCGAATTTACCGGATTCTTACATAAAACTTACATCAAATCAGGTTTGAAATGATGAATGAGGGCACAAAAAGCCATCCCGTTCCTCCAACTAGTCGAGAGATTAGTCACCATCACTCCTGGGTAGCTTTTCGTCATTTCTTTGCACCATTCCAGCAAATCTTGCCCTTGAAGGAAAACCAGCAATTCATAAAAGCTATGAATAAAATATTCCTCCTATGCCATCCTCACATTTCCTTATATACACAACCCCCCTCATAAACAATTATTGTTAAAGACCTTGAAAATTCCCTAAATTGAAGAAATTCATTTGGACCTGGCAGAAAGGTATTGCAAAAGAATCATCATAGGAATGCATTTGTTCTAACAAATACCCAGAAGAATCTACTTTGGAAGAAATGGAACTACTAGCCACTGCTAACAACTGAGTTTTCCCATAACCTTAATATACAAACCATGGGTAGAAAGACCTTCATCGATACCAAACCTTTGGATCATGTTACAGTTCAATAAAATACTGTTATTATTATCAACATTTTTGAGGGATGAGTCATTAGTCATACTTAACGATTTTTTATTGTGATTATTTCCTGTGAACTCTCCATCACTTTCTTAATGAATCGGATTTTAAGGATAAGAAATGATGAAAACAAAATTCGCTTTATTTGTTGTTGAACATGTTATGTTGAAATGAAAAAAAGAACCATGTGAATTCGACTATCACCAATATGAAGCTTGATGTTCACTATATTGTGGCATATACTTGAACCATTTCTGTAAGAATGCAACATAAAACCGATAATAATTTTGAAATGTATGTTCATTATATCCGCGTCAAATATGGTGGAGATTATTTCTTTTAGCCCCAATCACTGACATATTATGTATACCTGTATACGATATTTTCCCAATAACTTTGCTTGAAAGCTATTATTCAGAATCCAGAGTACTGCAGGAATTTTCAAAAAGTAGGGTTAATACATCAAATTTGACATATTTCTCACGGTGAGTTATCTAACGAATGTAATGTCTTTTGTTGATGACAATTATACTTAGCTTGAAAAAAGAATGGTCAAAGGAGTTGTTTTTGCTTCAACTTTCAACAAATCAACAACCTACCAGTTCTTTATCCAATAAAACATTTTCAAAGTAGCGCCTATTTTATTTGACGCCTTTAAAGTCAACCTCACAATCTAAAATGCCTCACCTTCGAAAATATGGCTTATTTGAATATGGCAGCCAGGAGGAATCAAAGAGTAAGTATTTTTCACGAATATACAAGGTTATCAACAACATATTATGTCAACTGTCTACCTGGTGTTGCCAACTTTTGCTGCGCCTTCGTTTCAACACTTTCCCGCGAATCCAACGGCAACTTCAAGTGAGCACTCTTGTTCGTACTTTTCTCTTGGGCGACAATCCTAACCGAATCGCCTTTTCCCTCGTCCATGGAGCTTTCCAGATTGTCCAGATGGTCCAGATTGTCCAGCACTTCCATGCACTCTTCCGAGTAGATGTCGCTGGCGCTGGTCGCGAAGTCGGTTTCTCTGGGCGGGGGCACGGATATTTTGACCAATTTCGGATGGTCGATGGAAGGGGAGAACATGTCTGCTGTAGGTGTTCTGTCGTCTGAAGGGATGCTGGCCACTGAAAGGAAATCAGACTGGAAATTTTATAGCAGTCATTTTCAACCAATCAGATGCTTTATTTCGACATTGTTACTATGGTCACCCCAGCCAATCATATAATTAGTCAATAATAATGACAATTCTTCATTTTCCTGGAACCCAGTAAGAAAATTATATGAAATCAGTTATGATTTTATTTCACTAGGGCACGGGAAAAATTTTGAAAAAATCTGCACCACCACTTAAATTTTTAGTTAAGTGACATTTTCCTGAAACCTAGCCAGAAGATTGTATGAAAACAATCAATATAAAAAAAATGAATATAAAAATGTATCTGATATTACATATTTCTTCTTACTAGGACTCGGGGAAAACCAAAGAAACTATCTTGCACTTCAATTTTTAGTCGATATTGACATTTCCCTTAAACCTAGTAAGAAAATTGTATGAAATCAATTGATTTCATGTAATAATTTATCTATTATATACTTTATTTTACTAGGGCACGGAGAAAATCGTATTCACTTTCATTTTCAAGTCAATATTGACAATTCCCTGAAACTTATTAAAAAAAGTATATGAAATCAAATAATTTTATAAAATAATATATCTGATATATTTTTTAATCTTAAGCTTACTGATTACAGACAGCCTTCAATTTATTTGTGGATGAATAAACACTTTTTTTACCGAATCCATCAAGTACTTGTATTAATTGCGGAAAATTTGTCTCCTACATGAATTTTCAAACAAAATTCATGTACTCCAAAAATTTCCGGCAATAATTATCATGTTTTATTGTGATTTATTGTGATATCCTGATTAACATTATTCATGTTCACTTCTACTGTGCTTGTGTAGTAGTTCTTAGATATTCATTACTTATTATTTTATAATTATGTTCTTCCTCATACCAGAACTTGTTCTGACTGGAAGATATGTTTGATAAATAAAATGCTCTAGGGAGATCAAAGTGAAAACATTCAAAAACGATCTTTGCTTAGGAGACAATTCTTAAAAGAGTGAAGCTACAACTTTCGGAGAAGAAACATTATTCAAAAATTTAGAAACCAGAACACTTTCAAGGGTTGAATAATCCCCTATGCTTCCACAGAGATTCCCATAGAAAACTTTAACAGAAAGGTGCTGGTACAGTATAGTATAGTTTATCCAAAAACAATTGCAGTCTCGAGCCGCACCTGCAGTCACTTCAAAGGGCACTTCAAACACGACGACTCTGCACAGTGCGGGATATTCTGCAATTGATATTGGGTACACTATAAATTTATATACCTACTCAAAACATTTCCGGCAATAAAATTATCATGCTCTAAGGTGTATAAGTGAAAACATTCAAAAACGACCTTTATTAAGAAGACAATTCTAATAGGAGTGATAGTGAAGCTACAACTTTTGAATGCGAAATATTCATGAATATAAAAACCTGAAAACTTTTAGGGGTTGAATAATCCCCAAAGCTTTCACAGAGATCCCCCTATATAACACTCTTACAGAATAGAACTCACTAATGTATTCAAAATCAAGACTAAAATAATATACATAACTTTGAAAGGCTTGCTTGAATTTCTAAGGAATTTGGACCAAGGTATAGCTAATTGAATTGACTCCATAGTAGGACATCACCATCGATCCACCTTGTCATTTGAGATTTCTACAGGAAGGTATGTGAATATAATCAATATATGTCCCGTTGAAGTTCTCGAAACAAGTTTAATAATTTTCGAATATGTTCTCAAGTTCTTGGAGTTGAAGGATATTGCTCCTTTCGAAATTGTCACCCTGTACATACAGTACCGGAGCAATGAAAATGCATACATATAATGAGCACAGTATGAAAAAAAAAACAAATTGATTTGATTTGACCAGGTCTTGTTTATGAAAAAATGTGTGGGATACTTTGACCAGAGTGGTACCAGAGATGATGAGATTCATATTAAAAAATAGTATATTATTCACCAAGGTGGGAAGAGATTCATTTCTGTCATGAGGGCGGGTAGTAGGGGTGTGAAATGTGACACTTCCCAACCTTCAATGACGTTAGTAAAGACAACACTACATATATGGTTGTAAATAAATATATTTTACCACTTATGGGTGTACTGGCGAAATCTGAGCCAGACAAACTGTTTGTCATTTGTTGCAGGTGCTGGGTTACTTCATGTATGCTATTTTTCATGGCGTTATCGCTCAGAGATATATCGTCATCTTCCACATCTTCCAAGGGGGCAATGTCATCACCGTTATTATTAACAGACATTAGGGACGCCATGGACTGCATATCTTCATCACTGCAGAATAATAGTTATTTGTATACCAAGGTAGTAAAGAATATCATTATCACCCAGGGACCAAGATTATATCCCGAGGCTTCAGCCGAGGGTTATAGGTCCCGTGGTAATATTCTTTACTACCAAGGTGTATATTAAATACATTTCCATCATTTTAGTTCTGTAGTTCTGTGAAACTGAAATATGAACCTTTTGTCACTATGAAAGTACTTCTTTTCAATCATTCTCATTAAAATCGAGTAGCCATGACCATGACAGCACATGACAAATCGTTTTTGATAAATACCTACTAGATTCTGGTGTCATTCCTGCGAATGTCGCAGAGGAACTATGAATTTGGGTTAATCATATCAGAGGTTGCTATGTCTTTATTGACTAGTGGTTCATAAAATGACGAAAACTACCTTGGTAGTAAAAACAGACTTTACGCCTCGAAATGGAGTAAATAATTGTAGGTTTTATAGCTAGTGGTGGAAAAAACAATATATAAGGCTAACAAGAGGACGTTAAAAGAAAATACGTGCGTGCGTCGGACAACAAGTCAAAAGTGATACCTTCTATGAACGGCCAGTATTTCCGATATATTTTGGACAATACGGGGGAAATCTGGATGAAGTAACGTGATATTTCCACCTATTCGCGAAAAGAATAAACTAGAACTCAATAACAATAATTAGCAAAATACTATATATTATACCGACCGACATCGACTCTCTGAGCTAGTGAAAGGGGAACCACAGACAGAACCCGACGACGTGACGATAACGTGATAGGTAGCATGTAGCCAACATACAAAAAAGTAAATGAAAACTGCTGTGAATTGAGCTCTTTTCTACATTAAACGAGAGACAGGAAAGTTCTCTCTTCTTCCATCTTTCTCTTTAATACTACCAACATGGCCGCATGGAAATATAGAGAGGTCCGATAAATCTTTCCTTGTCTAACATCAATTTTGTGCCACTGCACTATTTTTGAATTCAGCAGAGTGTTGAAATTAACGATATTAACAAATGATATCAAAATAGGTAAGATATAATTTGAAATTGTATTTCAAGATTTCCAAAGGTTATCAGTAAATAACATTTATGACATATCAAATCATGTAACATTGAAAACTAGTTCAGTGGCGCAGACTAGACGTTAAACAAGGAAAGAGTTATAAGATCTCTCTGTATTTTAATGCGACCACGTTGGCAGCACTGAAGAGGAAGATGGAAAAGAAGACAAGTTTCCTCTCTCTCTCTCTCGTTTATAATAGAAAAGGGCTCAATTGTGGATGGTTCAATAATCTGATGCTCGCTACACCATTTCTACAACCGCTTGTGTGAAATTTTGTCATTTGTTAAATCCTGTTTTTGGTGCAACGAAATAAAACAGTAGGTTTCATGCCTGAAACAGGAGAACAGTGTAACGAAACAGTAGATCTACTGTCAAACCGGTTGGTCTGGCAACACTGCTGAAGGTGCAGATGCAGCCGACACAAACATCGGGGGTAGTCGGGTATCCCGATCTTGTAGTACAGCCAATATCTAAGTTATGCTGCTTGGAATTTTTCTTAATACACTTTTGTTAAACCGAAATGACTTTGAAGCAATTATATCAAAGTCAACTCCTCTCAAACTACCCCAGAAAACCACCACCAACTTCATTTTTTCAAATTATTACACATACATTTTTCTGTCGATTCGTGAAGTGCAATCAATTCTTACTTCAACGAAGTATCACACTTGTTAATTTGACAGATGTCCAATTGAAATAATACTCATTTGGAGGTCTTAGTTGGATGTGGGGTACCTTGATGCAAATTTGACGTATTTGTCAGATGTCATTCATCCTCGATGACCTACACCTGATACTGTTCCATCGAATTTTGTAATTTTGAGAGACTGACGTTTGTCAAAATATCAAGTCTGACACATCGTTGAAGTAAGAATTTGATTGACTTCATTAATCAACAAAAATATGTATAGGGTTTAACTAGAAAAAATGAAGTAAGAAATGGTTTTTCAGGAGTAGTTTGACAGAAGTTGATTTCGACTCAATGGTTTCACAGTCATTTGGGTTTGACTAGTGTATTTTTTTTCCAAGCCAATATCTCAGATTGGCGGTATAAAAAGATCTGTAACACCCTGTATTCAAGGTAACGCGCGTGATGCGAATCCGGCCGTTTTACTGCCATCCTAGAAAGTGTCTAACGGGCCTATAGAAGTTATCACTTCAAAAAGTACCAGTTAATACATGACAGTAATTTTTATCAATACTTCTGGTCGTTGGCATTTTGTAAAGATGTCATTTTAGTTTGTTCTATAGCCGAAAGGGACACAATTTTAAAATTCATTGCAATAAATCTAAACTTACGTAGCTTTTCCTTCCCTAAGGAACACACATGAAAGGGTACAGTCCAATTTGGCACCTGTTATTTTTTTGGTAGTCGGTTTGAAATTTATTTGTAATTCCGTTTGAGAAGACTCCACGCTAGCATATTTTCGCATATTAACGTGAGCGATGGCAAGTTGTCTTCTTTTTCCACTAGTAGGTACCTAGGAAACAAAAATGAACAATTGTTTTCGTTTTATTCCATGCATAGCTAATGAACTCGCATAACATTTTTAGACTATAATAATTTGAGGTGACAAAGGAAAACAGCATTATCACAATACCAATGAAATGTTTGTAATTAACTGTATCAATGTCATCCTATTAATGATGGAACCAGATATTTTTACCACCTTTTCGATAATATAGTGCTAATGAATATTGCTGCATTCGTTAAACATATTATAGGTAGGTGATGGAACCTTGAAAAGTAATGGAATATGGTGTATCATTTATCAAAGTTGTAATTGATATATTGATGAATTTGAAACTGTAGAGTAGGAGAAAATTTAGTGTTTGCTTGTCTCAGACTTAAACTTGACGAGTAAGGAAGTACAATTTGCAGTAGATAATCACTGTAGTCCTCATACTTTCAATGTAGTATCTATAGATCATCACAGACAAGGTGACAACACTAATAAAAGTATAATTTCACGAAATATTTATCAACAAATTCAAGCATGATCCTTGAAATACCACAGCTTTTTATTTAAAGAGGAACAATTTGAGAATTCAGTGAAAATTTTGCCAAAACCGAGTGCAAAACATACTTTGGTCAAACTAAGAAACCCATCATAACTAGATTCAAGGAGCATCGATCGAATTCAAAGTACGCCACATGAACAGTTACTAATGCTAGAAAATTAGAAGCAAATTAATGCCTAGAAAGGATATGTAATATCAATAGATGTGATTTAGTGATTTGAACATAGATAAATAGAAAAATAGGCTTTGTTCGTTGAATGTATAGCGAGGGGTAAATCACGGGCCAGTTTCGAGTACACTAAACTTCCTTTGTTAAAAGAATTCCCGGAATTCCTGGGACTACCCCAAGAATTCCGGACTACCTAAAGAATACCCGGAATTCCTAAAGATTATCTGGACTACCTAAGGAATTCCCGACTTCCAAAATAATTTCCAGACTTCCCAAATATTTACCAGACTTCCCAAAGAATTCCCGAACATCCCAAGGAATACCTAAACTTTTATATTGCCATTTTCATTTTACACTCCTATGTTCGATATACAGGAACGAACGACAAAGTTTGACGCTGTTTCTCATCATTAACTCCAGTACCTAATCATTCAATGATAAATATCTCATGATATATTGATTTCAAATTCAAATGATATTACACAAATTAGTTTATTGTGCCCTTTAGTGCAAATGAATTCAGAAGTTCGGATGAATTCTTTCTACTTATTTTTTCCACTTGCTTCACTTTGATTGGGTAGATCCGAGGACAAAACTGATACACTGAAAAAACGTGTATTGTGAGAAGTGATGAAGGCGCATTAATGGAAATGACATAAAATATCTCAAATACAATCGGGATTCCCTTTCGTGCGCTCCAGAAGATTAAAAAAATGTTAAATCGATTTTATTTTAGTAGATATAGAGTGCATGTGATAGTGAATAAGTTGTAATAAATTCAACACCGTGAGTAGTTTGCCATTTTGGAATTCGATAAAACACAAGCATGGAAGAATCAGTATAAAGATTTCCTAAAAAATACCCAGACTGAATGAATTCCTGGACACGTGATTTACCCCTTGATGTATATTTAGTGGTCTTTGAGGACCAGAAACCATCTAGTATTATGTATAAGCACAATTTCAGAACAAGATCATTAGTTTCACTGTTTTCAATCACTATATCTGTAGGTTAATTGAAACTTATAGACAAAAGGGTGTTTTTCGAATATTATCTCCAATATCATTTCGAATTTTTTCCATTCAAAATAAGTTGATGGATTTTGTCTGGGATTTTGTTGGATGCATTTACATAAAAAAGTGAGCTATGAGAAGGATGCTTGAATTTGGGGAAACATTTACTAAGTAGTACAATTAAAAATAATGAAGGCAAAATTTCTGAATTGAATAAAAATCAGGAGTATTCAAACCGATTCAAACAGAACCGTGGAATTTATTGTTTTCACATTTGCTATAAATCTCCATGGAATAAGTTAATACAAAATATTGAAAATATGATCATGGATGAGATCATCAATAAAAAGGTCAAGACTCACATCTTCGATGATAAAAGACCAATCTTTGTCCTCCAATTCATTGGTTCTTGGATCCTTGAAGAGGGTAACAGCCACTTGATGGTTATCAGGTACTGGCCACACAACTAGACCCTTGTATGGATTTTGTAAGGTACGTTCCCAGGTCATCGGGACCGAGGTCACTCTTCTTGATCTCCTTGACCATACCAGCAGCAATTTGTGGGGTTCCCTAAAAACGCATTTATACAGGGTGGTCCAATTGCCTGTTCATTTTCAATGTTAATGGCCTGTATTTGAACATGGTTGATAAGAACCTACTTGAAATATGAATTTATCAAAAGTAGAGCTATAACACTGGACCACCCTGATCGACCCTGATGTTTACTGGAGATGCTCTCATCTCACTATTGGAATAAATTGATCCACCAAGAATGTTGATGATCCATGCAAAAAACTTGTTTTGAAATTGCAGATAAGAAAATCGGAGAAAATATTGAAGATAATTGGTAATATATACAGGGTGGGCCACCAGTAACGCCTCGGTCTCTAGAAGGCTAACCACTTATCTTCTTGGAATTCTTCCTCTCTAGGAAGTTGCATGTCAACATAGGCTACCATTTAAAATTATTTCGAAACATACAGGGTGTCCCCAAAAACCATAAAACACTGAAGTTAAACTTTTTTCTATCGAACACCCTATATATTATTTCATTTTGAGATTCTCCCTGGTGAGCTGATTTCAACGACCCATCATACTTGGGGTCTAGCAGTTATAATTACTGAAATATAGGGTGTGAAAAATCCGGAAAAATCGTCATTTTTCAACTTTAGGAATTTTTTTTGTCGAAACTATTCATTATTGGTCAAAACGGCTTACATGTCCCTATCTCAACTTTTGATTAACTATCTACTGAATTTAATTGGGACATATACCGGGTGATCAAGATTCTGAATTCTGCACCACCCTGTATTTGTTTCAATTAAATGTCAGTAGATAGTTGATCAAAAGTTGAGATAGGGACATGTGAGCCGTTTTGACCAATTATGAATGGTTTAGACACAAAAAATTCTTGAACTTGGAAAATCTCGATTTCTCACACCCTATATCTCAGTAATTATAACTGCTAGACCCCAAGTATGATGGATTGTTGAAATCAGCTCACCAGGGACAATCTCAAAATGAAATAATATATAGGGTGTTCGATAGAAAAAAGTTTAACTTCAGTGTTTTATGGTTTTTGGGGACACCCTGTATGTTTCGAAATAATTTTAAATGGTAGCCTATGTTGACATGCAACTTCCTAGAGAGGAAGAATTCCAAGAAGATAAGTGGTTAGCCTTCTAGAGACCGAGGCGTTACTGGTGGCCCACCCTGTATATAATTAATCAATAACTATTATCCATATTTTTAGTATACTAGGTGCTAACAGGCTTCTTCTTAGGGCTTTATTGTCCTATACATTTGCTGATTAGTTACTTGATTATTTTACCTACTACCCATCATTAGTAATTGTTTCATAATTATTTGAATAATAGTTTGATTATGACAGAAATTATGAGACACTAATATCTCATTCTATACCTCTTTCTGATAGCTATACAGAGTGTTCCACGGTGGATGGCCTATTAGAAGTATCTGGAGAACAAAAAGACAGTACATTCTGAAAATTGGGATGCTTTGATAATTCAACATTTTCTATCCGTCTAAAATATTTTCATCGATACAGTGTTGCCACTTCTATCATAAACAACTAGCAACTTCGTTATTTTAAATGGAACACCCTGTATTTTATTGCATTTTTAGATTCTTCCTGAAGAGCTGATTTCATCAATGCATTACAAATTGGGGTCTAGCAGGAATGATTACAAAGATATAGGGTGTTCAAAATCGAGATTTTTCAATTTTAGGATTTTTTGTGTTGAAACTATTCATTATTGATCAAAACTGCTTACATGTTCCTATCTTAACTTCCGATTCACTATTTTCTGACATATGATTGGAACAGATACAGGGTGATCAGAATTCTGAATCTTGAAGCACCCTGTATTTTTTTTTCAATTAAATTCCAGTAGATTGTGGATCAAAAGTTAAGATTGTGACATGTAAGCCGTTTTGATCGATAATTAATAGTTTCCACACAAAAAATCCTAAAATTGAAAAATCTCGATTTTGAACACCCCATATCTCTGTAATTATTCCTGCTAGACCCCAAGTGTGATACATTGATGAAATCAGCTCTTCAGGAAGGATCTAAAAATGCAATAAAATACAGGATTTTCCATTTGAAATAACAAATTTGCTAGTTGTTTCTGATAGAAGTGGCAACACTGTATCGATGAAAATATTTCAGAGGGATAGAGAATGTTCAATTATCAAAGCGAGTATCAAAGCATCCCAATTTTCAGAATGTTTTGTCTTTTAGTTCTCCAGATACTTCTGATAGGCCATCTACCGTGGATCACCTGTATGGGAGCACTATGTTGGGTAGTATTTATTGAAATCATCTCAAAAATTGATATCCATTTACGCCATTTTACAATTTTTGAATATTCATTCTATTTGTTTGGTCTAATCATCCTATTTTTTCAACTAATCTCACAATTATTTTTGACTCATCAGCCAATTTGTTTAGTCCTTTTATACTATTTTTCAAGTTTCTTGTTCTCTCATGAATAATTAGTTTCATATCTGGAAAGTAGTGGGACATGGATAAGATCTCAAAAAAGATACAAATAGATGCCAACCTTTATCAAACACCCTATCTAGCTAGCTTTTTGGTGACATACTTGATATTCTGACCAGGTATACATACAATCATACCATATAATTTTAAAAACCCATTGTCTCTTTCCTCCAACTTCCTCAAAATATACAAAATTCCCCATGCATTTCTTTTCATTTCCTGTATAGATATAACCATGTGTTGAACTGAGAACTTTACTGGTGTCACATCCTGAATTTATAATTAAAACTTTGTTTTCATTCCTATTATCTCTTTGATATGTGAGAACATAATATGAAACCAATTAGAATTTATTTTCAGAACAAAATGAAGATATACCGGGTGTCCCAAGTTATTGTATACAGGCAATATCTCGCTTATTTGACAAGATAGTTGAAAAATTCAAAAACTCCATTGAATGGCATTGAAGTACCTTCCTAATGACATATAAAATCCATTATATTTGACAGTTCTCTGGCAGCTACCCCCAACATTTCATTTTCAAATGGCATCCCCTGTATATTGTCATTGGAAATTACATGTCACTCAATTTGGAATACAATGATAGCACATATTTGGTATTTTTCATTGATTAAAAAAATATCAAGGTTTTGTGACTTGTTTCAAGTTACTCAATTACCTGTATTAAAATGAAATATTGCCTCTGCTCATGTTTTTTTTCCAAGAAGAAGATGCTCCTCATGTCATAATGATTTTGAACACTTGCTGTGATTTTTAGTTCATTTTTTTATTCACATACAAGCTATTTTACTTGAAATTCATAATTCATTGACTGCTGCTGTTTTTGTTATAATAATAAAGAAATACCAAGTATATGCTATCATCATATTCCTTATAGGATGGCATGCAATTTTCAATGACAATATACAGGGGGTGCCATTTGAAAATAAAAAGTGGGGAATAGCTGCCAGAGAACTGTCAAATGTAATAGATTTGTTTACATGTCATGAAGAAGTTACTTCAATGCCATTCAATGCAGTTTCTGAATAATGGAGAAAACTGGGTAGAATAAAATTTGTAAAATTACTTCTGATTTTGATTTGTAAAAATTATTAGCAGTATTAGAAAAGTTATTGGGATATATCTGGTTCAGTAACTTGGAAAGTTGACCAGGTCATATTTCAAACATAATAAAACAAAAATTTTGAAAATATATCTCGATATTTAATAATAATCTTGATAACAATATAAGACTTTATTCCAGTTGTTATTAAAAAAACTGCATTTCCATGGCATTCAATATTGTATTGGTTTTACAAATAATTCAATAATATGCAATCCTATGAAATCAAGTATGTAATAGATGGGGTTTTATCTAGGGTTTTATATTCCAAAAAAATTAGTACTTAACAAGGAAAATCAAACTACCAACATTATTTTTCTCACTTTCCTATAAGAAAAAAGAATTGGTGAGTAGAGTGGTATAAATACTTGACATGCACCATCTTCTTGAAATTAGTTGATAACTCAATTTCAAATGAAACTAGTAGACCAAATATTTTTGGTTGAAATGAATCAACATTTCTACTGAGTCCTCAGAGAATTGAGTATGGGAAGAGATACCTACTTGAATATACTAAAAGTGAAGGCATGATACATGGTGTACTATAAATATTTGATGCCATTCTCAATTTTCATGGAATGTGCAAAGAAATTTACCAATAGTTTGAGAATGACAATGATAGTGAATATTTGATTTGAAATTATCTAACACCTTTTCAAACTGAATTTGTAAACAGAATAATATGAAAATAACACTACACTGTAATAATTTCCTCAGAAAACAATCAAATTGCCTAGACAAAATATGCAATGTTTACTGTTTACATCTAGGTCTACTTAATGTTCCCATAATAATAATAATAATATTTTCATTATTTCATGACATAAAAATATAAACTAATATAAATTATACACCTAGGGACTAAAGTGGTATTTTAAATCCCCAGACAAGAAGTTTATAGTCAGACCAAGGGGAAGGCAATAATTTGATGAGGGGTTCAACAACACTTTAGTCCTGAAGTGTATATACTATTTTATGCACTTTAGGATAGGTTAAATGTTAAAAATAAAGAAAAAAATTGAATGCCTCTATACACAGTAGCGCACAGTAGGTACTTATTTTGAAAACATCATCTCAGGGGCTGATTGTTACCATATCAATGACCTCAGTAACTATGGTGATCTAGATTTGGGTAAAAAGTGGTACTTTGAATTCATAGGGATTTTTTCATTTTTTCCATGAAAATTTTTATTCATAGTACCCTTAAAATCCCTGAAGTGCATAAAACCACATAAAATAAATAATTGATTCCTTCAGTTACCATGAAATAAAGGGCAAAGTTCATTGTCTGCAATGCTATGCATCACAGAATATGTTCTTCCACTCAACCCTAGGTTTACACTGGGGTATACATTTATCATGTCAGTCAGAATAGGTCAGAATCAAGTTCTGAATGATCTATAGGTAAATAAAGCAATATATCTATCACTAAGTTATCACTAAGTGGATAACCTTGGAATTATTGGGAAATTGATAGATAAGGTACTCACCATCTTGAGGTGAAATCCACAGACAACTGATGATAAGAAACTGTAAACTGGAATTTGGCAGCTCTCTTGTTCACCCTCTGGAGTCTTTTCCAGACTGACCCCATACTTGAAGTATCCACTCCAACACAGGACTGCATGATTATATTATTTATCAAAGCTAAATTTACCAGAAGAACAACAGATCTACACTAATACACATGCAAGTGAGCAATGTTCATATCTTCTAAAACATGCAGATAGTTCAAAAGAAACAGGATGGGATTATCAGTCTTATCACAAACTGTGGGCAACATGACGTGGGTACTTCTAGAGTTCGAGCACAACACAAACTGAGGGTGAAAATGTCAGTCCAACTTCTTGCATGAAAGTGGTAGGTAGCAATGTTTAGTTTGAGCGAGCAAAAAAGCTTTGTTCAACTAATGTCATCAATTTAAATTCTTCAAATACAGCATCAACCCTCCATGAATCATTGACAAAATGGTCAGCTCAAGGCGAAGGCAATTCAACATCAATTTCCTGCATTTTGCACTGTTCCTCATGCAGCCACATACCTTTCCACTCTCACAACACTCAATTACGCATTTCGTCGATGATAATGTGCAAATTTCAATAGACTTTGGTTTTATTTATAGCTTGTGACCCAAACAAACTAATAATTTGCTAATAGTAATTGCTAAAAGCTAAAAGTGCTAAGCTAAATGTCAATATCAAAATAAAATAATCATGAGAAACAGAAACATCAATATTGTCAACATTCTAATGACATTAATGACAAATGAAAGTGACAGTCAGACAGTGACGATGTCAGTTGCGTCAGTTGTCGTCTTTCAGTGGTACCAATCGATTCATCTAAGGATGTAATAGATTGCGAGGTTGGGAACTACGAGGACCTATAGTTTTCGAACCATTCCCAAACCTCATCGTCACATTCGTCCAATGAACTCAATATAAACAACTGGAAGGGACCCTCTGTGAACGACGAGTGAGGCAAACATTTTTTTTTCAGGCAACCCGCAGTGTTGATACCTATCTCCCTCTATCTTATGTTCGCTAATGGGAAGCGCTCGCATTATTTGAAATATTTTCTCGTTTTTTGCTTTTATTTAAGAGTAAACGTGATAAAATAAAAATATTCATATAGAAAAAATGATAATGTTTCAATCAATTATCATTAAAAAATTATTATTGATTTTTTTATTGACTTAAAAATGAAATTTCAGTTTTATTCTTACAGGATAAGGAAGTTAAATGATTACAAAATTGAAATTATATATTGTCATCAAATGTCACAATACATTGTACAGGGTGATACTGGTGATAGTGAAGCACAATGTCTTAGCACTCGTTCTTGCATCCAAAGGCGACACAATAAATCACCAGTGTTTATCAAAACCGAGATCAAAACCTTCTCAACAATCAGTTCACAGTGTTCACACCGTGGTTCACACCAACAAATTCAGTCCTTTTTATGAAACAAAACACGCCACATGAATAGATATTTCACATAAACAATGACAATATACTTATGTCTTCACTTTCCTGCCTATTAAGATGAGAGAAAAAAATCTAGAGTACTTTAATTATTAGATAAAAGAAAACGTAACTTCATTAAAATTCAAATTTGATATTTCCAATTCCTTCCTGACAAAATGAATAAAACAACAAATTTAGATTTTAAATAATGAAACTAAATTCAGAAAGTCTTAAGGTTTGTATACATTTACAGTTGATTCTGAATTAGGTAAATTAAAAATGCACTTTGATTATTGTTTTATTTTGTGATTTCATGAGTGGCTTCAAACGTGAAATATTTGTACTTCCCCAATTAGATATAAGATATCGTAAATTTGAATAAAAAACAGAAATAAATACTGTTTAGGTATCTAACAGGAATGACATTTCGAATTTTATATATAATACCAGCAGAAGGATTCAATTTTTTCCTCAAATATGATGTTACATTTGTATATTCAATGGATTTGTTATTGCTGATGAGTATTCCACATTTTGAATAACCTTTTCGAATTTTTAGAAATCACAATGGCCCGAAAATTTAGGAAAAAATTGAAATAGTTGAAATTTGTTAAGTGGATATAAAATTTTGTGAAACAACCCACTTTCTTTGTTATTTTTTCATACAAACTTCGAGATTGACGAAATTTCGAATCATTTTCAGAGACAAAACAATTCATGAACATCAAATTTGCCTGAATAAACATAATCTCATGATACGGACTTCAACGATGACACTGTATATTAAATTTATTTCTAAACCACACCTCGTATACATCATTTTTGATGTGATTAGTGAGAAATACAATTCCTGTTCGAGAATTATTCGGTTAGAATGATGACGTAACTGATGAATCACTATGGAGGTTAATCATGCATCCGATCCGATACCGGTCACCGGTGGCGACGCAGTATTGTGTTAGATTTCATTGCGTGTAGTCGATCTGATTGATTTGAAAAATAACTTATATTGTTCACACGTGGGAGGGAATCAAAATGTATGGTGTCATCGAGTGATTATAGTGAAACGTGTGTGTTTGTGTGTGTGTGAGTGAGTTCTGGTGGAATTTTCCAGCAATAAATAGACTGGGATGTTTTGTATTGTTGTTTTGTTCTTATTTTTAGATATGGTGAGTGATTTTTTTCATTATTTTCTTTCTATTCAAAATTATTTTCCATTTTGTGAAGACTGCAGTAGGACAAATTATTTGCAAAAGGTCTTCGATCACATCTCAATAGTCTGGGGGGGGGGGCACTGCACTTGCTTTTCAAATCAATACATAATTCGCAATCGAATTTCCTATATTGATTGAGAATATTGTATACTGGGTGTCCCATTTGAAGACATTGAACTTTTTCACGTAACTCGTGTACGCTATGTTAGATATTCCTGTTTAATTTTTGCCAAAATACTACTCCTTTGTCCATTTACCTGCCTTGATAGCTCCAATAATAATCAAGTTCGCAATAGTGCCGACTTATATTTTGAAAACCCTGTATAAAGAGCTTATAAAATTTCGTATAAAACGGTTATCCATGAAATTGAATAAAGTAAAATCCGATTTCTACTATCAGTACTACCGAAATTTTCCAAATTAATTCTGATTTCAATTTACCATTTTTTTAAATAACAATCTAATATTCATGGTGAACTAACTTCGTGTGATGACTTCATGAGTAACTTTTTTTTATTTGAAATCCCTTTTTTCTTAGATTTCCGGATTTTTCTGCTGAGCTGATTACAAAAAAGTATCAAAAGTTACTTGAAATTTGTACAGGTACAGGTGAACAAAAATACGATAGTTTATGAAAATTCAAACCGAAGATTGACATGTATCAGGAATTTTCAATAGTTATTTTCCTTCAAAATTTATTTTGTTCCAAAGATTGATCTTCTGACTGTGATTTTCTGACAGATAATGTCTAATTATTAATGATCTAATTTGACAGTTGTTATTGATTTGCAAAAATCATCAACTTCATTTTGCACTATTTCCAAAGTAAGAATAACAGTTCATGAAATCCTAATTTGCACAAACTAAATAGAAAACAAATTCTAAATGATGCGGACTTCAATGGTTACAATGTATATTGGAGTTCTTTTCACCCCACACTGTATATCTCATGACGTAACTAATTAGTCATTAGAATCAAACCAATCAGCCATCAGTCTCGTATTAGATTTCAACGCGTACGGTTTATTCGAGTGATAAAAAACAGGACTCCATTTATTAAAAGTGAAAAACTTAAAATTATCTCCGGTGTAGTGATTTTAATTCCATTTGAGTGCATGAAAGTTGTCTCTTTTCAACATGGTAAGTGTGTTGATTGATTGTCTTTATTACCCCAAGAAACATTATTGTTAATAATAGGGATATATATACAACAAAACATACATATAACATAATAAATTGAGACAATAACAACAATGGCACAATTATTGTTTTTCATAAAAAAAACTACAAGTACATTACAAGTAATCAAATTGTGAATGATTAGTAGATATGGAATTAAAGTTTACTGATCAGATATTTCTTCAATTTGATTTTACAATTTTCTGCTTCTATATTTCTCAACTCATTAGGTAAGGCGAGTTATATAAAATTATTCCATTTTTTACCAAAATTTGACTTATTTGCTATCAATTAATTAAATTGCCTTGTATCATGCTGGGCGTGAATCGTATTAACTTCATTTACATTCAAATTTGATATTTTCAATTCCATCCTGAAACAAAATGAATGAAACAAATAATTTAGTGTTTATATAATGAAACTAGATTCAGCAAGTCTTTAGGTTTGTATAGTTCCACAGTTGATTCTAAAAAAAGTTGATGAAAAATGCACTTCTTTGTTTTATTTTGTAATCTCATGAGTGACTTCAAACGTGAAATATTTGTACTTTCCCAAATAGATATTAGATATTGTGAATTTGAATAAAAAAGACAGAAATAAATACTGTTTAGGTATCTAACAGGAATGACATTTCGAATTTTATATATATCAGCAATAGGATTAAATTTTTTCCTCAAATGATCTATATGTAGAGTCAACGATAATTGTTCATCAATATAAAGACCTAAAAATGTTGTTACATTTGTATATTCAATGGATTTGTCCACATTTTTAATGACCTTTTCGAATTTTTTGAAATCATAGTAGCCCGAAAATTGAGGAAAAAAATTGAAATTGTTGAAATTCGTTAAGTGCTCGGTTAAGTGTATATGAAATTTTGTGAAACAATCCACTTTATTTGTTATTTTTACATACAAACTTCGAGTTTGACGGAATTTCGAATCATTTTCAGAGACAAAACAATTCATGAACATCAAATTTGCGTGAATGAACATATTCTCATGATGCGGACTTTAACGATGACACTGATGTATATTGAATTCATTTCTAAACCACACCTCGTATACATAATTTTTGATGTGATTAGTGAGAAATACATTTCCTGTTCGACAATTATTCGGTTAGAATGATGACGTAACTGATGAATCACTATGGATAGGTTAATCATGCATCCGATACCGGTGGCAACGCAGTATTGTATTAGATTTCATAGCGTACAGTCGATCTAATTGATTTGAAAAAATAACATATTTTATTTACACGTGGGAATCAAAATGTATGGTGTCATTGAGTGATTATAGTGCAATATTTGTGTGTGTGAGTGAGTGAGTTCTGGTGGAATTTTCCAACAATAAAAAGACTGGGATGTATTGTTGTGTTTGTTGCCATTTTCAGAGATGGTGAGTGATTTTTTCATTATTTACTTTTTATTCATATACGGAATGATTAAATAGAGATCGATAAAACAAGTTGCAGAATTATTCGCAATTTTGTGAAGAGTGAAGGACAAAGTCTTTTGAAATTTCATATTTATTAACGTACGTGTGCCATGTAAAAGGTCTTAGATCGCATATCAATCGTCTGGAGGGCACTATAGTTCACGAAAATGTGTTATTCATAATCAGTTTTTGCTTTAAAAACAATACAAAATAATTTTGAAAATTATAGGTTATTACTATATTTCGAAAAATATTGAATAAAAAAGTTGTTCTCCGTGAGTGTTTGAAGAAATTCTTGCAGCTGATGAGTATTCCACATTTTGAATGACCTTTTCGAATTTTTAGAAATCAAAATGGCCGAAAAATTGAAGAAAGATATTGAAATCGTTGAAATTCGTTAAGTGGATATAAAATTTTGCAAACAATCCACTTTTTTGATATTTTCTCAAAAACAAAATTCGAGTTTGATGAAATCTCGTATTATTTTCAGAGCCAAACCAATTCCAAAATGGCTCTCGATGAAATTCGCTGAATTTTTGGTATGTTGCAGATTTTTATATACTGATAACAGATATTCCAATGAACTAACCTCAAAAAATGGACAGTTTTTCTGATATTGACCTCCAAAAGTCATTTTTTCGAGAAAACAAACGTATCTGAAAATGGTTGAATTTTCGTCATGTTGTAGATAGGAATGAATTGATGAAAAAATCCAATTGACATAACCTCCAAAAATTGACAGTTTTCTCGATATTGATCTCCAAATGTTATTTTTTCAAGAGAAAAAATTCTGAAAATGGCTGAATTACTGGTTATAGGTACTTATGTTGTAAATAGAAATGAACTGATGAAAAAATTCAATTGACCTAATCTCAAAAAAATTGACAGTTTTTTATATATTGACATTGACCTTCATCTAAAAGATGGAATGATCAAAATAAAATAGATATATGGCATGAGCATGAACATAAATACTATATATTTCATTACATCCTCTCAACAGCAACTTTGTCTATTGATTATTGTTCCATTCATCTTATTTTCCATATGTACCTACATTTGGAGGTCCATATCGAAAAACTGAGGTTAGATCAATTGAATTTTTTCATCAGTTCGTTCCTATCCAGAACATATCTAGAAATTCAGCCATTTTCAGAGATTTGTTTCTTGAAAAAACTGCATTTGGAAGTCAATATCGAGAAAAATGTCAATTTTTGGAGGTTATGTCAATTGGATTTTTTCATCAGTTTATTTCTATCTACAACATGCCAAAAATTCAACCATTTTCAGATACTTTTGTTTTCTCGAAACAATGACATTTGGAGGTCAATATCAAGAAAACTGTCAATTTTTGGAGGTTAGTTCATTGAAATATCTGTTCAGTATATAAAAGTTTGCAACATACGAAAAATTTAGCGATTTTCATCGAGAGCCATTTTCCCTATAGTTTAGTGCGGGGTCCTTTGCCTGATTGAACATATTTTCATGATACGACGGACTTTAACGGTGACACTGTATATTGAATTTCTTTCTAAACCACCCCTCGTATACATCATTTGTGATGTGATTAGTCAGAAATTCAATTCTCATTCGAGAGTTATTCGGTTAGAATGATGACGTAACTGATGAATCACTATGGAGGTTAATCATGCATCCGATACCGATACCGGTGGGGCGGTGGCGACGCAGTATTGTATTAGATTTCATCGCGTGCAGTCGATCTGATTGATTTGAGAAAATAACTTCAAAAATGTATGGTGTCATTGAGTGATTATAGTGCAATATTTGTGTGTGTGAGTGAGTGAGTTCTGGTGGAATTTTTCAACAATAAAAAGACTGGAATGTATTGTATTGTTGTTGCCCTTTTTAGAGATGGTGAGTGATTTTTTCTTTCTATTCATATACGGAGTGATTAAATAGAAATCAATAGAACAAGGTGAAAAATTATTTGCCATGCACTGCACTTGCTTCAAAATCAATACATAATTCAGAATCGAATTTCCTATTGATTGAGAATATTTGCATACTGGGTGTCCCATATAAAGACGTTGAACTTTTTCACGTAACTCGTGAACGCTATGTTAGATTTCTGTTTAATTTTCGCCAAAATACTACTACTTTGTCCATTCACCTGACTTGATAGCTCCAATAGTAACCAAGTTGGCAAGATTGTCGACTCATATTTGAAAACCCTGTATAGAGTTCATAAAATTTCGTATAGAACGGTTTAACGTGAAATTGAATAAAATAAAATCCGATTTCTACTATCAGTACTACCGAAATTTCCTAAATTAATTCTGATTTCAATTTACCATTTTTTTAAATAATAATCTAATATAAAGGGTGAACTAACTTCGTGTGATTACTTCATGAGTAACTTTTTTTATTGGAAAACCCTTTTTTCGGTTTTCGGATTTTTCTGCTGAGCTGATTGCAAAAAAGTATCAAAAGTTGCCTGAAATAAGTACAGGTGAACAAGAATACGATAGTTTATGAAAATTCAAACCGAAGATCGACATGTATTAGGAATTTTCAATTGTTATTTTCTGACAGAAAATGTCCAATTATTAATGTCTAATTCGACAGTTATTGATATGCAAAACTCATCAACATCATTTTGCACTATTTCCAATGTGAGAACAGTTCATGGAATCCTAATCTGCACAAACTAAATAGTAAAAAAATTCTATATGATGCGGACTCCAACGGTGACAATGTATATTGAAGGTCTTTTCACCCCACACTGTATACCTCCTATCGATATCGAAATTAGTCATACTTGTTTAGGAATCAACCGGATGAAAGGATGACGTAAATTATTAGTCATCAGAATCAAACCAATCGGCCATCAGTCTCGTATTAGATTTCAAGGCGTACGGTTTATTCGAGTGATAAAAAAAAACTCGATTTATTAAAAGTGAAAAACTAAAAATTACCTTCGGCGTAGTGATTTTATTTCCATTTGAATGCATAAAAGTTGTCTCTTTTCAACATGGTAAGTGTGTTTATTGATTGTCTTCACTACCCCAAGAAACATTATTTTTTATTATAGGGATATGTACAACAAAACGTACATATAACATAATAAATCGAAACAATAATAATTGCACAATAATTAGTGTTTTTCATAAAAAAAATTATAATAAAATATAAAATGAAAATATTATAATCCATTACAAGAGATCACATTGTGAATGATTAGTAGATATGAAATTATAGTTTACTGAGCAGATATTTCTTCGAGTTGATTTTAAAAGTTTCTGCTTCTTCTATATTTTTCAACTCATTAGGTAAGGAGTTATATAAAATTATTCCATTATGGAACATTGATTGTTTACCAAAATTTGACTTATAATTATTTACTATCAATAAATTAAATTGCCTTATTGTTTCATGGGCGTGAATCGTATTTACTTCATTGAAATTCAAATTTGATATTTTCAATTCCTTCCTGACAAAATGAATGAAACAACAAATTTAGAGTTTTTATAATGAAACTAGATTCAGCAAGTCTTAAGGATTGTATAGATTCACAGTTGATTCTAAAAAAGGTGAATTAAAAATGCACTTCATTGTTTTATTTTGTAATTTCATGAGTGGCTTCAAACGTGAAATATTTGTACTTCCCCAAATAAATATTAGATATTGTAATTTTGAATAAAAAAGACAAAAATAAATACTGTTCAGGTATCTAACAGGAATGACATTTCGAATTTTATATATAATACCAGCAATTGGATTACATTTTTTCCTCAAATGGTCTATATGTATAGTCCACGATAATTGTTCATCAAATCCCTCACTATCACTTCAATAACACTGTTGACGTTTGTAGTTATACTATTGATATCAAAGAAGTTATTGATTTGGTACTGTCATTTCCTATGAAGTTGTCAACTGGCCCATATGAGATCCCATTGTATTTGATAAGAAAATGTATTTATACTTTAGCAAAACCTATTCACTTGAGGTTCAATTCATCTCTTGAGAAGGGGAAGATACCTAACAACTGGAAACACAGTTTCGTTAAACCTATTCATAAAAGTGGTTCACGGGAGGATGTTAGCAATTCTAGAGGTATTTATAATCAGTCAGAGTGACCAAAAATGTTGGATTGTTTGATTACTAGAAAACTATCATGGGATTTTAAAAATATTATATCTAACCAACAATATGGTTTCTGTCGGGGTCGATCAACATCAACAAACCTGTTGCTTTATCAAAACTATATCATCAATAATTCATTAGAGAATAAGCTGCAAGTAGACTCTCTTTACACAGACTTCTCTAAAGCCTTTGATAGAGTTAACTATAGTCTGTCACTTGTAAAACTTGAAGCTTTGGGCATAGAGGCGAATATCCTAAGTTGGATCAGAAGCTATCTCACTAGTAGAGTCAGTCCAATATGTGAAATATGGGAGCTCAGTTTCACAACCAATCGAAGTACCATCAGGTGTACCACAGGGATCTCACATGGGACCTCTGTTATTTAATCTTTTTGTTAATGACCTCTCTGACGTCATCATCAACAGTTCCTTCTTGATGTTTGCCGATGACCTGAAGATGTTTAGAACGGTTCAATGCATTTCTGATGCTGAGAGTTTGCAGCTCGATCTAAATAATTTTTTAGATGGTGCCATATCAATTTATTAAAACTGAATTTGAATAAATGTCAAAAGATAACATTTTCACGAAGCCATGATGCTATTGATCATATTTACAGAGTTAATGATTGATACTAATCTATCAGTAACCAATACAATCAAAGACTTAGGAGAAATATTCGACTCGAAAATGACCTTCAAACATCACATAATAGAAACATCATCTCGTGCTCGTAAAATGCTAGGCTTCTTCCTCCGTTCTGCTAAAGAACTATCTGTTGATGCTGTTAAAATTATTTATTGTGCACAGGTGATGTCTATTCTTGAATATAATTCTTTGATCTGGTCACCATTTCACAAAGTTGATACTGATCTTTTAGAGGATTGTCAAAATAAATGTTTAAGAAGTTGTGCATATCACATGGGATTCAATAGGGATGAATATACCTATCCACAAATATTAGATATTTTAAACATGAATACCTACGTTGATACATAGAAGAATGGAAATTGATCTATCATTCCTCCATAAAATTATCAATGGTTACATTGATTCTCCTGAAATTGTTGCTCTGATTACGCTTTCCGCAAATGCAAGAAGAAACAGAAATAGTGACATTTTCAAGATACCATTCTGTAGGACAAATTATGGCCAAAATGAATCAATGAATATAATTATGAATACAGCAAACACAAACAATTACCAAATTGAGCTTTTCAATTCATCTTTATTGTCTCTCAGGAGAGCGATAAAAAACTGTTAATCACATTTTTCATAATCTTCATCTTTCTATTCGTTTTAGCATTCTACATTTCTTTGTGTTAGTCTTCTTCATAGATATGATAATATGTACGTGCTCTGTATTCTTATACTTTCTTTTTGTGAATTGTATAATTGGCTTGTCCGTTAATAAATAAATAAATAATATCCCCATCCCAATAAACATAATCTTCAGTAGGAGCATTCAAGAATACAACCTAAGTTTTTGTTGATAATTATTAAGAAATATGGTGGAGTTGGATCAGGGATCAGTGCTCTTTGGTCTAAATTGAATTTTTCACGGAAAAGAAATCATATTGTCTAGTATGGAATCTTTGATTATACAATTGAATTTTTTTGTTACAGGACTGTTCACGAGGAGTAATTCATTATGTAAGGAATGGTGAGTTCTTTACATACATATTCCTATTTCATATCTTATCAAGCTGTTTCCTTCTATAGTCATCGTATCACTTACTGTTATGGAAGGTGATATAACATAGAAAATGTTTCCATAGTCAACTTTTTGTCTCGATAGACTTCAGAGGAAACTATACCAGAAACCAGCGATCGGTGATGAGATTCCCATTTCTGTTTCGTATTATATTCAATTTATTTCGAATATTTCTTCAAAATTCAATATTTGTTATGGAAGACGATATATTATAGTAGATGGAGACACGACAGGTACCCTTACGAGGGAAGAGTATTAGCCCTTGGCGTCGGTAAACCATCACTGCAACTGAGGTAGACGCCTAATGAGTTAGGTATATACAGTGTTTTACATCGAGGAGTAGGAGAATCTGTTTCGTTCATTCAAGAAGAATATGTCGCATTTCAGCACCGGAATTTGAAAACAGTTTTCGTATACATTTCAGTTTCTTCGAGAGTTTCTTATTCCCTGTAAGTTCACAATATCAACCGCCAATTTATTTTTAATTCGAGATTTAATGCCAACTATGTTTTAGATTGAAGAATCAACGTGTTATGAATTGACCATTTGAGCCCAACGAAAAAATCGCACAGAAAAGGAACCCAGACACAAAATCAGCAACCAGTGATGAGTTTCCGATACCTGTTTCGTATTCAATCCATATAGAACATTTTTTCAAAATTAATCATTTGTTATGGAAGGCGATATATCATAGAAAATGATTCAGTAGTCGCCTTTATGTCTCCATGGAGACACGACAGGTACCCTCACGAGGGGAGAGTATCAACCCTTGGCGTCGGTAAACCCTCATTGCAACTGAGGTAGGTGCCTGATGGGTTAGGTATATACAGTGTTTTTCATTAAGGAGAAAACTGTTGGCTATCTGTTTCGTTCATTCAAGACGAATATGTCGCATTTCAGCACCGGAATTTGAAGAGAGTTTTCGTATTCATTTCACTTTCTTATTCCATGTAACTTCTACAATTTTAACCGCTCAATTCATTTATGATTCGAGATTTAATACCAACTATGTTTTAGATTGAAGAATCAACGTGCTATGAATTGTCCATTTAAGGTCAACGGAAAAATCGCAAAGAAAAGGAACCCAGACATGAAATCAGCAACCTGTGATAAGTTTCACAGTGTTTTGCATTAAGGAGAAAACTGTTGGCTATCTGTTTCGTTCATTTAAGAAGAATATGTCGCATTTCAGCACCGGAATGTGAAGAGAGTTTTCGAATACATTTCACTTTCCTATTCCATGTAACTTTCACAATTTCAACCCCTCAAGTCATTTATGATTCGAGATTTAATACCAACTATGTTTCAGATTGAAGAATCAACGTGCTATGAATTGTCCATTCAAGCCCAACGGAAAAATCGCAAACGCAGACATTGAATAAGCAACCAGTGAAAAGTTTCACAGTGTTTTGCATTAAGGAGAAAACTGTTGGCTATCTGTTTCGTTCATTTAAGAAGAATATATGTCGCATTTCAGCACCGGAATTTGAAGAGAGTTTTCGTATACATTTCACCTTCTTATTCCATGTAACTTCTACAATTTCAACCCCCAATATATTTATGATTCGAGATTTAATACCAACTATGTTTTAGATTGAAGAATCAACGTGTTATGAATTGACCATTTGAGCCCAACGAAAAAATCGCACAGAAAAGGAACCCAGACATAAAATCAGCAACCAGTGATGAGTTTCCGATACCTGTTTCGAATTCAATCCATATAGAACATTTTTTCAAAATTAATCATTTGTTATGGAAGGCGATATATCATAGAAAATGATTCAGTAGTCGCCTTTATGTCTCCATGGAGACACGACAGGTACCCTCACGAGGGGAGAGTATCAACCCTTGGCGTCGGTAAACCCTCATTGCAACTGAGGTAGGTGCCTGATGGGTTAGGTATATACAGTGTTTTTCATTAAGGAGAAAACTGTTGGCTATCTGTTTCGTTCATTCAAGACGAATATGTCGCATTTCAGCACCGGAATTTGAAGAGAGTTTTCGTATTCATTTCACTTTCTTATTCCATGTAACTTCTACAATTTCAACCGCTCAATTCATTTATGATTCGAGATTTAATACCAACTATGTTTTAGATTGAAGAATCAACGTGCTATGAATTGTCCATTCAAGGTCAACGGAAAAATCGCAAAGAAGAGGAACCCAGACATAAAATCAGCAACCTGTGATATGTTTCACAGTGTTTTGCATTAAGGAGAAAACTGTTGGCTATCTGTTTCGTTCATTTAAGAAGAATATGTCGCATTTCAGCACCGGAATTTGAAGAGAGTTTTCGAATACATTTCACTTTCTTATTCCATGTAACTTTCACAATTTCAACCCCTCAAGTCATTTATGATTCGAGATTTAATACCAACTATGTTTCAGATTGAAGAATCAACGTGCTATGAATTGTCCATTCAAGCCCAACGGAAAAATCGCAAACGCAGACATTAAATAAGCAACCAGTGATAAGTTTCACAGTGTTTTGCATTAAGGAGAAAACTGTTGGCTATCTTTTTCGTTCATTTAAGAAGAATATATGTCGCATTCCAGCACCGGAATTTGAAGAGAGTTTTCGTATACATTTCACTTTCTTATTCCATGTTCAACCCCCAATATATTCATGATTCGAGATTTAATACCAACTATGTTTTAGATTGAAGAATCAACGTGTTATGAATTGACCATTTGAGCCCAACGAAAGAATCGCACAGAAAAGGAACCCAGACATAAAATCAGCAACCAGTGATGAGTTTTCGATACCTGTTTCGAATTCAATCCATATAGAACATTTTTTCAAAATTAATCATTTGTTATGGAAGGCGATATATCATAGAAAATGATTCAGTAGTCGCCTTTATGTCTCCATGGAGACACGACAGGTACCCTCACGAGGGGAGAGTATCAACCCTTGGCGTCGGTAAACCCTCATTGCAACTGAGGTAGGTGCCTGATGGGTTAGGTATATACAGTGTTTTTCATTAAGGAGAAAACTGTTGGCTATCTGTTTCGTTCATTCAAGACGAATATGTCGCATTTCAGCACCGGAATTTGAAGAGAGTTTTCGTATCCATTTCACTTTCTTATTCCATGTAACTTCTACAATATCAACCGCTCAATTCATTTATGATTCGAGATTTAATACCAACTATGTTTTAGATTGAAGAATCAACGTGCTATGAATTGTCCATTTAAGGTCGACGGAAAAATAGCAAAGAAGAGGAACCCAGACATAAAATCAGCAACCTGTGATAAGTTTCAAGTGTTTTGCATTGAGGAGAAAACTGTTGGCTATCTGTTTCGTTCATTTAAGAAGAATATATGTCGCATTTCAGCACCGGAATTTGAAGAGAGTTTTCGTATACATTTCAGTTTCTTATTCCATGTAATTTCTACAATTTCAACCCCCAATTCATTTATAATTCGAGATTTGATACCAAATATGTTTCAGATTGAAGAATCAACGTGTTATGCATTGACCATTTAAGGTCAACGGAAAAATCGCAAAGAAGAGGAACCCAGACATAAAATCAGCAACCTGTGATAAGTTTCACAGTGTTTTGCATTAAGGAGAAAACTGTTGGCTATCTGTTTCGTTCATTTAAGAAGAATATGTCGCATTTCAGCACCGGAATTTGAAGAGAGTTTTCGTATACATTTCACTTTCTTATTCCATGTAACTTTCACAATTTCAACCCCTCAAGTCATTTATGATTCGAGATTTAATACCAACTATGTTTTAGATTGAAGAATCAACGTGCTATGAATTGTCCATTTAAGGTCAACGGAAAAATAGCAAAGAAGAGGAACCCAGACATAAAATCAGCAACCTGTGATAAGTTTCAAGTGTTTTGCATTGAGGAGAAAACTGTTGGCTATCTGTTTCGTTCATTTAAGAAGAATATATGTCGCATTTCAGCACCGGAATTTGAAGAGAGTTTTCGTATACATTTCAGTTTCTTATTCCATGTAATTTCTACAATTTCAACCCCCAATTCATTTATGATTCGAGATTTAATACCAACTATGTTTTAGATTGAAGAATCAACGTGTTATGAATTGACCATTTGAGCCCAACGGAAAAATCGCAAACGCAGACATTAAATAAGCAACCAGTGATAAGTTTCACAGTGTTTTGCATTAAGGAGAAAACTGTTGGCTATCTTTTTCGTTCATTTAAGGAGAATATATGTCGCATTTCAGCACCGGAATTTGAAGAGAGTTTTCGTATACATTTCACTTTCTTATTCCATGTAACTTCTACAATATCAACCGCTCAATTCATTTATGATTCGAGATTTAATACCAACTATGTTTTAGATTGAAGAATCAACGTGCTATGAATTGTCCATTTAAGGTCAACGGAAAAATAGCAAAGAAGAGGAACCCAGACATAAAATCAGCAACCTGTGATAAGTTTCAAGTGTTTTGCATTGAGGAGAAAACTGTGGGCTATCTGTTTCGTTCATTTAAGAAGAATATCTGTCGCATTTCAGCACCGGAATTTGAAGAGAGTTTTCGTATACATTTCAGTTTCTTATTCCATGTAATTTCTACAATTTCAACCCCCAATTCATTTATGATTCGAGATTTAATACCAACTATGTTTTAGATTGAAGAATCAACGTGTTATGAATTGACCATTTGAGCCCAACGAAAGAATCGCACAGAAAAGGAACCCAGACATAAAACCAGCAACCAGTGATGAGTTTTCGATACCAGTTTCGAATTCAATCCATATAGAACATTTTTTCAAAATTAATCATTTGTTATGGAAGGCGATATATCATAGAAAATGATTCAGTAGTCGCCTTTATGTCTCCATGGAGACACGACAGGTACCCTCACGAGGGGAGAGTATCAACCCTTGGCGTCGGTAAACCCTCATTGCAACTGAGGTAGGTGCCTGATGGGTTAGGTATATACAGTGTTTTTCATTAAGGAGAAAACTGTTGGCTATCTGTTTCGTTCATTCAAGACGAATATGTCGCATTTCAGCACCGGAATTTGAAGAGAGTTTTCGTATCCATTTCACTTTCTTATTCCATGTAACTTCTACAATATCAACCGCTCAATTCATTTATGATTCGAGATTTAATACCAACTATGTTTTAGATTGAAGAATCAACGTGCTATGAATTGTCCATTTAAGGTCAACGGAAAAATAGCAAAGAAGAGGAACCCAGACATAAAATCAGCAACCTGTGATAAGTTTCAAGTGTTTTGCATTGAGGAGAAAACTGTTGGCTATCTGTTTCGTTCATTTAAGAAGAATATATGTCGCATTTCAGCACCGGAATTTGAAGAGAGTTTTCGTATACATTTCAGTTTCTTATTCCATGTAATTTCTACAATTTCAACCCCCAATTCATTTATGATTCGAGATTTGATACCAAATATGTTTTAGATTGAAGAATCAACGTGTTATGCATTGACCATTTAAGGTCAACGGAAAAATCGCAAAGAAGAGGAACCCAGACATAAAATCAGCAACCTGTGATAAGTTTCACAGTGTTTTGCATTAAGGAGAAAACTGTTGGCTATCTGTTTCGTTCATTTAAGAAGAATATGTCGCATTTCAGCACCGGAATTTGAAGAGAGTTTTCGTATACATTTCACTTTCTTATTCCATGTAACTTTCACAATTTCAACCCCTCAAGTCATTTATGATTCGAGATTTAATACCAACTATGTTTCAGATTGAAGAATCAACGTGCTATGAATTGTCCATTCAAGCCCAACGGAAAAATCGCAATGAAGCGGAACCCAGACATTAAATAAGCAACCAGTGATAAGTTTCACAGTGTTTTGCATTAAGAGGAAGTTGTACTATGATATAAAGCAATAATGCAAGGGTTTCGTAGTCCCTAACTTTTTAGGGTCATTTTTCAATTTTACTGGATGAAAAAAATTGTACATATTCGTGAAGATCTTATCTATGTTCCTGTCGTCCTACTTTTTCGAAATTCGATTCGGTTCTTCCAAAAAAAAAGTTGGAAAATCATCAAAAAACACGTTATTTCGCGATTTTTTTTAGAAAAAACTGAATCAAATTTCGGAAAAGCGAGACGACAGGAACATAGATTAGTTCTTCACGAATATGTACTAATTTTTTCATCCACTCAAAATGAAAAATTAACCTAAAAAGTTAGGGACTACGAAACCCTTGCATGGCAACAATTTGTATCCAGAGAGTGGCGCCGCTCTCAGAATTGATGGGAATTAACATTTATGAATGGAGATGAAATATACATTCCTTATTTGCAATGTTTACGAGGGTCTGGCATGTTTAAAAATAAAAATTTCATAATTTCAGTGGGATATCAAATTATCATTATTTCATACCATTTCAGACTGCTCTAAATTTCTAAATACCTAGAAATCCAAGAATATACGGCAATGTTACCACAGTTCTGTTACGGTGAGGTTCTCACAATTAACGATAATACTTCTTGAGTTCCCGAAACATGAAATATTTTGAAAAATATAAAGTTATAAACGTTTATTTACGTATAATTTGAATTAGGATTACCTCGGGAATTATGACGGTCGAATCAGAAACAATTGTGGAAACGATAGAAAATCTACTTAAAATATTTATCGCAAAAAAGGATGCACTTTTTTATCGGTATCAAAGTTTTTCTCACGACGACTCATTAGCGCTGCGGTTTGACACGCGTCTTCTGACCCTTGCCGCATGATTTACGACCTTTTATAAAAAATAGGTATATTTTCGTAACTTCAAAGCGGTGCTTCAAAGCTACCAATGGAAAAGAAGCGTGAAAACCTTTTAGCGGGGTGGGATAATTCTGTATTTCCATGTATTTCTGGAGCAATCATTCATGATTTGTGCACAGTGGGACTATTGCGATTTTGAAAAATTTTCAACAATGACGCGGGGGGCGTATAATTTGGTGATCAATATTAGAGTATGCTAACCGAGCATTTCTGATTCGATTTTTTTTTTCAAATTGTATATTTGAATATAATATAGATATATAGATACCACCAGTGGAATAATGTCGATCAACCCCTTCAGAGGGGTAGTTTATTCTTGTTGTTTTTCAAAAATCCTTGCTGATCGAGCATTTCTGGTACGAGTTTTTGCTCCAAATTGGATAGTAATTCTCAACTGTGATATTGGTACATAATACTAGCTGACCCGGCACACGTTGTTTTGCTATATATAAACATTATTTCTAGAAAAAATTTTAGATAAATATTTATCAGAAAACTTTCATTATTCAATTTCTACTATTTCTTTTTAGTTTGACAATCAATAAAAGCGGGATTCTTCAGTTTTTAAACTACTCTATTTATTCTGTACTTCATTTTAGTTCGGTACTCTATTATACCTCTTCATTTTTTCAAACTACTCAAACTACTCTTTATTGTCTACTCACTTCTTTTCAGTTTGGCTATCTATAAAAAGGTGTTCCATTAGTTTTTCAAACTTATATTCATTACAATAGCTGATACCCGGCAAACGTTGTTTTGCTATATACAATTATTTCCAGAAAATATTTTTTTAGTGAAATGTTTATCAACATACTTTTATTAACAATTGTTCCAACAATTATGACCTTTTACTCTCCAACATCAGAGGACTAAATCAGCACAAAATTGATGAACTCATCTTGAGCTACTCAAACTTGAAATTCTTATGTTTCACAGAAACTTGGTCAACAATGGATAATATCTCAAATTATTGCATTCCTGGTTATAAACTTATAAACTTCTTTGGCCGATCCCAATTCATTAGAGGAGGGGTGGCTATCTATGCTCAACAAGATCTGGACACTAAACCAATTTTGTTATCCGCATACTGTGTAGAGAAGGACATCGAAATATGTGGATTGAAATGGCATTTTAATTCGCTTCAAACAATTATCTTGGTATGTTACAGATCTCCAAGTAGTAATTTCAATACTTTTTTTGATAATTTGAATCAAATTCTTGAAAATATGTTCAAACACTGCCTTTATATCTTTCTAACTGGAGACTTCAATGTCAATTCAATGACAGCCTATCAGGCTCTTCATTTTGATCAGCTACTGCAGTCATATGGATTATCTCCAAAAAACTTTATGCCAACTCGTGGTAGTTCTATTTTAGATCAGATCTACTCTAACTTTGAGAACTGTCATGGTGTGGTGGATATCAATACAGAATCGGACCACGACACACTTCTGCTAACTCTGAATATTGAAAGGAAGGCACAATGTAGCAACAATATTATAACTAAGAGGATCACTAGCGACAGTAGAATTAACAGTTTCATATCTCATCTAATCAAGGAAACATGGCATGATATTTACTCAGCAGAAGATACTGAATCTAAATTCAATATATTCCATGATACATTGCTGCACTATTTTGATGCAAGCTGTCCAGTTAAAAAGGAGAAAGCTAGAGTAAAATCTAACAACCAATGGGTAACTAGTGAGGTAAAAGAATCATCTGATAACTTAAAAAACTTATATGTGCTCAAAAAATCTAGCTCTCTCTTTGAAAGTCATTACAACACAGCTCAAAGAGAACATAGAAACCTTATCAAAAATACTAAAAGTCAATACTATTTCAATAGAATAAATAACTCCACAAACAAAAATAAAACTTCATGGCAAGTTATTAATGAATTAAGAGGTAAAGATAACTCCCGCACACATATAAAAATAAAAGATGGTAATGAAATTCTCGAGGATCCATCAATAATAGCTAACAAATTTAATGACTTCTTTATCAAAATCCCGAAAGACACTATATCAAAGATATATAACCCAGATATTACTATCCAATATCCTAATAATTTTCAAAACAAAAGCATGTTTATTACTCATGTAACTGATAATGATGTGCTGGAAATAATAAAAAACAAAATAAAAAATAAACCATCTTGTGGTTTTGATGGAATTTCTGGGATAGTTCTGAAACAAATTGGACCTTACATAACTGCCCCTTTGGCTCACATCATAAACTCGTCATTTGCAGAAGGAAAATGTCCATCTAGGCTAAAAATTTCCCAAATCACTCCAATTTTGAAGAAAGATAGCTCCGAAAATATTGAGAACTATAGGCCATTGTCTGTACCCTCTGCAATATCCAAAATATTAGAATATGCTATGATTCATCAGCTTACAAATTTCCTGAATAAATTCCAAATAATCAGCGAAAATCAACATGGTTTCCGTACACAGCATTCTACAATGACTGCAATTATATCTTTCTATGAAAAAATTCTAGATGGCTTAGAGCAGGGAGAGAGTCCAACTGGCATCTTTTGTGACTTTACTCGCGCTTTCGACTGTGTTGACCATGACATACTACTGGATATGTTATATAGGTGTGGTATTAGAGGCAATGCTTATGATTGGTTCAACTCCTATTTGAAAGATAGACCTCAAATGGTCAAGATATCTGGATCTGGAACTTCTGCCTTTTCATCGACCAATATTAATGCACTAGGGGTTCCTCAAGGCTCTATTCTCGGTCCAGTCTTATTCACCTTATATGTTAATGACTTACCACTAATTTTATCTGATACTTTTACGACACTATATGCTGACGATTCTACATTACTAATTAAAGATAGAGACTTCGCAAGCTTGCAAACTAAAATCGATAGTTCAGTTAATAGATTATCTGCCTGGTCTTTTGATAGATCCTTGTTGCTTAATGCTAGTAAAACTAACTACACAACCTTCCATTCTCATCAGAATACAAATATACCTCGATTAAATATCTGCTTAAATAAAAATACTATTAACACCATCGATGACGTTAAGTTTCTTGGAGTGTATTTTGATTCTTCTCTTTCATTCAAAACCCACTGTAGTAAACTATGTAAGATCTTGAACTCTAAATGTTACCAAATAAGAAACCTCAAAAGTGCAATGCACTTGAGTCATCTCCTAAAATTTTATTTTGCAGAAGTGCATTCCAGAATCTCCTATGGTATTATTGCATGGGGAAACACACCTGCAGCAACTAATGTATTCCTTGCTCAGAAGCGCATTCTAAGATGCCTAGTTGGTTGTCCAGCAACGCATTCATGTGTGAATATATTTAAAGAAAATAAAATTCTAACAGTCAGTGGCATATTCATCCTTGAGCTTATGACATATGTTCATCAAAATCAAAATTCATATCTAAAGAACTGTGACAAGCACTCGCACAATACTAGAAAGAAAGAGGACTACCATGTGCCATTCAAGCACCTGGAACTAACCAAAAGGTCACCAAACACTTTTGGTGTCCACATGTATAATTCTCTCCCACAAAATTTGAAAAATATTCGGCCTGGTCGCAAATTCAAACGTGCATTATCCAAACTCCTCATAGAACTTTGTCCTTACTCCATACAAGAGTTCGAAATAGCATTTAGTTAATCTATGGTGTAATCAATTTTATTTTATATTTTTAACTTTACATGTATTTTGTCTGTCTCTGCCTATATATTTCAAATCATTGTTACTGTAATAATTAGGAAAGTATTATTATTATTATTATTACTATTATTTGTTTGTTGTATATATAATTTTGTGTAGGTACTGCTATGTTGACTTATCCGATAACTCTTGTGAGTTCCGAAGGACCAATAAATTGATTGATTGATTGATTGATTGATTATTTTGTTTTCTGATTCTTCTTTGACTCCAAAAACACCCCAGATACTAATTTTGAATAGAATCGGATCATAATTACAAAACTCAATTACCATATTGGATCCTCCATCTTTAATTTCCTAATTTTGATGAAGAATCATAATCTCTGATCCCAAAATCCCCCAGATACAAATTTGGAATAGAATCGGATCATAGTTACAAATCTCGTCCGCAATCTGTCATCTTGGATTTCCAAATTTTGATGAATGAATCATTATCTCCAACTCCGGAAACCCACAGATACCAATTTTGCATAGAATCTGATCATAATTGAAAAACTCGTCCGCCATTTTGAATTTCTCCATTTTGACAAATGATTCATATCTTTGACCTCCAAACCCTCTAGATACCAATTTTGAATAGAATCTGATCATAATTACAAAACTCGTCTGCCATATTGGATCCGCCATTTTGAATTTCTCCATTTTGACAAATAATTCATACCTCCGACCTCCAAACCCTCCAGATACCAGTTTTGTATAGAATCTGACCATACTTACAAAACTCGTCCGCCATATTGGATCCGCCATTTTGAAAACTTCCAAATTTTGACGAACGAACCATAATCTCCGACCTCGAAAACCCTCAGATACCAATTTTGAATATAATTGAATCATAATTACAAAACTCGTCCGCCATATTGGATCCGACATTTTGAATTTCCTAATCTTGATAAAAATTACAATCTCTGACCTCGAAACCCCCTAGATTCCAATTTCGAATGGAATCCGACCATAATCACAAAACTCGTCCGCCATATTGGATCCGCCATTTCAAATTTCCAAATTTTGATGAAGAAATCATAATCTTTGACCTCGAAAACTCCTGGATACCAATTTAGGATGGAATCTGTCCATAATTACAAAACTCGTTCGCCATATTGGATCCGACATCTTGAATTTCCAAAATTTGACGAAAGAATCATAATCTCCGACCCCGAAAACCCTCAAACACCAACTTTGAATAAAATCGGATAACAATACTCGTCTGCTATCTTGGATCCGCCATCTTGAATTTTCGATTCAAAAAATAGATTACGACCGATTCTCATACTTACCGAATACGCACAAAAAATTTCATACGAATCGGTCGAGCCGTTTCGGAGGAGTGCGACCACTAACACCCTGACCGGGATAAATCAGATAAATCGAAGCTAACTGAACATAACCTCACTGAAACAACATATGGCAGAGTGGAATAATATCAAAATCATAGGAATGGAAGATAACAACAGAAAAGAAAAATCAAGGAATCCGCTTGGATTCTTCTGAACGGAGACAATAGCATTGCTTCCTGTTCAGTTGATATAGATAGAACATGGTATTCACTACTGAGGGCTGAACATGAAAATGTTGGATTCAAGATAAATTGATTAGAACATCCTGTAACTCATTTGTATACTAAAATCACTCATTCATCTGCCAACATCAGTATGACTATGAAAACTGTCAAACTATAAGCAGCACAACTCCCAAAGAGAAATATTTTGCATGTTCATGTTGAGAACGGGAGCAGGTTCGGTCCCGAAACGTCCAAAGATAAGTAAAGATTCAATATTTCTTCAATATATCTATATTTCTTTCATTCAAACATTTTTTCAAACAAATTGTCACTGACAAGCTACTGGATTTTTCTTTTGGGCTCCCTGATAGAAAAATTTGTTAAACGCAGTGACATTTTGGCGAAAATCATCTGATTTGTCCCACTACAAATATATTGAAATACTACGCATATTTTTATTTTATAGAAACGAGGAGAGAAAATGCCAAAAAATAAAGCAAAATAATATTATTGAATTATTGTTATTTCATTTCTTCTTTCAATATTATTTCATGTTTCACACTAACAACTTCAAATCAATCAATAAGCAAATAACAATTTGTGTAAAAATATAATTTGAGGAGAAATTAGTTTCGACAAAATAGAAAAACAACAGCTTTACAGTCGTGTGAAAATCATTGGAAGATACCTCGAAATATACTGACAACTAAGCTCTAAAAAATGAAAAAAGATATTGCATCAACTTCAAAATCGGAATGATTTTTCTCGCAATTTGCAATTCGGAATGAATTCAACTTGCTGGACTTAAATGAACGCATCCATTGTCCATTACCCAGATGACAACTTTTCTCAAGCTTATAACGACTAGCACGGCTAGTCGACAGTCCAACGATTGGAGCGTTCTTCGCAATGTACGCCAAGTCGCCAAGTCGACATGTCAGCACGCCGCGGTCGCGGCGTCGTACTGAAGTTTTAGGCTCCCCCTCGTAATTCGGTCGAGAAACGGATTTACAAAGGAGTAATGGTTTTTGCGTCATCGGCGTAGTGTTTAAGCTCCACCCACCAGTAGTGAATTTTATACCTCTGCCTCAACCGTTGCCCCTGAGGTTCCGCAGTTTTCAAAGTACCACTTCCACTTAAGGAGAAAACTGTTGGCTATCTGTTTCGTTCATTTAAGAAGAATATATGTCGCATTTCAGCACCGGAATTTGAAGAGCGTTTTCGTATACATTTCACTTTCTTATTCCATGTGACTTCTACAATTTCAACCCCTAATATATTTATGATTCGAGATTTAATACCAACTATGTTTTAGATTGAAGAATCAACGTGTTATGAATTGACCATTTGAGCCCAACGAAAAAATCGCACAGAAAAGGAACCCAGACATAAAATCAGCAACCAGTGATGAGTTTCCGATACCTGTTTCGAATTCAATCCATATAGAACATTTTTTCAAAATTAATTATTTGTTATGGAAGGCGATATATCATAGAAAATGATTCAGTAGTCGCCTTTATGTCTCCATGGAGACACGACAGGTACCCTCACGAGGGGAGAGTATCAACCCTTGGCGTCGGTAAACCCTCATTGCAACCGAGGTAGGTGCCTGATGGGTTAGGTATATACAGTGTTTTTCATTAAGGAGAAAACTGTTGGCTATCTGTTTCGTTCATTCAAGACGAATATGTCGCATTTCAGCACCGGAATTTGAAGAGAGTTTTCGTATACATTTCGCTTTCTTATTCCATGTAACTTCTACAATTTCAACCGCTCAATTCATTTATGATTCGAGATTTAATACCAACTATGTTTTAGATTGAAGAATCAACGTGCTATGAATTGTCCATTTAAGCCCAACGGAAAAATCGCAATGAAGCGGAACCCAGACATAAAATCAGCAACCTGTGATAAGTTTCACAGTGTTTTGCATTAAGGAGAAAACTGTTGGCTATCTGTTTCGTTCATTTAAGAAGAATATATGTCGTATTTCAGCACCGGAATTTGAAGAGAGTTTTCGTATACATTTTAGTTTCTTATTCCATGTAATTTCTACAATTTCAACCCCCAATACATTTATAATTCGAGATTTGATACCAAATATGTTTTAGATTGAAGAATCAACGTGTTATGCATTGACCATTTAAGGAGGGGTTAACCCTCTGAAAAAGGTCAAACTAAATCTAAGGTGTAAAGGGGGAAGTAAAAATCCTGTCCGAAGGAGGAGGGGCCTGATAACGAAGGAAGTCGTCTAGTGTCTCACTCCAACTCATTCTAGCGTAAAATTTTTTCAACATTTATAGTAAAAGCGGCCTTGAGTGTTACCCCTTGAGGCGTCTGCGTGCTTCTGCGGTCGTCTGAATTCTCCGAATAAGTCCCACAGGCACAGCTTACAAGTTGTGCTTTAGGCAATATACATCAGTATTCCGTAAAAATATGCATAGGCCGAAATGGAATGTATTGAGTAATATAATTAAGATTGTTTTCAACATTATGATGGATATTTCGCATGATATATATCAGGCCGGATGCTAGTATAGGTACATACCCAGTGTTCATTTGAAAATTTTCTAACCGCCATGAGTAGAGTAGAGTAGAGTAGAGTAGTTTATTTGACCATGTTATGTAAATTACATGTACGGCAAGTCATAATGACAATAGCCATAGTGCTTGACAATAAAGATAATCTTCACCCTCAATTGCTAAAGTGCAGAAATAGATAAATTATATTACAAGAATGCATAATTAAAAATACATGATGAGTATGTTAAAGATGGAACATCAAATGATCTGAATAAAATATTATTGCGATTTTTGCAATTTTCAGAAATTTTTCTAATTTTCAGGAATTTTTGCATTTTTACTCTCTGCAATTTTCAGGAATTCTTGCGATTTTTGCAATTTTCAGGAATTCTTGCGATTTTTGCAATTTTCAGTAATATTCGCTATTCTCAGGAATTATAGCAATTTTTGCAATTTTCAGAAATTTTTGCAATTTTTACAATTTTCAGGAATTTTTTTAATTTTTGCAATTTTCAGAAATTTTTACAATTTCAGCAATTTTCAGAAATTTTCGCAATTTTTGCAATTTCTACAATTTTCAGGAATTTTTGCAATTTTCAGGAATTTTTGCACTTAGAAATTTTTTCAATTTTTGCAATGTTCAGGAATTTTTGCAATTTTCAGGAATTTTTTCAATTTTTGCAATTGTCAGGGATTCTTGCAATTTCCAGTAATTTTTACAATTTTTGCAATTTTTGCAATTTTTGCAATTTTTGCAATTTCTGCAATTTTTGCAATTTTTGCAATTTTTACAAATTTCGGGAATTTTTGCGATTTTTGCAATTCTCAGGAGTTTTTGCAAATTTCAAAATTTTTATTTTCAGGCTTTTTTTCTTATTTTCAGGGATTTTGTAATTTTTGCTATTTCTGCAATTTTCAGGAATTTTTGCGATTTTTGCAATTTTCAGGCACTTTTGCGATTTTTGCAATTTTCAGGAATTTTCGCTATTCTCAGGAATTATAGCAATTTTTGCAATTTTCAGGGATTTTTGCAATTTTTGCGATTTCCAGGAATTTTTGCGATTTTTGCAATTTTCAGGAATTTTCGCAATTTTCAGGAATTTTTGCGATTTTCGCAATTTTCAGGAATTTTTGCAATTTTCTGGAATTTTTGCAATTTCCAGGAATTTTTGTGATTTTTGCAATTTTCAGGAATTTTTGCGATTTTTGCAATTTTCAGGAATTTTTGCAATTTTGCAATTTTCAGAAATTTTTGCGATTTTTGCAAGTTTCAGGAATTTTTGCAATTTTCAGGATTTTATGCAATTTTTGCAATTTTCAGGAATTTTAGCATGTTCAAGGAATTTTTGCAATTTTCAGGAATTTTTGCAATTTTCAGGAATTTTCGCAATTTTTGCAATTTTCAGGAATTTTTGCAATTTTTGCAATTTCCAGGAATTTTCGCGATTATCGCAATTTTCAGGAATTTTTGGAAGTTTTGCAATTTTCAGGAATTTTTGCAATTTTTGCAATTTCCAGGAATTTTTGCGATTTTTGCAATTTTCAGGAATTTTTGCAATTTTTGCAATTTTCAGGAATTTTTGCAATTTTCAGGAATTTTCGCGATTTTCGCAATTTTCTGGAATTTTTGCAATTTCCAGGAATTTTTGTGATTTTTGCAATTTTCAGGAATTTTTGCGATATTTGCAATTTTCAGGAATTTTTGCAATTTTTGCAATTTTCAGGAATTTTTGCGATTTTTGCAATTTTCAGGAATTTATGCAATTTTGGCAATTTTCAGGAATTTTTGCAATTTTTGCAATTTTCAGAAATTTTTGCAATTTTCTGGAATTTTTGCAATTTTCAGGAATTTTTGCGATTTTTGTAATTTTCAGGAATTTTTGCAATTTCCAGGAATTTTTGCAATTTTTGCAATTTTCAGGAATTTTTGCAATTTTTGCATTTTTCAGGAATTTTTGCAATTTTTGCAATTTTCAGGAATTTATGCAATTTTCTGGAATTTTTGCAATTTTCGCAATTTTCAGGGATTTTTGCGATTTTTGCAATTTCCAGGAATTTTTGCGATTTTTGCAATTTTCAGGAATTTTCGCAATTTTCAGGAATTTTTGCGATTTTCGCAATTTTCAGGAATTTTTGCAATTTTCTGGAATTTTTGCAATTTCCAGGAATTTTGTGATTTTTGCAATTTTCAGGAATTTTTGCGATTTTTGCAATTTTCAGGAATTTTTGCAATTTTGCAATTTTCAGAAATTTTTGCGATTTTTGCAAGTTTCAGGAATTTTTGCAATTTTCAGGATTTTATGCAATTTTTGCAATTTTCAGGAATTTTAGCATGTTCAAGGAATTTTTGCAATTTTCAGGAATTTTTGCAATTTTCAGGAATTTTCGCAATTTTTGCAATTTTCAGGAATTTTTGCAATTTTTGCAATTTCCAGGAATTCTTGCAATTTTCAGGAATTCTTGCAATTTTTGCAATTTTCAGGTATTTTTGCAATTTTTGCAATTTTTAGGAATTTTTGCAATTTTTGCAATTTTCAGGAATTTTCGCGATTATCGCAATTTTCAGGAATTTTTGGAAGTTTTGCAATTTTCAGGAATTTTTGCAATTTTTGCAATTTCCAGGAATTTTTGCGATTTTTGCAATTTTCAGGAATTTTTGCAATTTTTGCAATTTTCAGGAATTTTTGCAATTTTCAGGAATTTTCGCGATTTTCGCAATTTTCTGGAATTTTTGCAATTTCCAGGAATTTTTGTGATTTTTGCAATTTTCAGGAATTTTTGCGATATTTGCAATTTTCAGGAATTTTTGCAATTTTTGCAATTTTCAGGAATTTTTGCGATTTTTGCAATTTTCAGGAATTTATGCAATTTTGGCAATTTTCAGGAATTTTTGCAATTTTTGCAATTTTCAGAAATTTTTGCAATTTTCTGGAATTTTTGCAATTTTCAGGAATTTTTGCGATTTTTGTAATTTTCAGGAATTTTTGCAATTTCCAGGAATTTTTGCAATTTTTGCAATTTTCAGGAATTTTTGCAATTTCTGCAATTTTCAGGAATTTTTGCAATTTTTGCAATTTTCAGGAATTTATGCAATTTTCTGGAATTTTTGCAATTTTCGCAATTTTCAGGGATTTTTGCGATTTTTGCAATTTCCAGGAATTTTTGCGATTTTTGCAATTTTCAGGAATTTATGCAATTTTCAGGAATTTTTGCAATTTTTGCAATTTTCAGGAATTTTTGCAATTTTCGCAATTTTCAGGAATTTTTGCGATTTTCGCAATTTCCAGGAATTTTCGCTATTTTTGCAATTTTCAGGAATTTATGCAATTTTTGCAATTTTCAGGAAATTTTGCAATTATTGCAATTTTCAGGAATTTTTGCAATTTTCAGGAATTTTTGCAATTTTTGCAATTTTCAGGAAAATTTGCGATTTTTGCAATTTTCAGGAATTTATGCAATTTTTGCAATTTTCAGGAATTTTTGCAATTTTTGCAATTCTCAGAAATTTTTGCAATGTTTGCAATTTTCTGGAATTTTTGCAATTTTCAGGAATTTTTGCGATTTTTGCAACTTTCAGGAATTTTTGCAATTTTTGCAATTTTCAGGAATTTTTGCAATTTTTGCAATTTTCAGGAATTTATGCAATTTTTGCAATTTCTGCAATTTTCAGGAATATTTGCAATTTTGCAATTTTCAGGAATGTTTGCGATTTTTGCAATTTTCAGGATTTTATGCAATTTTTGCAATTTTCAGGAATTCATGCAATTTTTGCAATTTTCAGGAATTTTTGCAATTTTTGCAATTTTCAGGAATTTTTTCAATTTTCTGGAATTTTTGCAATTTCCAGGAATTTTTGTGATTTTTGCAATTTTCAGGAATTTTTGCGATTTTTGCAATTTCCAGGAATTTTTGCAATTTTTGCAATTTCCAGAAATTTTTGCAATTTCTGCAATTCTCAGGAATATTTGCAATTTTGCAATTTTCAGGAATTTTTGCGATTTTTGCAATTTTTGCAATTTTCAGGAATTTTTGCAATTTCCAGGAATTTTTGCGATTTTTGCAATTTTCAGGAATTTTTGCAATTTTCAGGAATTTTTGCAATTTTCAGGAATTCTTGCGATTTTTGCAATTTTCAGGAATTTATGCAAGTTTTGCAATTTTCAGGAATTTTTGCAATTTCCAGGAATTTTTGTGATTTTTGCAATTTTCAGGAATTTTTGCAATTTTCAGGAATTTTTGCAATTTTTGCAATTTTCAGGAATTTTTGCGATTTTTGCAATTTTCAGGAATTTATGCAATTTTGGCAATTTTCAGGAATTTTTGCAATTTTTGCAATTTTCAGGAATTTTTGCGATTTTTGCAATTTTCAGGAATTTTTGCAATTTTCTGGAATTTTTGCAATTTCCAGGAATTTTTGCAATTTTTGCAATTCCCAGGAATTTTTGCAATTTCTGCAATTTTCAGTAATTTTTGCAATTTTCATGAATTTTTGCAATTTTTGCAATTTCTAGGAATTTTTGCGATTTTTGCAATTTTCAGGAATTTTTGCAATTTCAGGAATTTTTGCAATTTTCAGGAATTTTTGCAATTTTGCAATTTTCAGGAATTTTCGCGATTTTTGCAATTTTCAGGAATTCATGCAATTTTTGCAATTTTCAGGAATTTATGCAATTTTTGCAATTTTCAGGAATTTTTGCAATTTCTGCTATTTTCAGGAATTTTTGCAATTCTCTGGAATTTTTGCAATTTTCGCAATTTTCAGGGATTTTTGCGATTTTTGCAATTTCCAGGAATTTTTGCGATTTTTGCAATTTTAGGGAATTTTTGCAAGTTCCAGGAATTTTTGTGATTTTTGCAATTTTCGGGAATTCTTGCGAATTTTGCAATTTCAGGAATTTATGCAATTTTTGCAATTTTCAGGAATTTTTGCGATTTTTGCAATTTTCAGGAATTTGTGCAATTTTTGCAATTTTCAGGAATTTTTGCAATTTTTGCAATTTCCAGGATTTTTTGCGATTTTTGCAATTTCCTGGAGTTTTTGCGATTTCTGCAATTTTCAGGAATTTTTGCAATTTTCAGGAATTCATGCAATTTTTGCAATTTTCAGGAATTTATGCAATTTTCAGGAATTTATGCAATTTTTGCAATTTTCAGGAATTTTTGCAATTTTCTGGAATTTTTGCAATTTTTGCAATTTTCAGGAATTTTTGCGATTTTTGCAATTTCCAGGAATTTTCGCTATTTTTGCAATTTTCAGGAATTTATGCAATTTTTGCAATTTTAAGGAAATTTTGCAATTTTTGCAATTTTCAGGAAAATTTGCGATTTTTGCAATTCTCAGGAATTTATGCAATTTTTGCGATTTTCAGGAATTTTTGCAATTTTCAGGAATTTTTGCAATGTTTGCAATTTTCTGGAATTTTTGCAATTTTCAGGAATTTTTGCGATTTTTGCAATTTTCAGGAATTTTTGCAATTTTTGCAATTTTCAGGAATTTTTGCAATTTTTGCAATTTTCAGGAATTTATGCAATTTTTGCAATTTCTGCAACTTTCAGGAATATTTGCAATTTTGCAATTTTCAGGAATGTTTGCGATTTTTGCAATTTTCAGGATTTTATGCAATTTTTGCAATTTTCAGGAATTTATGCAATTTTTACAATTTTCAGGAATTTTTGCAATTTTTGCAATTTTCAGGAATTTTTTCAATTTTCTGGAATTTTTGCAATTTCCAGGAATTTTTGTGATTTTTGCAATTTTCAGGAATATTTGCAATTTTCAGGAATTTTTGCGATTTTTGCAATTTTCAGGAATTTTTGCAATTTTTGCAATTTTCAGGAATTTTTGCAATTTTTGCAATTTTCAGGAATTTATGCAATTTTTGCAATTTCTGCAATTTTCAGGAATATTTGCAATTTTGCAATTTTCAGGAATGTTTGCGATTTTTGCAATTTTCAGGATTTTATGCAATTTTTGCAATTTTCAGGAATTTATGCAATTTTTGCAATTTTCAGGAATTTTTGCAATTTTTGCAATTTTCAGGAATTTTTTCAATTTTCTGGAATTTTTGCAATTTCCAGGAATTTTTGTGATTTTTGCAATTTTCAGGAATATTTGCGATTTTTGCAATTTCCAGGAATTTTTGCAATTTTTGCAATTTTCAGAAATTTTTGCAATTTTTGCAATTTTCAGGGATTTTTGCAATTTTTGCAATTTTCAGGAATTTTTGCAATTTTTGCAATTTTCAGGAATTTTCGCGATTTTTGCAATTTTCAGGAATTTTTGCATTTTTTGCAATTTCCAGGAATTTTCGCGATTTTCGCAATTTTCAGGAATTTTTGGAATTTTTGCAATTTTCAGGATTTTTTGCAATTTTTGCAATTTTCAGGAATTTTTGCAATTTTCAGGAATTTTTGCGATTTGCAGGAATTTTAGCAATTTTTGCAATTTTCAGGAATTTTTGCAATTTCTGCAATTTCCAGGAATTTTTGCGATTTTTGCAATATTCAGGAATTTTTGCAATTTTCAGGAATTTTTGCAATTTTGCAATTTTCAGGAATTTTTGAAACTTGCAATTTTCAATAATTTTTGCGATTTTTGCAATTTTCAGGAATTTTAGCATATTTGAGGAATTTTTGCAAATTTCAGGAATTTTTGCAATTTTTGCAATTTTTGCAATTTTCAGGAATTTTCGCGATTTTTGCAATTTTCAGGAATTTTTGCATTTTTTGCAATTTTTAGGAATTCTTGCAATTTTGCAATTTTCAGGAATTTTTGCAATTTTTGCAATTTTCAGGGATTTTTGCAATTTTTGCAATTTTCAGGGATTTTTGCAATTTTTGCAATTTTCAGGAATTTTTGCAATTTTGCAATTTTCAGGAATTTTTTGCATTTTTTGCAATTTTTAGGAATTCTTGCAATTTTTGCAATTTTCAGGAATTTTTGCAATTTTTGCAATTTTCAGGGATTTTTGCAATTTTTGCAATTTTCAGGAATTTTCGCGATTTTCGCAATTTTCAGGATTTTTTGGAATTTTTGCAATTTTCAGGAATTTTTGCAATTTTTGCAATTTCCTGGAGTTTTTGCGATTTTTGCAATTTTCAGGAATTTTTGCAATTTTCAGGAATTTTTGCGATTTTTGTAATTTTCAGGAATTCATGCAATTTTTGCAATTTTCAGGAATTTATGCAATTTTTGCAATTTTAAGGAATTTATGCAATTTTTGCAATTTTCAGGAATTTTTGCAACTTCTGCTATTTTCTGGAATTTTTGCAATTTTCTAGAATTTTTGCAATTTTCGCAATTTTCAGGAATTTTTGCGATTTTCGCAATTTCCAAGAATTTTCGCTATTTTTGCAATTTTCAGGAAATTTTGCAATTATTGCAATTTTCAGGAATTTTTGCAATTTTCAGGAATTTTTGCAATTTTTGCAATTTCCAGGAAAATTTGCGATTTTTGCAATTTTCAGGAATTTATGCAATTTTCAGGAATTTCTGCAATTTTTGCAATTCTCAGGAATTTTTGCAATGTTTGCAATTTTCTGGAATTTTTGCGATTTTTGCAATTTTAAGGAATTTTTGCAATTTTCAGGAATTTTTGCAATTTTCAGGAATTTTTGCGATTTTTGTAATTTTCAGGAATTTTTGCAATTTCCAGGAATTTTTGCAATTTTTGCAATTTTCAGGAATTTTTGCAATTTCTGCAATTTTCAGGAATTTTTGCAATTTTTGCAATTTTCAGGAATTTATGCAATTTTCTGGAATTTTTGCAATTTTCGCAATTTTCAGGGGATTTTTGCGATTTTTGCAATTTCCAGGAATTTTTGCGATTTTTGCAATTTTCAGGAATTTATGCAATTTCCAGGAATTTTTGTGATTTTTGCAATTTTCAGGAATTTTTGCGATTTTTGCAATTTTCAGGAATTCTTGCGATTTTTGCAATTTTCAGGAAATTATGCAATTTTTGCAATTTTCAGGAATTTTTGCGATTTTTGCAATTTTAAGGAATTTATGCAATTTTTGCAATTCTCAGGAATTTTTGCAATTCTTGCAATTTTCAGGGATTTTTGCAATTTTTGCAATTTTCAGGAATTTTCGCGATTCTCGCAATTTTCAGGAATTTTTGGAATTTTTGCAATTTTCAGGAATTTTTGCAATTTTTGCAATTTTCAGGAATTTTTGCAATTTTCAGGAATTTTTGCGATTTGCAGGAATTTTAGCAAATTTTGCAATTTTCAGGAATTTTTGCAATTTTTGCAATTTTCAGGGATTTTTGCAATTTTTGCAATTTTCAGGAATTTTCGCGATTCTCGCAATTTTCAGGAATTTTTGGAATTTTTGCAATTTTCAGGAATTTTTGCAATTTTTGCAATTTTCAGGAATTTTTGCAATTTTCAGGAATTTTTGCGATTTGCAGGAATTTTAGCAATTTTTGCAATTTTCAGGAATTTTTGCAATTTCTGCAATTTCCAGGAATTTTTGCGATTTTTGCAATATTCAGGAATTTTTGCAATTTTCAGGGATTTTTGCAATTTTTGCAATTTTCAGGGATTTTTGCAATTTTTGCAATTTTCAGGAATTTTTGCAATTTTTGCAATTTTTGCAATTTTCAGGAATTTTTGCATTTTTTGCAATTTTTAGGAATTCTTGCAATTTTTGCAATTTTCAGGAATTTTTGCAATTTTTGCAATTTTCAGGAATTTATGCAATTTTTGCAATTTCTGCAATTTTCAGGAATATTTGCAATTTTGCAATTTTCAGGAATGTTTGCGATTTTTGCAATTTTCAGGATTTTATGCAATTTTTGCAATTTTCAGGAATTTATGCAATTTTTGCATTTTTCAGGAATTTTTGCAATTTTTGCAATTTTCAGGAATTTTTTCAATTTTCTGGAATTTTTGCAATTTCCAGGAATTTTTGTGATTTTTGCAATTTTCAGGAATATTTGCGATTTTTGCAATTTCCAGGAATTTTTGCAATTTTTGCAATTTTCAGAAATTTTTGCAATTTCTGCAAATTTTCAGGAATATTTGCAATTTTGCGATTATTGCAATTTTCTGGAATTTTTGATATTTTCAGGAATTTTTGCAATTTTTGCAATTTACAGGAATTTTTGCGATTTTTGCAAAAAATCCTGAAAATTGCAAAAATCGCAAAAATTCCTGTAAATTGCAAAAATCGCAAAAATTCCTGAAAATATAAAAAATTCCAGAAAATTGCAAAAATCGCAAAAATTCCTGAAAATTGCAAAAATGGCAAAAATTCCTGAAAATTGCAAAAATCGCAAAATATCCTGAAAATTGCAAAAATCGCAAAAATTCCTGAAAATTGCAAAATTGCAAATATTCCTGAAAATTGCAGAAATTGCAAAAATTTCTGAAAATTGCAAAAATTGCAAAAATTCCTGGAAGTTGCAAAATTCGCAAATATTCCTGAAAATTGCAAAAATCACAAAAATTCCTGGAAATTGCAAAAATTCCAGAAAATTGAAAAAATTCCTGAAAATTGCAAAAATTGCAAAAATTCCTGAAAATTGCAAAAATTGCATAAATTCCTGAAAATTGCAAAAATTGCATAAAATCCTGAAAATTGCAAAAATCGCAAACATTCCTGAAAATTGCAAAATTGCAAATATTCCTGAAAATTGCAGAAATTGCAAAAATCCTGAAAATTGCAAAAATCGCAAAAATTCCTGAAAATTGCAAAAATTCCAGAAAATTGCAAACATTGCAAAAATTCCTGAAAATTGCAAAAATTTCAAAAATTCCTGAAAATTGCAAAAATTGCAAAAATTCCTGAAAATTGCAAAAATCGCAAATATTCCTGAAAATTGCAAAAATTCCAGAAAAATGCAAACATTGCAAAAATTCCTGAAAATTGCAAAAATTGCAAAAATTCCTGAAAATCGCAAAAATTGCATAAATTCCTGAGAATTGCAAAAATCGCAAATTTTCCTGAAAATTGCAAAAATTGCAAAATTTCCTTAAAATTGCGAAAATTGTATAAATTCCTGAAAATTGCAAAAATAGCGAAAATTCCTGAAAATTGCAAAAATCGCAAAAATTCCTGAAAATTGCAAAAATTGCAAAAATTCCAGAAAATTGCAAAAATTCCTGAAAATAGCAGAAGTTGTAAAAATTCCTGGAAATTGCAAAAATTGCATAAATTCCTGAAAATTGCAAAAATTCCTGAAAATTGCACAAATCGCATAAACTCCAGGAAATTGCAAAAATCGCAAAATTCCTGGAAATTGCAAAAATTGCTAAAATTCCTGAAAATTGCAAAAATTGCAAAAATTCCTGAAAATTGCAAAAATTGCATAAATTCCTGAAAATTGCAAAAATCGCAAAAATTCCTGAAAATTGCAGAAATTGCATAAATTCCTGAAAATTGCAAAATTCGCAAGAATTCCTGAAAATTGCAAAAATCGCGAAAATTCCTGAAAATTGCAAAAATCACAAAAATTCCTGGAACTTGCAAAAATTCCCTAAAATTGCAAAAATCGCAAAAATTCCTGGAAATTGCAAAAATCGCAAAAATCCCTGAAAATTGAGAAAATTGCAAAAATTCCAGAGAATTGCAAAAATTCCTGAAAATAGCAGAAGTTGCAAAAATTCCTGAAAATTGCAAAAATTGCATAAATTCCTGAAAATTGCAAAAATTGCATGAATTCCTGAAAATTGCGAAAATTCCTGAAAATTGCAAAATTGCAAAAATTCCTGAAAATTGCAAAAATTCCTGAAAATTGCAAAAATTCATGAAAATTGCAAAAATTCATGAAAATTGCAAAAATTGCAAAAATTCCTGAAAATTGCAGAAATTGCAAAAATTCCTGGGAATTGCAAAAATTGCAAAAATTCCTGGAAATTGCAAAAATTCCAGAAAATTTCAAAAATTTCTGAAAATTGCAAAAATTGCAAAAATTCCTGAAAATTGCCAAAATTGCATTAATTCCTGAAAATTGCAAAAATCACAAAAATTCCTGAAAATTGCAAAAATTCAGGAATTTTTGCCATTTTTGCAATTTTCAGGAATTTTTGCGATTTTTGCAATTTCCTGGAATTTTTGATATTTTCAGGAATTTTTGCGATTTTTGCAATTTACAGGAATTTTTGCGATTTTTGCAATTTTCAGGAATTTTTGCAATTTTCAGGAATTTTTGCAATTATTGCAATTTTCAAGAATTTTATGCAATTTTTGCAATTGCAATTTTTGCAATTTTCAGGAATTTTTGCAATTTTTGCAATTTTCAGTAATTTTTGCGATTCTTGCAATTTTCAGGAATTTTTGCGATTTTTGCAATTTTCAGGAATATTATGCAATTTTTGCAATTTTCAGGAATTATTTAATTTTGCAATTTTCAGGAATTTTTGCGATTTTTGCAATTTTCAGGAATTTTTGCGATTTTCGCAATTTTCAGGAATTTTTGCAATTTTTGCAATTTCCAGGAATTTTTGCGATTTTTGCAATTTTCAGGAATTCTTGCATATTTAAGGAATTTTTGCAATTTTCAGGAATTTTTGCAATTTTTGCAATTTTCACGAATTTTCGCGATTTTTGCAATTTTCAGGAATTATTGCAATTTTTGCAATTTTCAGGATTCTTTGCAATTTTCAGGAATTTTTGCAATTTCTGCAATTTCCAGGAATTTTTGCAATTCTTGCAATTCTCAGGAATTTTTGCAATTTTTGCAATTTCCAGGAATTTTAGCGATTTTCGCAATTTTCAGGAATATTTGCAATTTTTGCAATTTTCAGGAATTTTTGCGATTTTTGCAATTTTCTGGAATTTTTGCGATTTTTGCAATTTTTGCAATTTCCAGGAATTTTTGCAATTTTTGCAATTTTCAGAAATTTTTGCAATTTCTGCAATTTTCAGGAATATTTGCAATTTTGCAATTTTCAGGAATTTTTGCGATTTTTGCAATTTTCAGGAATTTTTGCGATTTTTGCAATTTTCAGGAATTTTTGCCATTTTTGCAATTTTCAGGAATTTTTGCGATTTTTGCAATTTTCTGGAATTTTTGATATTTTCAGGAATTTTTGCGATTTTTGCAATTTACAGGAATTTTTGCGATTTTTGCAATTTTCAGGAATTTTTGCGATTATTGCAATTTTCAAGAATTCCTGAAAATTGCAAAAATTCCTGAAAATTGCAAAAATCGCAAAAATTCCTGTAAATTGCAAAAATCGCAAAAATTCCTGAAAATATAAAAAATTCCAGAAAATTGCAAAAATCGCAAAAATTCCTGAAAATTGCAAAAATGGCAAAAATTCCTGAAAATTGCAAAAATCGCAAAAATTCCTGAAAATTGCAAAAATCGCAAAAATTCCTGAAAATTGCAAAATTGCAAATATTCCTGAAAACTGCAGAAATTGCAAAAATTTCTGAAAATTGCAAAAATTGCAAAAATTCCTGGATATTGCAAAAATCGCAAATATTCCTGAAAATTGCAAAAATCACAAAAATTCCTGGAAATTGCAAAAATTCCAGAAAATTGAAAAAATTCCTGAAAATTGCAAAAATTGCAAAAATTCCTGAAAATTGCAAAAATTGCATAAATTCCTGAAAATTGCAAAAATTGCATGAAATCCTGAAAATTGCAAAAATCGCACATTCCTGAAAATTGCAAAATTGCAAATATTCCTGAAAATTGCAGAAATTGCAAAAATTGCATAAATTCCTGAAAATTGCAAAAATTGCAAAAATTGCAAAAATTGCATAAATTCCTGAAAATAGCAAAAATTGCAAAAATTCCTGAAAATTGCAAAAATTGCAAAAATTCCTGAAAATTGCAGAAATCGCAAAAATTCCTGAAAATTGCAAAAATTCCAGAAAATTGCAAACATTGCAAAAATTCCTGAAAATTGCAAAAATTGCAAAAATTCCTGAAAATCGCAAAAATTGCATAAATTCCTGAAAATTGCAAAAATCGCAAATTTTCCTGAAAATTGCAAAAATTGCAAAATTTCCGTAAAATTGCAAAAATTGCATAAATTCCTGAAAATTGCAAAAAATAGCGAAAATTCCTGGAAAATGCAAAAATCGCAAAAATTCCTGAAAATTGCAAAAATTGCAAAAATTCCAGAAAATTGCAAAAATTCCTGAAAATAGCAGAAGTTGCAAAAATTCCTGAAAATTGCAAAAATTGCATAAATTCCTGAAAATTGCAAAAATTCCTGAAAATTGCAAAAATCGCAAAAACTCCAGGAAATTGCAAAAATCGCAAAAATTCCTGGAAATTGCAAAAATTGCAGGAATTCCTGAAAATTGCAAAAATTGCAAAAATTCCTGAAAATTGCAAAAATTGCATAAATTCCTGAAAATTGCAAAAATCGCAAAAATTCCTGAAAATTGCAAAAATTGCATAAATTCCTGAAAATTGCAAAATTCGCAAGAATTCCTGAAAATTGCAAAAATCGCGAAAATTCCTGAAAATTGCAAAAATCACAAAAATTCCTGGAACTTGCAAAAATTCCCTAAAATTGCAAAAATCGCAAAAATTCCTGGAAATTGCAAAAATCGCAAAAATCCCTGGAAATTGCGAAAATTGCAAAAATTCCAGAGAATTGCAAAAATTCCTGAAAATAGCAGAAATTGCAAAAATTCCTGAAAATTGCAAAAATTGCATAAATTCCTGAAAATTGCAAAAATTGCATGAATTCCTGAAAATTGCAAAAATCGCGAAAATTCCTGAAAATTGCAAAATTGCAAAAATTCCTGAAAATTGCAAAAATCCCTGAAAATTGCAAGAATCGCAAAAATTCCTAGAAATTGCAAAAATTGCAAAAATTCATGAAAATTGCAAAAATTGCAAAAATTCCTGAAAATTGCAGAAATTGCAATTTTTGCAATTTCTGCAATTTTCAGGAATATTTGCAATTTTGCAATTTTCAGGAATTTTTGCGATTTTTGCAATTTTCAGGAATTTTTGCCATTTTTGCAATTTTCAGGAATTTTTGCGATTTTTGCAATTTTCTGGAATTTTTGATATTTTCAGGAATTTTTGCGATTTTTGCAATTTTCAGGAATTTTTGCGATTTTTGCAATTTTCAGGAATTTTTGCAATTTTCAGGAATTTTTGCAATTATTGCAATTTTCAAGAATTTTATGCAATTTTTGCAATTGCAATTTTTGCAATTTTCAGGAATTTTCGCAATTTTTGCAATTTTCAGTAATTTTTGCGATTCTTTCAATTTTCAGGAATTTTTGCGATTTTTGCAATTTTCAGGAATGTTATGCAATTTTTGCAATTTTCAGGAATTATTTAATTTTTGCAATTTTCAGGAATTTTTGCGATTTTTGCAATTTTCAGGAATTTTTGCGATTTTTGCAATTTTCAGTAATTTTTGCGATTTTCGCAATTTTCAGGAATTTTTGCAATTTTTGCAATTTCCAGGAATTTTTGCGATTTCTGCAATTTTCAGGAATTCTTGCATATTTAAGGAATTTTTGCAATTTTCAGGAATTTTTGCAATTTTTGCAATTTTCAGGAATTTTCGCGATTTTTGCAATTTTCAGGAATTATTGCAATTTTTGCAATTTTCAGGATTTTTTGCAATTTTCAGGAATTTTTGCAATTTTTGCAATTTCCAGGAATTTTTGCAATTCTTGCAATTTCCAGGAATTTTTGCGATTTTTGCAATTTTCAGGAATTTTTGCAATTTTTGCAATTTTCAGGAATTTTTGCGATTTTTGCAATTTTCTGGAATTTTTGATATTTTTGCAATTTTCAGGAATTATTTAATTTTTGCAATTTTCAGGAATTTTTGCGATTTTTGCAATTTTCAGGAATTTTTGCGATTTTTGCAATTTTCAGTAATTTTTGCGATTTCGCAATTTTCAGGAATTTTTGCAATTTTTGCAATTTCCAGGAATTTTTGCGATTTCTGCAATTTTCAGGAATTCTTGCATATTTAAGGAATTTTTGCAATTTTCAGGAATTTTTGCAATTTTTGCAATTTTCAGGAATTTTCGCGATTTTTGCAATTTTCAGGAATTATTGCAATTTTTGCAATTTTCAGGATTTTTTGCAATTTTCAGGAATTTTTGCAATTTTTGCAATTTCCAGGAATTTTTGCAATTCTTGCAATTTTCAGGAATTTTTGCAATTTTTGCAATTTCCAGGAATTTTTGCGATTTTTGCAATTTTCAGGAATTTTTGCAATTTTTGCAATTTTCAGGAATTTTTGCGATTTTTGCAATTTTCTGGAATTTTTGATATTTTTGCAATTTTCAGGAATTTTTGCGATTTTTGCAATTTTCAGGAATTTTTGCGATTTTTGCAATTTTCAGGAATTTTTGCAATTTTCAGGAATTTTTGCAATTATTGCAATTTTCAAGAATTTTATGCAATTTTTGCAATTGCAATTTTTGCAATTTTCAGGAATTTTTGCAATTTTGCAATTTTCAGGAATTTTTGCGATTTTTGCAATTTTCAGGAATTTTTGCGATTTTTGCAATTTTCAGGAATGTTATGCAATTTTTGCAATTTTCAGGAATTTTTGAATTTTTGCAATTTTCAGGAATTTTGCGATTTTTGCAATTTTCAGGAATTTATGCAATTTTTGCAATTTTCAGGAATTTTTGCGATTTTCGCAATTTTCAGGAATTTTTGCAATTTTCAGGAATTTTTGCAATTTTTGCAATTTCCAGGAATTTTTGCGATTTTTGCAATTTTCAGGAATTCTTGCATATTTAAGGAATTTTTGCAATTTTCAGGAATTTTTGCAATTTTTGCAATTTTCAGGAATTTTCGCGATTTTTGCAATTTTCAGTAATTTTTGCAATTTTTGCAATTTTCAGGATTTTTTGCAATTTTCAGGAATTTTTGCAATTTTCGCAATTTTCAGGAATTTTTGCAATTCTTGCAATTTTCAGGAATTTTTGCAATTTTTGCAATTTCCAGGAATTTTTGCGATTTTTGCAATTTTCAGGAATTTTTGCAATTTTCAGGAATTTTTGCGATTCTTGCAATATTCAGGAATTATATGCAATTTCTGCAATTTTCAGGAATTTATGCAATTTTTGCAATTCTCAGGAATTTTTGTAATTTTTGCTATATTCAGGAATTTTCGCAATTTTCTGTAATTCTTGCAATCTTCGCAATTTTCAGGGATTTTTGCGATTTTTGCAATTTCCAGGAATTTTTGCGATTTTTGCAATTTTCAGGAATTTTTGCAATTTTGCAATTTTCAGGAATGTTTGCGATTTTTGCAATTTTCAGGAATTTATGCAATTTTTGCAATTTTCAGGAATTTATGCAATTTTTGCAATTCCCAGGAATTTTCGCGATTATTGCAATTTTCAGGAATTTTTGCAATTTTCTGGAATTTTTGCAATTTCCAGGAATTTTTGTGATTTTTGCAATTTTCAGGAATTTTTGCAATTTTCAGGAATTTTTGCGATTTTTGCAATTTTCAGGAATTTATGCAATTTTCGCAATTTTCAGGAATTTTCGCAATTTTTGCAATTTTCAGGAATTTTTGCAATGTTTGCAATTTTCTGGAATTTTTGCAATTTTCAGGAATTTTTGCGATTTTTGCAATTTTCAGGAATTTATGCAATTTTTGCAATTTTCAGGAATTTTTGCAATTTTTGCAATTTTCAGGAATTCTTTCAATTTTCAGGAATTTTTGCTATCTGCAATTTTCAGGAATTCTTGCGAGTTTTGCAATTTTCAGGAATTTTGGCTATTTTCTATAGCAATTTTTGCAATTTTTAGGAATATTTCCAATTTTTCCAATTTTCAGGAATTTTTGCAATTTTTACAATTTTTTGCAATTTTCAGGAATTCTTGAAATTTTTGCAATTTCTAGGAATTTTCTCAACAATCAGTTCACAGTGTTACACCAACAAATTCAATCCTCTTCATAAAACAAAACACGCCAAATGAATAGATATTTCACATAAACAAAGACAATGAACTTATGTCTTCACTTTCTTGCCTGTTTAGATGTGAGAAAAAAATCTAAAGTACTTTAATTATTTAATAAAAGCAAACGTGAACACCACTCCACCATTAAACAACACGAGTAGGAAAGAGACAGGTTACCGTAACCGTAAATCATGCTATCTTTGTTGCAGCTGCCCCTGACACACTTTGTGCTATACGAGAGAACGGCCGTCTCCCTTCCAGTTGTATTGAGTTCATTGCATTCGTCACACCTGATACATTATGGACGCATGCACATTTGCTCGTAGAATAGAACTCCCTGACCAAACTCAGCCTCCACAATTTTAATAATTTCATTGCGAAAAATAATCATCCAGATTCCAGAAACACGAATCCCAAATCACGTGATGGGAATGGTTCGAAAGATTCAGCAACTTCTTGTGAACTGATATTTCATTATACCAGCCTTGGTCACAGAATCGGGTTCGCCACCTAGCAGAGGAAGAGTGAACCGACAATTCGTTGAAATATGACAAAAACAGTGTTCTTGACTTGCCTTGACTCTTGTATAGAGTCACCTGTAGTCCAGGTTTTTCTCTGTGCTTGGACAATGCTTCAAATCAGGGCCGGACCGGAACTGCAGTTAGAAAAAAGTTAGATAATTGATTTTGTCCTTCATCTTAATATCGAGTTATTAGTCAGTGGCATACTCCAAAAAATTTCATCAATTTTCATCGAAGAGAATGTTCTATCATTAAATATATATGGTTTTCATCCTCAATCATTATAGTATATTGCCCTACGAATTTAAATGCAGTAGGTACCTTTCAAGGACTTTGAAAATATTCAGGAAAATCTGTGAAAGAAATTGTTCTTCATCGCCTCTCACGGCGGGAGAGGTGATGAGTATTGATTTCAGTTTATTTTGGTGTCTTAATTGTTCACCTTGTAGAATTTATGGTGAGTTGTTCTGGGACACCTTACTGCGTATACTCAATGCTTGTATCAGAGTGTGTTATGGTGATGTTATCATATTCATTGAAATTTGTTACTTTACTTATCAGCATACAGGGTTTATAGAAATTACATAAAAAGTATTCGACCACAGAGATTTCTAGGAATAATAATATCAAAAAAAAGTTCATATTATGAAACGTTGCACATGTTTCTAACTCAATGCCCCATTTGGGCATATTAATAATTCTCTGAAATCTTGATCAGGGGCATGGGAAACAAATGGGGCTAGTTGCACTTTTCCTGAATTATTCTTTGTTTACGCTATTTTTGGCAGTTTGTCTAGATTACATGGAAATCTAAAAATTTTCACTCAAAAATATAGTACTTGCATGTTTATTTTCGATAACCCTAACCATTTTCCAGATAAATCGATTTTAAATATCTGCTTTTTCCCCGAATTTTCCCAAATATTTAGGATTGATGGAAAATACCCCTTCTATTAGTATGTACTTTCGATGTTTGATCCAAAGTATGGGGGGTGCAATGAAAATAATAAATTGAAAGATAATATAGGTCCTATTGAGAAAAAGTACTACACTTCAGTTGAAAAAAAGTGACGCACTTGATATTTCTTAAAAAAAACAAACAAAAAACAGTAGGCCGATTTTAATTTTTTTCTATTTGTTGGTAGGTAATAATGCATTTGTCTTTGAAAAGAAATGAAGAGGTGAAATTTTTTTAAAAGCCTCCTTGATGGTGGTGGAATAACTCGAACCATGATTTATTCTTAATTTTTGACTCACCCCTGTGTGTTGAGTAATGGAATACAAAGTGCTTATACCCTATACGAAAGAGGCTTCTTTTGCGAGCATTTTGTTTTTTTATTAATTGATTTATCTCTAAAATTTTCCGGATTACAGCTTTTTTGCTGATACCTTACGCTTATCCCACAAATTAAATTAATTGAAGGATCAGAGTACTCAAAATTGATTGGGTTGTACGCTGGTAGGATCACATTGTCTTTAAAAAAACAAATGCCGTTGCCATAGCAACTAATTTGTTGTATGCCTCCATATTTGACCATTTGTCGTTGTGTCATTAATTAAGTGTCTTGTTTTATTGACTATAATTACATGAAATGCCTCAAATAAATCCTGAACAAGTAGCAAGATTAGTTGCGTTCGTGAACGATGGGCGTAGTTAACGTGCAGTGGAAGTTCATGAAGCAACTGCTCGTAGAGCAATCCGCAAGTACGAACAAACAGGAAGCACCGCTCGGAGGGTCGGTTCTGGTCGCCCCCGAAAAACTTCTCCAAGAGAGGATCGATTCTCGAGATTGCGTGAGTGCTATCGAAACTGAACAAGAGTCCCATATTTTTAAGTAAAAATGATGATACTTTTAAATTTCCTTGCCAAATGGCCGAAAATTGCATGAACAAAGAAGTTGAGGGAAAAGTGCCCCTTGCCCCACCTATTTCCCACTTTTTTCATTATTTATGTCCCCAGAATGTGTGGTTCAAATATTTCTATGTAATTTCAGGACACTCTGTATACAAAGCTGAAATATGCAAATGACGTATTCCAGAAATAATTACTTTGAGAAAAAGTCAGAATGAATTTGTGTCCGAAAATTTTCCGTTTCGGAGTTACAGGGCGTTGAAATTGCTTCATTTTTCGAAATCCTTTAGCAAAAAATAAGTCTGTCGCACGGAATTTGAGAGATATAGGTACCCATGAGTCTTTTGAGGTAGGAAATCATAATTTTGTAGTAATATATGTATAAAGCGCCTAGTGGCGTATCCCGACACCTTTTTTAATAAAAGAGATACACTTTTTCTCAACAACGCTGGAAAGGGTTGTCGTTTTCGAACCTATACTTTAGCACCATGAGGGCACTGCGTGAAGTTGCTAAGAACATATCAAAAACTCAGTAAGTGGTACATCGCGTCAAAATGAGCAATGACAATAAAAACCATCAACTATCTTTTGGAAGGTTTCAACTTTTCAACAATCTGTATCTTGAAAACGAATCCTTATTCGATGAGGCATTATGCGAAAAAAAGAGTTGTTTATTTTAACGAGATCTATACCACACATCACTTAGTTTTTGGCATGTTTTCAGCATAGAGAATTGTAAAATATTTCGAAAACGATCACCTCTATGCAGTTGGAGTGCCCTACAGATGCTCATTGAAATCAATACGAAATTATGATTTTCCATCTCAGAAAAACTCAAGGTACCAGATTTCGTGCAAAGAACTCATTTCATGCGAAAGTTATTTTCAAAGAACGAAAACAAAAATCAATTTCAACAACCTGTAGGCTGT